>SRSE01000793.1:2400000-3144343 GCA_005024645.1 Planiliza haematocheilus
TTTTCGCTGTCTCTGCTCTCCGTCTCCCCTCTCTCTGTTTCTCCTTCTTTAAGCTAATAGTAAACAGAGATGCTGCAGGCTGGGAGCTGTCCAAACAGCAGGACAATAATAACTGTTTGTTGTCACCACGGATACACACTTTCATTACTGCCAACACGTACTAGAGCATCTGGCTTCTGTTAACTGTATCCCAGCATCTCGTGTGTGTGCGCGTGTGTGTCACAAACATGATATACATATGTGTGTGTGTGTGTGTGTGTGTGTGTGTGTGTGTGTGTGTGTGTGTCGTGTACACATTTGTCTACAAATCAAACAGACTGGTGGCTAAGACGCTCTCCAAACTGACAGTCATGCACCCACCCACCCCCTCCTCAAACACACACACACAGGTTTATAAACGGAACGGACACACCTCCCATACGAGAGCGAGACCTTCAAGCTGTTACCACCTGCAGATTACAACGCAGCACTCAAAGAGTTAAGATTGTGTTCATTCAGCTCGGTTTGTGTGCTCGCCTGTAAGTGCGTGTGCGCGACTGTGTGTGTGTGTGTGTGCACGTGGGTAAGGCTGAGGAATGCCCTGGTTAGAAAGTGGGGGCCCAAGCTGGGGGCTTTACAGAGGGGCCCAGAGTGTGTGTGTGTGTGTGTGTGTGTCTTTATGTGTGTGTGAGTGAGCCAGTGGGAGCTTAGCAAGGGGGCCCTGTGTTTTGTTCTGTTCCACATCAATAGGACGTCAAGCCGGGTTTGGGCCTGACAGCACCCGGATTAAAGGTTTTCTACCAGACACTCTCTACCCCTCCCTCCCTCCCCCCCGACACACACACACACACACAAATACATGCACGCACAGTGGGCTGGAAGAACACGGCCTCAACTCTCGCAGTACTAAATTGTAATTTGCAGACGGCTACAGGCAGTGGGAGCGGCCTTCCCAAATAACGAGGCAAGGGGTTAATAAATGCACGTCGCCCCCAACAAATCAGCACAATCGACTCTACAGACGCCGCTACTAACGAATTATTTTTCACACTTGCTTCAGGTTAAAAGTGCTTGAATAAATCTGTAACAGCAACTCCATGAGAGCAAGTTACGGCACACAAGAAGCCGGGTGTTTGCGGGTTTACTGTATATTTAAATATTTCAAGCAAGCAACCGACGGTCGGATTGGACGCCAGGTGAGGCCTTCACAGAGCTTCACAAAAGCCGAGGCGTACACTGTACAGTGTAGGAATATAAAAGAAGTATCCGAGAACGATGCAAACAAGAAATGTACGAACGCACAAAGGCCGACACAAGGACAAATGACAAAACTTGTCGCTTGAAAGGAGAAGCAAAGAGAGGCCAGGAACAAACTTTTTAAACTGTGCGTGTGTGTCTCCGATGGTCTGGTCGGCCGTCGTCGGCAGCGGCTTGACACCACACCTACTGATGCACGCGTGCACGGATCAGAATTTCCTTAAAGCAAATGTGATGCACACACACACTTTCATGGGTTCACTCTATTCAGCGTCTGCCGAGGTCGTGGAGCAAACAATGACGATTCATTTGCAGCTATTCACGGCTCTGATCATGCAGCATCTCTACTCAGACACAGTAACATCCGTTCTATTAAAACTAAATTTGCAAATTAGACGTAACATGTTGACACTGACCCGAAACGATAAGTTCATAGCTTCGCAGTTTGTCTGATTTTAAAGGGAATATTAGTCTAAATGTTCATTCTGTCAGGTTTTTATTCTTTCCTTACAGTGAGGAAACTAAAACGCCTTTTAAATTAGATTGATTTTTCATGGCGACCAGCAAAATTAGGGTCAACTCAAAGGCTCGGTTTCATTATGTTAACGCGTTTTTTTTGCGTTTTTTTACGTAGTCACTGGAGGCAAAAAGGCGCAACTTTCTGTGCAAGAGGAGGAGAGACGAGCAAGCCGAAGCAGCCGTCGATTCAGCCGTCCCAGGTGGCTCTGAAGATCCAGCGGTTCGTGCCTCTGCTGGACATTCAGCTGACAACAAACACCTTTGATGCCGACTGCCGTTGGGCTCTTAAAGTTCCCACTAAACCCCTATGGTCTGGGTGCTGGGGAACACATCCAAGCCGACCGCCTCAGATCCCCCATGACTTAATTAGTGCTCTCTGATTCCCCGCATTAGTTTACTGTATAGGAACAACTTTTATCCTTAACTGTAATCAGCTTGCCCAGAAGAATAGAACACAATAAGAAGCCTTGTTTGAAGTTTCCTTTGTGTTATCTCCAGCTCTTCAACAAAAGCCCAGTGCAGCCTGCCTCAGAGTATAATGCTGGGCCAGTAGGCAGCCCAGTTGTTGAAAACCTGCCCTGCTGCGAATGCCACCTGCAGTTGTCTTTCCCCCAGACTACGCGCGGGAAAAGCAATTGTTTTTATTATCCTGTAATTATAAAAATGAGTCTTCTCAAGCTTAGGGGCTCATTAGTTCCTAAAGGATTTGTTGTTTTTCGTGGATAAGTGATCACGTTACATATAAAATTGATTTAGTTAAATTATTTAAGAGCTCAGGCAGCCCCGGCCTACCAGCCGCACGGAAGTTTCCTGTCTTGATTAAAGGGATTATTCCTAAAGTGAATAAATTCAGCCATTTATTACCGTTTGCCCTCCTCACCCGTTGGAAAAAAAAAAGAAAGAGAAAAGATTTTTGTGATGAATTCTTGAGGTGTCATTAATATGCATAATCAAGCAAAGCTGGACATTAGTCTAGCCTTTTAGGTCTATTATCAGGAGATGACCATGACAGACTGCAGGGCTTTTATGAACCTCCCTTATATTCCTTATAAAATATTCTGCTCCCTCTGATGATCAAGGTGACCGCTAATTTGATGGCGATCCTCTTCATCTGTCTCACAAAAGTACAATAATTACACTCACTCGCACATTTGCAAAAATGCTAAATTATTTATTCAGGGTTTAAGATTGAGAATTCATTACTTTGTAATAATAATAACAATAATAAATAAAAAGAAAAGATCACACTTATTATGAAAATTTTAATTTTTGTCACCAGTTAGACCGAGTTTTGTCCCTCGGAGGTTCCTCTCGGCCTAGAATTAAACTACTGCTGTTGGCGAAGCAGCAAATATAAATTTCAAATGTTTTTGGAGCAAATTAGCCGTCTGTTATTCTGATCTGTTTCTTTGACACTGAGGGGTCTTCTCTCCACCTCCAGCGTCTGACGGAGGCCTCCATTAATGGTACCACTGCACCATCTAGTGTCACGAATCTAGCCTCTGAACCCGAGAGGCCGTTTAAGACTTTGACGCTGTGTTAGAGCAGCAACGCAAGACAGAAAAACATTTATAAGTAAAATAAAAAATATAGAAATAGATTTTTATTTTTAATATATATCTATATATTATAAAATAGAGAAAGAAATATTTGCAATTGTACCCAAGTCATGGCAAAAACCGAGAGATAGAAGTGGTGAAGGTTGAATAAAAACTATGGACATCATGAATGACAGGAGCACTGCACAAAACAGAATAACATGACAAATAACAGCTGCTGATACACCGATCAGCCACAACATTATACACAGGAGAAGTAAATAACATTGACCGTCTTGTGACAGTTCAATGTTCTGCTGGGAAACTTTTGGACCTGGCATATTGGTGTGGATGTTACTTAGACATGTAGCACCCACCTAGACCAGACCAGGCACCCCCACCCCATAGCAATGACACTCCTTGATGGCAGCAGACATCCCCAGCAGGATGCACACACAAAAACGCTTCAGGAACAACTAAAAAAAAAACATGAAGGTGTTGACCTGGCCTCCAAATTCACTAGATCCCAAACTGATCAAGTGTCTGTGGGATGCACTGGAAAACCACATCCATTGTGAAGCAAGGTGCTGACAATTTCCTAAAGGGATGTTTTTTTTTGTTGTTTTTATCTGAATGTGTCTTTGTCGGTTTTTGTAATAAATGTGCAAAAGTTCTTCACAAAAACCTGTCCATTCAACAGGCGTGTAGACTTTTTATACCCATTGAATATATTCTGACTACGCCAACCAGCATCTCAGTGGTTCAATAGTTGTAGTGCAACATCATGAAAATCCTTCTGGTAGTTCACGTCACTGAACACATTCTGACAAAAGAAGCTACCAAAGCTCCCAACAGTCTCATACAGGGGTTGAGAGGAGTTGTTCAGGATGTTTTGATAGTTTGGCCATCATCCTCTCTACCCCTGCTGCTCCACTCAGTCCAGAAAATACCTCAGGACAGAGCTGACTCTCCCATCAGCTTGTCCGGTCCGTGGCGAGCATTTTGGTCTGTGAAGCCGAGGGGAACGGTCCACGATTCAAATGTGAGCAAAGAGTTCATTGGTCTTTTCACAGAGGGACTAATAGCATACAAGAACTAATCTTATGATCAGTTGAAATCCATACCAACTCATTCATACAGTATTTTAATTCTGGTGGTATCTCCATCCTTTCCTCAGTGGATATTGGGTATATTTGGTCAGTGCTGTTTTCTTTGAACGCCTAACGTCTTCTTTTAACCCATTATTTTCTTTATTTCTTTTCCAAATACTCTTTATGATATTTTTGGGGATTGTATCCCATTTTAATTCTTTTTCAGACCTTCTAGCCAGGTAACACAACCACTATGAATATTTAGTTTCTTTCTTTTACAACATATAATAGAAAAATTAAAGATGGCTTAAGAGACGCCTTCTTTTTTCTGGATATTTTATATGAATTTATTATTTTATGTAAATTAATATATTGGATTTGTGTATTTCCAGTAACGAAAAAGACCTTCCTCTAACCTTGGACGTCCCGAGCAGACGACCAACATGTTTGGAATTACATAATTTTGACAACCAGAGTTTCCGGCATAATCACTGCGCCGTGAATTACAAGAAAATCAGAGGCTGGTGTGAATAAAATAACAATACTTCCTACCGTTTAATCAGAATCGGAGCTGAATATAGTATTATTTTGTTAAATATTATAATAAAGGTTATTATAATATTAAATGGGGCCAGGACAAACACACATCAACCGTAACATTAGGAACGCCTGGCTAGTGCGTAGACAAAAACAGCCTGGACCTGTTGCGAAGTTCATCAGACTTCCGAAGGTGTGCTGTGACGTTAGCAGCAGATACTTTAAGTCCTGCACGTTTTTGAGTGGAGGGCCTCCACAGATCATTGCTTGTCCAGGATATCCCATAGATACTTGATTGGAGTGAAATCTGGAGAGTCAGGAGGCGAGGTCGACACCTTGAACCTCGTCGTTGTGCTCCTCAAACCTTTCCTGAAGCTTTTTTGCCTTTGTGGCGGGATGCGTTACGCTACTGAAAGAGGTCATCGAGGAATGCTGTTTAAATGAAATGGTAAGCAACACTGCTTGGCTCTGTGGTCAAGTTCAGATGTCGAGAAGCCCGGCTCTGTTCTGGGCTGCCCTCTTGAGCCTGTGCAGGTGGTGGGTGAGTGGAGGATGAAAGCAAAGCTGTTGCTGATGATAGATAACCAGTCCCATCCTCTACATGAAGCAGCGTGAAGGAGCGTTACCGCAGGTCCGGCTGCTGTAAGGCCGTACAACCAAGCCTGCTGTCAGTAGATTGCAAATGTGTAACTACTGTTTATTCAAATCATTTTGTGTTTATTTTCCTTGTCCGTTGTCCTTAATCATATAATACTATATGGCAAATTTCCCCCGCTGTGGGATAAATTAAAGGATCTTTTAACCAGATAATCAGCTTTATTAACCTCACCTCCCACTGGTCATGATGTTATGGCTGATCTCCTGATTTATGGCCAGGTTATTATTGTTTTTGAGCTCTTTGTGTGCACCTTATTGACAAAAGCTTCAGTTCATTTGTCGGTGATGGATTATTTCTCAGTGTGTGTCATTGCAGCTCGGGTCCAACAGAGAGAGCCATAGTACAAATGTTTGAGACCTTCCGCCGAAGCATGAGGCCCGCTGTGATACTGAGCTACTGAACGCTGCAGGAGTTTGTAATCTGCTGATTTGCATAATTGCAGTTAGACCAGTTCTTAGAGTAGCTGTATCTTTCGTAGCGTAATAGTCTCGTGGGCTTGATTCCAGCCTCCGTTCAGCTTCAGTCTGAGGAGACGTCTAGTCAGTCATTGTTGAGTTTACTGTTAAATAGGAAGCCGTCTGATATTAGTGACTTTAGAAAAAGCCTTTGGTATTGTATTTAAATAATGATTAATCTTGGGTGTGTTGGGCGTATTGAGCAACGTGTTGAATTTATACCCGAGGCTTTGAATGTTTGAGTGGTAGAGGCTGTCATGTCGCAGCAGGAAAACCAGATGAATGAAAAGAATCCTTACAAGGACAGGTTACCGGATCTCTCGCTCTTTGTCTCTTGGAGCACAGTTCTTTTAAACCCATTGCAGTTATTACAGGAATTGGAATTGAGCTAAAAAAAAAAAAACATCTAATAGCAAACAGTTAATGGCAAAATAACACAAAGTGGGGTGCACCGCTGAGAGTGAGAATCGGTTTGTTAAAGCTGCATACCAGTAGCTCCCGTATTTGCGCCGCTCCCGACCCTGGATTAGCACAGGATGCATTACAGGACACATGTGTCCAGTGACGCATGCAGGATAGCAACCATCCAGCGTTCAGAACAGGTTGTGTGCATTTGAACGTGCAGTGTGAAAGACACAAATGAATCATGGTGTATTTAACTGCACTAAACAAAGCAAGTAAACGGCGTTTTCTTTATTTGTGTCAACCTGTGAGCAGATCTCTGCCTCAGTGCTGTCACTGAAGCAGACATCGGATTCATTTATCCATTATCATTTGTCTGGAGAAGCCAACGTGTGCATTCTTTTAACAAGCAACGCCCTTCGACGCGTTCATTCTGCATCTGGAAAGCGTGTGCGCACACACACACACACACACACACACACAAAGCTGCTCTGAACAACTTGTCTTATCCCGTTGATCTACGGGTACTTAGCACCTATGTGTCAGTGTTTTCTCCTCTGCACAACAAGCAGTTCCAGGAGTGTAGTTAGCTGAACAGGAACAACACGTGGTGAACGGCAGTGGGGCCTACAGCACGTCCTTATATATGCACCTTAATGGCGACATTTGAAGTTACAGAATTTAAAAGGAAAAAAATAAATAAATAAAAATCAGGCTGTACGGTAGACTGGCTGCTTTGGTTTGGATGCGATTTCCAATTTGCACACTTGCTCCAAAACATGTGAAAACAGGACAAGCTGCAAGAATTCTTTTTTTTTTTTTTTTTTGCACTACCCTAAGTGCCCTGTACGTGTCCCAACAGAGTCGAGTGCTTCACATGCAGCAAAAACAAATTCCAGAAGTTTAGTCAAATCATTCCACAAAAAGGACGAATTTCCCCGGTGCACGTGTGCAGGTGCACGAGCACAGGGCGGCGGGCTGAAAGGAGCATGAAGATTTTATTATTTCATCCCGACTGCAGATGAAAGATGTCCCCCCCCCACCCCGATACAGCTCTCTAAAAGGTTGGCAGTGCATCTTAAGTAACGTAAAGCGCTGCAGAGCCTTACGCAGATCAAATGTGCCAAAGAAAAACCCAGGACGATACACCGTAAACTTTACTCAGTGTGCTGACACTAGCAGGTGTATTGTTTCACAGCAAATCAGCAGTTTCAGTTGCACACAATCTGAACACACCGGTTATGTGGAAGGAACTTCACGTTGTCTTCACGCTAAACTCGTTTATGTAATCCTCACACATCGCACGTCTTTACGTCTTGGAACAGGAACAGCAATTTCTGTTTTTCCTTAATTTCCACCCCCATAACAGGCTCGACAACAGAGGGTGCCGTACGTCCTCCAGAACTGCGAGGCCCTCAGAGATAAACTCGAGGTTAGAGTCCATAAATAAAACTGCATTCGATGAATCCATCGTCAATGTTGGCGTTCATATCAGCGGTGAACACTGGAGAGAGTCTCCGGGGTCACGTTTCGATGACGCTGGACGGAGGGGGAAAATAAAAACGAGAAGCCGAGCCCAACGCACGACTTCATGACAGAAACATTTGGAGCATTTCGCGTCAACATTTCTTTCCTCTCTCACACACACACAACAGGGGCTTCTCCAGCACCGCAGTGTGGTGGGGAGTAATTAAGACAAGATGGAGGCGTGCTAAAATGATTTGCGAGACTCTTCGCCAAAACATTCTGCAGATGCAGGCCGAGGTCACGAAATGTCAGTTTTTTTCCATATTAACTTTTTCTATTTTAGGGATCCAAGCTCGGAGGAGGGGACGGGAGGGAAAGAAGGATATTTCAAGATATTTTGAAAAAAAAAAAAAGTTTATTAATTTAACAAGCATACAAAACAACAAATCATTTATTTTTTCTCCAAACTACCAACGCAGTTTCAGTGCAATTCCAAAATATACATTTTCAGCAGGGCAGGTTAATCCAAGTTATTCACGTCAGAAACAGCCGTTTAAATAAATCTTCTGATTATCGTTTGACAGTTGTCCTAGCCAGAGGAAGCTCACGAGCGATACCTTCTTGAGGTAAAACTGTACACGTCCCGTCTTTGTACAAAACAAAACAAAAAAACCCCAAAGCACTACACGATGAAATATTAAATACGTGAACAAAAACGTAAAGTACTACGTCACAATACAAACCGAAGAATCTGTAAACACAGTTTGTAAACGAAGAGAAGAACGTGGTTATAGATATTTGGTTCGTGGATTCAATAAATACGTGCGTTGCCGTCGCGCTGTATCCGATCCACACTGAGGATAGTCGGTGCGGAAATGGAACAGACTGTCAGTTATAACTTTAAACCTTTGCTAGGTTTTCTTCCTCCGTGTTTTTCCACAACTAAAGGCTATAGTGGAGATAAACGTTGAGGCCTGATACCGTTTTTTTATTTTTACCGTTATATATTTATATAAAAAAAAAAAAAAAAAAAAAACTTCCTTTATCCCTTTCCTTCAGGTAAGAAGTGTGACATTCAATGTTTTGCTTCTTCAACAATGCTCGCCTACAATGCAGGCAAACCTTCATTCACAGAAAGTTTTTTAAGACAGGATCACGGTATTATTAGCAGGGCACAGCAGTGAAACGATAACGAGAGCTCGGAGATGTCAAAATAAAAAGGGGCCGCTTTGAGTTAACGGGATGGTTCGGTCGCGGCGTGGCTGCATGAGGTGCTTATCCACGGTCAGCGTTCTGCCTACAGCACACGGTGGATGGCAGGCTCCTGCGTGCATTTACTTTGCTGTCACACGGCCTGTTCAGAAGGGAAACCGAAGTCAGTGTATTAATACGTTTTTAAGACACCAGAGTCCCGGACAAAAAGATGGGAGTCGCTGGCCTACTGCCTCGTCCAGCATTAACATGTTTGATCCAAATTAGAGTCTTTAAAGTGTCACAAATTCACACAGCAGGGCCACTTTTCAGGTCATTTCTCTGCCAACCTCATTCACAGCAGTACACAGCTTGGCTTCTGTACCACTTTCCGACATGACAACCACCGGATACTGATTGGCCGATATATCGACTACAGATAAGCACCTCATACAGCCAGACTTCAGCGAGGCTAAACTATCCGCCTTGAGTCCCTTGTGACTGGATTCCTTTTATTAACTGGTCAGTAGATGGGGGGCAAGCTAACATACAGCATCAACCGAACGCCTGAGGCTTCACTGTGGTTCACCGTCAGCAAACACGATAACCGTCTGGCTTCAAGAGCCTTCTATTCAGATGAATTGTCTAAAGCTTCACAACAGATTATAAATATATATATATATATATATTAAAAAAAATGAAATGCTCTTCAATAAACTAGCCCCATATCATATTTTTAAATCCTGTCTACAGGTTAAATACTGATCAGGACCCTTTCCTGCTCTTCATGTGCTACAGGTACGCTGCTACATAAAAGTGAACAGTGGCGAAAACGGAGCACTGGCACCGACATCCATGTAGAGCTCATGGTTTATTTTTTTTTATTTTTTTTCTTCATAATTTCCCTTAATGGACCACGCCGAAAAGTGTGTCACGAATTGATTCTAGCTTATTGACGCGGGAGCTTTTTACTTGGTTTGACCTCTGGGCTCAACTGGAAACTGAGCGGCTCCCGGCTCATACGGACGAACGCTCTGCTCGCAGATTAGTATGTTAGTACGGGATGCTGCGACAGCCACATTCATGTGGGCACGCCACGAGTACTGCTGCTGTCAGAAGAGGGGCAAACACTGCGTTAGCATATCAAAAACCTGTCACTGATACACTGTCAGATCGTAGGGTAACCTAAATTAAATACGCCCTTTAAAAAGAACTTATACATCTATATATTATACATATATTATTCAATATTTGTGCTATTTCTCGAATATGAGGGATTCAAAAAGCACTCAGTCAGCACTCAGCCACACACCGAAAACGTAAGACTTGACAGTTCATGAGTTTTCCTTATTGTACAGATTATAACTGCCATTAAAGTAAGACACAGGTGTCAACCGTGTGAAAGAGCACAGCATTCACAGCTAAGTTCCAGCGACTTATCATACCACCCTCTCAACTTCCCATGAGGCTGATCAAATATGAGCTCGGAAAAAGCAGCGAGACCAAAGAGCCTCGCTGTCGGTCGGCTATTTTCAGTTTACCCCCGCTACGTGTTTTGTAACAGCTCACGCAAATGTACAAAATAGAGGGAAAGAGTGGAAAAGAATGTATGTCTGTGCTTTTAACAGTGGACAGAGAAAAGGGGAGGCGTGGGCACGGGTTAAAAGGTAATTCAGCTCTCAGTCTCGAGGACCAAAGAGATCCTCTTGTGCTGTTCTCCGCGGGTTCAAATTTAAGAGGCCGAGGTGTTCACACCCCCGCCGGTGACGTCACACCAGGTGCTGTAGGGGAAAACACCTGCTGGGACGTGCGCTGCGGTTTCAGTCCACACAGAGCGGCACAGGAGGACCTGCAACCCCAGTGAGATTCAGCGCTCAATTACCCTTTAAGCCTCCTCTTTTCTGTCTCATCCCAGCATGGTTTGTACACTCTTTAAGCTCCACCTCTCGAATGTTGGTGCTCCGGGTCTTTTCACATTGTCCGTCTCCCTCTCTACCTAATGCACTCCTCCTCTGACGGGCTTTCCGATTCTTCATTCTCGCTGTCGTCCAGCTCGGGGAGATCTCCCCACAGGAGCAGATTCAGACCTGCGCACACATTTTAAAGGGGGTTTGTGACAGCTGTAGAGCACACGCTGTTATTTAAAAAATAAATAAATAAATAAATACATAAATGGAATTGCACAGAATTCCATCAACGGGGACCTTAAACTGACCTGTCGAGTCCAGTCTGTTGAGAGTAGACACGGCGTCGCTATTGAACATCCAGAAATGGCCGTTGTTACAGGACAGCAGGCAGGGTTTACAGGGGGCGACAACGTGATAGCCCACAACATTGCCGCTGGGGGGGATAAAGAAGTAACGTGAGTCAGCGCTTTGCTATGGGCGCTCCTGAAAAGTGCTAGCTCAACTAGTGGGAGCCCATTATCTGGCAGATGTTTGTTTTTGCCCTGTGTACAACAACAACAAAAGCCTGAGAACACAAAAGAGACTCCATTTAGCTTCAGTGCAGCTCCAAACTGTAAGTTATAATCAGAAATGAATGCAAACGACGGGAAATCATCACAAATACATTTCTAAGAAGTCATTTAATACTTTTTACAGCATTCTTTAATGCTCGACAAACCACCTGATCCATCAGTAAGAATAACCCCCTGCACTTTCGTATGCGTGTTAACAATAACTTGTTTTCTGTGCAGACTGTGGCGGTTGCTCTTTTTATTAACACCCAACACAAGCACATGGCGTTCCTAAACAAACCCTGAAAGGTATAGTCGAGCTTTACAAACCATTTCAGACATGCGATGTCCCTCAGTTTGCATTTACAGCTTTCAGTTGAGTAGCAGCTGGCCACAAAGTCAACAGTTCTTGGGGGGGATGGTGCGTGCAAAGAGAAACAAACAGGAGTTATTGTGACAGGATATAACCAACACTCATTTGACATTGCTATGTTTCAAACTTGTGTTGATCATAGTTTTGGTTAAAGTTAACTATTTGCTTCCCCGTTAGAGAATCATTAGATTACATCTGGCTTTAATTTTTGTCAAGTTACCCCATACCCTGAGCACAACAACAGATATAAACAAAGGCTAGCCGCATTGCTAACAGAATTAGCACTTACCTATTGGGAGGTATATCGGTCGAAAAAAGCTCCACCTCGGTGTCCGCGAGGAGCACAGCCTTCATGCCTCTCGTGCAGAGCAGGCTCTCGCAAAATATGCAGTTCACCTGGGTCACACACTTGTTTTTAAAATTGGCGTTGGATGTAGACATTGTGCTAAAATGGACGAGCCCTCTCGCTCTTTCTGCCTCCACGAAGCGAATGCAGCCGAAAACAAGAAGCGGGTGCCGACGGGGCTCACCGTCCGTTGATATCGACTGAATAACAAATCGATTTAAATTAACTTTGCAAGCGATAGCGCCAACGTCCTTGCGCGAACGTTAGCCCGTTTCCTAGCAATAAAACGGAAGGCAGCTAACGTTAGCTTGTCGGGTAAACACACGGAAGAAATTTGTATCTCCGTGATGCGACCTCTATATGAAAAATGTTATTCGCTTACTCACTGATAAATACCCGATATCGATTAATAACAAGCCCGTTTTACGCAGCTGGCCCCGCATCCATTCAGAGATGTAGTTAACAGCTAAGTAAATAGCTGTCAGCTTTGTTTACAACTTCCTGGTATTTAACGGCACTTCCTGAAACTATCTTTAAAAGACCCTGCGCTTGTCTCCGATTGGTTACATGTCGTAGTGACCGACGCCATTGGTCCGCTTCGTTACAGCAACTGGAGTTGATTGGTCAAAAACGCGACCCGGAAACGCCCTCGTTCAGAGAGCTTTTAATCCGATTGGCGGAGTCGAATGCCAATCAAATTCAGTTAAACTAACCGCAGTGTGGGAAGTAGTTTCTTCATCCTATGAAAGTCAGGCGGGGCGTTGGGGAAAAAAAATAAAAAACGAAATAAAAATTGACGCTTTTAGAGGGGTATAGATTTTTAAATATGAATTAAAAGACAAGCATTTCTCTTTGTGTTCTCTTCAAAAAACACAAGGTTGACACATTTCGGTAAATATTACGAGTTAATGTGTATAAGATAATATAATCATTAAATTTATCTCACAGTGGAGAAATTTGCAGTGTTGCAGCAACATACAATATTAAGAACAGTGCATACAAGACAATTAAAAGTAAATATATAAATACAAACAAAATAGCAATGTAGGGGTTTAGTATTTGAGGCTAATGCTAGACTTCCTGTGGTCTCTTAGGCTAACGTTGGCTAGCTACGTTTAGTAAAACCATAATTTGCAGCTACTTAAAGACATAATACATTTTCCTGATATTGGTGTCAAATATTAGCATATGAAGAGGCCTATCTGACCTACTTATGCTCACTTTACGCACAGCTCAACTAGCATGTCAAACTTTTTTGTTTGTTTGTTTTGTTTAGCAATGTCTCTTAATTTGTTTCAAAAGTAAACCACTTCTTATGTCGGACTTTTAAAACAAGAACTCACCTGTAAGACACTCACCTCTTTCGGTGTTTGTTGCGGCAGCAGTTGCGTGGTTTGTAAATGAAGACCATCCATGTGCGCATCCATGCCTGTCCTGCGCAGTGGGGCTGATCCACAGGCAGCCAGCCCCTCCATCTCCACCACTCGGTCCCCCTCTCTCTCTCGCTCTCTCTCTCTCTCTTCAGGAGGAGGAAGAAGGGAGCAGCTCAGTGTAGACAGGCGGCAGCAGCGAGACCGATCGGGATAAATAAGAGGAAAGGGGGAGGAAAAAAAACTTTTTTTCGGACGCGCTGACTAACAAGCCATTGGTCTTTGCTTTGTAAGAAGGGAATGTATCTCATTTCACTTGAAGTTGTTTGCAGCATAACCGGTTTTGAGGAGGCGGTGAGGCGCGGCGGCGGATAGGAGCATTGAGCAGCAGCAGCAGCAGCAGAAGCGGCGGCAGCGCCAAACTCACAATGCGCCCCGAGTAGGCAGCGGAGGCAGGGAGACAATACAGAGCCACGGCCACGCTGAAGGAGCTGCAACCTCTCTCATCTGCGCTCTCTCGATTTTCCTCGCCCCGGAGTGGCATTCCTTCCGTCTGAGACCCACTCATTGATTAATTGACAGGAAAGAAAGGAAAAAAAAAACTGACTTGGCTAAGAGGACAAGTGGTTTGATCTCCAAACTCAGCCATGACGTCTCCAGCGAAATTCCGAAAGGACAAGGAGATCGTGGCCGAATATGAAACTCAAGTTAAAGGTAAAACTTTCTTTTGATTGAAAAAAAAAGCATTTCAGGCTTTCACATGCAACACAAGCTGTGGTGATATAGTGTTAAATCTGTGCTTCCTTACTATGTGGCGTGTTTTCCCAGACTTGGCTGATCGCATGGCTTTTTTTTCCTCCCTCACCTCTCTCCTCTCCTCTCCTCTCCTCTAATAGACGTAAAGGGAAACCTTGCCTTTTTATTTTTTTGTTATTCCACGGATCATTCGTGAAGGCCAGCTGTTAATGCGCGGACGTGGCCGATCGCTAATGCCACAAATAACCGCGAATTGAACGTAATGATCGACGCGTCTTCAAGCGTGCGATCGCTCGCCTTTAAGGCAGCGCGCAGATGTCCAACAAAGACAGGAGGAGGGGGGGAAGAAAAGCTGAGAAATCAGCCGTGTTGTCCAGATGTGGCTTCAGCACAGTCTCCAAAAAAAAAGAAAAAGAAAAGGGGGGAAAAAAAAGATTATGCGGAGTGGAGGTGATGTGCTGTATGCTGGGTCGATTACCCACAGCAGGGCTGAGGGTTCGACATTGAATAGGGCGTTTTCTTTCCCCCCTCTTGCCTCCTGTGTGTCTGTGCTGGTGGTGCTGGTGGACGTTTGCGCTGCCGTTCGCGTGGATGTTTGTGCGCGGATTGCAACGAAATGGATCAATTTGCGCCAAGGCTTGTTCATTGATCACAGGGAGACGCCTCTTGCTTGGTGATCAAGGGCGCAGGAGAGCGGATTGTAGCTGTTCCGTGCAGAGGGGGTCGTTCAGATCAGATGTTGACCGCTTGCCGGCTGATCAGTGTGTGTTTCTGCTCACTTCTGGATTCGGATGTCAGACAGGGTTATGCTGAGAGCTTATCAGATGAGGGTGCTGGGTGGAAAGGTGCCAGGAGGAGAGAGGACAGGATATTATTCACCCCATGTGCAGCGTGCATGCTTGCTCCCTTACTGCAGTGCCAGATCACTAGATAAGATGGACCACCAAGTTCCTCATCGCTACCACTTCTCATTTCCACTTGTAAGACATCAGCCCTGTCCTCAGCATCACAGTTGACCCAAGTGTGACCTTCTTTGACAGAGCTGGAAGCCCCGCCCCCTCAATCCTTTTTGTTTTTGAGAGTTATCTTAAATCATCAAAGCTGTCCAACTGGATTTTCTGGTCTTATAATATACCGATGAGTGACAAATTAAAGGTGTCCCGTGTCGTAGATTCGCCGAGTTCCTGGAAGGGAACCGGCCGCCACGATTCTTCTTCTGAGAGGTGTTAACAGCCGTTCGTTATGAGATCAGATGACCGCCAGAGCCGCTCCGTGTAGCCGAGGGCGGTTTCATGCCCTCATATCAAAAACCTCAGGTTTGCGTCTGATCATCTCCATAAAATCTGGGCAGGTGTTTGATGCATATTCCAGCAGGTGGTTCTGTGAGTTGAGCAAGCCAGAGTGACTGGAGATGTCTGTTAACCACCTCTTGTTCGCCTCTTCCTCTTGTTTACCTGCCCATTTAGAAGCTCCTTCGCCTGTCACCGCGGTGACATTAGTGCTGTTGTCTCAATCCCCCCTCGGACCGCTGTTTATGCTTGGCAGCCTGTGTAAAGGCCCTCTGTCCATGCTGCATTGTGAGGCCCGTCCGCTGTGTTTGTCAGACTGTGGACTTAATGTTTGTCCATCGACCCTCTGCATTGATTTCTCCTGTCAGTTACTTCGCCGCTCCACAGTGAACAGCTGTGTTGCGCTATCTCTTCTCTCCTCACTCTTTTTTTTTTCTTCTTCTGTTTTTCCACGTACCTGCTTTCCTATCTGGAACGAGCTTACGGGAGGGCGGACTTGTGCGTCCACATAGCTGCTCGAGGTGTGTGGAGTTGTCTCCTGGTGCCGTGCGTCTGTTGTGACATTCCCGGCAGTCTGCATTCTCCAGGAGACGCAGACAGCCTGTCATTAACCTGTGCACCGCTCCTAGATCTTCCCTAATGCAGCAGCAGCAGCACCCGAGCTGCAGATTTTATGTGCTGCAGCCGTGCACTGCAGCATCGTGGGGGAAATAAATGTATGTCCTCCCCGCTGCAGGAACAAACATGCACATACTCTCATGCACGAAGGCTTGCCCAAGTAAAACAAGCGCTTGAATTTGTCCTGATTATTTAAGATCGTCCCATGGCACATTCTGTGTTGTACTGTATGCATATTTGGGAACAGTCTGAACCCTTCTGGAGTGTTTACATACTTTTTTGTAGCACGTTAATATTCAGCTTTAAGGCCATGACACACCTTTGAGCGTCTTCTCGGCAGAGCGCTTTGATTGGTGCCGGAGAACGCTCTGATTGGCCGTTCAGCTTCAGCAAACCCGCGCACCAGAAGAGGAACGGATTTGTTGAAGCTGAGCAAAAGTCAAAAGGGCACCCCCTGACCGCTCCTCTCGCTTTTTGTCTTCATCCCATGTGAACGTTCAAATCATTTTATACACCCATCGGGCGTAACAGTGTGACACACTCTCGGGGGGGGGGGGGGAATAGCTTCCCCAAATGGCTCCATCGCCCTGTTGTCTGGTATGGAAAGCAGAAGGATTTGGCTCTTCATTTCCCCTTCAGGTCGCTGGTAACGCCTCCAGCCACAACATTATGGCCAGGAGAAGTAAACAACATTGGCCTGAATTGGTATTCATTGGTGTGGATGTTACTTAGAAAGGAAGCACCCACCTGGACCAGACCAGGCACCCCCACCTCACAGCAATGACACTCCTTGATGGCAGCAGACATCCCCACCAGGATGCAGCCACAAAAACACTTTAGGAACAACTAAAAAAAACATGAAGAACATCTCAAGGTGTTGACCTGGCCTCCAAATTCACTAGATTCCAAACTGATCAAGTATCTGTGGGATGATTCACAGAGGCCCCTCCCCTCAAAGCCCACCCCACTAACAACATCCTGTTGTCAGACACCACAGGACACCCTCAGAAGGTCCATGTTCATTCTCTGATGAGTCATAACTGTTTTGGAGGCGCAAGGGAGACGTACACAACATTCGGGAGGTGGCCATAATGTTACGCCTGATCGGTGTATAAAGACATGATCATCTGGAATGGATAAGCTATAAACCGGCTGATTAGTGTGATTCTCCTTAGCTTCCCTCTGTCAGTGAGGAATGCGGACAACTGCCACCTGCTGCTGTGGGACGTACGGAATGAGCTAGCTGGCCTCTGGCTGTAAATCTTGGTAATGTGTTCGAGTCCAACTGTTTCTGGGCCAGAATCACAAAGTCGGTGTTTGATTTAGGTTTGGTGCGCCCAGGCGTTTAGCATCCCATGCGAAGCTTGCCAGCGGATCGTCACCTTTCAACGCTGGAGCTAAAACGTGTTTCATTTTTAAATGCACATTGATTTTTGAATACCGCCACCACCGCCGCCGCTCTCTCTCTTACTCAGTCTGTGTTATTTCTCACAGACTGAGTGCTGATACTCTAATATGGGATTTTGGCTGATGCGAGGAATGTTCCTACTAGCTCAGGAAGAGGGTGTTGTGTGTGTGTGTGTGTGTGTGTTTGCAGAAAGACTCATGGACAAAGTGACTGAAAGGTGAAAGACGGAGGGAGAGAGCGAGGCCGAGAAGCAGAAGGAATGTTGGAACACAGATGCAAGTGGTTATATTATTGTTGAAACGGAAGAATGAGCTTATCGCATAACCGTACGTGGTTCGCCGAGTATTCGCTGTAGCCTGGACGCCGGCCCCGAGTTTCCCCGCCCGCCAAATTTTAGCGGGGGTGGAGGGGGTTTACGTTACGTTCGGAATCCATTACGCCCGCCGAACATCTGACCAATCTGAGTGTTTGATTTTCATGCGGAGATGGACGGAAGGGTAACAGCCGTGTGTCACACATGATTTAGATTACAACAAAATGGCTGCTGTGGAGGTAGTGGTTTGGGTTTCCGGTCAGGTCTGTTGTAAAACGTACTGACAGCGTAATAACCTCAAAGGGCAGACGGTTAACCGGATTAAAGCATTTGTCGACAAGCACAGTCGTTGCTTTTATTGTTCACAGAGGCATTTCCTTTTCTCTTTGTCATCCAAATGCTGTTTTACGTCTATATCTTCCGTCTGCTTTGCTTTTTTTTGTCCCAGCACCTAAATCGAAGCTTTATATTGTTAAATATCGCATTAAGCCCGCTGACAGGCGAGAGAGGGATGGCCACAGCCGGCAGATGTGCATCGACTGGATAAACGCTACAGGCTGAGCAAAGCTAAAACATTCACTCGGAGTGTTTCTCAAAGCGGCTGCCTTTAACGCGTCTTATTTACCAGTCAGCGATGTGACTTCAGCGGAAAGCCTTCATTCAGGCACCGGGAAATGTTTTCGTTGCAAAATTAGGGAGGGCAACACTCGACAGATGTTTCATTTTTCAAGTGCATTTTTGCCCGTCTTGCACATCTGGGAGTGTTAATGCGTGGCTATGTTTGCTGCCGCTGATGGAGCACATCGATTGTAGTTTTCGTTTTTCATTTACACCAACGTAATCGTGTTCTGAGCACTCATCATCGAGCCAATGCCGGATACCGACAGTATCTCCAAACAGCCGCAGACCGTTCTGTTTTTCCCGACGCCTTAGTGAACTCACTGAGCCCGGCGGATCTGGTGGCGTCCACCTCTAAAGAAGAAGAAGAAGAGGAAGAAGCAGGGGATGAGGTTCGTGCGGCCTCGCCTACGTGTACATTACCGGGCTGCATGTTTACAAGGCCGCCAGAGAAACGTATGATTTGGGATAAATGACTGCTTTCACTAACGCACAATAGGAAAAGTGGCGACGCAGCCAGAGGTTTTGTCTGCAGGATTACGGGTCTGTGTCTTCGTTTTGTTTGAGGCTCCACGCTCGGCTTGGAGTTTAGTTTGCGAGGGCATTGTGCGTTGATTGATGTTTATTGGAGCCGGAGGAGCAGGTATACTCAGGGTTTAGTAGCAGGTGTAACGGACTGAAGGAAATACAGACATACACCAATCAGGCATAACATTATGACCACCCACCTAATATTGTGTAGGTCGTCCTTCTTCTTTCAACTTGTTGGGACTCCTCAGAGAATAGACGTGGGCCTTCTGAGGGTGTCCTGTGGTGACTGGGAACAGGATGTTGTTATATTGGGGGTGGGGGGGGTGCTTTGGGTCCTATGGGTTGAGGCCAGGGCCCTCTGTGGATCAGCCTTGTCCCAGTGCATTCAAGATTCAACAACTTTATTGTCATATACACAGCAAAGGTCACACTTAGCAATGAAATTCTTGCTTTGGGAGTTCCCTTCACGCAACTAAAACAAACAGCTTTAAGTAAACTAAACTAAAGCGAAGGAAATAAACTTTCTCTAAGCGTTGGAAATAAATAAATAAGCGAGTAGGAGTAAGAGGTGCAATTACTTGTGCAATACCGTCGCAGCGGAAGGACAGTCGGAAAATATTGTTGAGGCAGTACAAAAGCGCAAATGTCACATTGTCGCCGATACGTGCAGAAGAGGAAATGAGATCCCACAGATGCTGGATCGGTTTGGGTTCCAAGGAATTTGGAGGCCGGGTCAACGCTGGCATTGTCGTTGGTGTAGGTGGGTGCTGCATTGTATTGTCACAAGATTTCACTTCTCCTGTCGGTGGTTTTAATGTTGCGGCTGATCGGTGCACACTCATAAAAGGCAGAGGGAAGACGATCAATTGACGGCAGTTTTTCAGGGCTTTTAACATCCCCTGGTCAATTAGGGTGAGAATGTATTAATGACTCGGTGGAGCCATTATCAGCCACAAGTCAATCACCAGACTGTGAATGGTGCCGTCGACTCGCTGCACCGGCTCGCGCGTGAATGCCCGCCGGAGCTGCGTTGGCGTAACGGGGCGGAGGGCTCCCGGATCAGGGCGTCGCATTGTGAGCTGAATGAAAACGCTGACGGAGCCGAAAATAATCACTCAGGAAGGATGTTTGTGTGAAACCGAGGCTCAGGATGCTGGAACACGCATGGATCACACAGGAGTGCGTGTAGCTTCCTGTCTGGGCGAAGGGTTTTGTGTTCGGGCAAAGCAATCGGCCGCCTTTTCACACAGCACACACGCACGGAGTGTGACAGTGCTCGGTGTGTGAGGCTTTTTTTTTCTTCTTTTTTTTTTTTTTAGGGATATGCAATTACCACACAGGCCTCTCTGAAAACAAAGGAACAGCTCGCTGGATAAAGATGGAACAAAATCTTCTATTCCCTTCGGTAAATCACAATAGAACAATGTGTTCCAATCCAGGTGTCCCGCTGTTCTTTCGGTTTTATACACGTGTGTGTGTGTGTGTGCACTCAGTGGCAGCCACCTCGTGCTGCGTCAGCACCACATAGGACGTGCCTGAAAACACTCATTGATTTTCTGTTCCCCTTCTCCCGTCTGCTTCCTCATTCTTCAGCATTCGATGTGACAATTTACCACGGGGCCGCTGCGGCACCTGAGAGAAAACACACGCCGCTGAATTTACTCACTGCGCCGCTCTGCTGAGCTGGCCTCCTTCAGTGCACGCACATAAATATGCAGTTGAGGCGTCTAATCCATCTCTGCCTCTGCCCTCCGACGTCCTGGATGCAGACGATTGCTGAGATAAAAGAGGAATGTCTGCCGTCGGTTCTCGTGTAGATGAATCGGTGCAGGCGTATCAGATACAAGACGCCTCACTGGTGTCAGTGACGTCGAAAAACGAAGTGCCGGAGAACGAAATAAGCAAATAAACAAACACGTGGAGGAGGGAAAGGGGAAAGGTGGGGGCAGCCCAACTGGTGAATCCCAGCGGGCGAGGTCAGAGTTTGTCTGCCGGATGACTGCTGTTCATCCGAGCCAGATGTTCCAGATGCCACGATTGGGCAACAGATGTTCCCGTCTGCCCTGGTTGGCTAATCCTGACAATTTGGCTGCCACCCCTCTCGCTGGGCCCGCAGCGCCGAGGCTTGTCGGGATTGGTTGAAGGCTCCCCTCCCTGTTTTCAGGTGCTCCTGCTTTGATGCAGACGACGCGTGTGTATGTGTGTGTGTGTGTGTTTAGGATTTGTGTGCACAGTCGATGAGTTCCCTCCTGTACTGACATTTTGGAAACACATGAAACTTATACAGTGTTTGTTCATGCAAAACGAACACACGCTCACCCCCTTCCAGCCTGATAGGCCGTGTTGTTACCAGCAGTTTTTTTTTGCATAACGTCAACTGTAGCATTCCACCGAGACAGTTTGTTGTTTAAGAGAGGACGAGGTCGAACTGTGTTGTAGTGGAGTCGGTGGAAGTTCCTCCTTGCCTAGTGTTAGCATTTGTGTATGTGTGTGGGCAACGTGGTTGGAAACTCTTATGTGCTATTTTACCATGTGGTGATATATTTTCTAGAAATTTCAACCGAGAAATAGTTTCAGCGGACAACATAATGGAGGTGTTTGTCTTTGGCTGACCAGTGAATTGAAACTGAATTAACTATACACTCATCAGCCACAACAATAAAACCAGGAACAACGTCTGCTTATCAGGCTTTAGCTGCAGTTGGTTATTACTCTATATCATACAGACAATCACTAATGTAAACAAGGCTTTGCCATAAAATCAAAGAGTAGGCTGGATAGATAACCTAACCCGCAGACGCAAGCGTTTTTGATTATGTGCTATATTATATGACGCTGGCTGAAAAAGGGTCCATAGGCATAACATTACGACCACCAGCCTAATATTGTGCAGGCCTTTTTCCAGTGCATCCCACAGACGCTTGATCAGTTTGGGATCTAGTGAATTTGGAGGCCAGGTCAACACCTTGTGCTGTTCTTCAAGTTTTTGTTTAGTTGTTCCTAAAGTGTTTTTGTGGTTGCATCCTGGCTGCTGCCATCAAGGAGTGTCATTGCTATGGGGTGGGGGTGCCTGGTCTGGTCTAGGTGGGTGCTACATGTCTAAGTAACATCCACATGAATGAATGCCAGGTCCAAAAAGTTTCCCAGCAGAACACTGAATTGTCACAGGATGGTCAATGTTGTTCACTCCTCCTGTCACCGGTCATAATGTTATGGCGGACCGGTGCGTACGAGAACTTTGCTCAAGCCTGTGTGTGAACGTTTATGAGCCCCGTAGTTGGAGGTCTTGACCTCGGCTCGGGAGTCTCATTCAGATTTCACTTTCTCTTTATCTAACACGCGCACGGCAACAGCAGAGCAACCAGTGAGGGAGTGTAAAAATGTAAAAACCAGAACCATGATGTGCCCCCCCCCCACACACTCACTCAAACACACACACACACACACACTTTGCCAGTCAATTCCCCACTTCTCCCTCTCCATTTTTTTCAATCTTTTTCTTTCTCTCTACATCCGACAAACAATCAGAGCGTTGTAAAATCTGACGGTCCTCAACTTCAAATCTTTTCCTCCCCTCCTTGCCCTCACTCATGGTGATGTCCGTCGGTCGTGACTAAATGTGACGCTCCTTTTCGACTCGCCTCCCAGCCTGACCCGATAACCGTCGCTTTTTAAGACTGCCGCATATGTGACACGCACGAGCCCCTCCACCGACGGACGCTGAATCGCAAGCAGCCAAACGCGAGGGCGAGAGAGGATGTTTACGTGTCTGTCGCTGAGAGCGTCTTTAAGAACAGAGGGATCTATATAAAGCCACGCAGGCCAAAGACAAAGCCCGCTCATATCCTCTGCTGAACAATCAATGGCGGGGGCTGACCTCCAGCTGTAAATAAATAGGAGGGGTGGCAGAGAGAGAGAGAGAGGAGAGAAAACGCAACAGTAGAACAGTTTGGATAATGCTCCCGTCGGGACGCCCGGAGGAAACAGTTTGTGTTTGAACAGCCTGAGAGCAGGAGGAGAAAGAGCAAAGGGGTCTGGCCAAGGAGGAGGAAAGGAGACTGGAGGAAGAGGAAGAGAGGAAGGGAGAAGAAGAGGAAGAAAGAGGAAGAGGAGGAGGAAGAGAGATCCTTTCTACTCGACGGTTCGAGTAGATCAATCCAGGATGCGCTCGTATTAGCCTTTATTTTATTTATTTTTTTTACTCCTCATCTCTCTACCTCTCTCTCCTTCTCCCCCCTCTCCCTCCATCAGCGGCTTCTCTCGGCACGTAGGCAGACTTGGTTGCCAGGGTTACCGAATTGCCCCCATTTTTCTGGGTTTGCGAGGAGCAGAGGGAAAATGAGAAAGAATAATGTAGATCTGCCTCCCCTGTAGGGTCTGGCTAATCAGGTTACCGCCGCACACATGCGCCTCGCATCCGCTCTCAACCCGTCAGACCTCGGCCCCCTTTTGGAGTCCGCGCTCTGTCCGCCTCGCTCGCCTTTCACTCCCGTTCCTCCGCCTCCTTTATTCCTCCTTCTTTCTCCGCCGTGCCGTTTCCCCGTCTCCCTCCAGGCCGTGCGGTGGCATCCTCTCCTCCGGCGTGCGGCTGTTCCTTGAGAGTAATTTGGCCCGTCACTGATGTCTTAAGCTCGGCATTTGCAGAAAAGCCAGCAGGTTGCGCAGGCTCAAACCGGCGTTGACGTCGAGCGCTGCAAATAAGCGGCGCCGGGGCGAGGAGAAGGATTTCGGTATTGTGACAGGTTTCTGTTTGGTTGGAACAGAGCAATCACCGGCTCGCTGGCACCCGCTATTTGGGTTCACACCTCTCCTAATGCTGTTTTAATGAAGCCATTCATCACCTCCTCTGAGCTGAATCTGCATCACTTACACACAGACACACTCGCGGCCTCTTGCTTTCTCTTCTATCCGAACGACTGTGAGAACACCGTGTTCTTCCCCCCCGGTTGCTATGTGAATGCACCAGTTCTATTTTAGTTGTTCCCAGCATCAGAGGCGCTCTGGCGAAGACTTCGCCCGCTTTCTTGCAGGCTTAGAGCGGCATGCTTAAAGTGCTGAGTCCTGGCTTTACTTTAAATCTGCTTTAACTGTGGGAATACTGCAGTTTTCTTTCCCACAGTCAACGCACGCACTTCCTTTTTGTTTTTTTTGGTTTTTTCACACAGTGTGACGATAAAGATTTGGCACACACTCTCGGATGGGTAGCTTCCCCAAATAGCTCCATCCCCTGTTGTGTGATGCGGAAACCGGGAGGACTTAGCTCTTCGTTTCCCCTTCACGTCACTTCTATCGCTCCACAACATTAAAACTACTGACAGCAGAAGTGAATAGCGTTGACTATTTTATGACAATACAGTGTTCTGAGGGAAACTTTTGTTCCTGGGATTCATTCACGTGGATGGTGCTTGCAGACGTGCAGAGCCCACTCCATAGCAGTGACACTCATTGATGGCACACACACAAAAACGCTTTAGGAACATGCAGAACGGCACAAGGTGTTGACCTGACCTCCAAATTCACAAGATCCTAAACTGACCAAGTATCTGTGGGATGATTCACCACAGGACACCCTCAGCAGATCCATGTCCGTTCTCTGATGAGTCACAACTGTTTCGGAGGCACAAGGGAGACCGACGCACAGCTGGAGGTCAATCAGAGGTTGCTCTTGTTGTCTGGTTAAGTCGCAGCAGGAAGTAGATGAGCTGAGGCCCTGCTGCAAACTGACAATGAAACACGGCTGCAGAATCACACATGTCAAAAGCAAGAAAAGGCTTGAAGTGCACTCATCTGAGCCGAACCTATGACGGCGATCCATCTGAAGAGCTTTTAGATCGTCCCCGTGATCATCCACCCAGGTGAACACTGGTCCGGTGTCGTCTAATTTTGGCGGAAGGAATAAAAAAGCGTTGCTAATTAGATGCCGCGTCTGCGTCACACGCAGCGTCCCTATTTGTGGAGGCTTCTGTTAGCAAGAAGCTGACCTGCAGTTTCGTGTGAACGTGGTCAGACGCGGGTTGGACGTGTTCTCAGAAGCAGTTCTCGCTGGCGGGTGTGGTTGTATGAGCATGTCTGATCGCTTATCTTCCTGAATGCATGTATTTATTTGTGTTGGACTGACATGTCGGCGCCGGTGCCAAGCCTGGGGTGGAAGAATCCACCACCCAGAAAATGTGGTTTTTACCTGGAGCCTACATTTCGCTGGAGATGAAGCAGAAGCACACACCTGAGGCTTTATATTTACCTCACTGCAGGAGCCTCTCTACTGTCTCTATCCCTTGATGTGCTTTTACTGAGCGTTCCCGGGGGGCAGTGGTGTATATGTGTGCGTGTGTGTGAAGCACATGCTTATGTGTGCTCTTCATGCATGTCTAAGTGTGACCTCAGGCTGTGGAACATGCACTGTCATAGTCTCTTAACTCGTCATGTAACAACACAAGAGGGTGGATGTTTGTTGCACCGTGTTACGTTTTCCACACCTACGCATCCACTGAGCTCGGGCCTCAATTATGATACGATAGCACTGTTGATGGTGGAGATAATAACGTTCACTGAGTCAATGGTTGCACCTGTTTAATGTTCTTTAACACAAAAGCCCTGCAGTAAATCACATTGTCGCCGAGCTACAGATGTTCAGTTTCTGTTGACACAGTCCCGGAGACATGTTATTGAAGTAGATCTAAATCAACATGGGACTGAGGTCATGTTGTTGTGCCAGCACTTGTGGTGTATTAAGTATTTTAATGTACGGGGAAACAGTTTAGTCTAATTTATAAAACATACTCTTTATTCTATGACAGGTATTTAGTTAGAGAAGTTGGAAAGGACCAGTTTCATGAAACATATTGAGATTGGGGCCCGCTGCAGTCTGCTGTGATGCAACTGCAAATTATTTGCTAAGTGAGACGACGCAAGACTTGAATTTTATTAGTAACCATCTCCCCAGAGGAGAAGTATTTTAACTTTAACGAGAGAATTTATGAGCTGCAATATTGCAGAATTCAAACAACAAAACTTAACATATATACGAGGGGTAGCCAAAGGTAGGAGGAGAATAGTCATACGGCTTTTGTAACGTGCACATACATACACCGACCAGCCACAACATTAAAAGCACTGACATGGGAAGTGACTAACATCAACCACGTTGTGACAATTCAGTGTTCTGGTGGGAAAATTTTGGACCTGGCGTTCATTGCTGTGGATGTTACTTAGGCCTCGCCCCTCCGTTTTCCCTGGCATCGTTTCAAGAATATCTGCGTCCACACGGATCCGTCTCAACACTACTTCATACTCCAAGCCTATAGGTGGCACTGTTTCAGTTTCAGAAATTCACCAAAAAACGGAGAGGAAAAGGTGGAGCATGCGCATAAAGCTTGAGCGCTGTTTACGAATCGGCTTTAGAAGAAACCAAACTCAAGGAGAAATGATATTTAGCCCCAGTTACCATAATAGGCTCAATATCTTCTCCAGCAGGAACACGAGCATGTGAGAGCTGCGTTTTCGTATTTTTCCACCCCGGGATCAGGTTTCAAAAAAGTGCGTTTTAAGGTTATGCGTTCGTGTGGACGATCGGCCAAAACGATGCAAAACTGCGTTTAAACCAAAAAGCGTCTCCGTGTGGACGGCCCATGTCCGTTCTCTGATGAGTCACAACTGGAGGCACAAGGGAGACCTACATGTTGTCATCATTAGTCATTAGTCATAACCTTATGGCTGACTAGTGTATCTGTAATCATGCAAAAAGATGGAAGTTAATAGTGCCTGTGGTATTTCTGTTGTGTCTAATTGAACACTGCATGTCAGATCTGTCTGACTTGCACAGAAAATGGACAGTACAGTCACCCTCTACCTTCTCCTTGCCTCTTGACACCTTCCTCCACCTTAGGCCACAATCTTCTCAATCACACCTCGTGTACCGTAGGTGAGACCTGGCTTCTTATCAACCGGTGGCACCTGTTGTGATGTGTTGTTATTGTCGTCAGTGATGCACTGATTCATTCTGACATGGCGTCTCCCACCAGGCCCTTGCTGTGTCGCTCCACCGACGCGCCGTCTTTCCTGTCAGTGCACTGGGCCCACGGCAGTGTAAAGACCATGTGCAGGCTTGCACTGTGGGATAGCCCTCTCAGATTACTGCCTTCGCCTACTCCCCCTCCCAGCCGACCCTCCTCCTGCTGCCCTCCTCCCCCTCCACATTCCGACTCAGTCCATGTGCTTCAAGCAGAGTGGAAATGGGAACATCCCACCCCTCATACATGCACACACACATTCTCATTCCTGGTGTGCAGTGGCCCGTGCACGACAGGAGTTCGAGTGGGGCCGGTGGGTGCTTTCCATATTGATAATACCCTACATGTACTATATCATGTCTCGAAGTAAGGTGGAAGAAGACTTCTGCCTGGACCTGCTCTGAGATGAAAGTGGAGATTTGTTCCTAAAGAAGAGGCCAAAACAAGTTCTGCATTTGGAGGGTAGAGGGTTTGACAAAGGAAATTGGAAGAGGGTGTTGCTATACTATAGCACAAAGGACCTACCCATCAATCACTTCATCACATTTGTCGCATAGCTGCTTGACACAAGCATGTTCTTGTGACCCCCATCACTCGTTTTTTCTCACAACCACGCCTCTGTCTCACACACCCCCCTCCTTTGTCATCTCTTCCCATCGAAGGGCAGTGCTGTGTGCTAAAGGTTGATGTTCATGGTACGTATGCACATACACACAGGCATTGTCTGCGCGTAAAGGTTGCAGTGGGCGGCGGCAGGCTAAGTGGCTGAGTGTGAGTAGGACTCTTGTCATGTGCTGGTGGTATTCCCTCTGTGGAATGTGGAGGAGAGTTTCCCAGTCTTGAATGGAGGATTCCTACTGTTGCATGTAAGGCTTTAGCAATCACTGCAGTTGCCTTATCCTCGTGTGTTTGTTGTATCTTGCGTATAGTAACTGTGGAGTTGTTGGTGTCTTTTGACAACAAGTTTTTAGTATGTACGCTCAAGATTTTACATGGCAATTGTGTATTTAAGAATATAGGTTCAAGAGTATCGGGAATGCAGGAACCGAGGACGATCGTACAGTTTAATGATTCTTTTTAGCTTCTACTTCCCAACGTAGCTAATTGCTGCCCAAGTGCTGGTACAATTCAAAGTACCGGTAAAACCAAGAGCAGTCCAAATGCCCAGATGTGCTCTTGCCCCACCGGTTTTACTGACGAAGCATCAGGAGGTAACTTGTGTGGGCTTGGGACATCCAGGTATCCCATTATGCATTTTGCTGGCGCCATCAAGTACGCTGCTGTACTGCTGTCTTCACGTCTGTACTTCAAACTTGTCAAGCTCCAACAACCCAACCCACAAGTCTGAGATTCACGTACATAGTATTGATAAACGTCCAAAGAATGCATGGAGACTGGTTGGTGTCAGTTGGTTGGTCAAATTCCTGAATCCAGACCCAACACTCTGAATTCAGACTTGACTGAGCGCCCGTGTGTGATTTCGTGGTCTGTTGCGCAGAAGGGACATTTCTCTAACAACAGCTGGCTGCCTGTTGTGCCACTCGGGTGTTCCTTTGGTTGTGCAAAAGCAAGCAGTAGTAAAAAGCCCTCGGAGGTGTGTAGTTCTCTGGGAAATCCCCAGTGGGTAGTTACCCTTTAGAGAGAGTTCCTTCTCAGAACAGTTTCACCCAAAAGTGCCAATTATCTGACAACATGATCCCGGACCTCATGACGGACTGTCAACAAGTTAGTTTTCTGCATCATATCCAGTATATATGTTATTTGTCAGTCTTGTGTCCTCCCTTTGAGTCTTGTTGGGGGAAGACAGATTCTTCTAGTAGCCATCAGTTCTACTTCATAAAGATGTAGTAAAAGACTGCGATAGTATTATAATGACATGTGATCTTAGCCATTAGAACCTGGTTGTTCTAAGTGTTCTTTACGGCCTCGTATCAGTGATCAGCCACAACATTATGACATACATAACCATCAGTGTTCTGCTGGGAAACTTCTGGACCTGGCATTCATTGGTGTGGATGTTACTTAGACATGTAGCACCCACCTAGACCAGACCAGGCACCCCCACCCCATAGCAATGACACTCCTTGATGGCAGCAGACATCCCCAGCAGGATGCAGCCACAAAAACACTTTAGGACCAACTCAGAAAAACATGAAGAACAGCACAAGGTGTTGACCTGGCCTCCAAATTCACTAGATCCCAAACTGATCAAGTATCTGTGGGGTGATCCACAGAGGCCCCTCCCCTCAACCCATAGGACCCAAAGGCCAGACACCACAGGACACCTTCAGAAGGCCCATGTCCATTCTCTGATGAGCCACAACTGTTTTGGAGACCTACACAACACTAGGAAGGTGGTTGTAATGTTGTGGCTGATCACTGCTGTGAGTTAAATAGAGAAAGACTGCGGTCATTCGGCTGAGGCGTGGAAAAACACGGTTTACCCCAAAGGCAAACCGATGTTTGCCAGGGATGTTTTTCGTGCAGCAAAGCAGCTATTGTATCGGCCACGCAACACGTTGACACTTACTGCTCATTGTTTTCAGCGCCTTTGTCACTGAAAGCAGCCACGAAAGGCTTACAGTATGTGTGAGTCAGGTCCCTGGCTGTGTCCCTCTCCATTGTGTCCCGCTTTGCCCGGAGATGACAATGATGGCCACTGTCCTCTGAATGAAATACATCGCTGACATAGCTTACATTCTGCATGGCCCATATGCACGCGGCACAGCTGGCCTCGGCGCGAGCTCCTCCAGAATCGAGGCCATTTTGAATCCATGAATTATTTTGTTGTCTCTGCGACAAGAGGGAGAATGTGTCTGATTTCCAAGAAGTAGGAGAGGGAGAGTCTGTGATTCTCCCGTTTTTTTATTCGCAAAGGAGTAAAAGACAGAAAAAGAGGGAGCTCTCTCTCTCTCTCTCTCCCTCCCTCTCCCTCCCTCCCTCCTCTGCAGTGAGCGAGGGAGCAGTGAACGCCTCATGTCTGGAAGCCGGAGAGCCAGAACAGCAGGACCCTGCTAGATCAAACGGGCTTCCTCTGCGGATAAGAAAGAGAGCCAGGCAGGGGGAGAGGAAAAACACGAGCAGGGAAGGCAGAAGAGAAAGCAAGAAGAGGGGCTCTTTGCAGTCTTTCAAACTAGTAACAAAGCTCGAACGACAATCGGCACTAACGACGAGCCTCCGTCGGCGTGACTCTGGACAGGTGTGCGCCACATGTCTCCCTCTGGTCTGGTCTGCCGTGACCCTTGACCTCTTCCCATCCCTGCCAGCCACAGACTCTCTCTGTCTCTGGGGAACTTCTCACAACTCTCTAGCCTGCCGTCAAGAGGGACAGACGTAGTATATTTCCCTGACAGGCCCGGCGTGTTTATGACGGAGAGATTGCGCCGTGTGAAAGTGCCTCCTCTTCTCACCCTTCAGCTCAAAGGCAGCATCAATAATTCACATTGCAGAACACAATGCCACAGACACAGGCACTGCGTTTTCTCTCCTCCTCCTCCCTCCAGATTCCCCCCAGTATTTACCTCTCTATCTGTTCCTACACTGTCACCACGCACCCCCAGATTGTTTTCTTTGCCCCCCCTTGCCCCCGAGCGTGCTCCACCCTCCCCACTGTGTCTCGTTCGGGCCCGACGATCTGTCAAAACCTCTCGTTTTGTTTTGTGTTCATCAGCGTCTTGTCTCCTTTCCCCTTTCCCCTCGCCGCGTGTTTTTCCTTCGCTCCCGTCTTCACACACATCAGCCATTTTATCACCGCCGTGCGTTCCCTCCCTCGCCCCCACCTCCCGTTCCTTTCTTTTTAAATCTCGCCCCTCTCATTTCGAGGGGCCGGAGAGGAGCCTGCGGAGGGGAGCCGGGAGGAAAGGGTGTGGCCACCCACGCTGCAGTGCTCCATTGTGTTGCGCCGATTCCCGACGTGTCCCCTCTCTGACAAACACACATCAGATCACGCACGCCGCGTAGAATCGTTGACCTCATGTTCCATTTTTCGGAGAGGCGTATTCTCTCGGTATCGGGGCCGTCCATTCCTGAGCACAGATAGCTTTGTTTTCTATCATGTGTTTGGAGCTCGCAGGACTTCAGACTCCCATGGTGTCAAAGGGCAGGAAGCCTGTGAAAAAAAGAAAGGCCTGACCAGTAGATTTCGGGACATTACACTTTTAAATCCCGCGATCCGATACTTCCACAGGTTAGCCTCACCGGCGTCTGTCCTCCTCGGAGTCGGCGACCGGCGAGCAGCCGCTTTATTCTGCATCTTGCTCGTGCGCATTCCAACGGTTCGGTTGCTTTTAATGAGGGCTGAACTGCTTTGGAGTGAGGAATGTTTTCCTTGATGGTTAAGGTTGCGTTTAAACTAACAGCAGCGGCGTGCCAAGAGCGTGTGTGGGCGTGAACGTGTTGTTGCAGGTAACTTTGATTTACGCATCCATGAATCTGAAGGTGGATCTGACGTTAAGAACTCTGCTCGGCAGGTCCTACTCCTTTCAGGCGCAATTACGCAGCTCTAGAAATGGTAGAAATAATCTTCCCCTCTGTCTTGTTGTATGTTATGCAAAGGATCAGCCACAACATTATGACCATTATGAGACAGGAGAAGTAAATAACATCCACCATCTTGTGATAATTCAGTGTTCTGCTGGGAAACTTTCGGACCTGGCATTCATTCATTCATTCATGTGGATGTTACTTAGACATGTAGCACCCACCTAGACCAGACCAGACACCCCCACCCTAACCCCATCGCAATGACACTACTTGCCTGACACAGGCACACACACAGAAACGCTTTAGGAACAAGTCCAAAAAACATTGGGAACAGCACAAGGTGTTGACCTGGCCTCCAAATTCACTAGATCCAAAACTGATCACGCATCTGTGGGATGATCCACAGAGGCCCCTTCCCTCAAAGGCCCCCCACTAACACCATTCTGTTGCCAGACGCCACAGGACACCCTCAGAAGGACCATGTCCCGTCTCTGATGAGCCACAACTTGTTTTGGAGGCACAAGGGAGACCTGCACAATATTAGGAAGGTGGTCATAATGTTACGCCTGATCTGTGTTTGTTTTGTGCACATGCCGTGGGAGGCCTCTCCCTCATCTGTCTGAGAACGTTGCAGCTGGAGACTAGGAACACTGTGACCTCAAGGCAGAAGCGCTTATTGTATCTGGAAGCACGAGGGAGACATACACAGGTGGTCATGATGTTATGCCTGATCGGTGTTCCTGTAAGAGTTGCATATGAGCGGCACGGTGCATGAAGCAGGGCTTGTCCTGTAGGGTAGGTAGGACTGGTATTCAGCCGCCACAGCGGGCGGCCTGTCAGCAGAGTCAGACTGACGCCAGGAGCACGGCTGATACTCTCAGCTAAACTGTGTTGACCATCAGACTGTGAAGACGCTCGTTACGGCCCGTGAGACAGCGATATTTGAGCTGCAGGGACAGTCATGCGGGGGAAGTGTCACGCTCGCTAAGTAGGCAAGTATGTGTCGGAAAGCAAAACAACCGCGCGCGTGTTGTGAGCAGCACAAAGGCTGCGTTCACTGTCTGTCAGTGACCTCAGGCCGACTGCAGGTGAGCGAGTCTCTGAGGATTCTGGGAGAAGACAGTTATTTCCCCCTTGTGCCGTTGCCGTCTTTTTACTCGAGCGCACTGTGGAAACGTGGAGCCCGCAACACCCGAGCCTCACAAAGGATGACTGACATTTAGTCGGTGAGATCGAGCTGGCTCTGACTGGCTCTGCTGCGGGGTTAATGGAGTCTGATATACGCCAACCACTCTCTGAGTACACAGCAAATCAAAGCAGCTACAAATCTTATCGGCAAAAACTCTAAAAGGAAAGCCAGTCCTCTCGTCTGGTTTTGTCGTTTCCAGACTGTCACAGAATACGAGGCCGTAAAGAAGTGTGAAAAGCGCTTGGTTTTTTACGCTGCTGGCCGGGTCTCCCAAGTTCCCGTCCTTGGGTTGTTTTTTCTTCCCTTCTTTCAGTTATGTAAGTTTACTCATGCTCTCTACGGTGCGCCCCATCCTGTTAGATGGATTAGAAGACTGTAATGTTCTAACTCTAAACTGCTTTACCCCGCTTTACCCTCCCAGCTGCGCCATTTACCAAAAGGCATCTTTGCGTGCTCGAAAAATCTTGCTTTACTCTCAGATCCTTCGCCGAGGTTTTGTGTCCTGATGTGTTGTTTAATTCATATAATATTCGTGCAAATAATGAGTATGAAGTGAGTTTGGAGACGGCAGCTTGCCGACGCTGATTTGCGTTTCACTGTTTCACTCTCATATTAAGCCTGCTGAAATGAATGACCCTTCTATAATCTCATTTTCCTGAATTCTTACAATGTCTCGAAGGCCAGAATATTTATTAAAGGGCTGATCTTTAATGAAAAAGTCAGACATAGGCCTCCCAGTGTGGTGAACTGAACAATGACACGAGTCCTCACCCGACCCTCCCTCAAGCATCGGTTGTATCACATGGGGATTTATTACGCTCAATCTGATAATCCGTGACATAACCCAATCTGTCAGTGTGTCATTTACTGTGCAGTTGCAGCAACTGTTTCCTGTGATACTTGAAGTAAATGCCACCCGATCGACTTTTTTTTTTTTTTACGCTGATTGCTTACTGTAAAAGTCGTAAAGAACCAGAGTGAGTCTGCTCTTGCTGCTCTTGTTTGTCCGCCTCAGGAGAACGGAGTTCCTTTGCTACGGTGAAAGCGACTCGGCGTAAAAGCGGTTAAAGGCAGAACAATGCTGCAGGGGAAACGGATTGGGAGAGGAGCAAAAAGAGCGTTTTTCACAGTGGAATCCCTCGCGTCGTTTTTTGTGCTTTTCAACCAGACTCGGTTGCGGTGGTTTGCTGCGCTGAGGTGTCGAGTTGTCCTCCTCGCTGGGAGCCTTTGCGCGCACACTGGCCCAGTTTCTGCCTACCCTGCAGCATAGGCGCTCGGAGGCTGCGTGAGCTGGTGGGAACGCAACTGAGGATGAATTCAACTAACGGCCTGAGCTGGATCTTCACCGTGGAAAACGGTTTATTGGCTCAGTGGGCCCAACGTTTAAGAGTATACACACCACAAGACTGCGTTCCCCGTGGGGTGCGCAGCACACGGGATGGGGCTCTGCTCGTATTACATGCCGATTGTAAGTGTTCCTTGCGTTCCTGTGCCTTAGATCTGCAAGAGTTGTAGTGACAGACTGCAATGGTCGCCATATTTCACTGGTGAGCCTGTCATCACCGGCAACCTTAGGCTCCCCGGTGCCTCTGCAGCAGTCGTTACACTGCAAGGCCACTTCTCCACAGTGTGCGAACACACACACATTAGCTGACATGAGAATGAGTTACACCTTTGGAGCAGTGGGTTGGAGAGAAAGGGCAAAGCAGAGGCACTGGAGGGGAATGGGAAGATTGCAGTTGCGGCATATAGGCTGTACCTCTCTGACCCACACGCTAATTGTGACATAAACAGTTTACTTCTAGTATAACCTTAGCTTTCGTAGGTTTATTATAACCCCTACACTTTCTTGGCACAAACATGTAGGGTTTCCGGATCGCTGTGTTTAGGCCAAGGACGCAGGGAGACAACCGGCAATGAAGTTTACGACCTATTACTTACACCCTTGCCGGTGAAGATGCGTCCAATGTTCCCTATATTTTGTGGTTGTGGCACAATATTAACAAAGTATAAAACATTTTTATGTGCGCCGTTCAGTTGAGGCAGCAGAGGGAGCGGGATTAAGTGTCCCAGAAGACACCCACGGAGCTGCCGCTAAAGGACGGCGTCTTCCTCCTCACTTTGCCTACATGTGCGTGACGCTTTTACAACCGGATGTCGTTACAGCCTCTCACACGTTAGCAGGAAATTGTGCAGCCATTTTTTCCATTAGTGATGTTTGGTAACAAAGATCTGTCAGACGTTTGTCGATGGCAATGGTTATGTGTGTTGGGTTTGTCGGTGGTTATGTTTGATTTTTTGTTTTTTGAAGCAAGATAATTCAGTAGTTGTTGGATATTGGTTGGGAGTCACCGGCTCCAACACATACACTGTGGTATTATTTTCAGTCATACACTTAAGAGTTGCAACCGCAGTTTTTTGAGGCTTACCCATTAATTTTACCACGTGTGTTTGTCTGTTAAACATTAGAAAATAGAAAAGACGAAGCAAACAGAAGCACATCTTCGCGTTGTAGAATGTGGAGAAGATGGTGACACGCATATGGCTGCAAACTCATGCAAACAGGGTGTGCATTAAAAGTGACTAGGCTCTTCTGCTGCATTGCTACACCTCTCAGGCGTAAGATTATGACCGCCGACAGGTAGGGCTGCCACAAACGATTGTTTTGATTATTACTTTATTTTCGATTAGTCGACTAAGCAGTTAATTAAACCTTTAATGTTTACAGATATATGAGTAAGTAGTAAGTTAGCTCTCTGTTTATGCTAATATTAGCAGGTAACTAGCCACTTAGCTTACCGAGACACGGCCCCTCTTCATCATTGTCACAAGTACAGTTGTCACACAGACTCGGCACTCGGGCCGGGTGCTTCTGCCGTGGTGAGTGCGTTGTGTTTGTGGCTGTAAGCCGTGCGCACGTCTGGGCGAGACAGAACTTTAGCTTGTTGTTTGTTTTGAAGCAAATTTCTATCGAAGCGGAGCTGTCTTCATGCAGGAACACACAAACAGCCAATCAGCTAACGGACGGGCGGACCCAGCGTGCGGAAACAACCGCAGCGGACCCCGATTACCACTATTGCGCATGTGTGACGACTATTGATTTTAATAGTCGTAAATAGATAACATTGACCATCTTGTGACGATTCAGTGTTCTACTGGGAAACTCTTGGACCTGGCATTCATTAGTGTGGATCTTACTTAGACATGTAGCACCCACCTAGACCAGACCAGGTACCCCCACCCCATAGCAATGACACTCCTTGATGGCAGCAGCCATCCCCAGTAGGATGCAGCCTGACACGCAACAATGGTTTGGGACCAACTCAAAAAAATGAAGAACAGATCAAGGTGTTGACCTGGCCTCCAAATTCACTAGATCCCAAACTGATCAAGTATCTGTGGGATGATCCACAGAGGCCCCTCCCTTCAACCCACAGGACCCCAAGCCCCCCCTCCCACCCCCCACTAACAACATCCTGTTCCCAGACGCCACAGGACACCCTCAGAAGGTCCATGTCCATTCTCTGTTGAGTCACAACTGTTTTGGAGGCCTCCCTTGAGCCTCCAAAACAGTTGTGACCTACACAATATTAGGAAGGTGGTCGTAATGTTATGCCTGACTGGCGTGTATTGTGTCCACATGCCGTGTAAGGCCTCGCTCTGTCCCTCCCCTCAGCTGGAGATAGGAACGCCGTGACCTCAAGGTAGAAGCGCTGATTGTATCTCGTGTTATCGGCTGCCGTTCCGAGTCTCATCCTTTGTTTGATGGAACATATATCCCTTCGCTGTCTTCCCCCGGCCTCGGATAGGGATCGGCAGCCATCAGCAGATACGGCCGTCAGCTGGTGTGCTGCCGCCCGCTGTGGCCTGTCAGCTCTCACTGTATCCTTTATGTCCATCTCTTAGCGTTTTCCTACATCCATTTTCAGACATGCCTCTGATGTTTCTTGGAATGTCGCGATAAGAGTGTTGCAGCGTGAGGATGTACATACCAGTCACGTACACGTGTTTACGGTCCTGCATCTACAGCTTGCCGTGACAATCGCTGTCATGGACAACTATCAGATGACAGAGGGAGGTTATTACTCACCACTTTAAAAAGCAGTCATGCTTCCCTCAGGAGGGCGTTAATGTGCACATGCCTGCACATCGCTCATCGTCCTTGTGAAACACTGGTGGTGACCTGACTGCTTCTGAGAAGTAAAAGAAAACCTAAGGGATGACTGCATGGTTGATAACTGTTTAATATAAAAGCAGCGAGTCATTGCACTCTGTCATTTCTTCTCTAGAGTTATGACAAGCGTTTTATATTTTTTTCCTGATAATAAAGACCAGAACAAACCTTTTACCCGCCCCGGGGATGCGTCTACACCTGACAGTCGTCCACGCCCACCCGCTGCTATTTCAAAGTGAATGATGTTCTTGTAAAGCTCTTGGATAGACTGCACACACACCGTCAGACAGACCACTCGCGCAGACAGACAGACAGGCAGACACACACTCGGTGGGCTCCTTCGCATGCTTGTGTTGTGGATTAGTCAAATCCCTTGACTGGCTGCTAAGCTGATTAAAGGGGGTGTTCGGCACTGGCCATTTTGAAACACTGGAAAGGGTGTGCGCACACACACACACGCACAGTGGGACAACTCGGCTTAATATCGCCTCCCCTGTTGGCTCAAGATGATATGTTGGTTGTGTCGTGTGTGGTTTTTGTCTGCTACCTTTCCATACCTCCTCAGACAGATGGCGTAGATCACTATACAGTCATGGTTGGCATCACCACAGCGAGCCCCGCGTGTGTCTGCCTGTGCCAGAGTTAGGGAACAAGTGAGATGGAGAGAGGGATGGAGATGAAGCCTGCTGGAACAGACTGAGGCCCAGATGGCCGTGTCCAGCAGAGGCAGGAAATGGAGGTGACACCAGGTGGATGGTACCCTTGAGGTGGTGCTACGTACAAGCACACACACGAGTGAGCCTAGAGGCCACGAATTCAAGATGGCCGGGCACAAATTTTTGTGAGCTGATGAATTATAGTATAACGTGCAGGCTGGCGTCCACAGCAGGACGCAGCTTGACGCAGGCACACGCATAAAAACGGTTGAAGAACAACTAAAGAAAAGTCACTAGATCCCAAACTGATCAAGCCCAGGCCAGATACCACAGGACACCCTCAGAAGGACCATGTCCACTCTCTGATGAGTCACAACTAGGGATGCTCGATATTGGCTTTTCTGCCGATATCCGATATTCTGATATTGTCTAACTCTTAATTTCCTATACCGATATCTCCCGATACCGATATATTCAGTCTTTTTACACCAAAATTGTTAGGTAACAACATAACATATCACCTATTATGGAATTAACACATCATGCCTAATTTTATTGCGATGTCCCACTGGATGCAAACATAAATGCAACATGGCTTTTCAAATGTAAACACTGTCTGTGCAAAATAAGTTACAGAAAAAAGTGCCAAAAAAGTCCAATTTGTTTATTTTTGTGAGTTTTTAGAGATACATTTTTGCCTCAAATTCTACAGACAATATCAAAACAAGGAAGACAAATGTAGCGTATAACTCTGCATGATTCTTCTTGAGGTGGGTGATCAAATTCGATGTATTAAAGGAAGACGCCTTGTTTCCTCCTCTCATAACCACCTTTGCTTTGCAGTCATTGCAAATTTACTGTTAGTAGGTGACACTTGGAAATACTCCTAAACCACGGACATCTCATACACCGGGCGAGCTAGCTTGTTAGCCATGGTTAGCAACCTACGAGACTAGGGTGTTGTTGTTGTTATACGTCATCAAGCACGCGCCTGTTAACGTCCCACGCTGCGTTCATGCAGACTCGGAAATGCTGAAGCCTACAGAACAAACATGGGTTATAAAAACCCGATATTGATAATTCACGATATTACATTTTTAACTCAATATTGGCTGATATTATCGGACATCCCTACTCAGAACTCTTTTGGAAGCACAAAGGAGATCTACACAATATTAGGATAGTGGTCATAATGTAATGCTTGATCAGTTTAGTTCATCCAATTCATGACTAAATGCAAAATATAATGTGATCTGCTGTTGTAGCAGACAAACGCACCAGTCTGCAGGCCCTGATCTGTTTTTTTTTTATTCTTTCTCCGAAAACCGTCTATAGTTCCTGCATCCATAAGACATCCCCCTCCCCCGACGCCTTTTCTAGACTGGGTTAGTAGAGCAGACAGGGGCTGTGAACGGGCGAGGAGCTAGTTAACTTTTGATAAGCAGTGTTTTTCATTATGCATAAAAAAAACACCCAGCCCCCATGCTCCAACCCTGCAGCCCCTCTGCCACCAGGAATCAGAGCACGCGAGGACTGGGAAGGGCTGCTGGTGTCAGAAAGGGTGAATATAGAAAATATTCTCCTGAGTGATCGCATTTAATACCAATAATGATCTGGTTGGGGAGCAGACTTCCTGCAGGAATAGTTAAACTAGCATTCTTTATAGCTAAAAAGGATTAATGTAGATGTTTTCAACCAGTTGGTTTACGTGGGAGACTGACCCTCTCCAGAAGCTGTGCGACCCCCTGACCCTTGACCTATGCCCCCGGCTCACGGGGTGCAAGGAACCCTGACGGGAGCCCACATGGCCCACTCCACAGATGCATCAACACACATATCATTAGAAGCCACGTCTCATCTTCTCTCTCTCTCTCTCTCTCTCTCTCTCTCTGTCTCCTGTTGCCGTGCTCTCCTGCTGGAGATAAAGCATCTCCCTGTCTAGTAAAGGGTTAATGACTTCCTGATCTGACCAGAGAGGTGTGGAGTAGCGCAGAGGAAGGAATTTACCCCCGCTGAGTACTAACCCCTTCAAAAACTCCCCCACTCCCTTCCCTGTCACCTCCTTTCAATGTTCCTCTCACTCAGCCTTCTCCTTCACAAGCACCATGGAGGTGATTACAGCACTTGTGCTTTGTTTTGCGGGTAAAGTGAGGCGTACCTTCAGTCGCAAAGCAAGATTTCATAACTGAATTTAATTTTAGCGGGTTTTATTTGCTGGGTAAGGTTCTTATGTAGAACATCTTGGTCTTAGAGCACCAAGCCGACAGTCGGCCATTTTTGCTGGTGTCAGAGGAAGCCTGCGAACCAGTGCCATTGCCAAAGGTTGGACACATGATGGCGGTTTTTCGGCTGATTCGGGATGACGAATCTTAGCTGATTAGCTTTTTAGCTCAACAAACCAGTACAGATGTAATGAAAGTAAACAAACAAAGAAGTAAGGCCATAACTGTTCTTGTTTCACATCTTTATCTCATTTGAATGCACCAATGCACAAATGTTTTCCCAACGACGAGGTCATCCGGTTAGAGTGTTTCAGGGTTTTAGCTCTTCCTAGTTTCCTAGCTTTTTGCTAAATGGTAAATGCTACAGAGAACTGTTTCCTTTTACGCAAGCACAGAACCTAAGAGCCAGATGGCCGTCGGCACTGGTCTTCACGGTGTGTTCAAGTACAACTTTTTGGTAAAGACACGGCCGACAAGATTTATACTATTCCTTAACTTAAATTAGTTGTGAGGCATATGTTGGGACTGCCATGTGCACACCAGTTCGTCAATGTCGGACGTCCACAGCCTCACAGAAAGAGTTTAACATTTTGGGAAACTTGGTTGTCACTTTCTTTCTTCAAGCTGGGGAAGAAGTGCGCCAACTGGGACCTTAGTTTTCTTACTCCCGTCTCAACAATGTCACGGCTACGTCAGGATGAGACGTGATGTTGCAAGTCAAGAAAGTCGTAGGCTGTCACGACGTGGCTCAAATTAAACAAAGTAAATTTACTGTTATGACTTACGCAGTCAGCAAATCGGTCACGTCTGCTGCGGGGGCCAAAACCAAAGCAGGGCTCAGCCAAGCCAAGCCAAAGCAGAGGGAGTCAGACTGACAGTTATAGGTTAGCGATCACATCAGTAAAGGTGTCAGCCATCGCAGCTAATGAAGCGCTCGCCGAACACCAAAAAATGAGGAAGTAGGTCTGGTGGCAGCTGTCTCATTGTATGACTGTTGAATACAAGACCGTGAAAGAGTTGTGCATACTAGGTGTGACTGTAACTCTCTCTCCATGAGCTATTCAGAGCCACTGAGGATAAAGATAGATGGCTGCACGGTCATTGTGGCACTTTTGGTTTTGCATGGGTTAAAGAGTTGATATATAACCTATTCATTAGTGGGCTTCAGAGCTACTGATACACAAATACAGTTCCCATTATGCAAAGCTCGACAAGCTGTTTATTTAATTCCCACGCTGCTTGATATTGAACAGACAGACATGATTATTATATAAAGCATGCCCCCCCCCCCCCCCCCCCCCCCCCCCCCAAACCCCCCCTAACTACGGGAAACGTTGTCAGGTTCATTTTCCAAATGCTAAACTATTCCTTCAAGATGTCCAGCTCCTCCTGATTCTCTTGCTAATAAACTGCTTTACAGATCATGAAGTGTTTCAAGCCTGGTGAGCTCCGATCTCGGACAGCCGTTGGTTTTATTGTGTTCTGCGTGCCGCGAAAGCTGAACGGCAGCACTCCATTACTCAGATGGGTCGAAACCGGAATTCGTGAAGCACCAGAAAGGCACTGCCGAAAAATCTTACCTCCCGAAAACTCCCGTTCTTTACTTATTCATGCCGTGGCTCAGAGTAGCTTTTTACTTCTCACCGCCTGCACGCCTCTTTCTCCCTCTCTCCCTCCCTCCCCTCTCCTTCTCCTCGCTGCACGCTGTACTCGCTGTGGTTTGGCTTCAGCAGCGTTTTCCACGTCTAGAAGTCACTACGCTTGTTAACTCGCCTCCTCAAGACGACACTGCTTTTCCTGAAGTTTTTAGGCTCTGGGTGAGAGAGGAAACGGCTTTAAATTTTAACGTGTGTGCGCGCGTTCGCGTGTTTGTTTTTGGAGGAAATGTCCAGACGCAAGTAAAAGACATCGGCTCGGAGCTTTCCATTCCTGCAATAGCTTTCCCTCCAACACTTACTGTACTGTAATTCTATCTTTTCCCCCCACTCCCCTCTTCACTTGCTGGTTCGAATGCATGTGCATATATATATGTGTGCGTGTGTGTGTGTGTGCACGCTGACGGACTATTAGGCAGACATGTCTGGAACTAATAGAGTCCACCCCGCTGAAGAATCTTATTAGAAAATACTACCTGCAACCTGAGGCTTCAGTCGGCCTACTCATTCAGCTGCCGACGCACACACACTTCACCCTCCCCTCCCTTCGCCTCCCCTTTCCTCCTTCCCCTTTCAACCTGCAAACCCCTGGCCCAGTTTCTCTCTCTCTCTCTTTTTCTCTCGTCCCTCTTTTCCGGCCTGGTTTCAGGTTCGGAGGGTTATATTGGTGAACGCCGCAGCTGCCTGTTTTTCTTCAGGCCCTTTCATTTGGAGAAACACTCACATGTACCTCTGTTCAACCCCCCCCCCCCCCATCCTGCTGCACCCCTTCTTTCTCTCACACACACACACACACACATATGCTTCCTGTAGTTGTTTTAGTACGACCCTCCCCTCCCGTGTGCTCCCTACTGGCAGTGAACTGGTCCGGCTGACTTCCTGTCCTCTCTGTCCTCTCTTCCTGTGCGTACAGGGATGAATGGACGTATTATTCACCCTGACGCAGCGCCCGCCCTCTTACTCACCCCTTTTTTCTTTTTTCTTTTTTTACACTACTTTGTGTTTCTTTCTCCCTTTTCTTTCTGCTCCTTTCATTCTCCCGAGGACAATAGCATGAGCTCACAGTGGTACAACTCAAAACCATTACCTCCCCCTCTCTGCCCCCCCCCTACTCTTTTCCACCGCTACGTAGTCTGTACTGCAGTATCAGCCCCCGGAGCAACAAAGACCAGGCCTTACTGCATAAACACGGCGCTTACGCGTGCTCACACGCACACCCTCGAAAAACCGGAGGAAGAAGAATGTAAGATTGTACCTTGCTGGCAGCGACATCTCCTGATTGGTCGTCTTGGATTGCTCAGGAGTCGTTAACCGGAGCTGAGTGTGTGTTCCTGCTGTGATTATGATTACCTGGCACTGGTCGTGGGCACTTAACACTCAGCGCTGGCAGAGAGCATTTAAAGGACAATTCCAGTATGAGCTGCAGCTTGGTTGCTATTCGTCGTAGTGTTGAATAGAGATCAGATCAGAAACGCAAGCAGTCAGACCTCCAGAGAGGTTGTTGTAGCAAGACATTGGAACAAAATGACCAAACCTGCATCAGAAGAGAAATTAAATTCACAGTTGCAAATTCTAAAATGCCTGTTTTTGCAGTTGAAAACGATACGCATCAGTCTCTTAATCACTTAGTTAATTCATCTAAAATCACCCTTGAATCTGTGTTTTATCAATATATAATAATAAATAACGAATGGGTTTACAAATTCAATTATGCATACTACTGTACGTAGATCGGCCGCAACGTTAAAACCGACCAGTGTAGGATGTTGTCTGGACACTTATCACCACCTGATCATGCATACCTCTATGGCGAAGGAGGTGTGCATGATCTAAGCAACGTGTAGCCAACAAGGCGGCCATTGTAGATGTTGCTGGCAGTGAACACAGGTCAGCATGGACACCTTGACCGGTCTGTGCAGCCCCGTACAAAGCAAACCTTGATGCATTGTGTTCTGACTCCTTTGTATCAGAACCAGCATTAACCTGCTCAGCAGTTTGAGCTACAGTGGCCAATCTGCTGAATTGCACTACACTGGTCAGCCTTTGCTCGCCACATGCATCAGTGAGCCTTGATTGCCCGTGACCCTGTCGTGGAACACCCCTCAAGAGCTCATGATTTGACCCCAGTCGTCCAAACGCCACCGTTTTGGTTCTTCTAATCCTTCTACTTTCACTATTCTTCATTCAACAGACGCGTGATGTTATGGCTGACCTAAAATGAGACCGTTGGTGCAGAAATATAAAACCTTTCTTCGTATCAGCAGGACCGTGCTAGTCTGCTCCTCTGTGGCCTGTTGGCTTTGTCGCACTCCCTCTCCAGCCACTTCAAGTCTTGTCTCAAACACTCATCACATCCACTTGTGAACAGTTGCAAGTAGGTGTGTGTTTGTGTGTGTGTGTGTGCTGCAACGATAACAATAAAGTAATAGAGGAGGACAGAACTGGGGTGGGGCTTCCAGGAGCAGGCCAGGATAGCTGCTGTCAAAACAGTTCAGAGTGACAGCCAGGACCTGGAGCATCACATTGCTGTATGTGTGTGATTATGTGTGTGTGTGTGTGCTGCAGCCATAGCCCTGGGCGTTTTCAGGTATAATGAGCCCTCGCAGCAGTAATGTGTGGCTTTTGTATCTAGGCCAGAACCGAAGAGCATCCAGAGCAATCATCACTTCTGTCAGCTAGCAACAGAAAAGCCTAAAGCTAGCGGTTAATTCTCTTCAAAAACTGAAACTCCAGTTACAAAAGGTGATGTTGCGGGGAAAACTATTTTTAGCCTTCATGTCGTGCTTGCCAGAATGAGATGGGTTTCATGAGGCTGGTTGCGTTTTGCCGCATTTTTTTCTTGGCATGCAGCAGCGTATTGTGCAGGTTTCATTCGAGGGAGAGCACGGACTGTATATAAATATGGATGATGCATCCCCCACTTTGGCCACTCTCGCTATGGGATATGGGCGGGAGCCTGGGGAAATGTTATAGATGAGTACACACTGTACTCATCTATTTTTTTTTTTAAATTTCCAACTCAAGATGCTACAGGACATGGTGGTTGGCATGGCAGCTTGTACTGATCGTGATGTCACATCCTGTTTCTGTCTATAGCGTCAAATAACTAAAGCAAAACTGGACACTTTAGTATACATATACATATACATTAGCAATATATTAGCTACCTAAAATGATAGAAAAACATCTTTGAAACATTTTTATTTGACTTGTACTTTAGTGTTTTAGTTTGGCCCAAGTCCCACCCACTAACATGGAGGGGGTGGAGCTTATGGCCTGTACTGCAGCCAAACACCAGGGGGAGCTCTACATGCTTTGGCTTCACCTTTGAGGACTTTTTTCTGCCTTCCATCTTTATTCAGTCTATGATGCAAACCCAGACCAGCTGTGAGAAAACATCAGCTACACTGTCTCCTCCCATCACCTCTCCTTTTATATTTGTCTTTCATCCTCAGGGCCAGAATAAGCAAACTAATCAATAATGAATGATTAGACGGCCCAGGCTTGGTCTGAATGCTGAAAGAGGAAAAAAAAAGGTTTCGGCCTTTTCGTACTCGTCCCTGAGCTTTCTGTTCTTCTGCTAAAAGCGTCAGACATACGGATGCACTGATGTCACTCGTTCGCATGCCAAAACAAACAAACAGGTGGCTGCTGTGACTGCAAACGGGGACAGATGCTGTAGAAGAAAAGGCCGCCAAAACGCAAACATGACATTGGCTGCTTCAAAATGACACAGCAGGTTTTGGTCACCGTCATGGTGGCACTGGGAGAGTTAAAAGCGCGTGGACGAGACTCGCACAGACGGAGGTAGACGGTGCCTTAGCACTACAGACAGAGGAGGCGGAGAGGAAACAGGGAGGGAGGGGAAAATGTCGAGGAGAGCATCGGTAAAGTAGAATCCCAGAACACGATTACAAGACCTGCTCCCATCTGCCTGGAAAATCTGACCGAGCTGTCTGAAGGGGGTGGAGGAATCAAATTCCAGTTCACATCCCACTTACTTACTTACTTGCTGTGACCTTAGCAGAGGGACGAGGCTGGAGGGAAGAGCTGCATTGATCTTATTTGATAGCGTCAATTGCTGCAGAAAGCCTTATGTCTCTGAGGATGGTTAAAATAATGAAAACATCTTTTATTTTTTTATTTTTTACATTCCTATGGGAAATTCAGTTTTGCAGCCAGTACCAACAGGGTCTGGTGTGGAAAACTCGAGGTTAGCGGTGTCACACAGCCATGTATTTTGTAAATGGGGCAAGCTGTCAAAGTCAATCTTCATCCTAATTTTAGGGGCCCGCACAGGGTTTTGTGGCCTCCCTATTAAATTAACCTTCCCCCCAATTAAACCTGCTTTCCAAACACTGGGGTCACACGGGACCAGTGTCACCTTTTTTCCCTACGTACGCGAGCCGCTTCCGCACCGATTAGCTTTCCGCCACGTTGTTGTCCTCCTGGATTGACAGAGCTCGCTTTCATCTGAGGTGTCGTGCACGCGTTGTGTTGTTGTTGTTGTTGTCTCGCGCGGGCTAATTACAGGGCCGCCATCTTGAGTTTCGTTTCTTCAGGGACACTGTGACTCACTCTCCATCACTGACAGCGCTGTGCAATGAGCAAATTACACCCGAACACACCGCCGAGACGACAGCATGTTCTCAAAGCGGATATCCACACCAGCTCATTAGCGCAGACGCGTAGACTACGTTGCGTGCGCTAATTTGCGCTGTGGTGCCACAAAACGCCCCCGTTCTGGCCTTTTAATCGTCAAAGGGTGGCTGTGACCGGACAGAGCCGCCGGCTGCTGGCTCGCTCTTTAGCTCTGTGTTTTGCGAGAGAGGCAGAGAGAAGTGGGAGGAGCGGGGTGGTCACAGACACATTTAGATATCCCCACTTCTCTTTGTGGCAATGAGAAACTGCGCTCTCAGCTGTTAAACACAAAAGGCAGCACCAGCAGTGGCTGTCGGCCGGACGGGCTGTTGACTCTCTGGCTGCCTGTGACGGTGTGTGTGTGTGTGTCTGAATGAGTGCGTGAATGTGAGTTGAGGGGAGTCGGCGCTGCACTTGAGCCAGGATGGAGGCCAAGACCATCCGCTTTTTCTACAGCCAGCGCTGCAAAGGTAGGAGAGTTGTGGCAGAATCAGAGTGTTTGTTTCTTGAACAGGATGCCTGCGCCGACTGCTCAGCAGTGGCAGGCGGCCGTGAGAGCATAGCATTAATCTGTCAGCTGTCAGCGCTGATCTTGCTTATCATGTGTTGGTGCGCCTCGGCCTGTAGCTGCAGCGGGCAGGATTCTCCCAAAGACCTTTTTTGTTTTTTTTTGTAGCCGGTGATTGAATATAGTCACGGAGTGTGTCTGCACTGAGTGCACTCTATTAATTTGAGGCCAGACTGGAGAGCAGCGTGGAGGAGGGAGAGTAGGGGGGAGGAAGGAGGCAGGAGGAAAATGAAAAGTGATAAGCCAGGATAAATGGCTGCCTCTGGAGATCGGCCTTCGCTATGATATCTGATCGCACACACACACATACGTATATATATATTCACTCTTATAAATCTGATGACGTGTAGACGTGCTCAGCAGGTTGAGCTTTTGGGAAGGGAGTGGATTGCAGCCAAGGCTTCAGGCGCTGCCAGGTGTTTCTCCGGATCGGCCGCTCATCCTCATAAGCTGTAAAGCGCAAAAGCCTTTAGACTCGCACGTTGTTGCGACATGTATCTTAATGATAGTGCTGCATAGCCAACAGTAACGTGTGCATGCTGACTCCCTAGTTATATGGATAATTACATGTATTTAACATTTTTTTTCGGGGGGGAGCGAGCGCTTTGAGTTGTGAAATGAAGGAAAACAAATGTCCTGAATGAGGCGTGCTGTTTACACCTGCGTCGTAGCCGCCAAAATAAAATGAGCAGTCATCTCTAACCCCTCTCTTCTCCCTCTTCCTCCCACCCTGGCAGAGATCCGTGCCCAGCTGGCCGAGCAGCTCAAATGTCTGGACCAGCAGTGCGAGCTGAGGGTGCAGCTGCTCCAGGACCTGCAGGACTTCTTCAGAAAGAAGGCCGAAATCGAGATGGACTACAGCCGCAACCTGGAGAAGCTCGCCGAGAGGTTCCTCACCAAGACCCGCAGCACCAAGGACCATCTACTCAAGTACGAGAGCGCCGGCAGTGAATGCAACGTGACTCTGTGGCTGTGGGCTGCAGCTCAGGATGTTGAGTACATCTAGTTTCAAGAGCCAGATATAGCTAATGGGCTTCCCTTTTTAACCCAAGGAAGACAAAAAAACCCCCGTTTCCTTATTTAACCTCTCACCCAGCACCTTGTCTCTCACAGACTGGTGACTTCCTTTCTGACAAAAAAAGAGAAGTAGAGAAGATGGCAAGGGTTATACTGATGTGTCAGGCGGTAAAATACTGCCTTGCATCATTTGGGAAGTGATTTATAGCCTGTACGTTTCCTCGGATTAGCCCTTCTATTATCCGCGAGGGCCCGTGGGTGTGTGTCAAAGAGAGAGAAAAATGGAACTTTTGCCAGAAATGGCCAGGTGGTGATTTTGTGCTCCGACAATTTCGTGGCGTCTTGCCGCGAGCGGGACCTTGCCCAAACGGGGATTCTCTCTCAATCTCCCCAAACATGCCAGTCTTGAGTTTTCTCTCGCCTGTTTGAACGTAAGACGTGTACAAATACACACAGTGGCTTTAGCGGCTTAACGTGCTCCCGTATGATTTATCTGGTATGTTCGGTTGATGAGAGCACTTTGTTTCCCCCGTGGGGAAGAACCCGCTGATAATCTGCTAGCTAATCATAAAACCACGCCGCACACAAATTTGCTAGCGCCGCTGCACCCAAACAGAGGCAGAGGGCGATTACGTTTTGGTTCCTCTTTGCGTCTTCGACGAGGAACCGCACTCGCTTGGAGATGTTTTAATACCTGAAATGCACCGTAGAGGAAGTAGAAGAATTGCAGAGTCTGGGAAATACTAATTGATGCAATTTATGAGTTTCCTTGACTGTGCGGCGACACACGCAACGAAGAGGCTGAAGGCGTCTGTGATCATTACTGCGCTATCATTAATACGCCATTAACCAATCCGTTGAGAGAGCCGCTTCGCTAAGTGCGTCACGGTTTCTGGGACGGCTGTTCGTTGGCAGCAGTTGCTTACTCCTCAAAAGGAGTTGATGATGTTGGGTTTAGCAGAGATGACCTTTCTTTGCGTCCATCCATTCGTTCGACTTTCTGTGCGTTCGTGCAGCAGCAACTACCTCTTTTATTTTGTTGTCAGCTTTGGGATGCATCATCTATTAATATTTTTTACAGGTGTATACGTATTCCACCAATCAGCCACAACATTAAAAACACTTATAGGAAAAGTCAGTACCATTTAAACCATCTTGTGCCAATTCAGTGTTCTACTGGAAAACTTCTGGACCTGGCATTCATTGGTGTGGATGTCACTTAGACATGTAGCACCCACCTAGACCAGACCAGACACCCCCACCACATAGCAATGACACTCCTTGATGGCAGTAGACATCCCCAGCAGGATGCAGCCACAAAAACACTTTAGGAACAACTGAAAAAACCATGAAGAACAGCTCAAGGTGTTGACCTGGCCTCCAAATTCATTAGATCCCAAACTGATCAAGTATCTGTGGGATGATCCACAGAGGCCCCTCCCCTCAAATGCCCAACAACATTGTTTTGCCAGACATCACAGGACACCCTCAGACGGCCCGTGTCCATTCTCTGATGAGTCACAACTGCTTAGAGGTACAAGGAGAACCTACACAATATTCAGAAGGTGGTCATAATGTTATGCCCAGTCGGTGTATTCTATGGTAGCTCATAGATTGATAGAATCTGGGTCTTCTGTTTGTCTCCTCTCCTTCATGTTTGACTTCCTGTTAACCGTGTCCTCTTTAACAACGACCTTCCTCTTTTTTTTCCTGCACTGTTCTTGTTTTTTTTCTTATGTGTCCTGCACCATTCCCGTAACACTCATGTCTCTGCTGGGGGCAAACCCACATTCAAGCGCTCACAGACGCAGACTCAAAGGGATCAATAGGTCCCCTAAACGAAACCCAATTCCAGCCGCGAGGCCACTCTGCCGCTGCGCGCAAATTCACACGCACACACCACGAACGCGCCCTCCGGCTCCGATCGATACCGAGGCAGTTGCAGAGTGGGTGTTTTCCCTGCGTTGCATACGGGAGTGGAGGGGGTGGAGGGAAGCAGAGCCGATGGATAAAAGCTGCACGGAGAGTAAAATGTAGTTCAACAGGTCAGATCGTAATCGATGCAGACATCGCGAGGCATTCAAATATTTTTCATCTCGGCTCGCTCTTTGCTTTCCTGTCCGTCCAACATCTGTGTATTCAGCAGTCCTCCTGCATCTGCTGCTGCTCAGTCCGGGTGCCACGCTGGAATTTCAGCTATTTTCCGGTTATGTGTGTGTATTTTTGTGTGTGTCTCGGTGTAGGTGTGTGTGTGTGTGGCTGTTTCCCTGTCCAGCCAGGCGTTGATGGTGCTCCAAGCGTTGAGGGGTGTGAGGGTTGTGAGTGTGTCGATCCCGTGGAGAACCCTGGTATTCCTGTTATTTGGCGTACTGCATACAGCAGTGGTTGAGGTGGGGGGCTGGGGTTATTGTGTGTGTGTGTGTGTGTGCCCTGAGGCTGACAGGCTGATTGGTCACATGGAGAAGCCCTCACAAGTCGTACACTCATTCAAAGCCTACCCTTATGCTAAATATTAGTCCAGTTCCTCTGTTAATAGGCTGCAGCCCCTTGCACAACTTCAGCACAGTTTCCCGGGTCCGTTCACATGACTGCGTGGCCACCCGTGGCTAGAAACATTCTTGTTTTGTTTCTGTTGTGGCTGTCCAGTGTTTGCTCCTGTTTAGAAATGCCCATCAAAATCAGTCTTATGTATTTCTCCGTACATCAAGAATCTGGATTTGAAAACGGTTTCACAGTCATGAGAACTGGGAACTCACTCAGCTTTTCAAATCACGAAAGCGTCATTTTTTATTTTTTTTCTGCTACACTCTGGCCTCTTTTTCGCTTATTGGTTTCACATGCATGATCAGCGCATTTCGCAGTGTCGCTGGCTAGATGAAAGGTTCAAGCAGGCCTCGCAAAAACAAGGAACAACCTCTATTGAAAATATACACCCTGTACTGAGAAAGTAGGGCTGGGCAATTAAACGATAACGATATATATCGCGATAGACACGTGGTTGATATCAGTAGAAAATACGTTCGATAGAATTGTTCGATAATTTCACTTGAACTCCGTTAGAGAAAAATAACAGTTCAGTTCAAGAGGAACATTTTCATTCATTGGGGTCGCAAGGTCTGCTGGACTCTATCCCAGCTGTCATCGGGCGGGATTTAGAATCACTGGTGATTCTAAATTGGCTTCAGACAGTGTCTTTGGATGGCTGGAGGAAGCTGGAGAGAACCCACGCAGACACAGGGAGAACCCAGCCGGCCCATGGATTCGAACCCGGGGCCTTCTTGCTGTGAGGCATTGGTGTGTCCCACTGTGCCGCCCACAGTGTTTAGTTTTTTTGGTATAAAATAAGGTGTAACAAATAAAAATCTCAGGTTTATCGTTGTGTAACTTGTTGTACTCTCTCCGGCTTCCTCCCACTGTCCAAAGACACGCTCATTAGGTTCATTGGTGATTCTAAATTGGACCTGAGTGTGAATGGTTGTCTGTCTCTCTGTGTTAGCCTGTGATAGACTGGAGACCTGTCCACGGTGTACCCTGCCTCCTACACAGTGACAGCTGGGATAGGCTCCAGCCCCTCCGCTACCCTCCAGAGGACAATCGGTTACAGAAAATGAATGAATGAATGAACTTCTTGCACGTCTATGGATAGAATAAGTAACCTCAGCAGAACAGAGTGCCCGACCATGTGACAATTTCAGTCTTGACTTTGCGGCCGCTTTCAGCATTGCCACGCTTATCGCTAGCGTGCAGACGGCGCCATGTCACACGGCAGAGGCAGAGGCATAGCAAGGCCGGCTTCTTTAGCCAACAGAGGAAGTGCTGCCCTGTTTCTGTTGTGTTGTGTAACCGGTGGAGACAGACTCACCGGAAAAGAAGCCGTCGGCAGGGAGAAGTTGGAAGAGAAAGCGATACGCGTGTGCGCAGATGACTGCCGCTCTTAGCGTCGAGCTCATGGAGGGGTTAGGACTCTGTTTGCTGTCAGTTAGTTAGTTGCTGGACCGTCTGACCAGTGACAGCCAGTACCAGCTTATCACATCACGTCACCGCCATTGACTCATCCCATCGGACTCTTACCGCATGCACAGCACCCCCTCCCCCTCCCCCGTGGACACCACTCCCCGCTCTATAGCCCTCACCAAAATCAAAGACTTTCACTGTCTGTTTGACATTGTGTACGATTGGGTCACTGCTCTACTTTCCCTCACCCCCGGCCGTGTGTGTGTGATGTAAATGCCTCGCAGCTCTTTGCTCTCTCTATCCAGTTAAAGCTGCTCTTAACGACACAAAGGCCGTCTTTCATCCACTTACACTCGCTCATAATCCATTTTACCCACTAGATCATCCGTGGATCATCCATAACTCATACTGTACACACACACACCAACACAGTCTGTGGGTTGTGTGTGTGTGCACACCCCATAAAAGCCGTTGTATTGTCCTGTAAGCAGGGCATTAGCAGCCTTGCGTTTGTGTAATGGATTCACTCGGTCACTCGAAACACAGTGGAACAGTGTTGAACTATTAGAGAGAGATGATTACAGTCTTTGCTCTTTTTTTTTTTATCTCCTCTCCCTAATTTATTTTGACGACAGCTGTGGGGTTTTTTTTGTGTGGGGGGGACTTACCTCTTCCTGCTGGGTTTTTGTACCCTGGCTGAATCCCTTGTTTGGGCTGGCTTACCAGTCCTTTGTGTGTGTACTTGTTTTGTGTACTCTCTCTGCATCTGCTATCCCAACAATGTGTCTGCCTTTCCCAAAGTTGACCTCCGTGTCTACAGTGTCGCTTAAAAACTCTGCGTAAAAAGGGTTGTGAAGGGTTAGGGTTCCCAGCTGTCATTGGGCGAGAGGTGGGGTCCACCCTGGACAGGTCTCCAGTCTAAGATCACCAGATTAAGATCTCTGTAGTTATTAATTACTAGAGGTCCCCAGGTAAGACTAATCTTACTTTTTTCCCTTATTATTGTTTTTACCTATTGACATTTAAGCATCCAAAACTATTCATATATAAAAGTCTTTCATTCGAGCATGTCTTTGGACGGTGGGAGGAAGCTGGAGAACCTGGAGAGAACCCATGCAGACACAGGGAGAACATGCTAACTCCACACAGCCCATGGATTCAAACCCGGGGCCTTCCTTCTTGGTGTGAGGCATCAGTGCTAACCACCTCGCCACTGTGTCTAACTGTGAAATTAGACAAATCAAACATGTATTTATTGAATGAAATTAATCATTGTAAATATCCGTGAGGTGCACAAGTATGTGAATCCTTGTTTTCAGTATCTGGTGTGACTAGCTTTGTGCAGCGTAAAGAGTAACCAAAGGTTTCCGGTAACTGCTGATCAGCCTTGCATTTTTATTTTAGCTTATTCCAGTCCAAAACAGCTGGACTCATCAGAGGATGGACGTGAGCCTTCTGAGGGTGTCCTGTGCTGAATGGCAACAGGATCTTGTTAGTTTTGAGGAGAGGGGATCAGAAGAGAAGCTCTCAATTTACCGGTCGATCTACGTCCCAGTCCTCACCTATGGTCATGAACTTTGGGTAATGACCGAAAGAGCATGATCCCAAATACAAGCGACCGAAATGAGTTTCCTTCGTAGGGTGGCCGGGCTCAGCCTTAGAGACAGGGTTAGGAGCTCGGACATACGAGAAGAGCTCAGAGTAGAGCCGTCAAGAGGAGTCAGTTGAGGTGGCTAGGGCATCTAGTAAGGATGCCTCCCGGACGCCTCCCGGGAGAGGTGTTTCAGGTATGTCCCACCGGAAGGAGACCTCAGGGCCGACCCAGGACACAATGGAGAGAGGGGGCTGTCTGGGCTTCGCTGCTGAAGCTGCTGCCCCTGCGACCTGGACGAGACGAGACGGGATCATCCCACAGATACTTGATCAGTTTGGGACCTAGTGAATTTGGAGGCCAGGTCAACACCTTGTGCTGTTCTTCATGTTTTTTTGAGTTGTTCCTAAAGTGTTTTAGGGCTGCATCCTGCTGGGATCATGGTGTCATTGCTACGGGGTGGGGGTGCCTGGTCTGGTCTAGTCTAGGTGGGTGGTACATGTCACATCCACATGCCAGGTCCAAACGTTTCCCACCAGATCACTGACTTGTCACAAGATGGTCAATGTTATTTACTTCTCCTGTCAGTGGTTATAATGTTTGTGTGTGTCAACAGGAGAAAAATGAGACTTCACTTTAGTCGATTATCTGAACAGTCGCTCGGGGTCCTTGAACACATTTTAAGACTCTCCGTGTTTTTGTGTTTGCGTAGGAAGGAGCAGAGCATTTTGTCTCCAGTGAACTGCTGGAACCTGTTGCTGCTCCAGGTGAAGAGGGAAAGCCGCGACCACGCCACCCTGTCCGACCTCTACCTCAACAACATCATTCCCAGGTTTGCACAGATCAGCGAGGACTCAGGACGCCTCTTCAAGAAGGTAAGCACGCGCAAACAAATGCACCAATTTCAGATTTGATTTTTTGTTGAGTTTATGCTCATGGTTTAAGGGGCGTTTTAAAAAGATGCAGCTGGTTGGTGGACACTCCTCCCCTGCCTCACACAACGGAGGAGGAAGAGAACTCGGCAAATGTAACCTGATATACTAAAACCACGTTGTATTTTTTGCCATGTCCGTCAGTCTCCTCCGGCATCTGTTTTCTGTCTTGCCTAATTTATTGACCGACAGCAACTCAGCTGAACCTCGAGCAAGGGGAAGTTATTCTGACTGCGCTTCGTGCCGGAGCCTTATTGTTGTCATTCCTGTCTCTTCTGATCTTTGCCTTTTCTGGTGTGGGAGATAAAAGAGGAAATGTGGATGAAAAAAGCAAGAGAACTAAGAAAACCGGACTAGAGTGAGGGGGGGTTTACATCATAGCACAAATACCAAGGCAGAGTTCTCCACTCAGACAGCGGTTCATCACCGGGATGGACGTATTAGACTAAATACACAAGCTAATGTGGCAAATATGTAAAGAGATGCGTATTTTTTTGATCACCTCTTACTTTTTATCTTTTGATTTACAAGCATCTGTTTGCTCTGTTGTGGGTTTCAGTGCGTGAACACGTCTCGTCCGAGGTGAGGTCATTGTTGGTGCGTGGTCTGGATTTACATTTGCAAGGAGATTAAAATATTAAGGGTTAGGTTTAAGGCGTTGAAAGTGAGGAGGGTTAGGAGTGGGCGCTGAAACTAATGTAGTCAGTGAAAAAAAAAACCCTCGCTCGTCTCAAGAGATAAGTGTGTAGATGGGGAAAGTGAAGCCGTCTGTGTGTGGAATGTCAGGGCAGAGGCTGCTGATTTCCAGCCTGATACGTTGTCTTTGAACTGCATTTATACTTTTGATCGCAAGGCGATGGGAGCGCACAAAAAAACCCAACAAGAAACTCCTCCGCTCGTCTGATAAAACTGTAAGAAAAAACGCTTCCTCTCGCTCTGAGTTGAGTCACAGATTGACTTTCATTTTCACATTTGGCACGGAGGTTGCTACCGTCATGTCTGGGTGATAAACAGGCTGCCCAGCTCTGATGGCCAATTAAGTGGATAATTAGTTCATTTATAACGGTTCCAGTCAGTGGCATAAATAGCACTAGAGCCAGGGGCCATTGGAGAAGTCAACACATTCGTCTCAGACATTTCCGTCCAGTATGCAGAGTGGTGCACGACCTTAGGCTTAATGAAGCGCCCCTGTTCCTGGTCTCTATTGTGGTGTTGTTGAGCCAGACTAGACGACCACAGGAAAAATGAGAAGTCCAAAGGTCAGCATCCGTGGTTGACTGATAGGTTGGCTCGGCCACGGCTGATTGCTTTTTGATTGGGTGTGGTCTGGTCTTTGTCACATAATATGATCTTCCTACAGCGCTTTAAAGAGAGAGGGCAGGACAGACTTCAGTTATCCTGTTACCTCTTTCATCTGCCGTGCTACCCTAAATCTCTTTCCCATGTCGTTTTGTCCCCACGGCAGCACTTATCCCTCTCTTCTTGACCTTCCTGCTCTCTGTAATCCTCTAAAATAGCTTCATCATTGTGATTTCTGATCTCCCTCCTACGTTCCATCTCCTTCCCCCCTCCTCCCTTTCCTTTGCTTTCGCCACCTTTTTTTAATAAGGTACCTTTCACCTTACCAAACTTCATTTTTTTTTCAAGAGCTTACTGATAAACCTCCAGTACGCCGCACCCTCTTCTGCACCTTCTTCCATAGAAGACAGATGCTCAGCATACGCTGGGGAAATCTGCTTTTGCTTTCATCCTGCATTCCATATCCATTTTTCCCCTCCTCTAAGTTTTCCACTCTGTGTTTCTGTACACAGAATATTCTATACACGTTTGAATCTGTGTACATATTCTGGACTGGACCTCACTATACCGATTGCTTGTGTTTCTTGATCTCCTAGACTTAAACTCCTCCTCGTGAGCAGTTCAATGCGACGACAGCCTTGCTGAAAACTGTACCAGTGACTTAACCCAGCTCTTTGCAGACACCTGGGTTCAGCAGAAACACGTGCTCCGTAGCTTGCCTGCAGTAGACGTGACTGAATGGTTGGAATGAGAAGGATAGGAATGCAAATCACTGGAAGGTTTCTATGAGAGACGTGGCCCGAGTGTGGATTGAATTACAGGCTAAAGAAGAATGTTATTAATAACCTTAATAAGTATTAAAAAAAATGCAGTCCTTATTCCAGACCTAGCTGTCCATGCTAGTTTAAAGAATCCTAGGAGTCTCTATATAAGAAACAACTCCTTCACAATTACTGGGAGTACCTCAAGGCTCTTTTCTGGGCCCTCTGTTTTTTCCCTCGTTATATTTCACCTCAGCTCATCTGTATGTGGTTGTTAAAGCCCGTTGCCATCCCAGAGTCATTAGAGGTCCACTCATCTGCCCTGCAGAACTGGAAATAACAATATTTCCAGTTCATAAACTCAGATAAGATGCCAGCCATTGATCTCCGCTGTCACTGGCACCAGTTTAATCAAGTAACATTAGCTCCTCGAGAAATGTGTAGTTTATCAGAGTTGGCAGCCGAGATTCTTGGTGTTGATTCTGCATCAGTTCATTAAGGACATGACCGGGATTTAAATAATTCTCTCCGTTTATCATTTGCTGGTCATTTTACCTTCCCTTTACTGGCACACCATCCATGTCTGATCTCCTAACACTTTATAATCCATCTTGTGCTCTCGGCTCCAAGAACTCCAAGAAGTTCATGTGTACCATATGCTAAGTAAGCGTGTGTGGTATTTCCTCCTTCTTTACACTGGAGAGAAGGTCCGACCTGAAAACTGACCTGATGTGATTTCATGCCTCTCTTTTGGATGAATATTAAAGTTTGAATGGGGCTCTTTTAGTAGTTTAGGAGAGTTCAAGCATGTTTATGCAAAAGTATGAGAGGAGCCAAGATTGCATGCGTATTTTTATGTGTATATACACTTTGGTCGTGTGTGGAGTTGCTGTTCAGTGAGTAGTTGGAGAATGGTGGTGTCTGTGTTACTCTCTCTTTCTTTTTTCTTTTTTTATCTTTTGCAGCTCCATCATTTGGCCTTCTCTCTTTGGCTCTTTTGTCCTCTTGCTGCCTCTGCCATCATGTAGAGATCAGTATCAGTATCTTTCCCTTCACATCCATCAAGTCCATTACCGCCATTCTCATTTGTCTGGCTCAGAGGCTTCTCCACTCCTGCTCAGCCAGATAATCTGGCCTTGATTTATGACGGGGCAGCTGGTTGACACGCATTCCCGAATGTGGGTATAGATTTAACAGGTTGGCACGAAAATGCTCAGGTATAGACGAACAGATAAGAGATAATCGAAAAAACAAAAGTTGAAACAAAGGCGACGGGACTTGTTGGGTTTTCATCCAAGGGGCTTCGGCAGTAAGGTTTTTATTTGGAACATGGGCGAGTGGTGAACATCTGAAACTTGCACGCCCAGAGACGAACTCAAGACTCAAATGGCAAATTGACCCAACGTGTGCAGTTGCCTTTGTTCCAGCTTTGTTTTTGTTTTTTTGGATATACCATGACCTGGATGATCGAGAACCTTCACAGACAGATGATGATGATATTAAAATTAGTCCGTCTTTTTCTGTCTCTCCAGAGCAAAGAGGTTGGTGTACAGCTGCAAGAAGACCTGATGAAAGTTCTAAATGAGCTTTACACGGTAAGCATAAACTCTGCTATTACACTCACTATGAAAATCCCTAATTATGCGTACTCAAGCAGCACAATGGAGAACGGGCCGATACGATCAGCTTTAGGTACATGTGTTCAGACCTGAGGCCTCATGTACAGAGTTGCGTAGATTTCCTCCTAAATCGTGACGTAATCTCAGATTTAGAAGCATTTCGAAGCACATTTCCTTTGTACATCCCAATCGAGCGTACCTGACTCCTCCCTGTCTACGCCCCTTTTAAATATGCAAATTATATTTAAATTGACCCTGCACCTAAGATTCCCCTCTCTGTGTGATCAGAAAACAAAAACATAAGAATGAATAAGACGGGAAAGAAGAAGAACTTCACAGAAAGCGAATTGGAGACACTACTCTCCAATCTCTCGAATGCGACCTCAATGCGTCCTTGGGGGGTGTTCACAACTGACTTTTACGCGATCTGATCTCCCAGATCGGATCTGAATGCACGGTCTTTTATTTTGCAAAGTATTTCAAAACCAATTTCCCTTGTCTGGCTAACATGAGCGGACAAGTTAATAAGACAACACAAACACAAGGAGACCACATTCGCTAGATCAATATTGGTCACCCTCGTTCAACCCAGGCTCAATTGTACTTTGTGTTCGCAGCTAATTTGCAAATGATTCTGCGCTACAAAGCTAAATTATAAATTACACCCGCTAAACCTCAGAGTCTATTGTTTTGGTCTTTTTACACCGTCATAAGCGCTGTAGCACCCACGGCGCTGCCAAAAGGACTGAGGCAACGCCAGTGTGTTTCACTGTCTGAATATGTGTGGGTTTTCTACTGAGCGTGTAGCTTCGGCTCAGCCAGGCCCATAAAAGCAAGCCTTGCACTGTAATTATAGTCCATAGTAAGAGATAGAAATAGATCTGGTTTGAGTGACGCTCACGTGCATGCTCGCACACAGGCCAGTGTGTGCGTCTACGTATATCTGCAGTGTGAGGGTTTGAGCAGAGCGGTGTAATGATGGCTCTGGTGTTGGTCACTAAAATAAGGCTGACACTGCACCAAACACACTCTCATTTCATGTGTGCAACTCTTCAGGCTGCGCTCCACCTCTAAGCGCAGCAGTGTTGTGTAGTAGAGGCCGTTTGTGTGACTCATTCCCTGCCATATTGTGGAATGCTGTTGCCGGAGGTTCAGTCCAAGTAAGAAAAAAAGCCCGTCTATGCATCATTGTGCTGTCGGTGTTCTCGCTCCTTGATGCTGACTTGCATAATCCTGGTTTTGATCCGGAGCCAGAGCTGAGGGAAGAGGCGTGCTGTGGGGGTGGGGACACACATCCGCGGTTGTCTGCAAAATCTCCTCCCTTGTTCGCAGGTGATGAAGACGTACCACATGTACAACACCGACAGCATCAACGCCGAGTCCAAGCTGAAGGAGGCGGAGAAGCAGGAGGAGAAGCAGATGGGACGCTCCGGACGGCAGGACGACCGCCAGACGCCCCGCTCCCCCGACACCCTGGCCAGCATCAAGAGCGACGAGAAGCCCGTGCGACGCTCCAGTGTCAAAAAAATCGAGAAGATGAAGGAGAAGGTGAGCGGGGCCTGGAGGAGGAGGAGGAGGAGGAGGAGGGTGAAATTGAGGGCAGAGAGCACCTGCCCCACCTGTTGTCACACAGATGTATTTGTGTGTGTCATGAATGATTTATAAGGGCACGACTGACTGGCTTATTGCTAACCTTGTCTACTGCAGCTGGGGCCTGTCACAGCAACACGGTTTCCCCGCTCCTTATTATCTCGAATCAATACCGAGGTGTTTCACTCTAACACCTATTACCCTCTCCCTCCCTTCACTCTCTCTCTGCTGTCACGTCTTTCCCTCTCCTTTTTATCTCCTACTCTCTCTCTCTTATCTCAGAGGCAAGCCAAGTACACAGAGAACAGGCTGAAAGCCATGAAGGCCAGGAACGAGTACCTGCTGGCTCTGGAGGCCACCAACGGCTGCGTCTTCAAATACTACATCCACGACCTCGCCGACATTATTGACGTGAGTATAAACACGGCGCTTTGCTCTACATTTGCAGACGGCAGTGTTTGCCGTGCGAGTCCGTGTCTGCTTGAGCCGGAGGTGGCCCCTCGGTCAGTCACCTCACATTAGCTTCTGTCCTCCCTAATGAAGGGACTGGTCTACTTCCCAAGACTTCACACGTAAATACGAGCTTGGAGGCGAAACATCTAGATAGGTGCGTTCACGCCTGATGGAACTGACGCTGTTATTGAGCTGAGCCTGATGGTTCGTGGTGGCGAACAGTAGTTGCTTTTAGGTTTTTGCAATCAGTTGAACAGGTTCTGAAGGAAATTAAAGAAGCAGTAGTCATGCAGTTTTTAATTTATGAACAGATTAACGGAAACGCAAACGTAAAGTATGGACTGTATCCAGGTGTTTGCCTACATTTTTGTAATAACCGTTGACTGTATGTAAAGATGGACGAACCCTCTGCTACACGCGTTATTAATGGTTTTAATGAAGACAAGTTTTTAAGCGCAGTGTTGTAGCGCTGGCCATTGCTGACTTGGTCGCACCTACTGTAACTCCAACTAAATCCAAAAACGGAGTAAATCCTGAGCAGGTAAAGCTTGTCAGATAAGAAATTCTCGCGGCTCGTTCTCGACAGAACTTTCTTCTCGCGTGGTGTCCGACAACTATTCTGTGATTGGCCAGACATCGGAAGCGCTAGCACCCACATTGCTCTGTGAGCCCCCAGATGCTAATATTCACAGCCTGACTGCTAATCTCTGCTGGGCAGAGGTCGGCGTCCTGAATGAACAGCACGATCCGATGGGCCGCGGCCATTGAAGCAACTGGCCATTAGGGATGGGCCGTATGGACTAAAAATTTATCCCGATAATTTCTGCTATTTATCACGGTAACGATAAAAATCACGATAAATAAACACCATTTCAGCCTAATTTTTTTGACGATAATACGTCAGCAAGTTTTATCTGAGTTGTTGTTTTTTTACCGGACTCTTTGGATGAAGTCGACGCTGCTCGATCACGGGATGACATATTCTTACCGTGGGGAATGTTTTTGACGATATATTGTAAACGATTAAATATCGCACATCCCTACTGGCCAACAACCGAATTTAATAAGAAAGTGTCTCCCGTGCGCGTGTGAGGACTTCACAGGAGTTCTTGAGCTTCTCATGAGAACGATCGGCCTGGAGGTCTTGCCACCACGAGAAAACGGAACAAATTTCTCATGAGAACGACGTTTCACATGAGGGATTAATAAGGAGTTACCAAAAAACAAACAAAGAAATCAAAATGTACCCCATGTACAGTTGTCAGGAGTGAGTAAACAAACCTTTCTATGTGCAGTTTTGTTTTGTCATTTTAACATGGAGGTCCATGGGGATTGAGTCACTTTTGGAGACATCTTCAAGTCTAGTTTTTCACTTGATGCATCACATTAGCTGAGCCTGATTCCTGGTTCGTTTTCAGCCTGTCTCTAAAAGACCTAAATATATGGTAGAAGCAGAAAGCTTTAAGTAATTGCTTTTCCACTCATGTTACCATTTCCATACCATCTACGTGTGCAACAGTGCTGTGACCTGGGCTACCACGCCAGCCTGCACCGCGCCCTGAGGACCTACTTATCAGCGGAGCAGAACGTAGAATCTTCCAAACACACTGGCCTGGAGACACTGGAGGTGGCCGCTGAGAGCCTGGAGCCCAACGGGGACAAACAGAAGCTGATGGAGACCTACAACAACGTCTTCTGCCCGCCGGCTCGCTTTGACTTCCAGTCCCACATGGGAGACACGGTACAGTGCAGCGTCGTGCTTGCGTTCGTTTGCGTCGGGGTGAGTTCGCCCCCCAAACAAAAGTGTTAATCTTGACTGTTGTGTTTTTGTAGATGGGGATGATGTGTGCGCAGCAGCCGCTGGACAGTGAGCTGCTCCAGAGGTGTCAGCAGCTGCAGTCCCGCCTCTCCACGCTGAAGATTGAGAATGAAGAGGTGGGACGTCTTTCTTCTTGATCTTCCTCTGAGGCTCTGCGTTGGTCACCTCCGCTGTTTCGTAACGTGTTCTCCTCTCCCTCACTGCCCCGTTAGGTGAAGAAAACCATGGAGGCCACTCTGTCCACTATTCAAGACATGGTGACGGTGGAGGACTACGACGTGTCCGAGTGCTTCCACCACAGCAATAGCATGGAGTCGGTCAAGTCCACCTTCAGCGAGTCCTATCTCAGCAAACCCAGCCTGGCGAAGCGGCGGGCCAATCAGCAGGAGACGGAGCAGTTTTACTTCACAGTCAGTGGCTTATTCGTTTATAATTCCTAATTTCTCGAGAGCATTAGCGAGATTAGGCCTCCAGCTGACAAAGCTGAACCGCCATGTAGCGGTAATAAACACGCACTGTGACTGCAGCGTGTCTTTCTTCTCCACGTATTCGTAGAAGCTGAAGGAGTTCCTGGAAGGCAGGAACCTGATCACCAAGCTGGAGGCCAAGCACGACCTAATCGAGAAGACCATGGGAGAGAGTGAGTGGGCGACCCGGGCAGTCCTTTTTTAAAACTCTGTCCTTGATTCCTATCTGTGTGCGAGCGTGTGTACTGTGAGCCCCCCACCTCTCCTTGTACTCCACCCAGCGGGACGGAGATGGATTCAGGAAAGATCAGGGTGCCCGGAGGCAAAACAGGGAGCAAATCGTGGTGGAGAGTAGTGCAGCGGGACACATTATGTAGGGAGCATGCAGGGAAGCAGAATGAGTTTAATGTATCCAATAATGACAAGCTGTGTGTGTGTGGTGACAGTGACTGCGTTTACATGGTCTTTAGTATCCCGATTATCCCGGCTTTGAGCATATTCGGGATATGGTGTTTACATGGAACCCGGTTATTCATTTCCCTGTATACATGATAAATACCAGAAACCGTTTTTCTGATCGCTGCATCCTATCTGCGCATGCGTGTTTTACGTCTTTTTCAATATTTTCCAACGCGATCTAACTTCAACGGAGCGAATACATCGACATTTCCGCAACGGATTTGAATACATCTTAATTTCTGTCTTTTCTGCCATCTAAACATGTAGTTATGTTTAGTTCTTTCATCACTGTAGTAAGGGAAAATTTAGTCTCTTCGTCGCTCCCAGTGCCATCGAGTGAGAGAGTTACGACACTCCCATAGACCTCCGTTGTAAAAAATGGCGGCGCTTTTAAACGCCTACTTCCGGATTTGAAGATCGGATTAGTTCCAAACACCGTCATTTGGGCGTTGGACCCCATTCACTTACATTGCTGCGCATTGAATTGTTCCAGGAGTTAAATTGCTGAAATATCGACCTCTTTTGAATTGTCAACTGTCTATATTGTATCAGAGGCCCTTTGCGATGTTTATACTGGTCTTCATTTGTATATGCACAGCGTAATTATTTATATTTTATCTTGGTTGTTTCAACCTGTTTTCTAGCATTGCCTGCTAGCTAATTAGCTAGCGCGACTTCCCCTGCTGTGAAGGTAGTTCGGTGATGAGTCGCTATCACCTTTATAGCAACTTTTATTTAGTAGAATTTTGTGATATACTAACTTTTCATTATGTGACGTGTTGGCTGTACTTAATTTGTTGTACTGTCCCTGTTCACTGATATCCAGCGCTACTTGCTGATGCTTGATGAGATGCTGATAGATTGCTATCCCATGCCATGAGCTCGTGATCAGGGTATGTCAAGGCATTGTCGTGACTGGTGATTTGAGCGAAGGTTAATTAATTAGGAATGACGGGGATTTTAGAAGTGAGCTAGCTTCTAGGCGAATTCTGAACGGACCGCCATGGCAGACCTCTTTGCGTTATCACAGAGGTAGGCTAATCCCTCAATCGGAATTTATAAGCAAAATCACGGGAATCAATAGCCTAATACAGCCCAGTTGTGATCAAATTAATATCATGAGACGTCTACCATCAGATGAATCAATGATATGGAAAAGTTAAGTTAGAGCAGCTAAAGCCAGTGCTACTACCCATGCGAACATGAACACTAAGCTTTTTCCTCCAAATATTAAGTTTTTGTTGTCACCCTGCCTCTCAAATGCAAAACTGACATTAACAAAAATGTAATAACAGCTGAAAAAATACTTGGGTGTGTGTTTTATTTTATATTTACCGTTCAATAATGCAATCGCTGCCGTCTGTCCCATAGAAGAACATGACAGCCAGCGTATGTTTGGAACTAATGGGGTTTACATGAACCACGTGACAGCCGTAGCGGCGACATCAAAGAGTGTCGCAACTCTCTCACTCGATGGCACTGGTCGCTCCAAAAGTGAGAAGTTCCCGTTACCGCCATGTTGTTTGTTTCTAGTGCGTCACTTGGCGTCACTCGCGCCTGCGCAGACGTGAGAGATCGGGATAAGGTGTATTCTTCTGATCCAATCTGCGCATGCGTGTTTCACGTCTTTTTCAATATTTTCCAACGCGACCTAACTTGCTCAACGGAGCGAGGTGGAAAACCAGCGTCACGTAGCTTTTCCGCAACGGATTTGAATACATCGGCATTTCTGTGTTTTCTGCCATCTAAACACGTAGTTGTGTTTAGTTCTTTCATTACTTTAAGGAAAATTCAGTCTCTTCGTCGCTACAAAAGTGAGAAGTTCTCTTTGCCGCCATGTTGTTTGTATATCTAGCGCGTCACTTGGCGTCACTCGCGCCTGCGCAGACGTAAGGTGTATACACGCTCCAGTATCCCGGCTTCTATCGTGAGAACAGGTACAGGAGAACAACAGGTGGCAAAACCGGGGGTTTCTTGAAATCGGGAAGTGGGTGTATCCCGATTTCTGAATTCGGGATATGGTGTTTACATGGACAAACACAAAAACGGGATACTTCAAAAACCCGATCAAAGCCGGGATACTGTATTAAAGACCATGTAAACACGGTCAGTGATTACACGTGGATGCAGCTGAGGGTTAAAAGCTGTGTGTGTATGTGCGTGTTGGGCGTCCAGTGTTTCCACAACCTCAGAGGCGAAAAAAAAAAAAAATCTTCTTAATAGTGTGTGCACAGCTTCAGTGGGAAGCTCACTTCCCTGTGTCCTCGTGCGTCCTGTTTCCACCATAACCGCCTATCTCTGTGTCCCTCTGTCATAACTAACCCCCCCTTCTTCCTGTTTCTCCCTCCTTTAGGTCAGAAGACCGACTGCTGCCTTGCCAGGTAGGTGTGGTGAAGGAGCGCTCATACACAAACACACACACTTGCGTATACCATAGCCGCTTTAAAGCTCCATTCCTTTGGCAGCCAGGGGTATTATTTCCACCCCCCCTCCTGTCACCGCTTATAGATATTCTCAACACATGCGCATGTGTCTGTGTGTACAAATACAGCGTTACCAGAGCATAAATAGACTTTCTCTGGAGACATAATGACAGAGTGGTGTTATTTCTCTCTTTTTCTCTGCGTAGCGGACGGAGAAACTCCACAGTACGGAAGCAGGTAATTATCTGCGTGTGTTTGTTTCTGTGTCCGGGCCGATGCAGCAGCAGCAGCCTCGTTTTTTTTATTTTCTATTTTCTTTAACTCGAGCCACATGTTTTCTCACAGTACCCTCTGCCCGCCGGATGCGGTGGCACCAATTTATTGTGACATAATAACTCACATTTATATTACCCCAACAGACAAATATCACCATCTACCTCCACTTTTTTTCCCCCCAATCTCTTGTTTGTGGCGCCCCCTTGTGGAGTGGATTATATTTTGTCTTAAAATTGTAATTTTACAGACATCAAAATAATTTTTTGTCCCGATTAGTCTGCCTCTGTTGCTATTATTTTGCCATAATAGCGAGTGCGTATGTAGTTTAACATGTAATGCATACATTTTAAAACCCCGCCCCCCCTGAGATTTTCTGAAAACCCCAAACAAACAAAGGGAAGATGGAAAAGGTGCCGTCTCCTAGCAACAGCTGGGTACGGCGGCCCGCTGTGTTTTCCCGGCTCCCGCTAAATGCGCTCACCGGTGCGTGTGCACGTGCAGACGGACGTGTGTGAGGAAGGAAGGGTGCTCTCTTTTCCTTTCATGCCATGCCATGTCACGCCTCCCTCTAACCACAGCCATTCCTTCCCTGTTTCTCTTCTCCACTCATTTTTTTTAAGGAATTGGGCGAAGCTATCCCTCTGATGGTGGAGAGCTGCATCCGCTTCATCAGTCGCCATGGTGAGGAAACCCTCCGCTCGAGCGATAGGTTCGGCGGCGGCGCTTTTGGCGACCCCCCGATTGGTTGCGTCGCTGTAGAGCGTCTGGCTCCGGGATCAGTTGTTAATTTACCAGCAAAAATTAAAATAAAATCACAATCCTGGAAATGAACAAAGGGTTTTGGTTTCTGCCTGTGTAGGTCTGCAGCATGAGGGCATCTTCAGAGTGTCAGGCTCTCAAGTGGAAGTCAATGACATTAAGAATGCCTTTGAGAGAGGTGAGAAAATAATAATCCTGCAGGGTGCGTGACTATTTCAAATATAAAGTGTTTATCCAGCCAGTGCTTTATTATTTTTCCCTCTTCCTCTGATGCGGATGTAGGTGAGGACCCGCTGGCTGGGGACCAGAATGACCACGACATGGACTCTATCGCCGGTGTGCTGAAACTGTACTTTAGAGGGCTGGACCATGCCCTCTTCCCTAAAGAAGTCTTCCATGACCTCATATCCTGTGTCTGTAAGTGTCGCTTCCTCCGGCCTGTTTGCGCCTGCACAGGCTCGATTGCGTGAGTAATCTCCTGGGTGTCGTGGCTGTGTTATTTTTTCCAGCGATGGAGAGCCTCCAGGACCGGGCGGTCCACATCAAGAAAGTTCTGCAGTCCCTGCCAAGTAAAACCCTCATCATCATGAGATACCTGTTTGCCTTCCTCAACCAGTGAGTAGAAAGAGAAAGAGGCTCAGATGTTATTGTTCAGTGACCTGCAAGTTTCCATGTACACCGATCGGCCAGAACATTAAAACCACTGACAGGAGAAGCAAATAACATCTTGTGACAATTCAGTGTTCTGCTGGGCAACGTTTGGACCTGGCAATTATTGGTGTGGATGTTACTTCGACATGTAGCACCCACCTAGACCAGACTCAGCACCCCGACCCCATAGCAATGACACTCCTTGATGGCAACTAAAAAAACATGAAGAACAGCACAAGGTGTTGACCGGGCCTCCAAATTCACTAGATCCCAAACTGATCAAGTATCTGTGGGATGATCCTCAAAGGCCCCCCCACTAACAACAGATTGGTTTCCAATAAGAATGGCCGCAGCTAAACATCAAAAGCTGATTTCTGCAAAAGGAAAGAAATCCAACGTGACAGTGTCCCACTCAACAAACTACAAAGATTACCGCACACTGAGAGTCCCGCTGGTGTTGATTTAAAGTCCATATTTATCAGCTGCAGTTGAGCAGTTGAGCAAACAACGTCATCTTGCTTCGGGCTTCATCTGTTTTTCCTTTGTGATGAGCTAAGAACGCTAAATGTTCTCGGCCGACCGCCTGCGTCTACGTCACACAAAGGGACTGAGCTTTACTATTATGACCACCGAGAACAAAACCTTTAGCTAGAGATGCCGGCTTCACTACTCAGCCTTTTCAGTGAACGCTAATGCGAGTTATACAAAGACAAATAAACAATCAAGTCCACTGACTGGTTGAAATTCTGAAACTTCATTTGCGCAAGACGGTGGTGCAGAAAGAGTTGCAGAGTACCGTAAACCAATAGGGCAGCTTCCAGTAGCTACGAAAGAAGCTCGTACACACTCAGTAGTTTCATAAACACCAGATTTGGCCCTCTTACACCAAATCTAAACATCCTCAAACCTTTGTGGGAAGTCAAGTACAGGCCGCAGTCAAAGTGCAAAGTGCAAAGAATGTAACTAGCCCTTCATAGGTCAAGGAACTGGAAGCTTCCCTCACTTAGAGATACTTTAATTTCCCCCCCACTGCAGTCAGGTTTATTTTAATAGTGGCAAAAAAAAAAGACAAATGCCACAGTCTGTGTACATATGCAAAACATTTTCTACGCACATTCCAATCTGTGCTGTCCATCCTTAGAAAACCCGTGACAAAGCCCCTCAGTGAAGGGAGCTGACAAAAGGGGAGTGAAAGGCAAAAAGCAATGAGATGTGGTGAGACTTGACATTTGAGACTCCTGGGTAAACCCGAGTGGTCCCAGACAGCTCATGTGGAGACAGGAGAGCTTCTTCTTTGGCTCCAGTGATTTACTGTCACCCCAATGCTCCTGCTTCTTCTCACCCTCTAAAAGAAAACACACACAGCCATCAACGCAGCCTCTCCATCACTACACGGCTGGGGAGTGTTTGCTTTCGGACCTCTTGCAGTTTTTCACAGATACTGGTCGCAGCTTTTACACCAATGTGTGCTGACTCCCCTTTTTCTCTTCTGTCCAGCCTGTCCCAGTACAGCGAGGAAAACATGATGGACCCCTACAACCTGGCCATCTGTTTCGGCCCCACCCTGATGTCCGTTCCCGAGGGGCACGACCAGGTCTCCTGCCAGGCCCACGTCAACGAACTCATCAAGACGATCATCATCCACCACGACACCATCTTTCCCGGGCCGCAGGTCCTGCAGGGTCCCATCTACACCGTCCCGGGAGCAGGAGACGACTTCTGGTGAGGGCTGGGGCAGAGAGCCAATGAGACAATAGATTGCTGAAGCTAGTGGGAAGGCAGAGGATGTGAGGACGCCACTGTGTCTTCTTTGCCAGTCAGGTTTCCTGCTTCATTTTCAACAATAGCGACTAAACTTTTGCAGAAATTTCGCAGTTGTGCAAATGTTTTTATCTCCGAACCTCCTCAGGTAACCTTTCCTCCACGTGTTTCAATTTTTATTGATCCAAACCAAAAGAAGCAGATGGAAATACTAAAGCGTAAACACTACCAAGCAGACCAATCACAGCCCTTGTGTTGGGGTCCGGACGCAAAAGCATAAACCACGCATTAGAGAGGGGGGCTTCCAGATGAGGGGTGCCGGGGAGTGTTGGGGGACCCGCCTTGTCTGCTCCACTGAGGACCGGGAGGGGAAGGGGGGGCACGAGGATCAGCTTACCCTCCATTACACAGGAGATTAAAGCACCGCCTGACCACACCAGCCCGGGAGAACACAGCAGGCGCGCACTCACACGCCACAACGCACACAATGGCTTTCAATTTCACTATAATGACAAGCCTGAGCACTAGTCATTATGATTAGTGCCAGTCAGCGCACTCGTGCACAGACCGTAGATCTCGCTGCGCTGGCCAAAGACATGATCACATGTTTTTATGGGGTTTTTTTTTGCTCTTCAGAGTCTGCAGCGAGAAAATAGCGAATTAAATGAGTGTTACATTTGGAAATTAAGTTAAACCCCGAACATTTTAATCTCGCTTTATGTGGCGATAACCGGTTGCAGCAACAAATAAACCACTTTAATAAGGCAGCTCGATGAATTCTGTGAGGAACCATGGTCTGATTTTATGAGCCTGCAAAACGGAAGGACGGGCGCGGTAAAATAACGTTAGTATCTCCCTCAGAGTTAGGGATGCACCAAATATTAGGTCACCGGAAAATGTTGTCACCGAAACAGGATCAGTCAAGCATGGACGGGCATGTCTGCCGTGTGGAAGTATTTCAATATGTAAAGTGTTTTATAAATATTATATATATATATATATACCCACTGATAGCTATTTGATTTTGATTACCTAAACTCCAAACATCCAAACAAAGAAGTTTCCCAGGCAAAAGGAGTTCCCATTAGGGATGTGCGATATATCGTCAAAAACATTCCCCACGGTAAGAATATGTCATCCCGCGATAAAAACGATAAATTTCCATTGATGACGTATATATGTGCGCGACACGCTCGCAGCCCAACACGTGTGGAATATTGACAAATTGACAACGGTGGAAGGCGGAGCAGATACGCTGGGGAACGAGGAGCTCGTTCCTAAACGAGGCTCCACCTACATTATCTGGAACTGGTTTGGTTTTAAAAGTCTGATGCGGAGCAGCAATTTACAACATGCAAGGTTTGCAAACAAATAGTGAATATAAAGGACAGTAACGCCACTAAAACACAGCTCAAACCAGAATATGAAGAAAATGTGCAAGAAGGAGCGTCGACTTCATCCAAAGCCTCCGGTAGAAAAAAAACAAACAATTGAAGATGAAACTTGCCAATGCACTACAGTCAAAAGGATTAAACTGGTGTTTATTTATCGTCATTTTTTTTATCGTTACCGTGATAAATAGCAGAAATTATCTGGATAAATTGCCCAATACGTCAATCGGTTTTCGGTTTAGGCTGTGACTTTTCATTCCGGTGCATCCCTACTCAGAAGTTGTCGTCTGCAGCTCCTCCTCCTTCAAACTGATCCACTCTCTCTCTCTCAAAAAAAAAGTCTTGATTCGGAGAATGACTTTTCATAAAAAAATACGAATAGACAAAATCTTTGAGGCGGTCGCTTTAAATCAACAAAATAACTCAACGCATTCTTCAGCGCGAATCCATCGCTTCACGAACCTCCCGCGCTCCGTCTGGGAGATCGCGTGCGCAGAAAATACGACTGAACAAATAAACACGGGGGAAAAAACTGTGATCCGCAACAGCCTTGAGTTCAAAAAAGCAGGAAACGCGCTGCATCTCTTTCTCCCACGTTTCCTGTCACCTCTCCGGCGGCAATAACAACAGCTCCGAAAAGTTAAATAAAATAAACTCGGGAGACTTATTAATTTGATGGAGGTTTCCTCCTGGCTGGATGCGCCAAAACCAAGCCGGAGTGGTCATGTAATGTGAGCGGAGGCTGGAAAGGAGAAATGAAAAAGTTATTTTAAGGTTGTGCACAAGTTTTCATCGTAGTCATGATCTCAGCTCTAAGTGGTGGTGTGGTGCGCAACCCAGTGGAAAACCATTAGTCATGAACACGTGGTGTTTCAGTCTCTGTGTCCTCTAACCTCTTGTCTCCTCTGTGTCCACTGCAGCGACAGTCCACACTGTGAGCCCCCCCTTGTGGAAGAGCCGGCGCCTGACACCGTCTCCGTCAGCCACAACAGTGAGGATGGTGCGTAACACAAGCATGTCGCTGCCCGGCTGCTTTAAAGGAGCCTGCTTCTCTCCCCGGTTACCGTGCCTTTAACCTTTTAATGCCGGCTCACACACGTCGCCACGGCAACCTGTTAATTACCCCGCAGAGATGTTTACCCCTTTGTGCAGTCACCGGACCCGGCAGCACTAACCTGCTACGCGCTAATCTGCTCTTCTTTCACTTCTCTTTTCTCTCCCTCACTTTGTTGCCGCCATCTGCTTCTCCGCCACCCCCTGCCTCCCTCCTCGCCCGCCCGTCCTCCTCTGAATCTCAGGCTCCTTGGCTGTTTCAGAGTCGGACCCGATCGAAGCCATCGCCCGCTTCGACTACACCGGCCGCACCAGCCGGGAGCTGTCGTTCAAGAAAGGCGCCTCTCTGCTTCTGTACCAGCGGGCTTCCGACGACTGGTGGGAGGGAAGGCACAACGGCGTGGACGGGCTGGTGCCGCACCAGTACATTGTCGTCCAGGACGCGTAAGACCTTCTCCCTATTAGTCTCTCTATTTGTCCGCCTGTGTGTCACTTTTATGCTTTTACAAAAGTGCATTGTTCACTGAAACACAAAGGGAATGATGTCAAACGTGAGCAAAAGTAAACACAGAAAGTAGTCCAGTGGAAATCCCCCTAACAAAGGAAGTTGATCTGCCTTCATAAAAACAGCAGCCACCTTTCTCTGTCTGCCTTCTATTCACAAAAGTAGAGCGACTTGTTTACAAGTGTGCTAGCCAAGTAGGATCAAAGCTGAGGAGACGGTTTTAGGTGCATCACAATGAGCACACAAGTGCGTATGTGATCCTCGCACGACTTATCTGCGGTTCATCGAAACTCTGCGACGGAGGTGGAGATCAAAAAGCCGTCAGTCATAACCGGCTCAAAGATAAGACTGGCAAGCAGGCTGACAAATACTGGAGTTACCCTACGAGGTCGCGGTTTATGCGCCGACACTGGAGCTGTGAAGAGATGCTAGAAGAAGTGTGTCGCTTTTGTAAAGCGTCAAGATAACGTCAGCGATCTGTCGCTGGTTTGTTTTAGGTCCGATGTGGGGCGAGGAAGCCCGAAGCCCGATGTGGACAGCAGGGACCTGCTGGAGGAGAGGGTGTCCACCAGAGGCAGCGCTGCCTCCCCTACAGGAGCACACGTGGCCGACATCTATCTGGCCAACCTCAACAAGTGTGTCTCTCGTTTTATTGATGACAGTTTGTCGGGTTTTAATTTAGTGGGGTGAATGTGACTGAAACGTTTGCCTCCTTAAGGTTGAGGAAGCGGCCCGAGTCCGGGAGCATCCGGAGGACGTTCCGCTCCGAGAGCGACGGCACGAGCGCAGGAACCAGCGGGGGCGGGGGAGGAGGGGTGAGGACGGCTTCTCTCCCCGTCGGCGGGGCTCTGGTCAAAGAAACGGGGGACAAGCGACCCGTCAGCGCTCACAGCATCCTCAACTCGGTCACCCGCCACTCCTCGCTCAAGACCAAGGTAACTGCAGGACATTTCGTCTTCAGCAGGATGATAAAGGAAAGGACGACTTTTAACTGAGGTGAACATTTATAGGTGGAGAGCCCACAGTTACGGAAGACGACCACAGCGGGGCGCTCCAAGAGCTTCAGCAACCACAGGCCACTGGACCATGAGCTCATAGCCCAGGGGGAGCACAGCCCACAGGTACTGCTCTCATCACGGAGCCACCCTCCCTCGTCTCCCACTCCTCTGTGTGTGTCTGTGCTTACCGTTTGTCCTCTGTTGCAGGACATTGACGCAAACATGAGCTCTCCGCTGAGTGAGCTCACCAAGTTTGAAAGACAGAGCACCCCCAAACATACACACACCCCTGACGTGGTCCTGGACACACTGGAGCAGCTGAAAGGTGTGGGCGGAGGCGGCGGTGGAGGAGGAGGAGGAGGAGCTTCGGAGCCCTCGAGCCCGCTCCACTCCCGACTGCTGCGGGACGGTGAGGGCGTCTCCTCCCACGTCCACCCGCTTCAGCGCAGCGCCTCGTCGGCCAGCGACGTGCCCTCCTCCTTCCGCCCCGCCAAGAGCCAGCCGAGGAGCCCGCTGCCCTCCGCCACGTCCCCCTCTTTGTGCTCCTCCCCTCTCTCCTCATCCGTACCTTCCTTTAGGGAGCTGCGCCCCCCGGCAACGAGGCCCAAGCCCGTGGTGTTCCCAAAGGGCGGAGGAGGCAGCGGCAGTCCGGCGATGGGCTCCCCAACCTCCACTGTCCCGCCGACGCCGCCTCCTCCTCCACCCACGGGCCACACACACTCTCTCCCTCACACCCCTCCACCTCCACCTCCACCCCAGGCTAATGACAAATCCTGCCCGGCTTAGGTCACCTCAGTCTGGGCCGCGATTCCTTAAAACTCTTAAATCCTTACAGCTTTTCTAGCAGATGCCAGAAGCACTTCATTGGTTTCCCATAAAACCCCTAACCCACTACTCACATGTAGCATTCACGTCTCGGTGTCCAGGCGAGTACTTAAGAAGCCACGGCCCCTCTAGTGCGTTTTGTTTCTCCCGCCCCCTCCTGGCAGCTCTGCGTTACTACAGGTCAACTAGCATCAGGGGCGAAAGACTTTGCCACCGACAGAGATTCCAGAGGTGTCTGGGTTTTTAAAAATCTTTGACAAGGGAACGGGACTCAGGTCGGACATCTACAGCACGTGGAGCTCACACACAGTAGTCTATAATAAATGAAATTGCGTTTGAGTGCGCGTGCAAGAGTGTCACTTGCCTTTACACACAGATCTACGTGAGGAAAAAAAAATATATAAAGCACTGTTTGATTTTTGTATAGTAGACATGACGTTTTCTTCTTCTTCTTTTTATTTTTTTTGCTTTTTAATGACCCCATGACTAGCGGGCGGGATGTTTGATTTCAGAGAATAGACTGTGAAATGCTAAGCTCTCACTCTGTGTACAAATGAAACACACTGACCTGCTGCTTCAGAAGTGGAAGACCGGCGTTTAACGGTGTGGGCGTTTGAAAAGGATTTGAAAACTGGGCCAAATATCAGTGTAAGTCATGTGATCAAGAGCTTTTACTTTATCTCTTCTTCCAGTGTTTGATATGTTTGTGATTTATTTTTAATATGTTTTTTTTATATATAAATTGCTGTTTAGTATTAGTACCACAGCGGGAACATAGCATAAACCTAACATGGCCGAAATTCAAGTAATTCAACATATAGCAATAATAATAATAATAATAAAAAGAAAAATGATTAAAGCTGGTAGTTTGTGGCATTACGCTGCGTTTCTCCTGCAGCTCTGTTACAGTTCGTGTGTAGGGGACCACTGAAACCCAGCATTTTTATACGTAATGTTGGACTGTACACGCGCACACGTGCACATTTCGTCCAGATGTGCTCGCGTGGCTGTGTTTTGTGGCAGCTAAACGCCTTTCAGGTTTTCCTTGCATGCTGGGGCCAATAGACAGCAGCCACATTAGCGAGCTGGCCGATCAGTTTGTTTCTGCCGTTGCCAACTATCGGACGACTTCAAACAAAGTCACACGTCGCTCCTTTCAACTATATACTTCAGACTTTTTTTTCAGACAGTTTTAAAAAAAAAAGGGTTTAATTATTCTAATAGTGTGTATGTATATTTAATAATCATGATAACTGGAAGCATTGAGCTGAGGATGGATCCTCTCGAGTGTGTTTAGATAAAAGCACAACCAGCCACCTCATCCGATGCGTTCGTTTTCTTTTTGTCGTTTCTCACGGTTCATGCTCGGAATCTGTAAAATGTGGAGGTTTTTTTTTGTTTTTGTTTTTTTAAATAGCCGTCTGGTTGTGTGCATGTGTGTGCGCGCGCCTGTGTGAGCATGCATGGATCGAGAGAGAGAGTTTTGGGCCTCATCCGACCCCTGCCCGCTGCCCCCCCGACACCCCGACAGAAAACAGCCCTGAGACGCAAAGGAAGACACGTCTGAGTGCTGAAACTAAATATGCACTGTACACATGTGACCTGACAAAAAACAAAACACACAAAAAAAATAAAAAAATAAAAAGCCTGCAGGGAGACTTCTTTTCTTCAGAAGCCGTTAGGACAACACTAGATCAGGTTTTTGCGCAAAAAGATGATGAGAAATACACAAATTTAAGGACTTTAAATGTTATTTGGTAATATGTACCTTTGCAAAATTAAATGAATCAAGAAATATGTGAATGATTTTGCAAACACTGACTCAAGATGTTGACAAATGCCATTCAGGGTAAGCCTTTTTTTTAACTTTCCTGTAAAAGTACCAAACTTATTTTACCCATCATCCATACCAGCACATCCTGCATTCCTGTTGCTCTCTTCTAGGTAATAAACTGTAAATTGTGTTATTTTTTGTTGTTGTTTTTTTTTTACATATCTGTATACTGTTTTTTGTATTACCTGCCGTATTTGTGTTGCTCTTACCTCATCGTGACAACTGGGAGGGACTGTGTGCGTGCGATGCAGAAACATTAACTCACCTTATCAACACACACACATACATAGAGGCGTGCATGTGGGCGGTTGGTGTGTTGTGTCCCGGCCGTGCTGTCGAGGGGAGCTGGGAGCACCCTCTCCCGATTCTCGAATCAATCATCGTGCACTTGAACAACTTGGGCTTGCATGTGGAACTAACTGTGCGTGGGGTATGATACGTTTGGAGTTGAATATTGTCGAATATGCATTTTTTTGTGTGTGTGTCCATTTGAAAACAGCAGAACTAAAAGAAAAAAAGAGGACTGTAATGTCAAATCTATTTATAGTTGTCTCTGTATTACTGGAGAATCCTGTGTTCAGATGTACTTTGTATATACAATGTTGTACATTACAGAGGTACACTCTTTTTTTTGGTACAATATTGTACAGTAATAGCAATAGTAGTTTAATCAAATAGGCCTTATATAATTCTATGTGTAGTTCTTGTAGTAGATCTGTTTTTTAATAAACATTGCTTGCTATAAAGAGTCTGAGCTCATTTGCTGCAATAAACCGACAACATTACAGCAACGTTTGGTGAAGATATTAACACCTGTGTCCGTGCGAAGCGAGAACGTTTAGTTTATTAAATGATTATAGATTATTACCCTTTTAGTGACAAAGAAAGATTGAGTAAAGTTAAAATTGAGGGGTTTAACTGTTAAAGTTGAAAAACCTGTTTAACTTTGAAGAGGTAGACAGACACAGTACAGTATCATCTCACTGATGAAACATTTTTATTATTACAAATATGTATGTGGTGATAAACTGGCTAAGCTCCAGCCCAACAACAACCCGTCACACAGGACAACTTGTTGCAGAAGATGAATGAATGAATGAATGTGGTGATATAGCCACAACAAGTAGTCTGGCTATGAATGCAGCATGGCTGATTGTGTTCAGATTGCTTCCTACTTTTTACTTACTTCCCTTTAAAAGTTTTTAACTACTAAAAAAAGTGTTGACTTTTATTGATATGAAGACTCACAGTAAATATTTAGTATGTTTGCAGTCGTTTTTTTGTTTTGTCTTACACAATAGTTGTTCACTTCTCCTGTTAGTGGCTTTAATGTTGTGGCTGATCGGTGTATGATCAGGTGATGGTTGGTTCCCCAGTCTCCTCAGAGGCCCGTATGTGTGCGTCCACACCGTCCACACCGTCCACACCGCTCAGACACAGAGTGAAACTGTATTTCCGCCATCATTCAAGGAGCAGAGACCGCCCCATGTGAAACCCGCACTTCCTGAATCCTACACCGCAGAGAGAGCAGCGTCTGTCTGCAGCGCAGCCTTTTAAGAAACCAGCCAAGTGTTGAGATCCACAGAAGCCGAGGGACACTGACAACCCGTCCCCTACAAAACCAGCTGGTCCTCCACCACCCCCACCCTCACCGTGTCCCACCTGTCGTGAAGGAAAACCGTTCGCCAGGTATGTTGTTGTTTTGGTTTCTTCTCTCCACGGAAGACGTCTCAGTCTTTTTTCACATGTGGGCGTTATGTTGTTTTCAGGCGAGTTAAGAGTTACCGTAAGCCACGTAGTTCAGCCGACGATTACTTTTTCTTTCTTTTTTTTTTAAATGAACTTTTTATTTTGACACCACATTACGCAGGACAAACACATCTGGCTTAACTCGTAGAGTCATCACGTTAGTAGCCGTTGACTGTGTTAGCTTAGCATCAGATTAAAGCACGGCTAACGGCTGAACGAGCCCAGGTAAGCTAATTTGCTTAATTAGCTAATTTATCTTAATTAGCCATAACTAGTTAGCTAATAAACTAACTTAAAAACTCAAAATAGCTAACTAATATTTAACACATTGCGTTGACATGTGTACCATGATGTTATCTAGCTAGTAGCATAGAACATAATGTTCTATTATCTTTATAAATTTAATTTATTACTGCTATTTCTGTTAAATATTAGCATGTAGCTACTTTGTTTTGGGTTTTGTCATATATTAGCTTACTAGCATCTACTGAATAACACTAAGAGGACTCTTCTCTGCACAGATAATTTTCCTTTCCTCTTCCCTCCAGCATGTCAGGGATGACAGCCAGCACCACAAACTACCTGTGGTCTCTACAGGACGTCCTGGGCCAAGGGGCCACTGCCAGTGTCTACAAGGCTCGCAATAAGGTGACAAACGCAAACAAGAAAACTTTTTTTTTGTTTTGTTTTTTTCACCAGCTCACCGGGGCACCAGGAAGTGTGATAAGAAACTCCTGTGGTTGCAGTGATGTGGGCAGCTGTTGACATTCACACAAGCCTGTGATGTACATTGTTACGCCGATGTAAAATGTGTGTGTGTGTGTGTGTGGTGCAGAGGTCGGGTGAACTGGTGGCCGTCAAGGTGTTCAACATGGTGAGCTACAACCGGCCCCATGAGGTCCAGATGAGAGAGTTCGAGATGCTCAGGAAGCTCAACCACAGCAATATCGTCAGGCTCTTCACTGTGGAGGAGGTAAGACAAATGTCATTTGTTCCTGTGTTTACATGGACAATATTAATTCAAACCGACAGAAGCCATTCCCGTCAGAGATTTCAAATTCCCAGCTACTTACAGTAAATACAGAAATCGAATATGTTTACATTTTGACGTGTGCAAAGGGGTTTTAGAGGGAGAGTTAATAGAGGAAGAGGAAGTTAGTATTTTTATGCGTGAGTAGGACGGGAAATTAACATCAATCATAACAGCCGTTTTTAAGAAAGTGATACTGCATCAAACTTTATTAACAGCTCTGCATTCATTGAATAGAGGAGAATGACTAAGACAAACCGAGAATGACCCACTGCTTTTTGTCTCACTCTTCTCTGTCTGTCCAAACATTTACTCTGTCTAATTAAATGTTTTGCTGCCGCCACGTTCCTGTCCCCTCTGAAAACGTCACGTGACTCAGAGAGAAACGATCAGATCCAGTGTTTACTTAGTTAAAAGGTGTTAATGTTTTCCTCTTCAACAGGTTATAAACCCAGTTAGATTTTCCTCCAATCTGTCTGTTTCTTACTGAGGTGGTTACGTGAGGCGTTGTTATTCCGATTATATAATGTTTGCAGTGTAGAAAAGAAGTTCCACTCAACGCCCGATCTCTCGATTCCCAGCTTCCCTCTAAGCAGAAGGTGCTGGTGATGGAGTATTGTTCAGGAGGGAGCCTGCTAAGCCTGCTCGAGGAACCAGAAAACGCCTTCGGCCTACCTGAAACAGAGTTCCTCACCGTATTGCAGTGCATAGGTGAGTGTTTACATGCATGTGCGATACTGATCTATAGTCTCATGTAGGGATGCTCGATATTGGCTTTTCTGCCGATATCCGATATTGTCCAACTCTTAATTTCCGATACCGATATATGCAGTCTTTTTACACCAGAATTATTAGGTAACAACATAACATATCACCTATTATGGAATTAACACATTATGCCTAATTTGATTGCGATGTTCCACTGGATGCAAACATAAATGCAACATGGCTTTTCAAATGTAAACACTGTCTGTGCAAAATAAGTTACCGAAAAAAGTGCCATTCATTTATTTTTGTTTTTAGAGAGACTTTTTTGCCTCAAACGACACAACAGACAATATCAAAACAAGGGAGACAAATGTAGCGTATAACTCTGCATGATTCTTCTTGAGGTGGGTGATCAAATTTGATGTATTAAAGGAAGACGCCTTGTTTCCTCCTCTCATAACCACCTTTGCTTTGCAGTCATTGCAAATCACAAATTTACTGTTAGTAGGTGACACTTGGAAATACTTCCAAACCACGGACATCTCATACACCGGGCGAGCTAGCTTGTTAGCCACGGTTAGCAACCTACGAGACTAGCGTGTTGTTGTTGTTATACGTCATCAAGCACGCGCCTGTTAACGTCTCATGCTGCGTTCATGCAGACTCGGAAATGCTGAAGCTACAGAACAAACATCGGTTATAAAAACCTGATACCGATAATTCCCAATATTACATTTTTAACTCAATATCGACTAGTCTCATGTACCTACTTTTGAAATTGTTGTTCTCTTCAGTGCAGGGCATGAACCACCTGCGAGAAAATGGTGTGGTTCACCGGGACATTAAGCCAGGGAACATCATGCGGCAGGTTGGTGAGGATGGGAAGTCTGTTTACAAGCTGACGGACTTTGGAGCGGCGAGAGAGCTGGAGGATGATGAGAAGTTTATGTCCATTTATGGAACAGAAGAGTATTTGGTAAGATAACTGTCTTATGAACAAACCTAGTACGCCTGGATTTGTGCTGTCTGAGGATATATAGTGACTATTTGACTAATGTGATAGTGGGGAGTGCATGCGTCTGCCGAGCTGCAAAGAGCTTGTGCTGTTTACCATCAAAAATATAACATGTTTAGAATGAAGGGAAGACTTATTAAAAGTTTTTGGATCAGAAATGAAAACGTGAACAGGTTTGTAAGCAGAACTAGAACATTAGAAACTTAGTGAAGGTAAACAAGACAGAAGAGATATGGGTCTTATTGTCCGCCACGTCGTGGGCGTGAGTTGTTTTGCAGCATCTTTTCTAAAAGTAAAAGTTAAAATAAACTGAAACTAAAAGGAATTCTGAGTGGGATCTGTTTAAAGGTAGTTATAACATTATCGGACGTCGGTAACGTCTATTTGCAGCTTTCCTCCAAGGACATTTCTGTTGTAATAAAATCAGGGTTGCAGTCAATAATGGTCTATTCATTCCACTAATCTTGTTGCCTCCTCTTGTGCTCAGGTTGTGTTCTCACAGCCTTCATCTCGTTAAATTGTTTTGCTTTGCTTCATTTCCCCGTGGTGTTTACTCACTGAACTCACTGGATGGATGGTCTGTGTTGCACGTGCTCGGTAGTTTATTGTGAAGTCCTTCGCTGCACGTGAATCTGTTCCAGGTTGATGGGAAAATCCTGTAAACAGGATTTCATAACAAAGACACTGTAAGAAAAAAACCCAGGTCTTAATGCAACTTGCTTCATCAGGACTTGGTGGCCCTCTAGTGGTCAAAGAGTGAAAACTCAAATTGAGAGCATCTGAAATATTACTGCAAACCCTGAGTAGACTCACACACCAACATGCATTTCTTTATGTTGCATACAGATAAATATATATTATCTATCAAAATACAAAGGTAGTATGACTTCTTTATATCCTTCTTTACAGACTTGTTTGTGTTTTCTCTTCCATACTGTGTCTGTGCGTCTTTGTGTGTTCAGCACCCAGACATGTACGAACGCGCTGTGATGCGTAAGCCTCATCAAAAGTCCTACGGCGTGAGCGTTGACCTGTGGAGCATTGGTGTGACCTTATACCATTCTGCCACGGGGAGTCTTCCCTTCACGCCATACGAAGGGCCCCGCAGGAACAAGCCCACCATGTAAGTAGGCGTCAAAACATGAATCACGGCGCCGCCAGTTGCACCACTGTTGCTGGCTTTTCGGACGATTAAACGTGTGGAAACCGTAGCGGAACGAGAGAGATCGCTCTGATCGGCCAATCAGCTTGGAGAACCAGTTGCAGTGAAAGTGATTTTTGTGTTTTACTTCTTTATCTAATCAGAACATTCAACAACATAATCATTTAGAACGATGGTAACAAACATATGGCCTGTGGGCCCAAGCTGGCCCCTCATAGGGTCCAATCTGGCCCGCGGGAGGAATTGGCAATGTGCAAAATTTACATAGAAGACAGGTGACAACAATTTTTCTAAACAAGTAACTGCTATTCTTAAGTTGTCCACTCTGGATCGCACAGTTTTAACGACACTTGTGGACATAACACAGTCCCGGAACTAAACAGCAGATGGCAGCAATGCAAAGAAATTTGACTGATTTTTCTTAAGAAATTTCTGATTGTTCATAAAATGTTTGCTAAAAGGACAATTAATTAAACGTAAACTTTTTTCTTTTTTTTTTTAAATAATGTGCCATTAGCTGGAAGGCTACGTAGCTAGGAATAGCTGCTATTAGCTAATGATGTACTCCAAAATTTGGAGTTGCCGATATTTATATTATTATTTATGCTATTACGTTATTGGTCAGGCCTGCTTGAGATTAAAAAAGAGTTTGACATCCCTCATATAGAATGAATAAACTGTAGTATTAATCAGGAGGGGCCAACTCTGTACAGTTCTTCCTAGTTGCTTTGCCTCTTAGTCTTCCAGCTAATAGTAGCTTTTCCGGTTTCCTGGTAGAGGTAAAGCAACCGGAAGCATAGCTAACAACAACATATTTACGTATCCATGTCGTTAAATCTCAGCTTAGCCTGGACGTGTTATATGTCATCCATAAAATGATCTGTCTTTCTTATTTTTCTTGTGTAGGTTCAAAATAACTACAGAGAAACCTATGGGGGCGATAGCTGGAATCCAGCGGGTGGAGGGTGGACCTATTGAGTGGAGCTACCACCTACCTCACAGCTGCCAGCTCTCACAGTATGCCCCTTAATGCAAATCCTTCGAGCATGCATCTCTGTGATTCGTTAATGAGAACACATACGCGTTTCCATCTCTCCATCCTTTCTCTGTCTGTGACTCTGGCTGCAGGGGTCTGAGGGTGCAGCTGGTCCCGGTACTAGCAGGTATACTGGAGGCCGACCAGGAGAGGTGCTGGGGCTTTGACCAGTTCTTCAAAGCCACCACAGATATATTGCAGCGGCAGCCGGTTCACCTCTTTTCTCTGCAGCAAGCTATAGCACACTGTATCTACATACACCACTATAACACGTAAGACTCTCACACACTCTCTCGCAAACTCAAAATATGCAGACTATGCTTTGAACCACTGGTTAAACATTCCTCGCAGATTCCTTGCCTGTCTTTCATGCATGACAGGCATCAGTGAAACTCATTAAAAACTTGAGCACAACTTCCTCATATTTATTTATTTTCCAGTGTCCTGATATCAACTATGAAAAAGTGTTGATGCCACAACTTGAAACGAGAGAAACTGCATTCCAGCTCGGTATTTGATTAAGGCTGGCATGTGGTTTACATTACGACATGGCACAAGAGTGGGCAGTAGAACAAAGGGGATCTGTGTGAATGAAGCACAACAGAGTGGGATGCTGGCATTTTGATGAGAGGCTATATTAGTCATTAACAACATGACTTACTCATCTAATTAATCCACCAACATGTACTGGAATTCGTGGAATTTATGCAAGAAATGTGAGACATTTGCAGTTTAATAAGAAGCTGTGTGCGTGTTACACTTTTAATTTGACGATGCTTTTAGAGTTTCTACTGAGCTCTAGGTTATACCATGCAGACCTGCCCTCAGAGTTAATTAACTCCAAGCAGCAGTGTGTGCAAGGTGAGAGTGAATGTGTGTGCTACATTTGCAATTTCTGATTTTGTGCATCCGGATTTTGTGTTCATTTTGTCTTGGTCTAATCTGGTCTAATCACCAATAGACTTTGATAATAGTGTTGTACTGCTGTATAATTATTGTGTTATCCAGTGATCGGACATAACATCATGACCACCTTCCTAATATTGTGTAGGTCTCCCTTGTGCCTCCAAATCAATTGTGACTCATCAGAGAATGGACATGGGCCTTCTGAGGGTGTCCTGTGGTGTCCTGCATCAGAAAGTTGTTAGTGGGGGGGGGTCTTTGAGGGGAGGGGCCTCTGTGGATCATCCCACAGATACTTGATTAGTTTGGGATCTAGTGAATTTGGAGGCCAGGTCAACACCTTGTGCTGTTCTTCATGTTTTTTTTTAAGTTGTTCCTAAACGTTTTTGTGGCTGCATCCTGTTGGGGATGGCTGCTGCCATCAAGGAGTGTCATTGCTATGGGGTGGGGGTGCCTGGTCTGGTCTAGGTGGGTGCTACATGTCTAAGTAACATCCACATGAATGAATGCCAGGTCCAAAAGTTTCCCAGCAGAACAATGTAATGTTACAAGATGGTCCATGTTATTTACTTTTTTTGCCACTGGTCATAATGTTATGCCAGATTGGCATAGTGGTAATGTTTGCACATAGAGACTTTAAATCTCTATCTAAATAAATACACATTCATCAGATTGAAATAAAATGCCTGTGATAGTTCCATAAGATGTCAGGTGGCCATAAATGCTCTCTCTCCTCTCAAACAGAGTGTCAGTCTTCTACGAAGAGGTGGCATCTCAGACCGGCATAGGGGTACAGCAGCAGCACCTGATGTACCTGGGTCATGACCTCCTCCTGGAGGGCAACATGAAGGTGGTCAACCTTCCACGTACCTCACCTTCTCAGCCCCTCATCCTGCTCAGCTACGCCCCTGGAGCAAACACCAGCCTGCCCTTCAGAGAACGTAAGACGGACAAAGACGCGCACATCTTTGATATGATTCTGTTTTTTTTCTTCTTCTTTATTCATCCCTTTGTGCCTAAGGGACAAATGATTGTGCTGGAAATAGTATGTAGGCTTATAATTACTGGCTGCGTTCACGTGGACATTCTGCCAACTAATATCTGCCTAATCAGAATGAAAGTAGACGATTTGCTGGAATCGATGTGGGCAGCGTTGCAGAAAACGTGGGTCCAACTAGTGCAGAGCCGTTCTCAGAAGTTAATTAGACTCTCTAATCAGAATTATTAAATATTATCCGTGTAAATGTAGCACCTGATTCCCATACCTTCTACAAATCTTATGTTTTTTGGTGTGGCTTTACTCTTGTGTTTGTAGCAGAGACTCCCATCATTCCATCCAGATTTGACATCTTGGCGGACTACAATTTCTCCAAGGTACTCTTGACGAATTTTCTCTTCACGCTGTCTCTCCCACAGATGCCTTATGTTTGGTTCTTGTTTCATATGAACTTTCATGTGTCATAAACCTCAGTTGATCCCTATTTATCTCTAGGTAATAGTCGGAGTGGTCCACCAGTATCTAAGGATAGTACAGTTGCTGCACATGCACCGAGAGCTGCTTCTACAGGGATACTATAGCTACATGTGAGACATTTGTTACGCCTACTTTGACTTAAGTACCTCTTAGCTTATAAAACACTATGAAAATCATAATTTCTCATCCTTTTCTCCCTCTTTTACGCTCTTAATGTTTCTCAGGATGAAGTTGCGCAGTGATTGTGGAGAAGCCATGCACAGTATAGCGATGATCACCATTAGATTACAGTCCTGCCTCAGCGCTGAACACAGGATTCACACACTGTGAGTAAATAACAAGTAAATTCATTTGCGTGGGCGGCACGGCGGCGTGGTTGTTAGCACTGATGCCTCACATGGTTCAACTTCATTTGCCAACTGGGGCATGTCTTTCTGTGTGGAGTCTGCATGTTCTCCCTGTGTCTGTGTGGGGTTCTATCCAGGTTCTCCAGCTCCCCCCCACCGTCCAAAGACATGCTGCTTAGGTTGATTGATGATTTTGAATTGGCTGTAGGTGTCTGTCTCTCTGTGTTACCCTGGTGACCTGTCCAGGGTGTATGCTGCCTCTCGCTGGGATAGGCTCCAGCCCCCCGTGACCCTCCAGAGGACAAGCAGTTACAGAAAATGAATGAATTAAATTAATTTGCACATTTTAGTCATTCGATATGAAGTTACACTAGCATTAAGTGACCTGTACTTGATCCATGAGCTTGAGATTGGCCATCTTGATCAATAAGGCTTGGTCTTTTTGGATAAATGTGTAGATGTCACCGTATTAATCTCACCTGTAACATATCTCCTCTCATTCTTCTCCACAGAGGCCCTTTCTCTTCAGAAAATCAAAGCTCGGGTGATAGCAGTCATAGGCTACAGCTGGTGAGTGCTGTCAGCAAACAAGAGGCATTTATTTTTTTGTTATTTTGCAATGCTGAGTTCTACATTCTCACTTTAGAGACTGCAGTTTGTGGTGCTTTTAAGTTTTAATGCAGTGTTTTTCAACCTTTCTTGAGCCAAGGTACATTTTTTTAATCCACCAACTGAAAACATAAAAAAAAAAAAAAACTTGGTAGAGTATAACTGAATATGTTCCGTCATTGACCGTTTTTTTGTTTGTTTGTTTTGTTTTGTTTGTTTTTTTAATGTGAAGGTAAAATCTGAAGGCCATCCGTCATTTTGACAGATTGCAATTCACACCCCTGACCACTTGGTGGCGAGTGACCTCATTAATTGGCACTTGTCTCATCACAGTTTGCGTTCCAAACATCGCAGAACCTTGTCAGCGCAGGATTTCCTGGTGCACCGATTACTGACGTCAGAGCTCGGCTAACCATATGTCTACGTCTAGTATATACAGTCAATGGTCTATGTCTATGTAGCTAACGGCTAACAAAATGGAGTTAGCGTACCACCGAAGCACTTCAACAGTATGTTCGGCTGGACTAGAGCTGTTAGCGCTAGTCCCGTTCCGAGTACGGACAAGACCTATCGGCAGCCGAAACTTTTTACCATTTAAAGTCAATCCTGAAATAAGTACTTAAAGTGAATTAAACTTTAATGAAACTTAAATGCTATTGAATATGTATTTATTATCAATTTAAAAAATTAAAGTGACGGGTAAAAATAGATTATGACGGGATTTTTATGACCCTGTCAGTCAAAATGACGGACAATGAAAAAGTCTAGCGCAACCTCTGATACACAGACAAATATATATAAACAGACACTTGGCAATGGCATATTATTTGCAGGTAATAATTAATCCGTTTTCAAAACATGTTTTTTAGACCATTAGGTGAAATTGGATAATTTCCTACGGCACATCTTACCATCTCTTACGGCACAGTGGTTGAAAAACACTGATTTAATGTATAATATTGTTGGTGTTTTACTGAAGTAGTTATTAAAAAGTCCTGACGTTAAGCTTCTGGTTCCTAATACACTGTTAAAAGTGTAGTGATTCCAGGGTGCTGTATTGTAGTTCCAACTGACTTGGTTGGTAAATGGTTGCGTAGGGTTAGTAATATGGCATGTAGAGTAATCAGTTCCCAAGAAGTTGTTTCTTCTCAAACATGGCTGTAATCAGATGCTGCCTTAAAATGAAGCTAGTGGCTTTTTGATTACGACATGGGAAGTCAAGGTCAAGTGGCAACAACAAGCATAAGTTGTGAGAACACAATTACTAGGAAACCAACCGGCAACAGTTTAGCAAGCTATCTTGATGTAGGACCTGCAAAGTCATGAGAAAATATAAAAGGTTTTCTCAAACATATTATATTAAAGCAACTAAATGACAATATATTAACTCACCATCCACTGAGAAATGAGCTTTCACAGCCACAGACATTTTTTTTGAGTCCGTAAACACATGCCTCTCCTACCTTACTGCTCATTGGGGTGTTAGAATCTGTTCCTGCTGTCTCTTCAGGTCCATGAACACCTGCCTGTGTACACTGCCGGTATCCAGGAGTTTCAGAACCGACTGGACCTCCTGCAGATAGAACAGGCCAAACTAGCTGAGACTCTGGCTAATGACAAAAGGTACTCTGTGGGATTCAAAGCTTCAGAATTGCCAAATGCTTTGCTGGTATTAATACTTTGACCTGTTGTCCCCCACAGCTGCCAGAAGATGGAGATGCTCCTGCAGAAGATAATGACAATTCATCAGCATTATCGGAAAGACCGGCTGACCGGCAGTAGGCATTCTTCTCCAAGTCTATAAACTGTGGATTTATGGTTTGTGTATTGCATTATTTACCTGATTACATTCTTATTGTTACCACAGATCTGGGATATAACGATGAGCAAATCCACAAGTTTGAGAAGTGAGTATACGTCTTGGATTATGGATTTGCCTGTCCACACAGCTGGTGTCTCACGGCCCGTGAGGCATCTGAGCTCACCTGTAATCTGCTTGTCCCTCTTCCTTGGCAGAATCCACCTGTTGAACCACATTAAGCGAGTGAAATCTCTCTTCAGGGAGGACTGCGTGCAGAGATACAAAGAGCTTTTGGCCTCAACAAGAACGTGGAGCAGGTCAGAGCAACCAGCCAACTGTAGGAACTGCTGAAACATCGGGCTTCAGTTTTGTATCACGTATATAAACCAATCAGGCATAACATTATGACCATCTGACTGTGTAGGTCTCCCTTGTGCCTCCGAAACAGTTCTAACTCATCAGAGAATGGACATGGGTCTTCTGAAGGTGTCCTGTGGTGTCTGGCTGTGTTAGTTGGGGACATTTGAGGAGAGGGGCCTTGACCAGTTTGGTATCTAGTGAATGAATGCCAGGTCCAAATATTTACAAATGAGAAGACTGAACTGACTCGAGTCTCCTGGTCATAATGTTGTGGCTGATCGGTGTATATGTTATGCTGCACTTTTTAAGATAAAGAACAAATGCAAGGAACCTTTGTCTCCCCCACTGGTGGTGAGTGTAATTACACCAACACTGTGGACGTCCTCTGAAACCATAGTTTCTCTTTCATCTGGCGCATCAAACATTTATCTCGAACACTTTCTTGAGTCTACTTTACTCTGGTGAATCAGTCACTTCTGGCTGACGTAAAACGCACCGCTGTCGGCGAGAATGTCATTACCAACAGCGGATTTGAGCCGTCGGTATACTGAGAAATACAAGAGAGGTTAGCCTGGCACTGATTAGATCAATCGGCACGACTCGAATCTAACAGTGGTTCATTTATGTGTGAAAGTTACAGGATGCATTTTGCTGTGACGCATAGACAGCCGGCAATAACAAGTTTCAGGGCGGCTTTCAGGTGTAAATGAGATGAGAGTAGATGAAGATTTACAAGAGAAAACCTTATTTGATTAAAGGGAAACTGCTGTTTTTTACAACCTGGGCCTTATTTCTGGCGTAAAATACAATCGTTTACGCACCCATATAACAATTGTGTAATTTGTATTCCTTCTGGAGATCATTAGATCAGAATATATCCATGTAGTGGAAGTGAATGGGGCACCGAAATGCAGCCTCTAAATAAAACACTTCATTTCACCAATATTTTGTCATCATGCACTAGTGCTGTCCCCTGTTGAGTCCATCATCCGGGGTCTGTAGATTGACCTGAAAATATTAGTGAAATGAATGAATTTCATGGCAGATAAAGTGTTATTTAGAGGCTGTGTTTCGGTGCCCCATTGACTCCCATTATGTGGATATCAGAGCTAATTATCTCCTGAAGGAATACAGTTATATGGGTGAGTAAACAACCACATTTTATGCTATAAATAAGGTCCAGGTTGTAAAAAACAGCAGTTCCCCTTTAATAAAAATGTAATAATTAATTAAGAAGAAAAAAGATTACATGCAACGAATTGTCCTTCAACACATTTAAAAGTGACAATAGCGTCTAATTAATCTGTATTCCATCTCAGACATGCGCCTTTTTCCCTTTTGTGTTCTGTTCTGTTTTGTCGGTGAATAGCAGCTTTAAGGTTCGCTTTCCCTTTTGTGTTTGCAGCGTCACACTGGAGATGCAGACCCGACTGCAAGACTTCAGTTCTTTCTCCACAGGCTTGCTGGCAGACTTGGAGATGAATGTGCAGCGCCAGAATAAGGTCAGCATCTCACTTCTCATGCCTGGCTCGACGCCGGGAGCTGCAGCCTTTCTGTCGCTCTGTGGGAAAGTCAAGACCCTGCCCGCATGTCCTATTCACCGTCTGAATGCGCCATTGACCTCCACTGTTTTGTTATTTTTTGCTTTCCTTAGGTTATGGACAGGATCCTTTTCACTTTACAGTCTCAGGGAGCAAGTCAACAACAAGGAGTAGCGCCCAGGGACAAGGACCAGATGGTCTCCAGGTGTGTGTTTGTGTTTGTGTGTATGAAGTAAAGACACAGGTTACCCAGTGACCCTTACGCCACATCTTGCTTTTACTGTAGGATGCACCATTTAAAGGAGGAAATGGAGATTTTGGTGCGAGAGCTGCAGTGTAACAACAACATTATCGAGAGGTCAGTAGAGTCTCCAGCTTCCCCGCCCATCAACCCGTGTGTCTAAACTCCTCCACATCGTGATGCTGACTGCTTTTCTTTGTGGTCCCGTAGTCTGGGAGCAGTGAACCCAGCAGCAGCTCTGGAGCCCGGACTGTCCAGGCCCTCTACGCTGTGACCAAAGTGGAGCATCTCTGGATCTCATCTCAGAAATTCTCTCTCTCTCTCTCTCTCTCCGACAATCACCTCATTTTAGCTGCCATAAATGAACCATGTAGAGGATTTCCTTTTAAGGACCGGCAAAGAGGAAGCAGCTGTAGATCAATAAAATGTGAATTTCAATTTAGAGATACGATGCGCGGAAAGAAGACGGCAGATAACCCATAAATGGAATTGAGTCTTTGCGTGTATGTGTGTGAGTGGCAGCTGAGTACAGCAGTTCAATACAAACCTCATTAATGCCTTTAGTGTTATTGTATTTTTAATAGGGTGCTGTACATCAGGATAAAGCACAATGAATGCCTCGTCAGCTGTTTGAGTGTTTTTGTTTCTCTGAATCTGGAGAAGCCTCGAAGATGCATCTGACCAAACAGATATGTATACTAGCATCACCTCTTAGAGTCTTATCCTGGCTATGGTCATGTTTAGGATAAGATGAGAGCATGAGCCATAACATTATGACCAAGGGATTCAAGGGAGCAACACTCAGTCAGCAAGTCAACGCTTTGTCCTCAGAGTTCACGTGATAGAAGCAAGAAAAATGAGCAAGTGATATGAGAGACTGTTATAAAGGGGCAGAATTTTTGATGGCAGCTGTTGTAGTGGTCCCTGTCTGTAGTGGGGCAGTATATGAACAAGCCCAGATCCTGAACCGGGCCGTCCTCGAGCTTCGAGAGGCCTCCGTCACGTAGTTTTTTTGAGTAGAATCTACTCGTTGACGCCCCTGCCGTCACAGTCACACTAAATGATAGACTTTAGTGGCAGCGGCAAGATCGCGAAGGTAGTGCGGGTAGATCACGTGCCACTGAAAACTTTTTTTAGATGTTAGGATGTTGCAACTCCAAGACAAACCTTCAACTTTATTTCAGTTCAGCGGCACACATCCACAGCCACGCACAACTTCAACAACTCAAGACTACCGTCTTAAAGAGACAGCGCTATTGTTGTAAAGGTGCAGTGCACCAATTTTTCTTGATTAAAATAAAAACAAAGATGGATAGAACATTTAACACTGTAGCACCAATTAATGTGACTATACACTGTTATCATTTTATCTGTGAGTAATCTTTTATCTGTAAAATGGCTGCCAAAAACAACACTGGAGTAGATCTCATTAAGTTATGAGTGATGAGTGTGATGAGTTATAAATTTATAGCCTACCCAAATTATGTGCAAATTGAAATATAACTGAGTGAATCAATCAATCAATCAATCAATCATGGAAGAAAGTGATGGACTGGTGACCTGTCCAGGGCCCCGCCTCTCGCCCGATGACAGCTGGGATAGGCTCCAGCAGACCCCCATGAATGAAGAAGGTGGCCTGGTCTGATGTATGTGTCACACTGTGTTTGGCATCATGTTAATGGGCGGGTGCCTATGAGTCACTTGTCTGGGGGACACACGGCACCAAGATGCAAGGAGGTTCCACATGCTTGGTTTCCTGGAAGATCATTAGATCATAAACCATATGTGTTATTTACTTAGGGGGGTTTGTGATCAGAATAGTAGTCAGGGCCACTGAGGGACATCACCTTTTGTTTATCACCTCATCACTTCCTGTTCTCACTGCCGCCTTTCAAGCATGAAAGGACAAAAATTACCTTTAAAAAGTTGTTTATATAGAATAGCATGTGGTTTTTCTGACATGCAGGATACTGGATCATATCAGCTTAACTAACTAAAGCTGTCTCTGTGTGTTTTTGATGAAAGGAGCACTTGAGTTGTCTTCTGTTTTATCTTACTGGCTCATCACGTAAACGCCGTCATGTGACTTCAGTAGTGATTTTACTTCTACAGCGTTATCACTGCCGATTCGATGAGTGAATTGTGACTGATAACAGCTGATTGTCAGAGAGTCTTTTTAACGTTTCGTTTGTTTCTGTTTCTGTTGATCTTTAACCGGAACAATTAGTCACGTCAGTGTGTTTTATCCGAGGGAATCACGGTGAAAAGAGAAGAAACACAGTAAAAAAAAGGGAAGAAACACAGACAGGGAAACCCGGCGCTCACCACAGTGTCTTCTTTACAGAACTACACGGACCAGGTCTGGTTCAGTCAGCGTGTAGCAGAGCAACTCTGAAATGAAATGACATTAGCCAGTGTGGTCTCTGTGGGGAAATCCCAGACTTTGTTGTTTATTATAGAGATGTGCATGAGGTCAGGGAAATTCTTTGAATGCACTTTACTTTTAGAAAATGGATTGTTACTTCCTTCATTATTTCTTCTAGGAGATGTAACGTGATCTGAGCCGCTGGAGTCAAGTTTTCAAGCCAAAAACTGAAAGCAAAATCACTCCATTGTCCCTCTTATCAGCTTCGAGGCAGCGTGGCTACCTCTGTGTACGTGAATTTCCTTAACAGTCACTGAGGTCACAGTGGTGTGTCTTACGCCTACACTCTTAAATACTCCGATAACTGACTAAATAACTAAAAAAACAAACAAGCGTTGTGACACTGTGAAGTACAGAGAGTGAAAATGAAAGTCTCGCCGTGTGGGTGTAGTGTGGGCGTCCTCGTGGACTTTCTCAGATCATTTGGGGGGATACGTTCAACTGACTGTGGTTTTTTTTCGCAGCTCATATGACGTGCTTTTGGCAAAGTGGAAAGTTTGATTATCGTTCTTGTAGCTCGCACAAACAACAGAGCCATTGTGTTGTACCCAGCTGTGAAATGATTACTTAATGGGTATTTGATTTGTGGTGACACAACACTTGAGCTTCACTTTAGCCTGAATTCACGATTACTATGCAATAAATTTGTCACAAAATATCTGAGACTTTTAAATATTAAGTCTTAATTGTGATGCTTGTGTGTCATACATGTTCATTCCAGTCACTGTGACTGTAGATTCTGCTTTATGGCCGTTCACTTAGACTCAGATAGACTTTAGTAATCCACAAGGGACAGTGCTTAGTCACAGTAGCTGAAAAAAGAGGTACGGTGTTAAAAAATTAAATATTTCGAAGATGCATAATATTTCCACTGTCACATAAATAAATAAATAAAATTAAAGAAAGTTAAAATGAAAGAAAGGACAGTAAAAAATAAAAAAATAAACAAAGGACAATAAAAAATAAACAAAATAAAATTAAAGGACCGTAAAAAATAATTTCAATAAAAATAAAATAAAACAAAGGAAATTAAAAAATTAAAAATAAACAAATGACAGTAGAAAATTATTTCAATAAAAAAATAAAATTAAACAAAGGACAGTAAAATAAAATAAAATAAAGGACAATAAATAAAAAATTAAATCAAACAAAGGATAGTAGAAAAAATTAAAACATAAAATTAGACAGTAAAAAAAAAATTAAACAAAGGACAGTAAAAACCTTAAAAATAAAATTAAAACAAAGGACGGTAAAAAAAAAAAAAAAAAAAAAATTAAACAAAGGACAGTAAAAACCTTAAAAATAAAATTAAAACAAAGGACAGTAAAAAATAAAAAAAATAAATTTATCAAGGGACAGTAGAAAAATAAAGTGAAACAAAGAAAAAAATAAAAATTTAAAACAATCTAAGAAAATATTCATCTGTTCAAATCTACAAGAAGTAAATATATACTACATACAAGATAAACGACAAAGTGAAACTACTTTCAGTATTTGTTTTACAGTTTTACAGTAATAATGTTAATATCGCATTAACCCTGCCCAACTCTAACTCGTACTTTACAACCCATGAGTCAGGGATTAGTGCGCGCTCCTGTGGCTCGTAAGGGTGCGCGCTCTCGACATTTAAAATCTGTCGGGTCCCTGTCGTCGCGACTACACGCGTGACACGGGGGAGAGTGGAGTTTACATTCAGGGCACGGAGCGAAAACACACTCACACACGCGGAGACGCATCCAAACACACAAACAACACACGAGCGTTACGGGGGAAACGAGGCAATGGCGTCCGCGAGTGTGGTGGGGCAGCACCCGGGTCCGCACAGGCTGGACTCGGAACCGCGGCTGTTCTTGAAAGTGGCCGACGGCAGGAGGAGATTCAGCATATCACGGAAATTATCCAGGGAGAAGATGGGTAACGGGAGAGGCGGCACTTCTGAGGGGGAGCCGAGAACTCAGATGTCGTCTCCGAGTCCGGCGCTGGAGACGCCGCCGAGAGGAGGAAGGATGCCCGCTGAAGGATGCGGGGCTCCGGCTGGTCATGCTGCGCCACGTAGCCCGGGCGGAGGAGACGAGGGCACCGCCGCCACACGGGAAAGTCAAACCTGGCAGTCACCCAAAGACTGCAACAGAAACACCGACTGTGACACGAACTACAACCCGGCTGCTCGCAGGGGGACCTCCAGCATCGCTGTCATGCCGAACGGATCGGCCGCGAACGGACACAGGAGAACGCACCGGCACCGAGACGAGCCGCACGGCTGCGGTCCACCCCTGGAGCGGCTCACGCAGGGAAAGACCGGAGTCGTGAAGCTGGCACGAACCGAACCTCGCCGCATGGAGGCCTGGACCATCTTCCCCGGGGGCGAGATGGACCCCCGGGTGAAGACCGAGAAGGGAGAAGGGCACCGGTTCGAGACCAGGTCGGTTACGCAGGACTTCTGTGACGCCTGTAGCCGAAAGATCACCGCGCAGGCACGCAAGTGTCAAAGTAAGTAGTGGATTTATCTTTTTGTGGAATTGACATTTAAAATTACACAATTTAGAAACGTGACTAGTTACAGTTTATGTTTAAGTCTCTTTATGAGATGAGTGTAGACAAGCAGAGTTCTGTCTTGTTTCTGTAGGATTATAAGGCTATGTGAAGGACACACACACACACACACACACACACACACAGGACTCTTCCATACTGGTGTCTGTGTGTTGGTACCCAAAACAAAAAAAATGTGTGTCTTTGCAAGCGAGTCAGCGTGACAGGGAAGGACATTTCCAAACATTTCCTCTACAGGCGCAGGCCAAGAAAAATCCTCCCATGGAACAAAAAAAAAATAAAAAAATCCCATTATCTTGTCCTAACAGAGCTGCTGCCACTATGCGATTTGCAACCACGGCTCAGAAGAAGGAGAGAAAGAAAGAAAGATAGCAGGAATCAGAGTGGTGCATTGGTGCAATCGTAAAAACACACACAAAGGAGACGTTTATTTAAGCCACTGTTAACGAGAAGAAAACATCATAAACTGGCTTAATAAAGAGAAGGATGGCGGGTTTTAATGGTGCAGGCGTTAAGAACATTAATGTATTTCGCCGTCCACGCGTCCTCGCAGAAAGTTTGGGCTGAGCCAGGTTGATTTGGTGGCGCGTGTTTAATCCACCTTGAATATACAACGTGGAGCGACACACACACACATATATCCCTCCGTCTGAGGAACGTTTGTGTGCCCGGTTCTGTGCTCGTACCTTACATTGCATTGATTGCGTGTGTGGATGCTCGAGGACGTTCTGCTGCTGAGTTGGCATTGTGTCAGCAGCAGCTCCGTCACGGGGAGGCTGAGGCTGCAGAGCCGAGCGAGATAAAGCAACTGAAAGGAGGATTGAAAGAGGTTAAGGAGAGAGGGAGGAAGGGGATGGATCAGGAGGAACGAACATGAAGAGGTGGAAGGAGTGGGAAAGACAAAAATACGGGGGAAGACATGAAGGGAAAGTGGACGTGCTGAGTTCAGGGTGACTGGAATGAGGAGAGACAAAGAGCCCCCGTGAGTGAGGGACGAAGAATAAGAGCAGGGGTTCGTCCAGCACTGCAGCGCTGTCTGATTTAGTGTCCTATTAGCGAGGACGCAACAGAGCGAGAGCAGAGATTACTGGAGCACAGTTCGCACACACACGCCCGAGCTCCTTAACAGCCCCGCAAACCCTTTCCCTCAGCGGCCTCTGCATGGAAGAGGCTAAGTGGCCGTGCGTCCCTGCCAGCTGCAAACCTCGGCTCCCTGTTCTCAGAAAACATCAGAGGTCAGGACCAGCCGTGGGGGTCACCAGGCCGTGCAGATTTCAGGCACTTGAAGGTATTTTTGTGGGGAGAAATGCGACCGAAGCTGCCGAAATAGAAACAGCGCGCACGCACTCTCCTTTCAACTACACCCAGAAAATGACAGGGAGCGGGAGACGGAGGCCCTGCGGCCATAAACAACCATCATGCTGCGTCTTTGTCTCGCTGCCTCGCTCCCTGTGCCTTGCTTTAATTTATCACCCTCCGTCTATCTGTGCTGACTTCGCGTTGCTGCATGGGAATCCGGTAGAAGCAGCTATGCGCCGTGTGCCCTCCCCCCGGGGACAGCTGTGGCCCTGTGGAATCTGTCCGTCTAGGACTCTCAGCCTCCCGCTCTGTCGTTGTAAAGTCTCCTGACTTTCATCTGTGTTTGTGGTTTTTAGATCTTCGTCTCGGGAGCGAGATGAGAACGTGATTTGAGGCTCTCTGTTTGGAGATGCAGCGTATATGAGCCATACGGGGCCTCAGGCTTTAAGGAGGCATTAAATAATAAAGCACAGGGTCAACATACACCGATCAGCCATAACATTAAAACCACAGACGGGAGAAGTAAACAACATCTACCATCTTGTGACGGTTCAATGTTCTGCTGGGAAACTTATGGACCTGGCATTCATTCATTCATTGGTGTGGATGTTACTTAGACATGTAGCACCCACCTAGACCAGACCAGACACCCCCACCCCATAGCAATGACACTCCTTGATGGCAGCAGACATCCCCAGCAGGATGCAGGGTGACACAGACACAAAAACGTTTTAGGAACAACTTGGAAAAGGTGTTGACCTGGCCTCCAAATTCAAACTGATCAAGTATCTGTGGGGCTCCTCCCCTTAAAGCCCCCCCCCCACTAACAGCATCCCATTTCCAGACACCACAGGACACCCTCAGAAGGCCCATGTCCATTCTCTGATGAGTCCCAAGTGTTTTTGGAGGCGCAAGGGAGACCTACGCAATATTAGGAAGGTGGTCATAATGTTATGCCTGATTGATGAATCTGATAAGTGTGGCGGGTTGATTAATCTGTCTCATTTAGACATCTGACTCTGTCGTCTGATTGGGGGGAGGTGGGGCGGCGGCATCCATAATCCCATTTTAAATCCCAGGAGCGCGGTCGTTGAGATTAGAGACAGAGACGGGGCCAGACGTCAGATTAATATTTAATTAAACCTTTTCATGCTGTTGTGGCGTTAATGACATGCCGGATTTGTTCCCCGCTACAATCTCTGTCTCTGACTTTCTTCACACGGTTCCCACTTAAACGGCCGTTGCACTTAAACCTTAAACTTTGCATCTAAGCATTATTTAATTATTCAAGCTTCTAATAAAACCTTACGACACAATGCGAGCGTTAAATGGGTTAAAGTGTAATTGAATCACTGGATATCATTCTGTGTTGCTGACGAATGCAAAGTGAGCAGTTAAATGGCCAGTCCTTTCTATTCTGCTGCATTATAGCGTGTTATAAACCAAACAAACCGCTCATAAATGTTGCTGCAGCCATGCACGTTCAATTAAAGCTTGAATAAATTACTTCATATCATGTAATATATATATTTTTTTATTTCTTAGTGTATAACGGGGGTGCCAAACTCAAATGCACGGCAATATTTATTGAAAAATCGACAAATGTTTCTCTAGAAATGTGATGGCAAACTATTTCATATGGAAACAAACTTTTGGTTAAACACTGAATCTGGAACAAGCCAATGTAAAGACACGATAAAAGACATATCAGTGGCGTTCGTTTCCCATTTAAATAAATAAAATAAATTCTCTATCCGTAGCTTTTCGAGCTCACTTTTAATGGAGGCCCGTTTTTCAGAGGCTCGTTTCGTTTCATACCGTCTTCTCGTGTCATGTACTTTCGTTACGGCCTCGTTGGCTCCGTGAACAGATAATCTGCCTTGTAAACTCCTGTTTTCCAGCTTTCGTTTGGACGTTTTTTGGGGATTGGTGGCTTAGGTTTGCGTAAAACGACCGGTGGAATGAGGTCGCCAATGAACGTCAACGGAGGAGGAAGGGACTCTTGCTGGTTTTGATTGACGCGCCTACGCACTAGGATCGCGTTCTTTGATTTTTAGTATTGGCAAGGCAAATAGAATTGCACCGTGCACCCGATTTGACAACAATGGTCTATAAAACGTCCTAAAAAAGCCTTCATTTTCCCCTCACGTTCCTTTTGTCCAACCACAGCACGGTTTACGATCGCACAAAGGAAAGCAGTAAATCTGCTTTCTGCTCGGTGAATGACCTCACTGACTGTAAAATAGTTTCCGATTAGTTGTCGTCAGATAGCGGTGTCTTGCGGAGATTGTTCCAGGCTCTCGCCAGAGCTCTGCACAACGAGGTGAACGCCCGTGAGAGCGACGCTTCCTCAAGCGCTGTTTCACAACGAGAAAGCAAAGCAATACTGTGAATATGTCTTCCAGGCGGTGCACACACAAACACGCACACATTCACCCTCCTTCACCCTCCTTGACATTCCCGACGTCTCTCCAGGGAATGCATTATTTCCTTAAAAAAGTCTTCCTTGTCCTGCCTCTTCCCCCCCTGGTCCACACAGTGCAGGCCTTGTCTCGGGAACCTCCGTTTGCGGTGGAAGGAGAAAACATAGGAGGAGGGTTGTGTTAAACGGCTCATAACCTTCTTGTCCCAGCGTACCGTTGCCGCCTGTCTGCCCGGGCCTGCCGTGGACATGGCTTGAACGAGACTTCGGCCAAAACATTCCGTCACAGCGCACACGTCTGAAGCTGAAATCAAGCAGAACCTGTGTTTAAAAAGGAAGAAGAGCCATACGGGTTCTTCAGATGACCACATAACCCCTCGTTTTGTGAGGTACTTTCCCTCCTGTGGGTTTGTGTTTTCAGCTTCTTAAGGCTCGTTTGAAGTCCCGCAGGACGTAGACGCCGTAACCCATTTATACTCGTCAGTCTGCCTCGCCGCCCAAACGCTAGTCGGCGCTGTGTCTTCTTTGGCAACTTTCGCAGAAATTTCACCGGAGACGAGTCGTACAAATGTTTGTATGCTCCTCTGTTAAACTTCCCTCGAACCAAAACAATCAATCAAACGAAAATTGCGCCGATTTAGAAGCAGCCGGAAAGACTAAAGCGGAAACAGGCTAGTACCAACCGCACCAATGACAGCGCTAAGGCCCGCGTAGGGTCTGCACTGTCGCCGTACGACGGTTAATTTGACACAGAAGCCTTTTACCTCTCCACGGGGGAGAGAGTTTTCTTCAGCCATGCTGCTTTTGTGTATGTACGGCAGAACGACGGCTATATTTAGGTTGCCCTAGCTTGATATTGATAGCAGGACGGCAGAGGAAGAAAAAGCGGCCGGGGCAGAAAAAAAGAAGGCGACAGAGACATCTGGGCGTCTCCAGGTGACTTGGCGTCACACCAAACCAACACAGGAAGCGCGGTGAAAGGTGGCATCAGAGCCACCGCTTGCGAGTGAAACCGGTGAGCACGTCCTGTTCCTCCAAACCCTTCAGGTTTTAGAAGTAGGGCAGGCAGGGAGGCAGGCAGGGGGGGAGGACGACTCCCTCTCCTCCCTCCTCCTCCGTCGATGAGCCGCCGACTGCTCGTCACCTCGGCCCACACGCGCCACAGGTGATGCGTGTTCTTCACGAGATATGTCACAGTCCGACGGTTTGACGGCGAGCTGACTCACTTCCCGTCAAACCGGGGCCGTGGAGTTTTTTTTGCAAAACAAGGACGGGGGCTGTAACGTCACCGTGATGCGGTGTGCGTGAAGGTGTCCTGCTGCTGCTGAATGGAACACGTGAAGTTTAAAAAAGGAACGCTCCTGTTGCTGGAAAGAGAGATCAGAGAAGACAGGCCAGTGGTTGTATTTGGGGGTCTCTGTCTCTTTAAGCTGTTTGTTGCTGCAGAGTGTGTGGGTGCTGCAGTAGAGAGAGAGAGAGAGAGAGAGCGAGGGAGAGAGCAGTGAGAATACAGAGACGAGGAGGACGAGAGGGGGACAAGTAGAGCAGAGATTTAGGGCTCATGACCGCACGCTGAGGGCTGAGGGTTTGGGTTCAGACCAGAGGGGGACAAAGGTGAGAGCGCTAGGTGGAGTGTGTGAGGAGTACAGGTGGAGGGGTGGCAGAGCGTGTGGAGAGGGGGCTGTTTATTCGGAGCGTGGCACCGGTGGCAGAGTGGCTACGCTGGGATGGCAGAGGGGGGCACTGGGGGGCTTGGCGCTGGGGCAGCCCGCAGAGGGACAGGGCCGGACAGCGGCGGCAGGAGAAGGGGTCCGGCGACAGTTACGCGCACAGGACGGTACCTGCCGGGTGGCGCCACCATGCTCCGTCCGCGGCGCAGATAGCACCCCTCGTCCCGGGGCAGGAGGAGGAGGAGGAAGAGGAAGAGGCTGGGGTGGGGGACTTCAGGTCAGGGGCGGTTGAAGGCGTCGGCGGGGTGGGCAGGACGTTTCTCGGCCAGGTGTCGCTGTGTCTGGAGGAGGTGAGGGGGGACTCGGAGGGGGAGGCCGGCAGCGCCTGCTTCGGGCAGGTGTCGCGGCGGCTGGGGCGGCTGCTGAAGAGGCTGCCAAAGTCCCGGTCCTGGAGTGACAGCTTGAGAATCCTCCGGCGATCGTCCTCCAACGGATCTCTGCTCAACACCTCAGGTATGGAGACGACGGCGGAGCAAGCGCTGGAAACTGGAATTTGACTCAGTTCGTGGGAGTACAGGGAGGAGGGGTCGGTTCTTTAGGTAAATAAAAGCGGATGAGTGGACGGGCCGGCCTCAAAGGTCGACCACGGGCCAAAATGTTTGTGTATTGTGTGCAGCAGTCTGGCTATGTTTGAACTGCAGTGCCCTTAAGCCCTGTTAGTCTTTGTGAATACCCCCTAACGGCTGATAAACCCCCCCGTCCTGTCGCTTTTGTGTTGAGGTGTGTGTGTGTGTGAGATTGTGTGTGAAGCAGAACGGCGCAGTGAACGGCTCAGATGATATATTCTCTCTCCGGAAAGACGTCTCTCTGACACAGACAAACGCTGGAGATCCAACTCAAGTGAATTATCATATTGACTTTCGTATTCGTAGCAGAAATTTGAGCAAGCTGGAGGCTGCACGGCATCGATCCCCCCCCCCCCCCCCCCCCTCTCCACCGACCCCGTGTTTTCTCCAAATAGAGAACCGGCTAATGCCCTGCTTTTTTCTTCTTTTTTTTTTTGATGAATAGATAATGCAACAGCAGCACAAATGTCTGGCTGCTGCAGAATCATTGATTCGTTCGCCGGATGAGACTGACAGCTGAGTTAAGACGCCGCTCTCTCTGTGTGTGTGTCCTCCATCCTCCTGTGTTAGCCTGATAAGATCCTCCCCAAACATGACTCGGTCCGTCAAGACCCCGCCGCTCCACCTGAGTGACGTCATGCTGCAGGCTTTAAAAGCTTCAGCGGCGCGGGCGAGCTGCTGCGGCGGCCAGATAGTGGCTATATTTAGCCGGCGTTCCCCTCTAAGGAAACCCAATTAATCCCTTTAAGAACCAACTGGCCCAAACCGGATCCCTCACTTCCTTCTTCTGCAGCATTTTCAAACTATATTTGTCTGATGACGCCAGCCGTCCGGGATATTTTCCTCAGATGCTGTGGACTTTAAAGGAGTATGACAACTTGTTGGACGGGGGAAGGTAACAGGTTGTAGGCAGATTTTTTTTAAAGGTCGACCAGTCGAAAACATGAAAACACAGTAGAAAGTAAGGCTTTGCAACAACTACAGTGGTGGACAGACAGTAACAAAGTATATTTACTTGAGTATTATTTTGGGGGATACTTTTACTTTCACTCCAATACATTTGAAGGACAAATATTGTACTTTTTACTCCACTACATTTCTGTTGATGCTCTCGTTACTCGAGAAACACCTGGAGAAACTCCCACCGAGCACCCGTGGCCTTATTTGAGATTTTTGCCACAAAAACTGATTTGTTTCAGCAAAACTTCTGCCAATGGAACTAGTGAAAATGGCGCAGTATTAAGATGTATTGTCTTAAAACAAGTCCCTGTGTCTTGCTGAAATGGTACTCTTTAGGCAGCTGTGTCTTATATTAAGTGTAATGAGATATTTTGACTAGAAATGAGACAAATATACTTGGTAAGATTTTGGGTTTTTTGCAGTGTTTTGTTCTGCCCATGTCTGGGAGCCACCCCTGCCCCCTACTGAGCTCACCGTCCTGTGTAAAGTTGCCCTCAGCTGACAATGAATAACATCATTCATCCAACCACATTAACTCTGCAGTGGTGCTTCTGTAATACAAGATGATTTTTTTTAAACTGGAAGTGGGATTTTCTGTGGCTTGTCACCAACGCAGAGTGTGCATTTTACCGTTATGTTGTTCTTGTCCTTTTCGCTGGCGAATTGAAAATAATGCGCGTACCTCCACGATTCAAAAGCTGTCGAAAACACACACTCACACACACACACAGGTAACGTAGGTCAGCAGGGGACAGATGCATCATCACAGCGCTGCGCCACCTTTAAGAGAAATTCTTAAAGTAACAGATAACTTTTTTAAATTGATTACTTAACGCACAGAACTAACGCGTTACATTACAAATTACACGAAAAAAGTAATTAGAGTACTCTAACCACAACACTAGCAACACTGACTTCCTGCTGAAAGTGTCACAGCACAGCAGTAATGTCGACTAGTATGTGATTAAACCGTTGTGACTCACGTAACTGTGGCCAACGTGTCAGCTGTGCACTGTACAAAAACCTAAAGGGGGCTGCCCCTCCGCTTCACACGACTCAATGTCGGTTTACTCATCAGGACGAGCACCGAGCAACCTCAGCGTGCGAGGAAAGCCACCGGCTCTCGGGGAAGAAAGAAAGTAATCCCGGTGATCTCATCCGGGGTTATCTCAGGTCGGGCTTAGACGCTAACAAGTTAAAACAGAAAGCTGGTGGAGCAAGCTGCGGGGGCGATGAGCGCTCTGAAGGAATGTGGATGTTTCCCAAGGAGGCACTGTGACGGGAAGGAACAGCGTGAAGTGACTTATCGTAATATGGAAAACGGAAAATCCAGCGTTAGAATGACGGACGCAAAATGTTTGATTGATTCATTCTTTATCTTCTTAAAATAGCACGTAATTAGCAAACATGTCAGCATAAAGGTCCGTTTACTTACAGCTTAGGGCCTCCATGAGCCGATGGCGTTTGCTCAGTTGCCATGGAGATAATTCAATTACCATGACCTATAATGGTGAAGCTTTGAAAGTTGCAGGGGTTACATACTGAGTAGACATTGTTAGTCCACATTCATTCAGTTTAATAGATAGATAGATAGATAGATAGATAGATAGATAGATAGATAGACTCTTCTTCAGCCCCTCAGTCTTTGTCCTCCGGCCTCGGAAACGTCGGCCTGATGGCAGTAGTTCAGGATCTTCTTGGCCTTTAACCTGCAACGTTTGATGTAAATGTCCTGCAGGTTGGGGAGGGGGGTTCTGATGGTCCGCTCCATTGAACGTACCACCCTCTTGAGGGTCCTGCCTGGTACCATTTCCCATCCAGGTGGTGATGTTTACAATTATATATATATTTTTTCCACTAATTTGTGCTTCTTTTCTGATTCATTGTGAATTATCCTAGGATAAAAACCCCACATTCGTCACCGACCACAAAAATACTCACAGCTTGAGCAACTTCGTGCATTCGGCTTCGTTTGTTTGCCTCTTTCTGGAATAAGCCAAACGAAAGCCCGGCTCCTCTCATTGTTGGTCTGGTTAATTCAGGAGAGCATCTGCAGCCGCACAGATGCACAGATGGAAGCGTTAAGAGACAGAGAGAGAGAGAGGAAGATAGACTCGTTATGCGCGGGTGTCAAGGTGAACAGGGTCAGGCTTTATTTCTCGTTAGGATCAGATTTGTTTAGTCGCAGCGGCTACGTCGCCGTGTGAGTGCTTGGGACTGAGAAGAGACAATGTGAGTGAAACATGTGCCAGGGGACGGACAACTGTAGTGTGAGTAGCTTGACGCGTCTGTGAGGCGCACAGCAGGAGGACGAGGATAACTGCTCCGAATCAGCCGCGATGGGATCAGACTAACTAAAGACCCCCATAAAGCTCCTCCTAATTCCTCCAATAGACCCCCAAAGCTCCCCTTTAGGTTCATTACTGACTGTGTTAATATCCTCGCCCCCGCGTTACGGCCGTCTAACTGCTGCACGCCCCCTCCAACCAGACGAGGCGTAAACACACTAGGCGCCTCCCCCCACTGAGGCTCTATCTGGTCCCACGCAGACATCCTCTGTGACCTGGGAAACTCTTCTAATCTGTGTTTTTTAGCCGCCCCTGTCTGTCGCACACCCACCGTCTCAGAGAAAAACAAGAAACAAACAACTGCCACCCACATCCCCTATCTTCCAGGTCCCGTCTTTTAGTCCAGTTTTTGATTACACCCGGGAGCGTTTCAGGTTTCAGTAGATGAAGCTGAAAGGCGACAGTTTTCTGGCTCCCTGAGCTCCAGACAAAGATGGGAGTGGAGATTTGCAATCATGACTTTGAAGAATGTCCCCGCGTGTGGCGGCCTAAACCATGACGGTGTCCTCTTTTTGAGAACAGAAGCGTCTTGGTTAAACAGAATCCGATCAGAGCTCCTCTTTCCTGGCACGCTATCGACCCGACTGCAGCAAGGGGAAGTTAACACAGCCGCCACATATGGATCTTCACATACTGTACGACACTCTTTCCACTTCTCCCTATCTGTACTGCCTATCTGCATCTTCATCCCGGATCTCTCTGTCTTTCTCTCTCCGGACGGTTAAAAAGCAGTCAGACAGGAATGACTGGACGGGAGGGGAATGGGGAGGGAGGCGCTGGTGAGACTGGCCTCCCGTGGCGACGGGTAACACCAGAGCCCGTCTTCATGTTGAGACAACCCGGCGCTTCCTCCAGGCGCCGATCGCAGCATCACTGCAGTCCCTTGGCGTCCTGTCGCGCTGGAGGTGCGTCTGAATACTTTGCGCGCTGAGGCGAAGCTGGGTGTACCCTGGACAGGTCGCCGGTCTGTCGCCGTGCTAACACAGAGAGACACACTCACCTGTTAACCTAACATGCATGTCGTATGAATGACATCAACAATATTTTAAAGCAGCTGTGTGACTAAGGGGCCGTCCACACGGAGACGCTTTTTTGGTGTAAACGCAGATGTTTTGCATCGTTTTGGCCGATCGTCCACACGAATCCTGTAAACACATTGCCCTAAAACGCACTTTTTTGAATCCGGGTCCCAGGGTGGAAGAAATCAAAAGAAGATATTGAGCCTATTATGGTTACTAGGGCTAAATATCATTTCTCCTTGAGTTTGGTTTCTTCTAAAGCCAATTTGTAAACAGCGCTCAAGCTTTATGCGCATGCTCTGCCTCTTCCTCTCCATTTTTGGTGAATTTCTGAAACTGAAACAGCGCCACCTATAGGCCTGGAGTATGAAGTAGCGTTTTGAGTGGTGCTGAGACGGATCCGTGTGGACGCAGAGGGGGAAAAGATCGTTTTGGTACGTGTGGACGGGGCCTAAAGCGCAGTGGTGCGTGGATGTCATGGCGATAGAAACCCTTCTTCCTCAGCCTCTTTGTCGTCAGACAGCGGAAACATCAAGTGAAAGGATGATGAGAGCTCAGCTTGATGAGGCTGAAAGGATCGCCTGTTAAAACTTGACAGCTGAGCTATTAGCCGGTGTCCAAATCATAAATGCTTTTAAAGGAGTCCAACATAGACGGTGATTGAAGTTTTCCAGTACGGTACGTGAAGCTTCTTCCAGTTAGAGAGAGCACAGCGAGGCCGTCCTCCTTGATTCGGGGAAGTGCTCTGTGACGACATGAAGTCAAAGGTCGTCGCTGCCCTTCTCTGGAATAAAAACATGGAAGTGTATCAAACATAAAAGTACCTAAAATAAAAAAAACCAGTGTGGGTCTTCAGAATAAACCTAAACTTCTTCATTTGACTATCTGTGCAACAATGTACTTTCCAGCGAACAGAAACGGGAAAACCCCCCCGCTACCAGTTCCAATTTTTAGTCGAAGGGGGAGTGAGGGAGAAGGGGGGTGACTTGTTTACATTTTTGCTGACTCCTTCGTCCTCTTCCACTTTCTCTTTCATTCACCTCCACTCTTTCTCTTTCTCTCTCTCTCCTGCGGCGCCTGCAGCAGCAGCTCGCCGCGTGACCTTTAGAAACTAGCGTGGCGTCGCTGGATCAGCTCTTCGCCGGCTCACACGCTCACTGCATCTTAAGGAGGCGCACGCAATCCAAAGCCCCGTGTTCACATCTCCTCGCCCAGGCGTGGGACAGGCTGAGCTTAAAGCCGCCGAAGCCATCCGAGCTGAATGTTTTGCCCTAGAAATGCTGAGGTGCCATTTTTTTTTCCGTGTGTGTTTGTTCACGAAACACGGTCTCTTATCAGTGTGGGAAGGGAACACTGGCGTGCTGATCGCGTAGGTGTGGAGCAGGGGAACGTTTCCACCCTCTGCGTCTTTCCCTTGTCTTAACCTTAACGTGAGTTATCAGAGTTTAGGACCCTGTCTAAGTGATCGCAACCCAAACACTGATTCCTGCCGGAGGTGTCTTATCTTGTCCTGATGTTTGAGGCAATCCAGAATGAGGATAGATGGAGTGAATGAAGGAAAGGCAGGACAGGAAAGGAGTTTCTCTTTTCCCTTCCCTTTCCTCCGCTTCCTGTCTTTCTCTGTCTGTCTCTCTGTCTCTCTCTTTCTCTCTGCAGTGACCTCTAAGCCGCCGCGAGACGAGCATCCCTTATCTGAACTCTCCTCTTTCCTCGACACATCCCGATCCTGTCAGCGGCGCAGTCCTCCTCCCTCCCCTCCCTCTAACTCCGCCGATCGGTCTCTGTCACACTCACGCACTGCCGTCAAACTGTCCCCTGTCTCTTTGATGCTCTCTCCTTCGGTGAACAGACCCAGTGGTTCAGTCCCCTCTCGTTCTGCCGAGAGGCCTTACGCAAGCAGAGCTCTTCCCTTTCATCGGTGGTCATCTGAAGCGCGTTGCCGTGGCGACAGTTCTGATGCTGAGTGGTGGAGACGCAATGGTGCGTGCGGCGTCCCCTCGGTTGGCAGAATGCACTGTCTGCATCGTTGAACCACTTCTGTATTTTTAATAAGTCTTGCTGAATGTCGCCTGCTGCTGCTGCTGCTGCTTTTTTTTTTTTTTTTTTTATGAAGTAGCCCAAAAACCACCGAAGGGACCTGACTCAGACTTTCCCCCGAGCTGCGTCTCTCTCTCTCTTCTCTCTCGGCAAGTTTTAAGATCTCTCTTTTATTTTCTGTAGCTGCGGATTATCTCAGCAGCTGAGGAGAAGTGAGATCTGAGGCTGTGGGAAAAGCCTGCGGCCCGCAATGAAGCCTTGGGCGCATAAACAAGCAGAGGCTGACATAAGTGGAACCAGCGAAAAAGAAAAAAATTAAAGAACAACAGTGGAGTATTTTTGGGGAAGCTTTAGGGGGAAGTAGCTCAACCTATTCTTTTTCTGGCCCGAGCTGTAGATCAGGGCGTGGAGTGGAGTTGATCCGCTGCTGCAGATCTTTATTTATCTGCTCTGGGTCTCTGTGAGTTTTGAGTTTCTTGAGATGCAGGCGGACTCAGATGTGTTTGATTAGGGTGTTTGGACCGGCGCATGTCTTTGTTTGCATGTGCAGACGTCTCTTCTTTGATAACGTTTTCAGTAGTGTGTGTTATAGATGTGAGTCTGGCTTTGGCCACTAGATGGGGCTAGTTTTCTGCGTAATGAGCGAATCAGAATTTCTAACCGGCACAAATCTCCACCTCACACTCCGCCGCATTAGAGGGCCGCTGATTTCACCTTTCACCCTCTCTCTGCCCTCACCAGACTGCAGCTACACCTGTCACCTGGAGTGTGAGAGTCAGGTCCAGCTCGACTGCAACCAGAGGGACAGAAAGCCTGAGGAAACTCCATCTCCAAGAAGCCGGTGCTCTTCCGCGGCTCCTCAGCCCAAGGTGAGTGCTTTTTCTTTTCTTTTTTTTAAATAGGACTGCAGAGAACTATTTGTGCCGTCTTCAGGGGGAGCTCAGAGGACGAGCTTGAACTCTTGCGGTGTCAGATGAGTCAGGGTTGGGCAATGGCAGCGCTCGTTCTGCAGCGCCTCTCCATCCCTGCGCTTTTACATAACCATCCTCCGCTTTCACAACATCCTGCTTCTCCTTGGTAGCCTACTTGTGCATTCATTTATGCGCTCGTTTGCTTTTTTATTTATTTATTTTTTTGGGGTCACAGAACGTTCTCAGGACAGAATATTCCACTCCTCCTCTTCTCCTAATTTCATTATTACAGTACGTTTGTTGCCACCCTCACTCTCCTGTTTTCCATCTTCTGTTTTATTATAAACACTTCTGCATGTGCACATTCACGTATCCTGTATTCCCATACACGGCACATGATATGCAGGATTGCAGTAGTTGTGTGAGATTCATTTGTGTGAGCACACATTTGCACGAGGGAACCTGAAGGAGTGTGAGTCTGCAGGCTGCTCTTGGCATCCCAGCAGCCGTCACCCACGCGTTGTGGTCCGCGCGCAGGCGAGAGAAAGCCGGATGACCACGCGGCCCGGCTGCAGAGCGTTGGCAGCTACTCTGTGCCCGGGGGGGCCAGATAAAGCAAAATTACCCCCCCCCCACCCCCCCTCTTGGTAGAGCGCCAGGTAGTACTACGCTTCTAGAGAGCACAAGGAAATGCACAAACCTGTTCTCTTGTTTGGTGCCAAGCGGGAGCTTCTCAAACTACGGCTCGGGGCCGTTGTAATTTCTTTAAACACATAACGGCGTGTCATCATCATTTTTTGCTCAGCCGCTGCCACTCTTTTAAAACAGTTAAAGATAATAAGAGTCAGAATGAAGTGAGCGATGACGAAGTCTGTCTCTGAGGTCTGTGAACTCGGTGACTGTCGCCGCAACGCACTGCGATTTGGTTCCTACAGAGAGCCTGCGCCGCAGACTAGAGGAGAGATGACAGTTTATTTCCTGCAGTCCCTTGTTTTTTTTTTCTCTTTGCTCTGTTTTACAGCTGTGGCGGTGTGTGTGTGTGTGTGTGTGTGTGTGTGTGTGTGTGTGTGTGTGTGTATGCGTGTGTGTGCGGTTGTTTCCCCTCTATTGTTACTTGTTGTGTGTGCATCAGCAGAAATTGATCCCCTTTCGCCCCAGTATTCACCGCCACTGTCACACACACACACACACGCACAAGGCCTTTCATCGACTTGAAGACGGCATGAGCGTTGTTCACTGCGCATATGTGTGTGTGTGTGTAGCATCCCACCCCCTGCATGCTGTCCTCTCACTCACTGACTACACTGATGGAAGCGAAAAGCAGAACTGCAGGCAGTCGGTCTTCAGCTGACACAATCCTGGCAGCGAAGACGTCCACCGCAGCTTATGAGCTCACAGATAATTGTGTCTGAGCAGATTTGAAATCGTGCTACACGCGTGGAAATATCAGACAGACGTGTGCAGTCACTCTCAGCCGTGACAGGAGGGGGGGGGGGGGGGGGTGCGTTAGCTGCTTTTCGATGGGGGTCGCAGGGCAGATTGTAGGGTCAGCGCGAGGTTAGAGGTCGCTCTAATCTCTATGCTGAGGGCAATCAGTCATGATTGTCTTCCTCTCACCTGAAGCTCCGTGATCGCGCCCTCTCACAAAGGAATCAGGCTGCACGTTTGTAACACTGCACCTGTCTCTCGCCGCCGACACAATTAGCCCTAATTACGGCCCTACGTGAAAGCTGCACGCGTGTGTGTGAGTGTGTGGGTTGTGTTTGTTGCCAGTCAACCGTTGCATGCTGCAGCGGCATGTCAGCAGCGGAGCAGCCATCTTGGCCAGCGTCTTCCTGCTCCTGTGCTACGCTCTCACCAGCGTAACACAGGAGCTGCGAGGCTTCCTATCTGCCCCTCATCGGCATTTCTCTTTCTGTTTACCCTCGGCCGTCTCTCTCTCTCTGTGGCGTTGCGTCTTCTACGAGAGGAAGTGGCCATGCTCTGCAGGGTGCAGCTTGCAGGAAGAGAGAGACAGAGAGAGAGAGAGAGAGAGAGAGAGAGAGAGAGAGAGAGAGAGAGAGTGGAGGGAGAAGGGGGAGGGAGCTTGCAGGCTGATAACACACTCAACCACAGATGGTTGAGCAAGGTTGCAAGAGAGTGAGGGAGGAAAAGCGGCTGTAAAGACAGGCAGAGAGGAGAGGAGAGGAGTGGGAGAGAGTAAATAGAGAGGAGCTGAGTGGGAGGACTCTCCGGTAGTTTTGCCAAAGCAACGGAACGAAGAGGAGAGAGGAGCTAGCTCAGGATCTGGGATCTTCCTGCTGCAGCCAAAACATCTTCTGCTGGCTCCTCGCTCTGGACTCTGGGGACGGACGGATGCTTACACAAATAAATTCCGGCGTAATTGACCTGCACCTTCAGCCGGAGGGGCTTGAATTGAACAGTTTGTTTCTCCGCAGAGACGCGGGAGCAGGACACAGAGCAGGACACAGAACAGGACGCGGCAGTGCATGCGTGGCTTTGCGTGTGTTTGTTTGCGGCTATAACAGGTGCTCTCAGGTGAGCTGCGTTAACTTGAAACCGGCCTGTAAGCTGACTCCGTGACACCGCCACAGAGCCTGCGTCTGCGTGCGTGTGTGCCGCATGTGTACATGTTTAGCTGCAAGCTGCCAGGTGCATACACTGCACGGTCTGCGTGGATCTGTGACACCGGCGTCAGAGCATTTGAACCACACACACACACGCACGCGTCAAGAGGAAGTGACACGACTGTGCTCACTCTCCTGTTATTTCCTGATCCCCTCTCCGGTAGCACCTACGGCGCTCCGATTCTGAGCCGAGTTCACCTGTTTGGTCCCGGGCAGGTGGGAGCAACGCTCTCTGGATGCATCAGCGGAGGAGCGCTGGCTTTTTCTGGATGAGCGGACGACACTTAGATGCGCGTGGACTCTGACTGGGGCCCGAGTGTCGCTTCAGCGGTGCATTTCAAGACAGCCCAGCACTTCCTCAAGCTTGTCAGCGTGCCGCCCTGGTGCTGTTCTGGTGCCAGAGGCCGTCCTTAGACTCCACCCCACCCTCCCTCCATGACCGTCAACACGGTGCTGACCCCCTCCATGACCAGCAGTAACAGCATGAGCAGCGGGTACTGCAGCCTGGACGATGACAGCGAGGACTTCTCTTTCTTCACAGCCAAGACCTCGTTCTTCCGCAAGCCCAAGCACGCAGCTAAGGTACAGAGTCTGGATAAAACTCACCCTCAAACATAAAACTGTCACTTTGTTACACGCTCTGATAGATAAGATGACTGCCGTTTCAGTGAGGCTGGGAACCGAGCTGACATTTATATCAAAAACATGCTCTGAAAAGCAGAAGTCTGGAGAGGAAGTGGTGGAGTTTGTGCGTGTTTGAGCAGGCCTTGACTTTATGTGTGTGTGTGTGTGTGTGTACGCGCGCGTGCGAATGTACCGTTACTGTCACACGTCTGCGCTGGGAAGCATCGATCCGCCGGCTCGTCGGCCTCGCTCGTCAACCTTGATGCCTCCGGGCGGCTCGTTTGTCAAGCGGACGGCGAGCATGGATTGAAGCGCGGCCCGAGGACGCAGTTCCTGCCACGTGGTTTCATGTCGGACCTTTGCTAAAGCGTCTTCAGGTTGAATGTGTTTGAGGAGAAATGATGTGAACCTGCAGATTCCACAGAGGTGTCCTCTCTACCGTGTGTGGGTGATGTTTCCTCAGAGACAGATCTGATGCTTTTGCGTTCATGTGTGTGTGTGTGTGTGCAGGGGCATCTACTTAACAGCACTTTCTGGTTACCATAGCAACTCTTGGTTTTGCCAGCACCCTTCGCACTTCCTGAGATTTTGTTTTGGCTCTACTGTACATTCACTTCTCTCGTACTTGTGCAATAAACCATAACTACAGTGCGTACAGTGCTGCTCTCTCTCTGCTTGCTCGTTTGTGGTCGGATTGTCTTTAGCGTATTTAAGAACGCGGCGAGAAAGCGCGAGAAGCCTACGTGGACCTTTCCCGTGAGACGTTCTTAGCCCTTGTCCTTGCCCTGCCCTGCCTTTGGTGTCTGACTTGGAGGAAGGTATAATCTCTGAATAATTGACCAGCTGTGTTGTCGGCGTGTGGCGTCAGCGTTGCGGCCGTGCCGACACAGACGGGGCATTGAGGTTAGCTCGTCTGGCCTGCCAGCGCTGGTGCTGCCAGCTCATTAGCCTGGCACCACACAGCTAGAGAGAAGCGGTGTAAAAATATAATGCAGAAGCTCTGCTGACTTGCGAACGCGAGAGAGAACTTGCTCTTTGTTCTGGGTGGTAACTGATCTGATGTGTCTAGAAGTAGCCTTGTAGTAGGCTGCGTTTATACAAAGCAGTTCTTCCCGTGTGTTTGAATATGCAAACAAGCCATGCAAAGGTCTGTGTGGCGGTTCAGGAACAAGACTTCACCTTGCAGACATCGTGTCATTACTGCAAGAAAGGAAGGGAAGGGATGCTCAGGGACGAATCAGGATGAAAAAAGATGGAGGTGGTCTCCTGATGGAGAAACCTAGGGAGTGAGACTCAGGACCGGGACATGTCTCGAGAAGTTTTGTCTTCTTGTCCCCACTGCTCCTGTAATTGGATATGGAAGAGGAAGAGGCACAAGAGAGGGGAGGAACAGAGATAAACTGAGAGAGAGAGGTGCTATACACACATATATATATACACTAATCAGGCATAACATTATGACCACTGACAGGAGAAGTGAATAACATTGATCATTTCAATGTTCTGCTGGGAAACTTCTGGACCTGGTATTCATTCATGTGGATGTGACTTAGACATGTAGCTCCCACCTAGACCAGACCAGGCACCCCCACCCCTCAAAGGCTCCCCCCACTAACAACTTCCTGTAACCCTCAGGAGGCCCATGTCCATTCCCCAATGAGTCACAACCTGCACGAAACCAAACACACTGGAATAGATCCCCTTTTGTTTATGAATTATTTCCAGAGCTGAGCCTTTTGCTCCAGATTAACCAGCCAGCTGTAATGTCGCCTGTGTGTGTGACGGCACACTATTGAACAGCAGGGACGCGTGGGCTCTCTCTGGTCTACTTCAAATGAATGAGTAACGCTGCTGTCAACGATAAAATGCACTGTCACATGCACATGTTGTGTGTGCTCTCAAACCGTACCCACCCCCGGGCAACATGCAGACGTTAGGGTCAGTTTTATTTGAACAGTTTCAAAATTGTTTTACTCATTTTAATCCATTGAGGTCGTTAATGTCAAATACAAAACTTGGATAAACTGCTGAACACGGTGCACATCTATTCTGTGTATTACAGCACTATAAGAAGTAGCTTATATTAGACCACATGCTGTACAACACAGCTGTTGACACCATTTGCCGCTTCCGTCATAAAAATGAGTATGTTGACTTTTCTGGTGCTTAGGTATTTTGTGTAAGTGTGTGTGTGTGTGTGTGTGTGTCGCTATGTGTGTGTGTGTTTGCTAGCAGCGATGGCACACGCCGGTCTCTGGGCTGTGAAATAGAATCAGCGTGTGTGTTTGTTCTCGATCGTGCATCTCCATCTCAACGCTTGAGCCAGTAAAGGCGTCGCGCTGACACACTCACTTATCAGTGTCTGTGCGTGTGTGTGTGTATGTGTGTTGACGTGCGAATATGTTTTGAATATTGGTTGTTTGAGTTTGAGATCGGGTTGTTTTCGGAACAAGGTTTAACGACTCTGAGGCGGCGTTTCAAGCAGTTATCTGACCTCTGTTGTCTGAGCTCATCAGAGTGAGACCGTCACTCCTGTCACCCCGAGGGTGTGTGTGTGTGTGTGTCTGCATTGCGTGCACACACACATCTAATAAGCTGCCTTACATTAACCCGAATAACGTGGAAAAATCAGATAAGGTGTCCTGGGGCTATCCCTTTCACCTGCTCTAACTAGACAGTGACAAAACATCGGGTGGGTGCACTTACTGCTCGAAGCTTGTGTGTCTCGGCTGCTGTAGACGTCACGTTGTCAAGAGTCAAGAGGAAATAAAACATTAAACACTAGATCAAGGCTTCAGCAGAGGGCTAGTATTATGTGTGGACCATAGACGGTATAAAGATGGACAACAAAGCAGCTAATCAAAAGTGACGCCATAGCAAGTAGAGCTCCCCCTGGTGGCTGGCGGTAGTATATGTCATGAGCTCCACTTCCTCCATGTTAGTGGATAGGACTTTGGTAAAACTAAAAAACTAAGATACACGTCAAATACATATTTTTCAAGGATTGTTTCTGTCATTCTAGGTAGTTAGCAAAATTTGAAATTGGACATGGATCGGCTGTGGCTCAGTAGGTAAAGCGGGTTGTCCACGAACCAGAGTGTCAGCGGTTTTATTTTATTAAGCAGGACCCCCAGTTGCTCCCAGTGCGTGACACTGGTTTTTGAATGTGTCTGTGCTTGGGTAGAAGCACTTTGAGTACCAATAGCGCTGAATAAAAACAAGCCCATCGTTTACCACATTTGACGCTGTAGAAACAGGATGCCGTAAAGCGGTCCTGAAGGACTTCGAGAGTCGGAGAAAAATATGAATAATAAATAAGTGCAGTGTATAAAACAACATTTCCTTGCAACTGGTGGAGGTAGAGGAGTCTTTAGGGCCATGGTGTGCAGACTCTGGCTCCAAACTCACAACCAGTTTTTGACAAAGCAAGGAAGTGGTGACGTGTTGTCCATATTTATATAGAGTCTATGGTTTGGACAGTGGTCATCTTCATTATAGTGGTAATAGAGAGTGGTTTAAAAAGCAAATAATTGTTGTGTAAGATAAAAACTAAATAAATGAAAACATCTCTTAACGTATGGTCAGGTGTGTGTGTGTGTGTGTGTTTGTGTTTGGATGTGTGCACACATCTAAAGATTCCTGCCTGGCTAATCTGCTGTGGGAATAAAAACTTATATTTTCCACTGCTTTATAAGCCACTGACTTTTCTGTAAACACACTTTCCGTCCCTTTACAGAGTGCACAATGTCACATCTCTCTGTTTCTACGTCCAGTCGGTCGTTAGCTCCTCTGTGACCCGCTGCATTCGGGGACTTTGTGCAACTCTCAAAAAAACAAAACAAACAAAAACTGCGTTATTGTCGCGCTCCATTGTCCTCCGGTCACTCTCGCTGGTATGCAGACAGGGAGGGCAGGGCACTGCCTCTGATACATTTAGAAACTTGCATACAAACGCAGGAATTCCTGCGAGGCTCTTTTCACTTTGTTGCCGCTGACTGGGAGGAATTCTAAATAGAAGTCAGCTCCTCCAGATCCCACAGATTCTTCTCCTGACCCCGGATTATGCAACACGCGCTTCGCATTAATCCTCCAGAGCTTCATTCAATGTGTGCAGAGCTTTATGTTATTTAATTTAATTTATTTCAATGACAATAATAGCAGATAGCAATGAGTAACGGAAATGACGTTGGTTGTGTTGAAAGATAAATGAATCAAGACAGAATAATAGTAAAATACAATAAATAGACTGACACATATTTCATATAGTAAACAGGCAGAGATCTGTTATTCAGCTGCAGAGCTTTTAGGCGACCTGAGGATTGTTTACATGCACGTAGAGCCCATGGCTAAGGGTCCCGCAGACTTCAAATTAACACGAGGATAGGAACTTCCCTGCTGTTCTTCTGCAGCACCACATTTCACATTTCACATTTCACAGCGAGCGGGGCCGTAATTGCTACGAGGAGCGCCCCGGCGATAAGATAAGGAGATAACAGCAGCGACAGAGAGGATGCGGCGGGCAAACTCAGAGCTGTCGCTGCTGCCTCTCTCTGTTCACGCGTTGACACACATCCCTCAACAACAGAAGAAAATGTTTTTCTTTTTTTTGCACTTTCTCTTTCTGCCGCCTTCGGATTCTGCAGCCATTGAAAGAAACGGCGGCTTCCCTGCACCACCTGAGGACTCCCCTCCAGAAACAATCCCTGCTGCCCTCCGTTTGCTCTCTCTTTCTCTTTCTCTCTCTCTCTGCCCCAGAAAATGCAAATGAACGGTAGAAGGAGGGGGGAAAGGAAAACGCTATTGTGAGATAGCGAGGGTGCATCCCACTGTACTATAAATAACCAGTCAAACTCTGTGTTGCTAAGGCTGGCTCAGCAGCCGCTCTTTTCATCATTTCTTACCCCTTAACTCGCTTCTTTCACTCCCTCCCTCCCTCCCTCTCCTCCTCCAGTCATTCCTTCTTTTCTCTCCCTCCCTTGCCATTCTCATCCGTATCTATAGTCACCGAAGAGAGGGAGGCATAGCTGTCAATACTCTTGCGCCGGGATCCTGTGAGTGTCCCACACCAATGCTCCATTCACAAGATTTGTGGTGCTGCAGCGTTGTGTAACTGTGCTAGAGGGGGAAGAGAGAGACGGTATAGAGTGTCGTCTCTGACTGATTCCTATCAGGATGGCAAAGATGGAGGACAGGAAGGAAGGAGGTGTCTCCGGTGTATTCTAGAGAGACCACCCTGCAGATCCGGAGCTGGCTTACATTTACTTCAGCCAAATACGCCACCCAGTATTCATGCTACTCACTCAGGCCACCCTCTTAACAGGGTTTCAAGTTTTTAGAAGTGTATCTGGACTTAAAGGAGGATTAGTCCTTTCTCGGGACACGTCCAAGCAGCACCACCTGCTGGCTGACGTAAAACCTCCACACCGTGCTCCCACGCTCATAGTTTTCTGTTTTCTTTCACCTTTCAGAAGGATGAGGCAAAGGAGGAGGAGGCGAGTGGCACAAAGGACCTGTCAGAGGAAGAAGTGCGCTCCAGGATAGAAGAATACAACGCTCAAGTGTCAGACAATGGCATGACACTGGTGAGTTTGTAAGACTGGTCTCCTCATTGAATGCGACACCGTTACCTTTTACTTTCTACATGTATACAGCAGAGATGATGAAGTCAGGAAACATTAAAGGCGTACAGTATGATATGAGCAAATAAACTGAAGGTAAACTGAAATTGGGGAAAGACCTAACCTGTGTGATTACAGCCACAACATTAAAACCACTGACAGGAGAAGCGTTCTTCTGGGATGGCAGCAGACATCCCCAGCAGGATGCAGCCACAAAAACACTTTAGGAACAACGAACAGCACAAGGTGTTGACCTGGCCTCCAAATTCACTAGATCCCAAACTGATCAAGTGTCTGTAGGATGATCCATAGAGGCCCCTCCCCTCAAAGACCTGTGGAATAGTATACTGTGGAAACTCATGTACCTATAATGCTTGGCGGTCAAGTGGCTGTAAGTCGTGAGAACACCGCTGCTACCGAGGATAACCAGGAAGTTACTGAAAGAGGCAGTTGGGAATATCTGTATTACAAACTATTACAAAACAACAACTACTACTTAGCTTCTGGAGCTTGCACCATTTCCAAAAACTGCAGCAAACAAACGCCTAGATGCCACCAAGGCTAACAGATAAACGAGCCAACAGCCAGAGCTTACCTTCCACGTGAACGCCACACGAGGGCGCCAGTGGTATGGTGTGGGGAAAGAGATTAAACAGAACGAGATACGTGTTAATACCGTTGGATCGCTGTTCCAAGAAGTGCCCCCCGACAGAGCTGAAACATCCGTAGGGATCTTATTTGGCCTCCTACGTTTTGGGGACGAGAAGGCACCAGTAGGTAGTTGACCCTCGGAGAGTTCCCTGAACCTGACACGCTTAAATAGAATTAATTAGAGAGCTTAAGAGGTGCCTGGGGGTGGATTATGTTTCCTTTGGAAAAGATTGCTCTATGCTAAGCTAAGGTGTCTAGCCGCTGGGTCTCGTATTTCCAGCTACATGAGATACATGAGTGACGTCAGTCCTCTCATTAAACACTTTACGTTTAGACCGAATACAGAAAACTAAAATCATCTGGTGCAGATATTAATACAGAACTGTCTCTGCCCTCTCGTCCCGTGTCTCCAGGCTGAAGACGGCTCCTACACGGGTTTCATCAAGGTCCACCTGAGGCTCAGTCGACCGGTCACCGTCCCTGAGGGAGTGTCCAGGCCAGGCCAGGAGTCAGCGGACGGCGGGCACTCGGAAAAACGGACTTCCTTCTACCTACCGTGCGGCTGCATGAAGCAGCTGCACATCAGCTCTCAGACCACCTCCGGACAGGTCATTCAGGGCTTGCTGAAAAAGTTCATGGTGTTGGACAATCCCTGCAAGTTCGCATTGTACAGGCAGACGCACCGCGACGGACAAGGTGAGGACAAAGGGCCCCGGTCACCGGATTACATGTCGATGATTTGGTTTTATTTGTATGTAAGTAAATTAAACAATGCGTTTATCTCGGTGCAGACCTGTTCCAGAAGCTTCCTCCGTATGAGCGACCTCTTCTTCTGCGGCTGATTGCAGGACCAGACCCAGATAAGCTCAGCTTTATTCTTAAAGAGAACGAGACCGGAGACGTGGAGGTGAGAAGACACAGACACACACACACACAAAAAAAGAGGTGGTAACAATCGAGTATAAATCTTTCCCTCTCTTCCCACAGTGGCATGCATTCTCAGTCCCCGAGCTTCAGAACTTCCTGGTGATCCTGGCGAAAGAGGAGGCGGAGCGCATGCGGGCAGTGAAGCAAAAATACACCGTTTACCGACAGAAACTAGAGCAGGCCCTAAAACAACATGACCCCTGACCCCCCCACCTGTCACCCTATGACTTCAGCCCTACCAAACCTCAAACCTACACCCCTCTCCTCTCCACCCCACCCCACCGCCCGGCTACCCTCGGCCTATTCAGAGAGTGGAGTCCGAGCTGAACTTGTCTCTGCGCTCCGCATATAAACACAAATCACGCCCCGTTGCATATCCTTTCTCAGGACGCATACAACCTCCCGCCTGCCCACCCACCACGCATACGTCTGCTCCCCACGGAGAGGATCAGGAGTTGAAAGCGACTTGAAAGGCTGCAGGGCGTGTGGTCGTTGCACTGATTGGACTACTAGTGTATGCATTGCCAAGGACACATGTACACCCACACACACACACACACACACACACACACACACACACACACAAACACAGGAAGGCCTGTACTGTAAATCATCAGGGCCTGATTAGAATCAACGTTTTTAACGATTCTTCTGCTACCGCTGCTGCTGCTGCTGCTGCTGCTGCTGCTACTGCAAGTGTTACTTATGCATGAGTCTCTCTCAGTTCATCCCCCCCTGCACATAGATTTAGGATGAAAACTGAAGGCATGATTACTTTTTTTTTTCCTCATCTTGCCGGCATGGAAGGACAATCACACTGTGCGTTTCTTTACTTTTTTTTTTCTTCTTCTTTCATGGAAATGATGTATTATATTTGTAGCCGGGCTATGAAATATGTGGATTTGTGAGAAAGGAGTCAAGGCTTCGGAGGCACAAGAAAGCGAGATTAGTTCTCTTGATTTTTTTTCTCAGGAAGCATGTGTTGAGCTGAGAAAGGGAAAGCCTCTTCCACTTTACGCAAACCTACTTTGGCATATCTGTATCTCTCCGTGCTCCTCCGAAAACAAACCCTCCTCCTCAGATGATACCACTTCCCTTCGCCGCAAACCCCGATCTAAACAACCATGCACAGACCCCCGCTGCGAACGCAGAGAGAAGCGATCCACCTTTACCACACTCACACACACACACTGCTCAATTGTATTTGAATGTGAGAGGACTTTTACACCAAAGCTCAGAGGGCCAGATATATAAGAAGAGGATATGGAGGACATTTGGTTAAGTTTGTTAAATTAAAGGTGGTGTATGTAAAAAAAAAGAAAAAGAAATGGAGCCTCTGTTTTGCACATAAACAGCAGATGCAGGTCACTGCAGGTCTTAGACCATGGCTTGCATTTGTGCGTTTTTCTTTCATTTCCCACCCACCCTCTGAAAAAAAGAAAAAGAAACAACAACAAAAAAAAGGAACTAAAGTATATCGAATTCAATAGCTATGATGTACCAATGATGTGTTTGCAATGCATATTTAACATGTAGACACTGGAGAAAGTTGTTATTATGAATATTATTATTAATTTTATAACTTTATCCGTACTGGCTGGTGTGCGTGTGTGTGTGCTCATCCGGGGCAGAGAGGATAATGTGAATATTAGTTTTAAAAATCGTTGCGTGCACGTTTGGAGGAAAGTGCGCGCATCGTTGGCTGAATGAATTTAACCGAAACATATGTTTGTTCTGATGAACGAGGCCTGTTGTCCATAAGCACATGCTTTTTTAAAAAAAAAAAAAAAAAAGCACCACCCAAAGCCCAAGCTGTTCCTGCTGGCAGTGCCTTTTGTTTCATGTGCCCCCCCACCCCTCCCCTCCCGCGTGTATGAGGTGTGTTTCAGCACACAGGTGCCTGAGTATACGTGTGGGTGCTTTATGCATGTGTGCATATTCTGTGTTTCTTGGGTGGTGTTGTCATTTTTCTTTTCTGCCCCTTCCCCGCCCCCCAACCCATCCTCAACACTCTCTCCTATAAATCCTCTGTGGGAATGTGTGTGTGCGTGTGTGTTATTTATTTCATAGTTCACACCATCCACATGTCAAGGATGATGAGACTTAATGCTGTTTTTATTTTGTGTGTTTCTTTTTTTTTTTTTGCAATTTATTTTGTTCTATTTGAAGAGGTGTGTATAAATATATCAGTGAGACTGTACAGAAAATTAAATAAAAAGGTCAACCCTTTATTTAAACGCTTCCATTTCCTTGTGTCTTTTATTATTTCATTTAAATCAGGCGCTCGTGAAGTCGTTTCTGTTTATTTGTTTGTCTTCAGAGAGGCAGCTGTGCACCACTTAGTGAGTCCTTAACATGATCAGAATGTGTCGTCCAGACATGACCCAACAAGAAAGTGCTGAGCTCAGCTGTGCGTCTCATGTCATCCCCTCAGGAGGCCAGCTTGCATCGCTTACGATCCACCAGCAGGTGGCGGGACCTGATCTACAAGCTGCATGTGTTCACGTGCATGCTTGTGTGACTGTTCTTGTCCCTCCTGATTGACATAATAAAGTATTTGTGTTTTGCCCTGATGGACAGCTCTCCACAACACTTTCCCTGATAAGGCTGTGTTTAGGTGTATTCTTTTTCAAAGGGCATTCAAAACATGGCGTTACACCAATAAACCCGCAGGTGTCGGTGTCTGTCACAGGATCTGAGACCAAATACAGCCAGAACCCCCCCTCACCAAGGACCTATAGGTAGCCTTGCACCTGGTCCCATCTTTTGCTGTAGTTGTAAATGATAAAATTGGCCCTCAGTCCACAGTCTTACACCTTGAACCACTTGGAAAGTAAAGTGCAGTAAGCAGTTTATAGTCATTGTCACCCTACTCGCTCTATACACCACTGCCTAAGAATGGACAACCTAGCCAAACTGGTCTTATGGACTGGCTGTTGTCCAGAGGGCTGCCTGAAACTGTGTCAGTATGCGTATTTATGGAGGCAAAAATAGACAGACCCCTCTTCTCACCTCTGAGAAAGGGCTAAGATTAGCATCAGCCTCTAGCTAGCATGTATCACTGTCTGGATTTAGCCTGCTACCCTTCTCTAGCCTACCCGGCCTCGCTCCTTCTGTCCTCTGCCCTGCCTCGAACTATATCTAGCTCTGTATAGCTCTCCGTAGCCTCTCCAGTTTCAATCCACAGTTTTCCTCATAGGGTATGCAGAGTGAACGACCAATAGTGCTGTGCGGGCAAGAGGAGGTCACGCTTAACCAGACGATTGTTGACAATTATTGATTAATGTGATGGCTAGACAGTGGCCTGTGCAGGCAAGTACGTGTTAGACGGCATCAGACACACAGCACATAACAGACACACTGACAGCCTAAGCTACGTGAAGGTGCTGTTTTCTCAGTAGGCATGGGCGTGATGAAGAACACTGAATTATATTGTACATTAGATTATAGCACATAAACAGTGCATTATTACTCAGGATGGCTGAGCTCGTGAGAGAGTTATGAAAATCTTTAAATTATTGCAAGATCGCAGAGAATGGTTTCACAAAACGGCAGCATCTTAAGACCACATTCATTTCTGAGAGGTGAATACATGCACACATGCAACATTTATACCTGCAGATAGATAAATAGATTGTACCTGGGGGTCAATTTAAGGCACCAGTGAGCAGCTTAACGTGCAAGTACAGACATTTAAGGAGCAAACAAACAAACAAACAAACAAACAAAAACAGAAATAGAACAAAATACAAAGTATATACAAATTGCCATAAATGTTATAAGATAAGACTATATTCATCCCCTTGGTGAAATTAGGGCGTTACAGCGGCAAGAAACAACAGTGCAAGATGCAGAAGATACAAAAAAAATAGAATAGAATAAGAATAGAATATGTTATATACAAAAAATAGCATCAGAGAGATTCACACAGAGTCTGGTTTGAGTTGAAACAACCAATTTGGATTGAGGAGTTAAAGTGTCAAAGGAGGATAAATATATATGTTGACATTCATGAATATCATGAATAAAAACAACAACAAACTCCAATAGGAGTTAAATTACCACATATTAGCAAATAGAAGAATAACTATCCAAAGATGTGTAGCTGACTGGCTTATTATGCTTAATTAATAGTTTATTAACACATATAAATGTCTGTAACAACCCGTGATCAGACATTAGTAGTAACTGGACAGACAGATGTTCTCATTCATTCAGACTATTGATTAGAAAGCGAGTTTGTCTGCTCTTCTGCAGTTCTCCTGGTGGCCGCTGTGGGGCGCCATTCTGCAGGTTGTCCGGATGCTCGCTAAGCCCCGCCCCGCTCCCCTCCCCTCTGTTTGCCTGCTGACTCCGGGCTCAGTGAAGACGCCCTTAGCAACAACATACAGCTGCGACGAATAAGATACTCGTGTCACACAGAAGAAGGATTTAACAGTGCAGCTTCACAGCACTGTCTTTGGCGAAGCTTTCGTGTTTTTTTTTTCCAGTGCGAAGAAGATCCTCCGGTGGCTTCCATCTGCGAACATGTCACACGAGCACAGCTAAAGCGAGCTAGCCCACTCTGGCTAGCCATCCCCCGAAGGAGAGCGAAGCAGCCCCAAGCTGTCCCGAAGGAGGACAAATCCCGGGGCTTCGACGAGTGGTAGCATCGCTGTTTTGCTAACTACCAAGTCAGCTAACGTGGAATAACCAACGGGAATGGTGCTCTGGACCGACTCATTGTACCGTCAGAGAGAGGCGAGGGGCACACGGGTCAGACCACCACGCTGTAACATTTGGACTCAAACTATTTTTAACCGAGGGAGCGGCTCTCGGGCGGACGACTGTGTTTGTGGCGAGTGTGCGAGCTAGCTGGCTAACTAACTAGCCGAGGGGAAACGACCCCCACCGCCTGTTCAGGTTCTTCTAACGGCTCGTCGAGGCTAACGTTAGCCGGGGCGAGTGTAGCTTTTGAAAGCGACACAACCGTCGTTTTTGTTTTTAATAAAAGAAGAATAAATCATTGTGGAAGAAAACAGTAAAAGAAGAAGTAACTTGAGTTAAAACGAAACCACAGCTCAAGGCTATTTGGACTCTACTTAAAAAAAAAAAAAAAAAACGTATAAAAACTAACACGGCAAAGTTTTTAATGCTGCTAGCCAAGTGTGCTACGTGAGATTTTTTTTTTTTTACTTTGGATGTTTTTTTAAACTTCGGATGCTGGCATCAAACATTAACTGCAATCATGATGATAATAAGCAGAAAACCAGAGGGCCCAATAGCAACAGGTAACTATAACAACAAAGAGTTTTGTTTCTTTTTTGTTCTAATGTTGTATGACTGTTTTTTGTTTGTTTGTTTTTTGACACAAAATTCAGATGAAACAGACAAAAGGTTTCGACTTTAACGTGAAACCAGCTGTCACCACTGTGTCGTGGCTCTTTACACAAATAATCCTTTTTCCTTTAACTACCCCATACGGACACGTTTCTCCTAAGCTTTAAATGTCCCGTCGTGGCTTCTTGTGGCCAGAGAATGGAAACCTGTAGCCTGGGTCACATTGCGGTTTACAAGACGCGGCTCGTAAACATGTTATCTTTTGCTTTGATCACCCTGTCGATCACTACACTTCCTCCTGCCAATGCCTTGGAAACGGGTTCAGTGATCGGCGCGTTGCCACTACCCCCGTAAGCCTTTATTGTCAAAGTTTGATAACATTTGTTTGCATACTGACTGCTGGAGTTTTATTTAGCTTAGCTGCTCCTTTGTACTGAGTTGGAAGTAATTCAGTTTTTTTTTGCATGTGCACTAGAACAATGTGACTTTGCTCTCAAGCCACTGTGAGATGTTTACACTGGGTGCATTGTCTGCAAAGAGAGAGAGAGAGAGAGAGAGACGTCCTACCCCAGGATACCAGGAAGAGAAGGACAAAAAGCCCCGACTTTACCCCACCACACGTTTTATGACACACGATCCTGCTTTATGTCTGTTTGGACCTTGTTCTCTCGCAATTTGCTGTGCAGAGGGGGATTTTCACACTGACCGCCAGCTGCACTTAGCCTGACTCTCATTTGAAGTTTGTGCTCTTGTTTATTTTTTTCCCCCCAGGGAAGAAAAAAAAAAGCCAGATTCGGTTCAGAAGGTCCAGAGCCCCTGCCGAGTGATTCGGCGTTTGCAGAGGGCTAATAGGGTTTGTGATTGCCTAATATTGTGCGTGGAGCCCTAATGCCGCTGTTTGCTGTGCTGTGCAGGTTTAATGCGCCTGTATCCAGGCAGCGGGTCTAATCTGTCCCAGAGCTGGACTGTTGACGATCGAGCGCCGGGACTTGGGCTCTGACGCACCTGCGCGTGGTTACAGCACTCTCAGGGGCTAGTCGGAGAGAACACCAAACACGCCACAGCTTTAGGCTTTTGCTAATGAGCTGTCCCAACACAATAACTCTGACACATGCTAACAGGCTACTCAACCTAGTTTCAGGCTGTCAGTATTTATGCTACTGAAATGTCAGCTTTTTTGTGTAAGACAGGTGATCGCCGATATAGACAGGTGGCTGATGGAGCGACTGGCTCTTTCCTATAATGCTCTTCTTGTTCCCATCATCTCCCATTAGGAGTTTGGCTTGATGCCACGGAGGTGAGCGTGAAACACGGCGCTATTGAATGACGGGCGCCTTCATCCCTCCGCATTATCTCTAATTCTGAACACACCTGGTGTGCGCACTACACGACTTGGCCTGAATGGACAGATGGGCAGACGGAAAGATGCTGTCGTCACGGAGGCATCTGTTACCCCCATTAGGCCAATAATACCACTTGCAGCGCTAGCGATCTGGGACCCTAAGCCCTGTCTAAGCTGGTCAGGTCAGAGCCCTGGCCACAATGTATTGCACACAATAGACAGTGTATCTGCTAATAATGGCTCTTTTCACAGTAAATGTGGGCTAGGATGTTGTGGCAAACAATATACGTCCCTACTTGTCGACAGAAAACATTTGCAATGGGGTGTGCTTGCTGAGGTAGCGCGGGGAGGGGGAGGGGGGTCAGTCCCTTCCAAGCCAATTGTTTAAGTCTCACGGTAGTTTTTGGACCTGATAGAGTGATTGATGAGCTAATCAATGGGAGTTTGGACGAACAATGGTTTGTCTGTCTCTGTGGAGGAGATTTAATTGCCCTTTGTAGGCACCAGCCTCAGATTTTATCCCTGACTGTATCTGTGTTGCAAACATTATCACACTGATTATTTTTTTCTCTCTCTCATCTTTGTTCCTCCAGCACGCCATGGTGACGGTCTCTATGACTCGTACATGAGGACAGACCACATCCTTAAAGACGACGCAGACACAAACAGTCCGTCTGGGCTGCCCCCAATGCCTAAACACACAGTAAGTAAACACACAAACACGCACACAGCCGGTTAAGCTTTATTTCCTGTTCTGCAGCACACTTTGTCTCCTGACATCCTGTTCCTCAGAGAGATATTCCCCATGTAGGCCTTGTTTTGTTTTTTCCATCACGTTTGTTCCCGCCCGTGTCTTATCTCTCGCCTTATCCCCCTGCACCGGAAAAATCTGATTTTATGACCTCAAATGAGATTTAACGCGATCATGTGAGTAATATTGATTTACAGCCTGAGGGCATGCAAGAGTGTTTGTTTCACCGGGCAGCTCTCCATGAGGATGTAAGATAAGTGAAGTAGCCATTTTGTGTCTTTAGATGGAAGTTAATCAAGAGATTCCAGTTAACAACCTTGAACCTTGTATGTTTATGTTTTCTGTAATGTCTCCACTTCCTTCATGCACAACTGCCTCCCTCTGCCAGGTCAAATGACTTGACAAAACTGTAAACATATTTTGAGCCCGTGTAGTCACCCATGTTTATGTAGATTACAGTTACTTTAATTGACAAGGTGCAGTTCATAGGCTTCAGTAGTCTGACCCACATATCGTTCTATGTTGCCCTTTTTCCCTGATCGATAGATGCCTTTGGATGGCGGTCAGACAAGATGAGCGTGTCGAGGTCATCGCTTTTAGACGTGAAACGACTTGCGATGGACTTTTAAAAAGTATTTTGAATGCGTTATTTAAATAAAAGATTAATCTAATTATTAACACATACAAATGTTCCCGGGCTCTTTCTGTGTTTGCCTTTCCGAACAACCCCTTTGGCAGAAAATGCACACACAAGCTGGGAATGACACCCTACGGCCTCCCACGTGAGCCGAGGTTAAAAAAAAGGCCGGTTTGATAAATTCTAAAGATTTATTGGGCTTGAAAATGTGACCTATAAACAAAATCACCAATCAGCATTCACCCCCATCTCCTCCCCGTCCTCCGACTCGCTCAGTGGGCTCGCGTTGATGTTAGGCCCAGTTTTCTATTCCACTCCTTTGTGTTTTCTGTCGCGCTCGCAGACGAACCGTACTCCGCTGAACGTGACTGACAGTAATGTGACCCAGTTGACCGCTCTCGCTCTACTAAAGTAATAAACTGGTGTCATCTATGTTGCATGTAAGCGGACGGGATGAACTGATAAATAAACTATTGCAGTAAATCTCAATCCATGGCCGGATATAAAAGCACGATGAAGATAATGAGGCAGTGATCACAGAGGCTACTGTTTTTGTTGTGACTGTGATCTACTGCTGCTTGTTTTATTACCAGGATTTGCTTTGTTTTTAAGAAAGGTTCGCCACACGTGTTGGAGTTGTGCAACTCTGTGCGAAGGAGAAAAGCATACTTGGGAGTTTCTCCAACAGCGAAGAGATTAGCTCTTCTCCATCTGTTGCACCATGCAGATCTGCACACAGAGGACTCTCCACCCTCAGTATTGCATACTCGAGTAGCTCCACAGCCCCTCTCTCCTATTTCCATGTTTTTCCACTTTAAAATATATATTTTTTTTGCTAATGTCCGCCCCCACCCGGTCAGTAATAGATGGGGCTGCACGTGCTGCAAGCTTTGATTTTCATATCGGCGTGTGTGTGTGAAGGGGCTCGATCGATGACATTCACTGGGTTTGCTGTACAGCTTCGGGACAACAGCTGCACGGGTCCCTGGGTCAGCAGCGGGGCTGTTGTAATGAGCTGAGGCTATATGGTTACACGTATGGAAACCCATCCAGCATTCCAGCTCTATTTTAGGACTTAAGCTTACAACACAAACACACTCCCAGCTGAGTCCTCTTCCAGTGAAACATGTCAACACCTATTTTTAATGCGAGTTTCCTTGTTGTCTTAATGAGCTGACAGACCCGCTTGGCCTTGAAGCCCGAGGAACAAACCGCAGAGTGCAGAATCTGTTTCACTCCCAAACCACGCTGCCGATAGAATAAGAAGTGTTCATTTAAGGAACAAAAAAAGAGACAAAATTAATGCGCTTCCCCGGAGTTACTCCATGTCAGCATGCCTCTATGGTTTAAGAGTATAATCTAACTTTAATGACCGTCATTTCCCGTCTGCTCCATAATCTTGTGGAGGGCTCTTTCCGCCGGTGAGGAAGACGGAGAGAGCGAGAGAAGAGAGGGGAAGACCGAGAGTGAGGAGGAATGAATTCCTGGGGTTGCTGAGACGAAACTGTTTACTGGCAAGAGTTTCTGTAAACTCCTCTAACCTGAGACGCTCACCCAGGCAGAGGTGGATGCGTCCCCGTTAAAGTTAGTAGTATGGCTTATAAATGGGAGTCAAGACGGACATTTTATCACGATTTCAAGAAGTTAAATGGTAAACTTCATACCCAACTTCACTGCTGTGCTAGGCCTTGCATAGCTTATACCCTTAACATCATTTTAACAACCAGTAGACAAACAAGTAGGAGGGGATGTGGGTGGTTTTGCATATGTTTTGGTTGGAGGCGAGGGCCTGTCGCTCTTCAGCGTTCTCTGCCAGACTGGATCTAAATCCAGTCGCGCCGGTTCATCAACTGTTAATTTCTCTCTTGAGTGTGACGCTAAAGCCGGCTGTTATGATATTTAGGCTTGTATAACGCCAAACCTAGACTAGTCCTTCGTTCTTGTTATGTTTGCAGTATTAATCTAGCTTTAACTTTGAATCCCTTTCCACCGTGCCTTTGGTTACATCTAAATCTACTAAAGCCCACTGCTGCGTAATGGCGATACGTAAACATATCCGGAGGGTGCAGTGTTTTTAGCGGTTTCCCTGTTTGATATCTGGAAACACGACCGCCTGATTCTCTTTCCTGTGGGGTCTCGGATGACGTCTGTTTCAGTTATTCTCGGTTAAGTAGACATAGGAAGGACGGGTCACTTGCACTCACCGTGTCTCTCTCTGAATAGTCCATTTCGCAGAAAATGCAAACACAAACAGTGCTACTTCACTGCCTCCCACATCAACAGAGAGAAAGGGCTTGTTTGATGTGTTGTAAAGATTTAATGGCCTTGAAAATTTGACCCATTATTCTTTTCTGTGGCGTCTCGGGTGATGTCTGTGGACGACTAATGGTCCGTTTTAGCTAAATACACAGTATGTTCCCACTGGGTCTCCGACGTTTCTTAATTCTCCGTTTCATCTTTAATCAATAGGTTGTCAGTAACAAGGCTGTCATGAGGGATCAGGTGACCGTGCGAGGTGGCCAGCTGAAGGTTAAGTACTTGTATGAAGACTCAACCAACAACCGAAAGATCAATGCCATAGCCACAGCAACCACCCAGAACAGTGGGACCACCGGGCAGACGCCCAGTAAGCCTGCCCCCGTCTCCGGCCTGTCCAAGGAGCACAGTGTGGACAGGTGAGAAAGATGCACACACGAAGACACAGAAAGCGCTTCGGAGTCTTTCGTCCCCGTCTTGATCGGCAGGGCAAGGAACACCATCCTGATCAATGTGTTTCTGTCACGCAGCACTGAATCCAGCAAGGGCTCCAGCGACTCCTCTGGCTCCCACGGAGCCGGAAATGGGGGCAACAGCGGCAAGATGTGCGGCCCCCTCACTCCCGACCAGGCGCTGAGACTCTACCGGTCTCAGCTCACCACCCTGGAGCAGGCGGAGATCCACTCCTACCCGGACGTCTACTTCGTGGGACCCAACGCCAAGAAGAGGGCCGCCATCGCCGCTGGCAACAACAACTGTGGCTACGACGACGAGCAGGGCGGTTACATCAACGTCCCCCATGACCACGTGGCTTACCGCTACGAGTTCCTCAAGGTGGGGCGCAGATCTAGTTGAGTGCTTGTAAAACTGTTTCTCAGATTTGTAGCTCACACCTGTTTTCTTTCTTGTCCTCTTTAGATCATCGGTAAGGGTAGCTTTGGTCAGGTGGCTAAAGTGTACGACCACAAACTGCAGCAGCACCTGGCGCTGAAGATGGTGCGCAACGAGAAGCGCTTCCACCGGCAGGCGCAGGAGGAAATCCGCATCCTGGAGCACCTGCGCAAGCAGGATCGCAACGGCAACATGAACGTTGTGCACATGCTCGAGAACTTCACCTTCCGTAACCACATCTGTATGACCTTCGAGCTGCTGAGCATGAACTTGTACGAGCTCATCAAACGCAACAAGTTCCAGGGCTTCAGCCTGCCGCTGGTCAGGAAGTTTGCACACTCCATCCTGCAGTGCCTGGAGGCCCTAAGCAGGCACAGAATAATCCACTGTGACCTAAAGCCAGAGAACATCCTACTCAAACAGCAGGGGCGTAGCGGCATCAAGGTAAACACCTGCTACCTTTAAATCCTGTGAAACCGTGAGCCCTTTACCATGTCTTGTCCGTTTAATGTTGGCCCTAACGATGTCTTCTTCTGCCTCTGCCAGGTGATTGACTTCGGCTCCAGCTGTTTTGACCACCAGCGGGTCTACACCTACATTCAGTCTCGTTTCTATCGAGCTCCAGAGGTGATTCTCGGCTCACGCTACGGCCTCCCTATCGACATGTGGAGCTTCGGCTGCATACTGGCCGAGCTGCTGACCGGCTACCCGTTGTTCCCCGGGGAAGACGAGGGCGACCAGCTGGCCTGCGTCATGGAGCTACTGGGCATGCCTCCGCAGAAGATCCTGGAGCAGGCCAAGAGAGCCAAGAACTTCATCAACTCTAAAGGTCACCCCCGCTACTGTGGAGCCAACACGCTGCCGACCGGCGCCACCGTCCTGACGGGGTCGCGCTCTCGTCGGGGCAAGATGAGAGGCCCCCCGGGTAGCAAGGAGTGGAGCGCTGCGCTCAAGGGCTGCGAGGACCCCACCTTTACTGACTTCATAAAGAAGTGTTTGGACTGGGACCCTTCATCTCGCCTCACCCCTAGCATGGCCCTCAGACATCCATGGCTGTATCGCAGGCTTCCCAAACCCCTGCCAGGGAATGAGAAGAGCCAAGGGGCTTCTGTGAAACGACTCCCCGAGCACCACAGCACCTCCTTCCCCTCTATCATGGCCAAAGGGGGGCCCGGCTTAGGCACCACAGCTGCCAACAACAAACTGAGGAGCAACATGATGGGAGATTCAGGGGAGGTACCTCTTCGCACGGTCCTACCCAAACTTGTCTCTTAGAGAGAGAGAGAGCTCGTATCTCCTCTCTCTCGCTCCACTTTCTCCTGCTCTGCGCTCCTCTGGAGGAGTCAGAGCGCAGGAGGCGGCGGAGCCTAGGTTTTAAAACTCGTTTGGTTGTTCTTTTATTTGTTTTCTACTGAGAGGTGTCGACACCCCCCAGTTCTTGGTTTTTAACATTAGCTGATCAGCGAGAGATAAATAAAAGACTCACTCTAAGAAGTTTTTATACGGAGGACTTCCTTGGAGCGGCTGTGGATCTACTGTACACAGCCAGTCGATGAGGTTTGATTTTAGACGATGCTTTTTAAGAACTTGCTCGTGTGAGTGGACGGCTTCGTAAATGAAAGAAAAAAAATAATAATGTTTTTAACCCATGTGTGTGATCTCACGCGAGTGTTGTGTTTTAGCAGAACACACTCAAGCACACCTGCACTGTCACTTGCCTCACCTCACACTCTTAACACTTGTAGGATGCCCCCCCCTCCCCTTTTGGTTTCGTAGGGGAAAGCGAGTAGAACTTGAAAAGGGCTGCAGAGATTACTCTTATCAAGTTGGAGATGGCGTGGAGAAAAAAAAGTGCTCAGACACAGTTTAACCCTGGTTTATACGACATAAATGCCTTCATACAGCTTTTACAGAATCAACTTCATGCAAAGAATGATTAGTTCTAGCAATAAGTCTTTATTTCTTCCTCTCCAGTTTAGTCCCCCTGCCTGGTCCCGGTGCTTGCACGTCAGCTCAGTATGTGACAGTAAAATGTGCGCTTTAGCTCTGTGGTGCTACTGTTGGAGACATCAAGAGGGCATAGGACAGCCTATTTTCAGCCCCCTCTTTTTTTTTTTCTTCCTCCCGTGCGGGTGCAAAAAAAAAAAAAAAAGGAGGGCAAGGAGTCGGCAGCGCCACTCAAACTCTGTCACAAAGGTGTCACCATCAGTCGGTACTTCGCGGCGAGGAGCGACTTGAAATGTGAGGCTAGCTCACGTAAACCGGCGTGCACGGCGCACAGAGACGGAGAGCTGCGAGTCGGTGCACATAAACACCTGAGGGAGGGGAGGGAAGGGGAAGGGGGGTGGCACGTGCCAGGAAAGTTGCCGTTGGAAAGTATTTGCGCCAATGTCACCTGCCCGGGCCCGTTATAGTCCGCTCGGCGGCGGAGGTGCCAATGGAAGAATGGTGCGAGGTGAGAGCGAACGAAGGGCGGTATGTTTAAAATGAGCCAGGGTTTCCTTTCCTCTGAGGGTGCTGCAGAAGGAGAGCCAGTGACAAAGAGTTTTTAATGGTACCGAAGAAAGAAAGAAAGAAGTGTTTCTCAGGGAGACATACTTGATACATCCCTTAATCTCACGCATCTTTACTGTGTTCCTGCCTGTCCCAAACGTGGGTGAACATGCATGCGGTTCTGTCCACCGGCGAGCGAGAGATTGCATTCACGAGTCCGCAAAGGGGGGTCTGCATGCTCCACTGTCTGACCTAGATTCCCCCTCTCCTCCCCCACTGTCTCTCTGCGCCTCATGTAGGCCAGGGAAACCTCTCTCACAAACACACACACACACACACACACACATATATATAGTGAATTATGGTGCTGTCCAAAACACGAACACACACAGAAAAACGTCAGGTGCATGTTGGTAAGGACCACACCGCTCAGAGAGTTCTTTCTCTTCTCCCTCATTTTCTAAACAGAACCGTCAGGGATTTCTACTCTGTCTCCGCTCTTATTATTATTTTTTATTTTTAATAGGAGTGGTTCGTATTGCTCCAGAATATCAGAGGATGTTAAAATCTACAGTGGCGGGAGGTGAAAAAAAATGAAGAGGAAGTCGTATACTGTCATGTTGTGTGAGTTAGTAGGAGGGTTTTTGGTGTTCGGCATGAAATCACAACCTGTTATCAGACCGAGTGACTACGAGAAGAGAAACTGTACAGTAACCAAATGAAGTTGTGATAGTTTCTTTTTCTATTAAAAAAATAAAAATGACTATTAAGTGAGATGTGTTGTTGTGGTTTGATTTCTGTTTTTAAATATCAAAGAGAGATCTGGAGAAGGCGGCTGACGAATCCTTCTCTTTTTAAACCTGACGTCCACGTCTGAGGACGGCTCGGTTCACTGGGGAGATTTGCTTAGTAACCGGGACACGAGATAAAACAAAGCTCCGGCTCAAATGATGCTACGCCCCTGTTCGTCTGCTAACCCGGCACTCTTGTATCCAGCGGTAACCAGTGTTGTTTTTATTGCCACCTGACACCTGGGGCCCGTGTTATGAAACGAAATGGCCTCTGGCTCAGCCGTTACAGTGAATCACAATTAAGCGAATTGGATCTCAGACGACGGTCGAGTTACACGTTCAGTGAACGCTGGAACACTGTTGAGTCAGTGGCCGGTGATGCTGACACGGCCCGGTTGTTATTCACTTCCACGAAAGTGCCGAAAAATGGAAGAACACGCTGAAGGAGAGCGCGTTAACATGCGTGTCAGGATCAGCTTAATTGGCCGAGTGTGCTCACAGACACATGCTAATCAACAATACACACGAGAGACAAGTGATACAAGACGATCAGCCACAACATTATGACAGGAGAAGTAAATAACATTGATCATCTTGTGACAATTCAGTGAAACTTCTGGACCTGGCCTTCATTCATTTAGTTACTTAGACATGTAGCACCCACCTAGACCAGACCAGACTCACAGGCAGGATGCACCCTAACACACACACAAAAGCGCTTTAGGAACAACTAAAAAAAAAATACAACATGAAAAACAATAGGTGTTGACGTAGGGATGTAGGGATGCTCGATATTGGCTTTTCTGCCGATATCTGATATTGTCCAACTCTTAATTTCCAATACCGATATATTCAGTCTTTTTACACCAAAATTATTAGGTAACAACACTGGACCACTGGATGCAAACATAAATGCAACATGGCTTTTCAAGTGTAAACACTGTCTGTGCAAAATAAGTTACTGAAAAAAGTGCCATTCATTTATTTTTTTAGTTTTTAGAGAGAAAACACTACAGACAATATCAAAACAGTAAACAAATGTAGCGTGTAACTCCACATGATTCTTCTTGAGGTGGGTGATCAAATTTGATGTATTAAAGGAAGACGCCTTGTTTCCTCCTCTCATAACCACCTTTGCTTTGCAGTCATTGCAAATCACAAATTTACTGTTAGTAGGTGACACTTGTGAATACTTCCAAACCACGGAAATCTCATACACCAAGCAAGCTAGCTTGTTAGCCACGGTTAGCAACCTACAAGACTAGCGTGTTGTTGTTGTTGTTGTGTAGCACGCGCCTGTTAACGTGCAGACTCGGAAATGCTGATGCCTACAGAACAAACATCGGTTATAAAAACCTGATACCGATAATTCCCGATATTACATTTTTAACTCAATATCGTCCGATATTATCAGACATCCCTATGATCAAGTATCTATGGGATACGCTGGAATAAGCCTGATCCACAGAAGGCCCAAGTCCATTCTCTGATAGGCCTACACAATATTAGGTAGGTGGTCATAATGTTATGCCTGAGCGGATGATATACAGAAAATTCAATAAAAGACATAGTGAAAGGTTATAAATAAATAGGCCTTATTTGATCCCACTGTGGAGAAACCTTTACCCATCTAAAGTGGAGTGACCGCACTTGGAGCAGTGGGCCACCACCGATGCTACACCCATGAAGCAGTGTGAGGATTTAGGCGCCTTGCTCAAGAGCACTTGCCAACATTGCTTCTCTAGCCCTTAGGCAAAAGTCTACTTTCCCAGCATATAATTCAGGTGGTAACGGGGCGGTTGGAGTCTACCTATCCCAGCTGTCATTGGGCGAGAGGCGGGGTACACCCTGGACGGGTGCCTAACTTAACGAAACATCGGTGAAAGGAGGTGCCCACTTGAAAACCCCAATGACATGCTGTATACTGCTGTTGTTCAGGTCAGGTTCCTGTTGTTTTCATGTTGCTTGGTAGCCATGGTTAGCTGCTGAGCGGACCATACAAGCCAGCAGCGTTTAGTTAGGTTATGTTTTACAATGTTTGAAGTATCCTCTGCTGCTCAATGAGCTTACAATCCAGCAGCTTTTACTTAGCTTATGTAGAATATAGGTTAATTGTCATATCATATGACTGTAGGTTTGTTAGGGCCTCTTAGTCGAAACAGGGCCTTTAAATCTTATCCTGTGTATTACTGAATGCTATCTCAGGACTAACACAACCATTCACACTCCAGCCAATTTAGACTCACCAATGAACCTAACCAGCATGTCTTTGGACGGTGGGAGGAACCCGGAGTACCTGGAGAGAACCCACGCAGACACTTCTCGCAGTGCCATCCGGAAATAAACATGACTGTGAATAAAGTGGGTAAAAGTGTAGACAGATTAAGCGTAAACAAGATTTACAGGCCTCATATGATTACATGTTATTGCAGAGATAATATGGATAATAAAAAATTAAATAAATGATGAGTCGCACGTTTCCTGGAAGGGTGACACGTGAGTGCAATTGATCGTTCACCTGGGTGGAGACCGTTCAGTAAACCAGGGCATAGGATTTGTTTACTGTAAACAGGGAAATAAATGAAATGTAGCTGTGGTCATAGTTTGTCTTGTTGTTGTGCTGGGCATTATAAAGACACATCTGCACCTAGCAAAAGCAAATACAGGTACAGGTGTGCTGTCGGGAATTCATGACCCACTTGCAGTCGATATTTGGGATTATTTTATAGCTGCAGTTTCACCCATCCCGCTGTGACATGTGGAACGAGTCTGCTGGGTAAACGGTGATGTCAGTTCCCGTCAGCGAGTAGCCTCAGGTGCCCGGTATTGTTATTCCAGGAATAGTTAGCGAGAGCTGGACGTCCATTGTGGCAATTTTGGCACGAGCTGACTACCCGGTAGGAAACCCTAGCTAGAAAACCAACACAACAGATGCACAGAAAACCAGAAATACTAATGCCTCTTAACTCCACAAAAGATCAAAATGAAATCATTTTAGTGTCAATTTTCCACAGTTATTTGAGGTAAGTGTCTTTATACGCAGCATTATGACCACTGACAGGAGAAGGAAGTAACAGTGGCCATACTGTGATTAGTCATGTGCACTAGTGACTCTCTTCCACAATCCTTGGACTCATAAAAAGGGGATATTGTAAGTTACACCGACAAGCCACAACTTTATGACCACTGACGGTAAATGACATTGACCATCTTGTGACAATTCAGCATTCTGCTGGGAAACTTTTGAACCTGGCATTCATTGGTGTGGATGTTACTTAGACATGTAGCACCCACCTAGACGAGACCAGGCACCCCCACCCCATAGCTATGACACAGGAATACACACAAAAACGAACAGCACAAGGTGTTGACCAGGCCTCCAAATTCACTAGATCCCAAACGGATCAAGTATCTGTTGGATGATCCACAGAGGCCCCTCCCCTCAAAGCTCCCCCACTAACAACATCCTGTTGCCAGACACTACAGGACACCCTCAGAAGGCTCATGTCCATTCTCTGATGAGTTACAACTCTAATGAAGGCACAAGGGAGACAGACACAAGATTAGGAAGGTAGTCATAATGTAATGCCTGATCGGTGTATGTGTTTATTTTCCTTTCACTCCTTTAACACCCTGTGTGCGTCCCTGTGTCCCATCCATCCAACACAACAGATGCACAGAAAACCAGAAATACTCCCGCGAAGAAAGTAATAGAAACAGAAGATGACTATTCAGCAGCGATGACGACAGCCCCGTCATCAACATTGATGATTCAGCGATGTTTACGACTGACGGCTGGTGCACAGAAGGAAAGGGGAAATAAAAAAAATAAAAAGTCAGGTATACACGTAACAAGAGGAGGAGGAGGGAGAGGAGGAGCAGGAGGAGAAACCGGTCGAACGACATCAGCTAATACTGTAAATGAGCGAGGTGCCGTGCGGGTGTTTGGGTGATGTGTCAGAGAATTTGATCGGGGTGTTGTATGCCAGCTGATCCGGAGGTGTAATACTTTAAAAATGACGCGGTGTGTGTTGGTTTTCATCAGCGCGGGCGTGACACACTTCCATCAGCTGTATTTATTAAAATACGAGGTCAAGTTTGAACAAACATACACGTTAATAGAGTGTAATAGATGTGTCTTTGTAGTTCTTTATCATTTGTCCTATACAAAAGTGGTATTCTTGTATTATTTGGGAAGTAGCAGGTCAAGTCGGTACAAAACCTCCTTTCAAAAGAACACTATCCAGTTAGTTGATTGTGTCTTCTTCTATATCTATTCATGTAAAAGGAGATTAGACCAATCCCATTAGACATCAGCCCAGTCACCTTCTGTCCATATGGTCTGAAGCTCCACCGCCTCTAGATCCACTTTGACACAGTTCTATTCCCCCTCTCCTCTCCAGACCATATGGAGCCACAGCAGGATTTTTTTGTCCTTGGAGTGGACGAGTCGGGACAGGGATTCTGATTACGACTCAGGTTAAGAAATCATGACCTGTGGCTCAAAGTATAAACGTCTCTCTTTTCGCGTCCCACTATTCTTCATTGATTTGCTAGTTGATGTCATTAAGAAGATACCTGTGATTAGGTCTAACTTGACAAGACATTTTGCCCTCTGTCCAGATTTTAAAACATGTGTGTCAGACTCTTTACCCCCAAAGGAATGGACATATGTAGGGTTTTGTTCACAGCTAACGTCTCGGTTACCCTAGATCACACATCAAACTTAAGGCAGACAATTGTATCTGGTAGATAATATTTTATATCTATCAAAACTGGCCTGCGATCTTTTGGCATTGGGCAGGTACGCCAATAAGCGCCCCCACCCAACTTTACTGACAAACACATCATTATCTCGTTCACGTAGAGTACGTCAGAGTGGTTCCCAGAAGCTATCCATATAGTGGGAGTGAATGGGGCACCGAAACCATCCTCTAAATAACACATTATTTGCTGCGAAACTTGTTAATTTTAGCTGTAATTTGGAAAAATATTCAGCCATGTTACAAAAAAAATAACAGCAGTAGCAAATTACAGGTTAACAAACCGACCGTTGTGGGTGCGCGCGACGCTCAGTGATGACATCATCCAGATCATTCGGTCAATCTACAGACCCTGGATGATGATAACAGGTAACTCCAGACTCAGTGGGGAATAGCACTAGCGTATCATCAATATTTGTGAAATGAACGAGTTTCCCAGAAGATAATACGTTATTTAGAGGCTGCGTTTCGGTGCCCCATTCACTCCCATTATATAGATATACATTTTATATTATATATGTATATTTATATGTCTCCCGACTGACTACAAATAAAAAAAAGATATATGGGTCAGTAAACGATCGTATTTTATGCCAGAAATAAGGTCCAGGTTCTGACAAGCAGTAGTTCCCCTAATAAAAACTATAATATGTCAACAGAGATTCTTACACAAAGACATAGCAACACTGTACCAGTTAGCAGACAATGGCCTAAATCGGTTAGCTTACTGTTCCATGGTAGCACAAACGGCAAACAGCAAAACAACTACAGCTAAACACCAGTTATTTTAACTTACATACTAACATACAGACACACTAAAAATGTAACAGCAGCATGTGTAACATGTCGTAGCATGCTAACTAACCCCATGGCTATGGGTCCCCTCTCCACCGTAAACTAACCTGCACATTATTCAGGTGTTGATTCAAAGTGTCAAACACAACATACAGATGATGTTAGGAAACCGTACTGTGGACGGTTAATCTCACAACATCTTGCGAAAAATTGCATCGTATTGGCCCCAGTTGGTAAAACAGACCAGGGAAAAATGTGTTTGGAAAAACACCCAGAGGTTTTTGCATGTGAAAGTCCACTGAATGTAGAAACTCACTCTAAAAGTTAGATATCCATTCCCTCTATCCCACTTAAGAAGTTAAATTCATATTTCTGTATATATGTATCTCATTTTAAATAAATACCCATTCCGTTTGCCCTGGTGATTTGGATCCACTTCTTAATTTCGGTCCCCTCTCAAATTGAGTTTGACACCACTGCCCTGAATGACAGTGAGGCCTTGCTTTGTTTACGCAGGGCAGGGTAGGGGTGCACCGTCAGGACAGCCAGACCAACCTGTAGATGTCTACCTTTGGGCATATTCTGCATTAAGAACTAGGGATGTCCCAGTCGATATCACAAGATCAGTACTGGTGCACATTCAGGGATTTTTTTTTTTTTTTAAATGATTGGATCAGTGTGAGCCTCAGCCAAGCTCAATCTTTTAGAGTTATTTGTTTTAGGTCGGCCGTAAACCAAAACCACTTCTATGTTGAGTTGAAACTCCTTCTTGTTCTTCTGCTGTTTTAATAGTGGTTGGACATTGTCAAAGCAGACAAAAATCAACGAAGAAGAAGAAGAAGCGAAGTCAGGACTTGGATTGGCGGAAACACAATATGAAATTATTGGGACTAGATCAGTAAAAACCACAAACCTTCTTAAACCTTATGAAGGGCCTAAAATGCCCTGACAATACTCCACAACCCTACCAAGGCCCCCCTTTCTATCCACCCTACAACAGATTTCCCCAGTCTTTGTCCCCCAAAACCTAGCACGACTACTGAATGTGTAGGCCGCATAAGTGAACAAAAAAAACAAGCCAAAAGCTACTTCAGGACATAAATCTGAATGACTGTTACACTCTGTTTTGTATTTTTGCTTAAGGCCTCAATAGTCTGCTTGTTCGTTCTTCTTGTAAACTTTCTGGGACAGCAGACGTAACTCGTATTTTGGGACGTGACTGATGCGTCTTGGCAAACCTGAAGCATTGCCCCGAGGGTTAGTCGTGCTTTTTAAATACTTTGTTTATTCACAGAAAACGCGGCTTGTTTCATGTCACTGTCTGCGCTGTCGTGATCCACCAGAAGAACTCGTGTTGTCTGGACTGAAGCTTCAGCCGGAGTGACTCACCGCTGATAGGCGCTCCAACGCAATGACCTGCGGACTTCATTTCTCCGGTTACACAAGCCGGTTTTCGCTTGATATTGGAATGGACAATACAGTCGCACACACACAGGGCTCAGGTCACAGAGTGCAGACGCACACCAGAGCTATGTGTGTTGTCTGGCTTCGGTCCACTGAGACAGCTGAGGTACGAACCAGGCGATGGAAGCAGCAGGAGAATGCTGCTTTAGTCCCCCCCCCTGCCCCTACAATACGTTCACAACACAACACATGCCCCCACATGCACAAAAGCAGGCTGCAGCCCACTGTTCCTTACTCATGCGCACACAATGACACACTCACAGCTGAGCTCACACTGGTCACACACACCAAATGCAAAGCTGAGCACATGTCTATACAGGCTGAACAGATGCAGATCGTTGGGAGAGGTGGGGTAGCGCTCCAAGAACGTCAACCCAACAATCTACATTCCACACAGACTGTAGGGTGCAAGAGCTTTTAAATGTGTGCATGCTACAGTATGCGTTTATCTTCTTTATTTTTCTGGAGGGGGGAGCTGTTAACTTACTGGGTGAAACCCAAGGGTTGTCTGTGCCTACAGCTAATGTATTTACTGCCTGCCCATGCAGCTCCCATATATAGGTTTTCAGTTTCCTTGTCTTGTTTACATGACCCGACTGGGTCACAGTTGAGACTGGAATAGAAGATGACTCATCCTGTGTCCATAGAGATGAATCCAACTGTCTGTTTCTCTTACACATATATATATTTGTGTGTGTGTGTGTTAAGTTGCCATGTGTTTTCGCTCATTGCGTCTTTCCAGTTTTCTTTTAGCCTTAAGGTAACAGGTCTGCATAGCAACACTCTGGGAAGAAGCTCCAAGGGCACATCCCAACAGTTGTTTCACAATATCTGCAACCCCCACCTCCTCAAAAGCCAGCGCTCGGAGAAGTATTTAGAAGTACTTAAGAAAAAGTGCCAACACAGCAATGTCAATATGCTCCATCATAAGCAAATATTAGCAGTATTAGCAGCAAATCCTACTTTCAAAATGTATGTATGCAGGCACATAATCAGCGCCCAGGGAGCAGTTGTTGGGCTGAGGTGTCTTTCTCAAGCTCCCTTCAGTTCAATTCAATTCAGTTTTATTTACAGTGTCAATAACAATACAGATCATCTCAAGATGCTTTACAAAACCTGGAGGTGACAGTGGTAAGAAAAATCTCCCAGGGAAGACCCAAAGTCCACTTCTCTAACCAATAGTCCACAGTCTCCCTCACATATGTTCAAGGGGTTGTGACATGATTAATGGGAGATCTTAGATTATTGTGTTTTTGACACGTTTCAACAATTTTTAAAATTAAATTACGCAAACTGTTTGGATAAAAAAGTAAACTGATAAACTTCTGAAGAGTGACCCTGACCACACGTTGTTCTTTTGTTTGACGTCAGAGGCCAGAAAGAGAGCGAAACCATTGGTTTAATGTTCAACTGTGTCCCGTTCTATTGTCTGTTATGTAAAATCTCTTAAATTTAACTAGAAAGTCCAATAAACACAGTGAAGTGGAAAGTACAGCAACTCCTTCCAAGACGGAAGTAAAAAGATGCATGACAAAGAAATGGTGCACAATAACACACAATGAGTTCAAACTTGTACTTGAGAACCATAAATATACTTAGGGATGGTCAGTCACTGGTGAAAGCTGCGTGAATGAAGAGGCACATTAATACATTTATCGTGAACCAGCTGCTTTTTCTTTTTCTTCCATTCACCACAGTCTAACGCAAGGCAAGTTTATTGCTTTAGTGTCTTTCCAACAGAAGACATTAACACAAAGCAGGAAGAGACACAACACGAACACATAAACACAGAGAGGACTTGTATAAATCTGATTATTTTGTAATAAGTACAAGAAACTGATTTGATGGTCCATTCACAAATGTAGTTTAAGAACAAGGAGCGTATAACAGAAAACAGGCTGCTTTTCACTGTCTTTCATTTCCAACACAGGATATTAAAAGATAATAAAAGTATATACCGTAATGCTGAGTAAGATCCCAAACTGCATTGCATCCATGCAATAAACAATGAGTATAAAGATAAATCCAATCCAATCTAATGATAAAAGAGAATGGAATTTGGATATAGACTATGTGTACATCTACAAACACTATCCCTGGAAGCCACAAACACACACACACACACCGCCAGGATTACATGTCCAGATAAGCAAGGTGACCCAAAACTATCCACTCTAAACATGTCACTGCAAGGCTGCAAATCATCATGTGTTATACTGGATGCTGAGCTGTCACTAGCAGAGTGGTGATCTTTAGGTTATCTGTGGTGAAGCCTCATATTGCTATTTTCTGGTGAGGCACCTAGAGTCTGGACGCTGTTGTCACATCTTTTCTGTTGCTGGGTAAATGGGATATTTATGGTTGGCTTCAGGTTTCCTGGAGAAGACAGGACAACCTTTAAGCGTGGACTCGGGAGTTTAGGCGTCAGTAATCTGCTGGCGTCAACCTTCAGTAAGCATCAGCACTGACATTCAGGTTATTTCACATTAACTGGCCCAGTTTATAAATCAGGGGAATTACACAAAGTAGCATATAAGCAATGCAAATGACAGACTTGCTTGTTCTTAGTATGTACCCGGCTCATGTACTGCATCTGTGTTTCCATCTGTAAACACAGACAGTTTCTGTCACATGATTTGTCTCGACTGTACTTTCGGTGCAGCTGCTTTCCAAGTAAAAGAAAATCTGGGCTGTAGTTTGCTGTGTTATCCAGCAAGGACAAAGAAATCTGTGAAATTGACATTTTAAGCTGCTGTTGGCCAACAAGAGCAACAATTTAGTGTGCTTTGGTCAGGCTGGCCGAATGCTCTCATAGCGGCCAGTAATTCTCCATCAGTGGGTACTTAGTGAATTTAGTCCTAATTATAGTAAATCAAGTTTGAAGAGGACATACTGCATTACTTTGTTACAAGGAACAAAAGCCCCAGTGACATGTTCCCTGAAGGCATTAAATGGTGCATTATGAGTCAATGTTTGCAGGACAGGGTGGCACCAGTAGTGTACACAACAGATATCTACACATATATTTATATGTTTACGTGTGTGTGTGTGGAAGCACCGGTGGCCTAATTCTTCCTCACATCCATCCCTGTCCTCTTTGTAACAGCTGCTAGTTGAATGCTTGTCCTAAGAGTTTTTTCCACTAAGTGAAGAGACAGTTTCCATCTGTATCTGACAGGAAACACGCTGACCTACTGAACAGTTTCCCTCAAGAGCCAAAATAATGACAACACTTGCCATTCAATTTTCCTCTTTTGTTTCACAGTCACTCTCAGAAGGAGACTGAAAATATGTTTGAACACACTCCATCAGCCAAGTATGAATAATTCAGTCATTCTGCACTGCGTTAATGTTTATGTTTCACTGGTGGATGCACGCAGTGCTAGTGCTATATTAAGACCAGGAGCACAGTGTTGAGAGGCAAACTTGCTGCTTTGTGCTGAAGTGTTAAATGCCAGATGTATTTTCAAATTGCCTGTTCGGGGATTTTTTTACATTTAGGATTCCCTTGTAAGAGGAATGGTTCTGTGTTAGAAATGAGCTTATTAGGTATGTTATGGGAAGATAAGAGGATTCCTTTTGTATTTGACAGCCACCAGTTAAAGGGTAACTACTGTTTTTTAAAACCAGGACCATGTACAGGATATAATTAGATCTGCATATATCCGTATAGCGTGAGTGTTCAGGGCACCGAGATGCAGCCTCTAGTCTAAACAACGCATTATCTGACACAAAACTTGTTCATTTCACCAATATTTCGCATGCACCCATGACGGTCGGCTTGTTTACCTGTAATTTACTAGTGCTATGGTTTGTCCCCAACCTCTGAGTCAGAAAAATATTCAGCCATGTTGCAAAAAACTAGCAGTACCAAGTCACAGGTAGATGACATCTTCCAGGTCATGTAGATTGACCTACAAACCCCAACAGGTAACTCTGGACTCCACAAGGAATAGCACTAACGTATCATAACAAAATATTGGTGAAATGAACGAGTTTTGCGGCAGATAATGCATTATTTAGAGGTTGCGTCTAGATGCCCTGAACACTCCCGCTATATGGATATACACAAAACTAAATAACTTGAACTAAGAACTTGTTCAGGAGACAGGTGCAAATGAAACAAAAGTATATTGGTGAGTAAACAATGGGATATGCTAGAAATAAAGAGGATACTTCAAACATTGTAAACCATAACCTAACTAAACGCTGCTGGCTTGTATGGTCCGCTCAGCAGCTAACCATAACTACCAAGCAACATGAAAACAACAGGAACCTGTCCTGAACAACAGCAGTATGCAGCATGTCATTGGGGTTTTCAACAAAGTAACATATACAGTACTAAACTGCAGTATATCAACTTACCATTCACTTCTGTCATTTCTGAAAATGTCAGCAATGTTCAACCTTTTCAAATAATTCAACTGACATGGAGTCTACTCATGAACACAATGAGTGAAACCCCATTAGACGCCAGTGTCAAACCCTCAGATTTTACTACATTAAGACAGAGCCAGACGAGCTCTACTCTGTATGCTAAGCTAAGCTAGCTAGTGGCCTGCTGAAGCTTTGTATTTAATAAGCAGATAAAACTGCTAAGGGAGTGGTTTGAGTTTTTCTGGTAAATCTGCTTATTAGTTGTGTGGTGTGTTTGTCAGCCGTGAGTTAGCTTAGCACACAAATAAATAGCCTGGCATTAATTTAAGTGAGCCTTTACTAGTGGCCTACTCAGAGCCAAGAAACAGTCTGGCACACGAACACTCGGATTTTGTTACATTTGGACAGAGCCAGGCTGGCTGTCCACAGTCTGCATGCTAAGCTAAGCAAACTGCCTCCTTGCTGAAGCTTCATATTTAATGAATAGATATGCATGAGTCCTCTCACCCAACTCTAACCCAGAGAGTAAATAAGACTACCAAACAAAACAGTGCAAGACTTGCAGGACCAAACACTGTAGAGCACCTGCCATGGTCTCTAAGTGCATTAAGTTCTGAGTTCAAGAGTTCAGGGCTTAATGTTACTAATCCTGTCAGTTGGTGAAATGTACCCTGGAAACGTGAGGCAGGCAGTGCAGTGTTGTGTATATACAGTATAGACAGACCAAAGGCTCAAAATTATCTATTTATGTCTGTGAAAATGGCATGGGTTCACAGCTTATGCATGAGCAGGTGTGTGGGTGTGCTGAATGTCCATGTGGACACACTGTATCTGTAAAACAGGAGTAGGGCAGCTACCAGACACAAGGCGTGACAGCACATGATATTGGCAAAGAGGAATATGTTTTAGGAGTGGACTCCAGGAATGGAAAACCACACTCGTGAGGCATTCTGGTCTGTGGGTCATACAGCCATACAAGGGCATAGCAGAGGCAAAGGACCGTCATACCAGCCGTGGACACGCACATACATCTATGTGGGCGTGTGCATCTGGGGTGGTGGTGGAGGGGGGTGGTAGTGCCAGCTGGGCAGATTAAAAATAGTGCAGGATTGCAACTGCACGGGACTCTAGGAACACATGACCGCCAGTCCAGTAGTAATTCGGAGCAGATTTCTCACTGCTTTGTGATGAGTGACGAGACAAAGAGAGGAAGAGGATGATGCTGACTTGTCTCATATGGCCGTATCTCAGCTGTCCTTTAACTATGAGACGCTGGATGAGGAAGTTTTATGTAGGCCAAGGCGATATTGGACGTCAGGTAGGGCCACGTTAAAGGTGTCACGGGGGCATTAATCTGAAGAAAATGGAGTCTTCTGTGGTGAAGCTAGCCCAGCAGACACGCAGGGGCAGTGGGGCAGTAGGCTGAGTGTAGGAGGTGAAACGTGACGGGGATCAGACTGGCAGGATTAAAGAGCACTGGACTGACCTCTGCTAATGCAAAGAACACAGAGAAGGGATGAAGAACCAATGGGAGGCCGCAGGAACAGCTGCTCATTAAAATGGACCACTGCACTACGCCCCCATCATCCCATCGCAACACAAATCAACACAATTGTACAAATGCTATCACACGTGCACACATGTGCACATATGCAAAAACACGACATAAACTATAGGACTGAATTACACTGGAGGATAATCTCATGCACAAAGTGGCTCTTTCACCTCATGTAATCTCAGTTTGGATTAAAATGGATTATTGGATTACAAGGGCCTCCTCTAGAAGGGAGAGAGGCAGACAGACAAAGGAAGACAGAAATGTATACATGGACAACATAGGAAGGGTGTATAACTATACTTAAACCATGGCTTTAACTAAGACATTAAATATACTTAATTGATCTTCTTACTTCACTGTACAGTAACCATAAAGGTGCTGTACGAAGGTTAGCTGAGTTTATTATAGCCTAGCTTAGCACAAATACTAAAAAATATCCTTTCAACACCTCTAAAACACAATACTTTGATGGTTTATATTGTGTAATGAATCTGGAGGAAAGACACAGTATTGATCTGCTCATCCGAGCACTGAGCTTGTCATGTTCTCCTGAAGTATCTGCATATTTCAACAGTTGAGATCAATATGATATTTAACCTGCAAGACATTCTAGACATATGAATTATATTTTGTGAAAAGCTGCGCTAAACTGTCAAAGTTTCTCAATACATGTTGAGTGGTTTTTGAGAATACAATATGTCAATCTTACCGATCTAAGAGGAGACGTAGCCAGTGTCTGTTCGTAGTTAATGTCTGTGCTGCCACAGCTTTCTTTAAATTCCAGCAAAATCTTTTCTAGTGAGAATTTAATCTCACGAGACATGACATGGAGAAGATCAAGCAAATTTCATAAGAGGGTGTTGGGACAGTGTTCTGCTCGTCTATTAATGCTTACACTTTCCACACTGGATATACTGCTGGCTCTAAACAGCTCCACTTTGGTGTCATTACTCCATAAAACCTCTACAGACTTTCCCCAGTGTTTTCTTGCATATTCCAGTGTTTTTTTGTTAGTTTTTTTTGTTTTTTTGTTATTGTTTTTTCTTTTTTTGGGCACAGTAGCCAAAATAATATAATTTTTAGTGTCTGTACTAATGGTTGTATTCCTTGCTGCATACATAAGTCTTTCTCTTTTGTGCACAAAACTTTGTACTGCACCACAAGCTGTAAAGGTACGGCTAACAGCACATCTTGGAAGATGAGGTGTCTTGGAAATCTTTCAAACCAGCAATGTCTGTTTAGCACACTGAAATAATGTTTTTTAAGGCAGTTTGGAATTTATCTTTCATAAGGCAGTTTTATAATATTTTGAGGATGATAACAATCTTGATCATGACACCCTTTAAATACAAATGTGATTCATAAAATAGGTAGATTCCCAGAAAATCTTTGCATACTGAAGCAAACGTATGTTGACATGACAAAAACTTTAGAGAGTGTTTTAAAAAAACCCAGAACATTAAACAGATCTGAAGTGAAGCGAAGGTCAGAGGAGAAAACGGAGCAATGACACAGCTAAGTGGCATGTGTTGACATTCTATCTAGACTTGGCCACGGGGGAAGGGAAAGATGGGTGACAGAATATTGATTCATGCGTTTGTGTCTGTATGGCTAGCTTAGTGAGGATGTTCATTGGTATAATAATGCATTCTCTCTCCACTTACCCTTGACATAACCATCTTAAGTGCCTAAACCCTTACTCTAATCCAAACCATAACCTAATTGTAACTTTTACCCAGAAACCAAGTGAGGAAAACGTCCTGAAGTTGCATAAATGTCCTCACTCTGGTGGTGTAAAACTGACGCTGGTCCTCAGAAAGATAGCTGTACGACAACACACACAAACACACAACACAAACACGCGTTTGTATGGCTTCTCTTTGTCAAGACATTCATTGAAACTCTAACTTTAACCATCTCAGCCTAACCCCAACCCTGACAACTCATAGCTTAATTGTACTCTTCACACTTAACCCTCAAACAGGCTTCTAAAGTAGTGAGGACGGGCCCAAATGTCCTCACTCTGAAGGCGTAAAAGTCACTGGTCCCCAGAATGATAGCTGTTTAAGAATACACACACACACACACACAACTGATGTTTCTATCTTTGTAAGGACCTTCGATTGACATAATGCCCTTTATCATAATCCTAACCGTCTCATCTAAGTGCCTAACCCTGGCCCTGACCTAACTGCAACCTTACCCAAAAACTGACTTTAGTTATAAATCTGAAAGAGTTGTGATGTCCTCACAACGTTAGTATTCCATGAAAAATCTTAATTAAAACAAAAAAACGCACACACACAATTAGATCTGAGCATATTCACAGAGTGACCGTTCCTTCTGCAAACATACTCATGAAAAGTATCTTGTAAGTTAAAACCCATTCATCTCATTGACCTAACAGCCGCCCACGCACTGCCTCATTACCTAAACAGACGCATGCAACTGCCTGTGTGACTGAATGAGTGTAAGAGCATATCTTCTCTCCAAGACTGGGCCAGTCAGTGGCCTGGAGTCGATCATGGAGAGAAAAAGCAGCATCACAGTGTTGTGTCTGCTGGAAAGACGGTCCAGTGCCAAGGCGCCAATAAGTGCAGAATCTCTCTCTGTGCCGGATAAGTAGAGCATCCGGCAGTCGCCTCTCACTGGGTCAGCAGAATCAGACCTGCCCGTCTGCGCATGTGTGCAAATGTTAGAAAGAAGAGAGAGACAGTGAGGAGTTTGCGAGTGCAAAAAGTGAAGGGTGCGGGTGTGTATATCTGTGTGGGGCTGCTTGTTTGCGGGATGGAACTAGGGCAGTGTCTACAGCTGAGCAGGGCAAAATAGGAGCTGGCAAGAGAAGTAGGCTAAATAATCATCTCCTATCATCAAACAGCCCCTTGTTTATTGGGTGGCGAGAGGGTGGGGGACAGGAATGTCTGTGTGACTAAAACGTGAGAGCTCAATCATGAGCTAACAAGTTGCTGTCCCACTGACCTCAAAAGAAAGAGAGTTTCTAGTCTATTTAACTCATTTTATGCTCAATTCAAGTTTTCTGTTTGCTCTAACAAACACGTCCTCGCGTCTCACTTACTTCTTTGTTTCTCTTTTACTCAACAGAAACTGTTTCTCTCCACATCCCCACAGAGGGGACGGTTTAGTTCGCTGCACACGCGGCCATCGAGGGCGCTCGTATCGCTGCAGGGAGCCTGCGTGCGGTTCGGTCTCTGCTCGCAGATGAAAGGGGGATTCCAGATACGGTCACATGCTTCCTGCAGAGCTGCACGGATGAGGCCGGCCATTTCATGGGTGACAAGCTGTACACGGGTCTCCTTTGTGTGTGGAGATGCAGTTGCACATTTCTATGGCATTGTGAAGTTATTCTGTCAAAGGCCACCTGTGCCTTTTCATGTTTGGTCAGGTCTTTATGTGTGAGTATGAGAGAAACAGAGAGAGAGACAGACAGAGGGAGATGTTCAGTCTTGGTCCTCAAGGCTTTTAAAGTGCAATGCACTAGCAGGCAAATGTGTTCCAGGAGAATAATGTGAATGAACTATTTGGTTCTTTTAGCATGCCCACGCATACACACACATACACAGCAACCTTGATAATCTCCAGCGGGCCGCGTTACGTTTCCACTTCCAGAGGCCCGTGTTGCAGAGCTGAGATTGCAAATGACTTTGCACACTCTAACTCTCCATCACAAGACTGAATAGCCTTGGAACTAATAACGCTGGTGAGTCGTTGGTGGATTTTTTACGACCTTGTGTATGTGTGTGAAAAGGGAAAAGAGAATGAGCTTCAGAGAAAAGAGAGAAACGGAGAAAAAGGGAGCTTAGTCAGCTCCTGGCCTTAAGAGCCGCTGTCTCCGAGGAACTCCTCATCCATCTCTGACAAAACCAGAGGAGGGGAAACCACTTCTGCTACTGCCCTCAGTGTTTTATCATGCGTCAGCGAGGTAAATCAGGCCTGGAGCGAAACCGTGGCGCTTGACACACAAACAGGCAGACCGAGGGAAAGATATAAGTTTACAGTTTGAATAGATTCTCTTTTTAGTTAAGACAGAGTGCACACGTAAACAAATGTGGCGGCTGACGCGTGCAGACTAAGTAGGATAATATGAGATCATACAGTATGTAAATCAGAGTTCATGTGCTACACGGAGAGAGGGATGGAGAGACAAAGAGAAAAGGGCAGGGGTGAGCGAAAGAGAGATCATAAGAGGGCATCATGATCTGTGTGTGTGTGTGTCTGTGTGTGTGTGTCTGCGTGCATCTGTGGGGTGAGCAGGTTCAACAGGTCCCATGTTGGGTTGGAGGCTTGTGAGTGTTCAGGTGCTAGAATCCTATATCAGAGCCAGTGCTGACCATGGATCTATATCCAGAGCCCGGCTAGGGTTTCAGCCCGGGGCAGAGGATTATTCTGAGAAAGACGGGTTCTGGCCAGCCTGAAATAACTGATCCAAACTTGCTCTGACTTATAAGCACTAATGAAGAACAGAGGGAGGGGATGAAAATGGGACGGGAGACGCACCTACCGCCCCTGAGATTTCCTTCGGGTCAGGGCGTTAAAAGAAGTGCCGTGAAACGGGAGAGAGTGTGTCTGGGGAGCCTTCTGGGAAAGGAGAAAAAGGAGAAAAGGCAAATGTCAGCAAGCCAAATTAGAGCGCCGTGTACACAGGCCACGAATTCCTGCTCCTTGTTAACCAGGGGAAACTTTGGAGCACACATAACACATGAGCTATGGACTTAAATTCTCTGTGCATAGTTAGCGGGACGTGAGCATTCCTGTCATTATGATATTGAATAAGAAGAAAAACGACTGGGTGTAGGACACTCTCCCCCCCGGGGGAGAACACTGCAATGAACAAGTTGTCCCAAACGTCTGGGGAGAAGCTATAAGTGCGCTCAGAGCTATGTAAAGTAACGCAACTCTGTGGCCCGCGTTAATTCATCAGCACAACGCTGCCAGAAGCCCAGGCGACTGTTTCCAATTTCAGACCCCTCTTTCACATACGTACGTGTGTTCGTGTCAAGGTGCATACTGTGTGTCTGCACTGTGTGCGTGCATTGCCATTTTAATAGGTGTGCTCTATGTATGGATCCCTATGTATGGATGTGCTTCTCTTACATAACCGTGGATAATAACAGAGAAATGTGTGCAAGTGGAAACCAGGCAAAAGAAGAGTCACATCTCCACTTTGTGCCGGCTGTTATACCTTAAATATACACAGTAAAACAGTGTTAATTTTCAATTTATTATCCTTAATCATGCAGGCAGGTGAGGATTTTTACTGGACTGCAGGTGGATTACAAGCGTGACATTTGCTGAAGATCAAATTTACACTGTTGTTGTATTTACACTGCCAATATATCTGAACATATGCAGTATACATTGTCACGGACAGTCTGTATGATACACATCTTTATGGTTAGATTATTTGCTTCCAGACGCAAGCGTCATACAGTATTTAACTAATATTTTTATTATTAATTCAGTCTCTGGCACATTGTGTAGAGGGAGATTTAGCAAGCTGCTGCTGCTGATGTTGAGGTGCCATTTTCAGTCCATGGGAAACAGTGCTTGGCACATCCGTATGCATGATTTTTCAAATATATTCACCTTCTTCTTCTTATATATAAAGAAAAATGGAGAAAATAATGTGTGCAGGTGCTTCATAAAATCAGCTCGGGCTTAGCTACTGAGCTGCATGTTGAGAGTTTAAGGATCCACCAGGTTTTGGTTTCAACACCATGCTAAAAGTGAGAGAATTTCAGGTGTTGGTGTTTTGACCATCGAGGCTAACATGTGAGTCAATCAAGGACAGGATGACATTTTACATAATATATCGTCTCCTTTTATCTGTCAGCGCTACACTAAATGTCTCTGCCAGTTTAGTTACACGTTAATTTGGGTGATCCGTGTAATCAATATCATGCATGGGCTATATTTGAAATGCATTCTATAGGCTGATTATTACATAATGTTATAAAATTAAACTACCTGAAATGTATCATCAGATTGGAATAGAGAGTGCTTAACTGTGATCTTGACCCGCGGAGTATGGCAATTACTGTCTGTTTGGCACGTTGACAGTGGACTATTACAACGTCTGATAATGTACTTTAAATAAGGCTAAACAAAATGTTAGGACCTAGTGTTAAACGTGTTTCAGAAACATTCCTTCTTTACTGGTATCACTTTTACCCTTTCTGAGATTAAACCGAACAGGCTCTTGAAGAAGTCATGAAGAAGTAGGAGGAGTGTTAAGTGAGTGAGGTGAGTTAGGTCTCGGCCCCTCTCATCCTATTTATACATAACATTGTGCGAGACCTGTCTGTGCTAAGGTGACATTTGTGTTTAATGGCATATAATGCAGCTGATCTGAAATGTCCCGCGAAGGTCCACGTGACTCAGCTGAGTGGAACCAAAAGAAACCACAATGTGCGCATTCCCGGGAATTCAGGCTCCAGGCATTTTTCATATTGCTTTCAGATTTGTCTGAGCACAGTTTGACCTACACAGTGGTATGCTATTACCCTACAAAGTGAAATATTTAAACTTTAAGACTTAAGAGTCTCTTTTTTGATGAGCCTGAGGAGTTTAAGGAGGATCATTCACTTTCATATATATTTTTTATTAAGTGACTAAGTTTATTATTTTGTGTGACAAACACTGACAACGTGCGCCTCTGTACGGGCTTTTTAAAGAAATGCTTGGCGAGGAAAAAAATAAGACTGTTCTGCCATCTAGTGGCCATATTATGTGTTGCATGTAAGGAGCACACGGGCCATTGAGTATATCACTTATCAGTAAAAGTAGGATAAGAGGAAACAGCAAAAGAAAAACACTAAGAGATTACAAAGACTCATGTGACATTGCATAGTCTAACTGGATATCAGCTGATGTCCCGTAAATTAGTTGTTTTTATCCGTCCTTCCTGTTCTATATTAAAAAACACACACATAATAATGTGCACTAAATGATTGTTTGATAGGCTGGGGAAAGTTGTGAAGCTTGTGGTCAACTAAAACCACCATAAACCTAAAGTTAAATGGGGACTGATTGTGATTATAATTAGGGACAGCAGTCTGAGAACTATACAGCTCTAACCTTGAGGTAAAATATAGTCAAGAGATTAATGGGTTTATTTTTGTTCAACCCCCCCGACACATCAAAACCTAACAACAGTGTCCCTTCCTCCACGGGCTAGTGAAGTGAAATGAATGCAGATAAAATAGCAATTTCGGTTCTCTTTTGACTTTTATATATATATCGTCCCTGCGTCCCTTCGGTCCCCTTTATACATCCAGACTCTTCTTCGGTGGTACTTCTCCTTTAAGCGCCGAAAAAACCCCGGCCATGACGTCAGAAGTAAAACCTGCTCCTGCTGGGTGTCTGGCCGTTGGAAAGTGAAGTGAAGTGTGTGTGTGTGTGTGTGTGAGAGAGAGAGAGAGCCCTGCTACAGCTATCGGACTTTTACCTCTGTTGTTGTCTTCTCTTTCGTTTCGGTATTTCTTTGTCGCCTTTCCCCCCCTAACTTCACACGCTCGCGTTTACCTTATACACACACACACACACACACAACGAGGCCGAGCTCCGTAGTCGACTTGTATGATGTTTTAGAAAAAGTTTCCCGAAACCTTCTTTGAGGAACCGGTGGACGAGCGACACCACCGGAGATGGATAAGCTAACTGATAGCTGAGCAGCTAGCCGCCGAAAACCAGCGATCACAGAACAGGCTCGAGCTAGCATGCTAACGCCTAGCTATTTTTTTTTTAATCGGCTAACTAAGTGACTTCGTTAACCTGTAAACGTAGGAATTACTGCCGGGTTCTCTTCGGGCCTTGTCGCTACTCGGGTGTTCGGTTCGTCGGAGGCCAGCTAACCCAGGAAGAGTCGATCTCTGTTTAAAAGGAAGCGGGTTGAGAGGTGGCTGTTGTTCATCTCTCAAGACTATTAGCATGCTATCCAACGCACAGAACCAACCGCTGTTCCCCAACACGGCGGGTCAGCAGAACCCGGCCGGGCAGCAGAACCCCGCGGGCCAGTTCCTCCCCTTTCACGCCAGACCCACTTTACAGATCAAGAAGAACGCCATAACAGACGACTACAAGGTAACCAGCCAGGTGCTGGGGCTGGGCATCAATGGAAAGGTTCTTGAAATCTTCCAGAAGAAGACTGGTAACAAGTATGCTCTGAAGGTAGGTTGTTACAAAACATACAAAAAATCATTAATGGGACACCTTGATTGTAATTAAGAGTTGAGTTGGGGGCAGTTGTTACCACTTGACAGCATCTCCACTTAGGCTGCACACTTTTTGTTGATCCCATAAATATTGATAATACAACAGTTAAATCTGAAACTGCCAGAAAGTGAATTATTAGTCCATCTTATTAAAGTTATTTTAGGTAAGTATGATCAGATAAGTCAGAATCATAATTATCTACCGGGTTTTAGACCTCTATAATATACACTTGCTTGCCAAAACATTAGGATCACTAGTGAAAACACTAGTGAATACATTAATCTAAAATAACAGTCCTGCACCAAACCCATTTTCATGACTATTATAATGTTCAGTTTATGTTGCAGCAGCGGCGTAACACAGGATGGTGATTGTACTGTGTTATCGTTTTGGAGGATGTAGTTTGTGGTTCTCTTGGTCGACTGCATTTCATTGGAAACACAAAAGTGGATACTAAAATGTGGTTGTCAAAATGTGAACAAGTGCCAACAACGCAGTACATCTCAATAGCACTACAAACCACGGCCTCCAATGTGAAAACGCAGTGAAATCGGCAGCTCTCTACGTTAATGAAGAAGGACTTTTATATTAGAATGAGTTTGTTTTCACTGGAGTACCTAATGAACTGGCAAGTGAGAGTATTTATCTATTGGCATGTTGGTCATATTGAACAGATCCTTTAAGATCTCAATTTCCAAGCCTTAATGATAATGGTGGCAATCAGGGCAATGATTTACCCAGATGTCTGATAGCTTATTGGGTTTGTCCAAAATAATAATACACTAAATACGTCCAGAGAATACCTGTGAAGTCTTTCTTCTCATCTCAGGAACAGATAGATGCATGTTGTTGGATTTTTACTTCTGGATTACATACTGTTGTTTCCTTTGCATATCATCCTCGTCCATCACTGACTGTGGTAGGATGTAATTGCTGTATTAAGCAAATGTTGCCCTCTGTTTCTACTCTAAATTCAAATGAAGGCACTCTCCTTTAACCTGTAAATTTGAAAACGCTTAAGGCGGGCTGTAAAGTGGCTTTGCCTTATCAGGAACTACATCCAGAGATCACTTTCTGTATTGGTCAATGATTAATGAAGGACAAACGTCACGTCAGCTACCCACACAGAGGTGACCGCGGCGTGACCCAGCGAAGCTATGCTACGGAAGGTTGTCTTTATTAGTACAGAGGAGTTGTAATGTGGTGTTCAAAAGATTGTTGCACAAAAATCTTCCTTCCCCAAGTGAATCGCAGGGTGGTTGGTCAAACGAGATACAGTACTGCTTTCTGTGTGTGTGTATTAACCACGGAGGAAACGCACACATGGTCAAACTCCAACCTGCTTGGTGACATATTTTGGTGAACCATCTTTTTTTTTTTTTTTGCAATGAAATTATTTAAAGTTACTGTCTGACATAATGTTATCATTGGCACAGTACATAGAGCTGGTGGCTCTGCTGCCTCAGATGTGTGGCTTGATGTAAAAACAGATAAATATAATAAAGTATGAGCGTTATTGTAGAAATGTTTCTATTCCATTAACACCAGATATCAAATTAAATTTTATTTATACAGTCCAGTTGGTCTCAAGATGCTTAATAGACTGCTGTAAACCCCCAGAGAAAGCAATAAGGCAACTGCGTCAAGGAAAAGACTGAGACATAAACTGTATATGAGATGCCATTTAGAACATGTACATATTTTATTAATTACACAGTTTTCCCCTCAATCAGTCATGTGGTGCTTCTGTCCTTCTGGTACAGGTCATTAGCTTCTGTTATTATCCACAGCAAAAATCAGGATGGGCAAAAATGTGTTCTCAGGGATACCAAGCCAAATATTTTGAGTGTTTATGGTATGGCGTGATGGAATCTTATGTCATGAAGGATAATTTCTCTGAGAGCAGAGGCATCCCCACCCTTATTAGTAATAATTAAGTAATGGAAGTGCTTGATGAGTGTAGCTCTTAAGGTTTTTTGTCATCAGGATGCTGTTATTATGATATCACTTGCCCAAGGCGCTCGCAGTTACAAATTCAGTTAATAACATGTAGCACACAGTTCAGCCGGCTGGGTATGAAAGTGGTCATATCTGTGGGAATGTGTGGTCATTCCTTCCCCTCACTGTTCTAAACTCTGCCTCAAACTGTTTATCAGTAGCCCAGATTTATTCTGGAGAAGAATTTCTGACTTGAATTTATTAAAAGGGAATCTCTTCTCGTTGCTTTTGTGAAGTTTTGTGTTGCAGCCAAAGGCAGCGCCACATTCTGCACAATTTACAAAGATCATCTTGTTCTTCTCGTTGTTGCCATATTACAAAATGTTGCCAGCATGTGTCATATCTGTATAAACGCTGAAGGGTCCACACTGTTGAGGCATTTTGCCCCTTAATCTTGTCGCCGCACAGTTCAAAAATCACTCGCCTTCTAAGGGCTTCATCATTCACCACCTTATCTTTTTATCGATATAAACGTGAAGGGGGTGAACGAGACGTGCAAACAAAAAGGAGAAACAGTCGGACTGTTGGACAGGAGAGCTCAACTTGCGCAGAGGTGCTTCCCTCACGTGTGGTCAACATCAGGTGAAAGAGGAACAGAAACATGGTAGCATAAGATCTAATTGTTCAACATAGGTGAATAAGGCTTGAATCAGCGTGGGCGGTGCCTTTGAAAGCATTGGTCATTCTCAGTTCATTATTTTTTTTGTCTATTGAATGAATAAATTCTTCGGATATATTTACGGCAGAATCAACAGAACGACTTTGTGCAAAAAGTTATATTTGGATTGACGTCATGGTTAAATCGGAATCTCAGATCGTCATAATTATGACTATTTGCCAGACTTAAATGACGACAGGGGCAATGTGTTTAACTACGGTTACAGGCTCTCATTGCAAAGACAAGATGTTTATAAGACCATTTAATTAACAGCATATTTGCGCTTGCGTTGTATATATTTCTGTGTTTAAATGTCTGAAAACGGGTCTCTGTTGGCGCACTCATTCAAGCTGGAAACTGTCTCTGTATGGAGAATAAATATATGTATATGAAGGCACGTGCACAGGAAATGTCAGCGTAAAAGCATCTTACATACTTTAATCAGAACACACCAGTTGCTCATTTGACTTTTAAAACTTGAAATGCATACATGTCGTTTGTTAGTTGTAGTTTGGAATAGTTTCATTAATACGTTCTCCTGCTGATGTAAGCCAGACTAAAGCTAAACCCTCTGACGTCTTTACTGAATGAACTAATGTGCCCGTCATTCCTTTGAGTGACGTCGGCTGAGTCAGCCCCAACTAATCTATTGTATTCTTGAGGTTTATAGCCAGGACACAAGGTGACATCACCTTGTAAAACGTTTACCTGTCTCTTTAACTGAATTTTATGCTATCACTGCACCTGAATAATTTATGATCGTGTGCGTAGGAGGGAGACTATGGTAGGGCAGCGGAGAAGTCCTTAAAATTAATATTTTACAACCTTGGGCGATCTGTTATGCTTAACCTGTCAGAAAAAAATCAATAGCTTTTACTTTGCAGGGACAAAGTTGTGTGTCCTTCTGTTTTGATTGTTCTGTCTATAAGGTGTTTTACCACAGGGACGCACTGAAAGGGTGTGAAGCTCTGCAGTGTCGTCTTACCGTGACTATATGTGCTCACAAGAACCCAGGTTATCGGACACAATTAGGTTAAGGCCACGCAGAGACCGAATATAGAATGGTGTTTTAAAATGGCACAAAGGGTTTGTATTTGTTGTTACGTGATACAGATAAAAATAAAAAATCAAATGGAATTATTTATCCAATATGTTGAAGGTTAAACACAACTTTGAGATCTCATTTCCAGACATCTTTTTTCACGTGGAAAGCTCTTTACACTTCACATCCCATCATATTCCGCCTCGTATTCGCACACAAATGCAGCACACTGTTGTTGTATAATGCTCCATTATGTTTCTGCTAACTTCTACCAGTGTGCACCTTGTTATTGTAGCAGCCCTTAGTGTTAGCATGTAAAATAGCCCAAGGAGTTGCAGTGTTGTTGGTTCACAAACAAATTACGCCAACGGCGTGTCATGGTTAAATAGTTCAGGTTCTTTACTGACTCATTAAGGTTAGTTTTGCTCCGTGAAGTGTGCGTCGTTAAGGTGGTGTAATCATGGAATAACTTAACACCACGAGCTGTTACAGTTGCGCCTCTTGAAATTTGGGAAGATGTGTAGGTCATTGTAGTGAAGTAAACACACCTGCCAGGGTTTGGCTAAGAAAAGAGGAACTGGAAACTCTGGGCAGTTTGAATGGATATTTTTTTTTTCTTCTTTCGTAACGCTAGGTGTATTTTTTTCTCTTGGACTGTAGAGCTGAAGAATCCTGTCTTTTCTTCAATGGGGCTTTAGAATTAGTGTCTTTCCAGTGACAGGCAACAGCCACACAACATAAATCCTTTACTTACGCAATGTATGATTAAGGGTAACAGAAGAAGAACTTGGCCCATGCCGCAGTCATGAGATGTTAATAAAAGGAAGGAAAAGGAGGGAGGCAAAGAGGAAGGAAGAGGTTCTCTGTTTGCCCTCTTTGAGTTGATTCTCTGTCTATACTGAAATGAGTGTGACATCTCCTTTCAGTCTTTTAATTACTGTATGATTATCTAATCAGATTGAACTGTGTGATTCTCTTGAGCAAGAGTGAAATCTCCCTTTTATCAGCATCAGACATTCTATTAGTCAGTCATTTCTTGTGGAAGTGGCCCTAGTGACGTGCTGTGATACTAGTCGCCTCATAGTTACAGTGAAACTCAGTATTTTGTTCCAGCACGCAGTCCGCTCACTTATCTTATTTTGCCATCAGATGTAGTAACATTGGGTTATTGGCAAACTGTGTTTGGTGTTGTTAAGTTGTAATAACAGGCATTTCTGAGTAATAGTTTTTTAAGACAAGTCTGGACTAGGAGAGTGTGTTACACAACCCTGTCTGCATAGGTGTATGTGTACTACTTACTAATTTCTTGACTTGCAGCTTATATAGATCACACCTGATTGGCTGAGGCTAATCTGTAGTGACTATTTAAGAGACACACTGTCTTGTGTCTGTGCTCTGTTCCTTTGTCTGAATGCTGCCATGCTAAAGGCTAGCGGACAGGCTTTCGCTCAGTGATCAGTCTGATTGGTATTACCGCCTGGGATTTTTAAATCTGTGTCGCTTGTGGCAAAACCTCCGCTGGTAAACGCTTCTGGTTAACTCGGCAGCAGTTTTCTGCCTTTCTCTGCTGCAACTATTTCTGTTGAGGGAAGTGCCTTTGGAAGGATGTGGTATTGTGGTTGTGTTAGCTGGACGCGGAACCAGCGAGCCAACTGTAATCGTGATGCAGAGGAGTTTCCGAGCTGACGCAGCATTCGCTCACGCTGAAATAGCCCTTGATATGGATATTTGTGCGTCCTTGCTAAATGACCTCTCAGGCCACAACTTTCCTTTCCGATGTATTCCTCCCCGATATACGTGTATTACTTTCTCCTTGGGTTTTGTGATCTGTTCTTGACAAGGAAGCACCATGGTTAAATAGTGCTGAGTGGCTAACAGTAAAGGGAAGTTCTCTAGAGCTCATTCATTAAACATGTGACTATGGGGATGTCGGCTCAACGGCGTTTGTGAATACACTAGTTTGAAGCAGGGCTTGCAGACGCATGGAAAAGCAGTGCAAGGTTTCTGTGTTCAGAAGTAGCAATCAGCAAAAATTGCAATTGCAACTGTTTTTGAAATGTCAGCTGCACAAGTAATGAAGTTTCTGATTTTTTTTTTTCAACTTTAATAGACTTGAATCTCATTGACATTCCTGATCTCATCGTAATCAGTATGTAATGTTCCTCCTTAAACTTCTAACTGAGGAGTAGCCTGTGGAGTTTTCTCATACACAAACAAGTTATCGTCACTCCTTATTTATCTTAGTTAACAGCACAGTACTTTTGGCCATTTAGGCCTCGTCCACACGTACCAAAACCATATTTTCCCCCTCCATTTTCTCTGGCATCGTTTTTAAGAATATCTGCGTCCACACGGATCCGTCTCAGCACAACTCAAAACGCTACTTCATACTCCAGGCCTATAGGTGGCGCTGTTTCAGTTTCAGAAATTCACCAAAACAGCGAGAAAGAGGCGGAGCATGCGCATAAAGCTTGAGCGCTGTTTACAAATCAGCTTTAGAAGAAACTAAACTCAAGGAGAAATGATATTTAGCCCTAGTAACCATAATAGGCTCAATATCTTCTCCAGCAGGAACACGAGCATGTAGTCCACCATTGTTGTTGATGTTGTTATGAGACGTCTCGCGGGATATAGAGGTGGAAGGCTGCTCGAGGGGTGTGGCGATGCTGGCGATGACATAATGGAAACGCTCGTATGCGTTTCTTGCCGTTTTCGTCATCCACACAAAAACGGCAGAGCTGCGTTTGCGAATTTTTTCCGAAAAGTGCGTTTTAGGGCTATGCGTTTACAGGATTCATGTGGATGATCGGCCAAAACCAAAAAGCGTCTCCGTGTGGACGGGCCCTTAGAGTGTGTGTAAATGTATCCACAATGTGTCCACAGTGGAACAAAACATTTTAGTTTATATGACGTGAAAAGCTCTAACAGTCCTCCAAAAGAGATGCAACACATTTTACTGATGCTGTATAGTGGATAATGATTTGAGAACACAGCTTCTGTTTTGGTAGGCAGCTTCCTGAAATCTTCAGTGTTTGCCTGACAACTGGCTCCGGACCAGACTAGTTTTATTTAATCTCACCCAGAGTTTTAGGCCACTGTTATTTGAAAGTGTTTGATAATGCAGTGATCTGTCACGATTGTATCAAATGTCCATTTTATTTTCATGGCCCACAGTCCTTCCTCCCCTTTGTACATCCCCCTGAGGTTGCCTGTCAACATTACAAACAGAGCCAGCTTATTCCATGTGACTGTGTATTCATTTAGAATGAAACTCATCTTCATCTATTTCTCCCCCAGTCCAGATTTTTGTAGCCTGTTTTTATTTGCTCCAAGCAACCTGCTCCACATATTGGTCAGATGTTTGCTTCACTACCTAGAAACTTGTGCATCAACACTGTGTTGTACTGTTTTTTGTTTTTCTGCTCAGACTATGACTAACTCAGAACTCACCAGGAACTCATGAGTTCCTTCTGTTATTTCCCTCTTGCATCAGGTCATTGCACTCGTGTCTTTGTTGTTTATGAAGCAGGCATATACACCTATAGAATAAGCATAATGGCACATTTTACTTGACTGACAGTTTTCATGTCGGCTTAGGACGTGTCAGTAATCAAACCACTTAGCATACAGACATTTGTATATATATATTAATATGCACGCACACACACACACACATATATATATAAAGAGAGAGATTCACAGATGTTTTTAATCAGATCATGTCCTGTTGACACACAAACATGTTTGCCTCTTCACTGATCACACAATGAGCACGTCAGATGCACACGCAGAGGCGCTTCTTCTGGTAGGTTGTTGTTTAACCCCTTTCTGTCAGGTTAAGAGGCTTTTCTGATTGAGCCAAGCTCACCCCATCCCAGCTCTATAATCTCTGTTCTTTACCGAATCTCACTGCTTTGACACCCTCAGTGTGATATTTTTTTATATTTTTTCCCCACGATCCACCCTGGGCCTTTCACTGGCTCGCAAGTAGCAGGTGGAGGATGAGGGCTTCTTCAGCTTAACCCCGTCCCACCTCCCACTGTCCTGGCCCAGGCAAGGGAGCTTTTGTGTTGACCAGAGGAAGTGCATTGTGTGCCCATCTGCCTCCCTCATCTCCCTCCTTCTCCACAAGCTTCCCTGTTTAACCTCAAAGGGTCCGCAGCAGATGGGGGGCCGTGCAGTCACACAAACACCAGCAGAGAGGTGACAGAGCCGCGTTCTCATGCGTATGTGTTAAAATGACACGGATAGCTCTCAATTTGTTGAGGGAAGTCAACTAATATTTTTAGTTTCTCTGATTCTATACACGTCAAATACGTGTTCCTCTTTGACATTTAGATGTCACTGTAACAGTAATGCAGTGGTCTCGTTCTCAATCTCAAAAACTGACGTGTGCATAGTTGAGCAAACACGATATTTATAATAACACTTATTTATCGATGTATATTCAGACAGCATTGCAGTTGGTTTGAAGACCACAAGGCCATTAACTCAGACTGAAAAAGAGCATTTCAAGTGTATATAAGACTGTGTGTTGAATTTGAACATAACATTGTTGTTATTTATTTAGAAAATAACGTGGAATATACTGATAATTAAATCTGTACATGAGTCAATTCATCAGTTTCAGTTTTAGCAATGAAATATGCAAGTAACAGCTTTAATGGATAAAATTAATAGATTGCTAAACTGCTAAAAGGTTCCAGGTGACACAAATTCCTATTTGTGGGAGTGTTAATAGACATAACGGTCTATAACAGTAAATGGCCCATTCTCTAATTATTTGGGAAACAGGATGTACTGAACCGTGGAAGACTAATACCTAACCAAACATTCCGTACCAAATGGTGTGGGATGAGTACATGACATCCCTACTAGCGATGTATCGTCACAGACACACACAAACTACTACTAGAAATTGAGTTTATTTTGCTACGTCCCCCACATAAACCCACTGGGATTGTAAATGCAGACCATGTTTGTGCTAAGAAAAATTCATTTTAAATCAAAGGGCAATTTTTGTATAGTTTTTGTATATGCAGTATGATAGACAGCTGGCTGAAATCAGATTTTTCGAGAGAACTATGTGGCAGTTCAGAGACGAGTAGTTCTGTCCAGAGAGGCATTCACAGAAATATGCAAGATTGGGAGAATCATTCAAATTTAAGTTACCGCATATTTTGGAAGCTGCATTCAGTATCACCTGTTCTGAAAGATTACTAAAATACCCGGTTGATTTCAGAATAAAATTCCCCCCATTTGTTTGACATGGACAGGAACCAATACTGTTACATTGATTTTCTTTCTCGTCAGAAACAGCTAAACAAATCAACAGCTGTGTATCTGAGCAGAAAATAACATGAAATTAAATATTAACCCTCAGACACCAGTTTAATTTACTACCCTCTTCAGTCCCACTTAAATCTCTTAATCCACTTAAGCACTTTACAAAACTACCAAAAATTCCATCATTTTGCACATTTTAATCCTTTAAATGTCAGTTTGATTACTTAAAGTCACTGTAGTTTTTTCTGAGCATTGTTTTTTTCACACTTTTCTTAGTTATTTTCCATAAAACTAATGTTGGGAAGCTCAGGCATTTTTATTTTCAAATCAGGGTTGGATATGACCAAGATCATCTAAAGTATTGACTTGCTTGCATTATTAGTTTTTTGTGTAGCATCAGATTTAAAAGATACTACTTGTGACCTTAGCAGACAACAATGTCCCATTGACCGACAATATAACTACATTTTTTAATCTGTCCGCCATGACACAATATAAACGTTCATTCTGCAATATTAGGGTTTCATTTATGAAAAAAAATGGTCACATTTGTAATTTTTAGTGTTCAGCACTAAAATCAGCAAGTGGTTTGAGACTTATGCAGGAAAAAAAATACGTTTTTTTGGACGTGGACTTTATTTTTCACAGTCCTCAGAGTCCTCGAGAGAGTATGAATTTCAAACTTTGCGTAGAGCCTGACTTTGCTACAAAAATTTGTGCCACCTGACGAAATGACAGCCAAGTGAGGAGGAAAAAATTTGGCCAAAACAACGAAAATATCCCCAATGATGTCTGAGGGTTGATTTAATGAATAATAAGTCAACAACTTCACTGACGATGAATGACAACAATCAGATAGTTGAACACAGAAATGAAAGGAAGAAGGAGCCCTTGTTAGACTAGCTCCTTAACCCCAAACACAGAAGAAATCTATATCTGGGGAAAAATGGCATATTATTCTTTAAACAGAAGCTCCAAAAACAGCAAGGCGTTAATGGTGTGAAGCAGTTTTTAAAAGGAAGTCGGCTGGAGCCAGACAACCAGCAAGGAGTAGTGTTGTTTATTCTAATAGTTGTTTTACACATGCAGTAGTCAAATTAAAATGTATTTCTGTATTTATAGTAATAGCTTATTAGTTCAATTTAATACATTTTCCACAGAAAGTGTCACAGGAATGCTTCCATTTGGCCCCATGTCCTCATGTCTGTAGCCACAGGTTCATGTGCCCTTTTGTTTTTTTTTCTGTCTCTGCTGTGACGCAGAGGAAGTAAAACCCACCCTTGTTTGCTCTGTCCAAAAGGGTGGTTGAACTGTGCTGTGCTCTCTGTTGAGATAAAGCAGAGTCACGCTCTACTACACCATACCAGCTCTTCCTGGTAACAAAGACGGCCACTTTTTATTGGTCGGTGACCCCCGTTTCTCACCTGAACAACTAATCTATTTTGCTGCATGGAAGCACACATCAGTCATAAGCACTGGGCCCTTTTCACGGAACAAAACGGAGGAGGACAAAACTACTTCAGAATAGAGATGGGCGATATGGACTAAATTTATCCTGGTAATTTCTGCTATTTATCACGCTAACAATAAAAATGACGATGAATAAACACCATTTTAGCCTAATCCTTTTGACTGTTGAGCATTGGCAAGTTTCGTCTGAGTTTCTTGTTTATTTGTTGTTGTTTTTTCGGAGGCTTTGGATGAAGTCGACGCTGCTTCTTGCGCATTTTCTTCATATTCTGGTTTGAGCTGTATTTTAGTGGCGTTCCGCTGTTGTCAATTTGTCAATATTCCACACGTGTTGGGCTGCGAGCGTGTCGCACACATGTATATGGGAATTTACAGTTTTTATCGTTGGATGACATGTTCTTACCGTGGGGAATGGTCTTGACGACATATCGTAAATGATAAAATATCGCACATCCCAACTTCAGAATATGTTTGTCGTTAGGAGTAGCCACCAGTATCCACACGTTTCCTTCACACTGTGGTCCAGCTCAACAAAATAAAAAATAAAAAAATTAAATAAAATCTTAATACTTCAGGTGAATGTGGCAGACTGATCACCTGATACAGCCACTCCTCTCAGTCTGACAGTGTGTTTTGACTCATTTGAGGCAACCAACTTTTGTATCCCATTTCCTGGGGATATCCTCATGAGAGCCACTTCCATCATAGTGTTCTAGCTTTTGGACTGCAATTAAGGAAACTTGCAAACATCTAAGAGATTGTTCTCGCAGAAGGAGAGTGTGGGTTGGGTGTGAGGAAGTGAGCGAGGATGAGATTCAAACGCTAGGACAGCGTTAGAGATGCCGCTTGTTATATAACGCAACGCCAGGCTATATCTATGTAAACAGTGTTGTCGTCCTGTTTGCCATTTAAAAAATACATATCTCAGTGCACAGTCTTTTTGGAGGAATAGAGTCTACAAGCACCAGTGTCATAATCTGTATGAGGTTCTCTGTTATATGTGATCTTGTTTTTCCTGTTTGTTCACATTTTCGTAGCACTTGACTTAGACTTCTTGACTTCTTTTCTTAGAGAGTCTTTTCTTGGCTCAATCTAAAAGGCACATAGCCAGGTAGAGGTAGATACTCTGTTTATTTAGCCATTTGTCTGGAATCCAGGAACACCACCAACTGTGTTTTTTGTACTGATTATCTTTTGCCAGGCCTTTACTGAAGCAGTCCTCTGCTTTTATTCTGCTTATCTTAAGCAAGTGCCATGCATAGTTGATCAGGCTGAGCTCCGATTCAGTTACAGAATATTTGCTTTCAATAAGTCCTGCATTGCTCTCACAGTAGATTTTGTGTTATTATTCATCCGTTTTGTTAAGCAAAGCCCAATCCAATTAACTTTTGAGCTCTGAGTGGGAGCTGGCAAGGTTTCCCATCCACTTCAGAATTCATCCAGCTGCTTCTATGACGTCATCAATTAAATTTAGTTTATTTAGTGTCAATGCCAATCCAAATTATCTCAAGACGCTTTACAGAACCCAGAGCCTGAAATGCCCTGGAGCGAGCACTGAGATGACATTGATGAGGGACAACTCCCTTTTGACAGGAAGAAACTTGAGAAGAACCCAGCGATAATCACCAGAGCCTCGGTGCCATTTGAAGCTGTTAATGCTCACGCGTCACACTGTGTGAACTGGTCATGCTGTACGCTTTGAATCATACGCAGCTCAAAGCTGCCTTCTTCACAGAAAAGTGTTTTTGTATATTGTCATTGTGGTACAAGTTGAGGTTAGTTTCATCTGTCCAAAGAATGCTGTTGCGGAACAAGTTTGGCTTTTAGATGTTTATCTTTTGGCATAAATACAACAAACTGTTGATTCTGCCTCTCTTCATGATCCTGCTTTCTGTAGGGATGGGAATTGTTTGGGTTGAGACACTATTTCTGATTCGCCAGGGATGGGCAAATTAGACGATTAATAGGAAACTGCATGAAATGTCAGCCTTGCACTGATTGCAAATGGCTTGATTTTCATCTTGTTTATGAAGATGGATGGATGGATAGATGCTTTCTAAGGTATCTATAAATATCTTAGTAAAGCGTCATACACGTGACACATCCTGTGAAAACATCCTGTGTTCTTGAGTAATAGCAGGGTTTCCATTCAGTGGCAGTCCGCCAGTGTCTGATTTGCTCGGCCGTGGTCTCATAATAAATTGGAAATATGTTTGCCCCTCTCAGGCAAACATTGCCCTTGTGTTACATTCTGTGCTACTGCTCCTGAAAGCATATCTCCCCACTGGCTGGATTATCTCTCCCTTCTTCCCCTCCACACACACATAACAGCCGCATAAACGGCTCAGACATGTGTGACTCAAATGATGTTACAGCCACATTTTTAAAATTCAATCTTGTGATCTTCATTTTTTTTAGACTTCAAATCCCGGAGGGTTTACTATAAATCAGGTTTATTTGCTGATATATTCTTTAATCTTACATAAAAATTGCTATAAACACTATTTTCGGAGCATTTAGTTTTCTTATATATGAGACGCACAGGCTTGCTGTTTTTTTTGCCTAATCCAATATTCGGGTTATTCGGTAGTCTACTCGAAAGAAGGACTGATGCAAAATGCATGGTCTTATTCTAGTTTTTAACAGCTGGAATAACATCATAGTAGATATTTATGAACTTTTATTAAGACAGCAGAATTTGCAGTAAATTCTTCCCCCCATCCTGATGCACTGGTAATGCCTTGGTTGTGTGGAATCAGTATAATCCAAACCATATTTTGATGGATCTTAAACACTTTTCCATTTTCCCACTCCTAGCTATCATTTCTTTTGTTTTTGTAGCCCGAAGACCGGATGTCTGAATTGATTTGACAGCTAATTTCAACACATCCTGTGGCTTCACACACATGATCTTATATTTCCGAGCAACCTGTCTTCTTATGACCGTGTCAACGGATTGGCAGTCATGTGCCAGACCGGCAGACTGGACACTGGCACCCTGCTGGAATGAAGCCGGCAGTTGTGTGTGTGTGTGTGTGGGCAGGACTGGAATGTAATAGACAACATAATGAACAGACGATGGCTCGTTGTCAAAGCCACAAAGCTGAATTCTTTTCATTGACGGACGAGGATATTTAAAGGTTTCATTTGTGGGTTTGTGTTCTTTGTGTAGTTAAATCTGTAAACAGTTGTCATTTAACATTTTATAGTGCCTCCTTCATCTCTCATACTTCCATCCACTGCTGTGAAGTAAACACTGCTCCAAATCTTTTTCAAATTTCCTATGAATCAGTTACATCTTTATCTTTAAAGTTAGCTTTTTGCTATCTGAGCATATTACACAAAAAAATATCTCCAGTGTAACTTACATTTGCTTTTTTAAACTAATCATTACCACATCCTTGCTGATTAGTGTGGCCACATAGTCAATACTTCCTCCTGTTTGGGCGATGTATATTTTCTTGTATTTGCTCTTTGAGACACGTTGGAGCTCATAGTTCAGGAGTCAATATTTCATCAGGCTGCTGCTTTTACGAGTGTAAATGAGTCGGCTAGGGTCCTGTGACACTCTCCATGACGTTTACGGTTTTATTTACAACTGGCAACGTCATATAATACATGACCCTGTCCATACTGAGTTCTACTCACTAAATAGTGGTACCCAGTTTTAAAAACTCACACTGTTATGACTTAATATCCTTTTCTTAATTTGCTCTCTTTGCACGAACAGCGTTTGATATCCTGGTTTTATTACGAGAAATATTTGCACGATGACTTTAACTGGAGCTGGTCATAAATTTGCAATAGTGACAGTATAACAATAATGTTTCACAAATCATTAAGTGATAGGCGCTGTTGTTGCGCGGTGCATCAGCCTAGAGGGTGCTACATTCACACAAAACGTGACTGGAAAAAATCTCAATAAATGTTCACCACTCTGCCGTCTGATGGCAGCACTGCACTTCTGTCTTTTATGTTTCCCATGAAGATGTGGCATTCAGTTTCTTTTGGTGTCGGCACAAGGCACCAGTTTAGGCCAGACTTGACAATCACGCCCTGAGACAAATGATTAACTCTAGTCCATTATTCCTGTTTACCGTTGATATAATGATATAACTGATGTATGTAATTAATGATAATGAGCTTCAACCTCTCTTACCTTCTGTCCAGATGCTGCAGGACTGTCCCAAGGCACGCAGGGAAGTAGAGCTACACTGGAGGGCTTCACCTTGTGCCAACATTGTGCGCATCATTGATGTTTTTGAGAACCTCTATCAGGGCAGGAAGTGTCTGCTTATTGTCATGGAGTGGTGAGTCTCTCTCTCTCTCTCTCTCGCTCTCTCTCTTACACACACACACACACACCACACACACCTCTTTGTTGTGAAGACATTCATTGACATAAGGCATTGCCTAACCCCCAGTGGCAAAAGTATTCAAATTCTGTATTTAAGTAAGTAAAAGTACGGATACTTAAAAGTTCTGATTCCACTTATTTATTTAAGTAAAAGTAAGAAAGTTCAGGGTCTGAAATGTAAAAATAATTTTAGCCATTAAAGGTGCAGTAGGCACTGTCATATTTGCTGAAACTGACCCTATGGTCAAGTATAATCGCATGAAGCAGGTCATTTAAAAAAAAATCGGCTCCTCTGGCGCCTCCTAGAGCCTGTAGCGTGATTTACAAGACATCCACCGCTCCAAGCTCAGATGCACCAATCAAGCCCAGGGGTGTATCTATCAGAGTGTCAATCACTGCTCATGGACACGCATTTCATAGCGCCCCCCCCTCCCCCTTCCCCGCGCACGTCGTGCACGGTCACATATCTACCACATAGCAAACTGATAAATCTAAAATGTGGAATAAAACGCCACAATGAATGCTTCTAACTGTTACTGAAAGCAAACATCACCGATGTAGGCTACTTTCAGAAACATCCTAACCTTGGTTTTGTCTTAAAGTTGACTATTGCTAAATATTTTGACCTAAAGTATAACGACTGTATCGTTGTACTTTAGGTCGTATTATTTAGCAATAACGAAGGGTATTATAAAAACTATTTTGTTGTTCTTACATCGGTGTGTTGCATGCTAGTTTGTTTACTCGCTCTCTCTCGGTTCTCTGCTCGTGTGCAGTATTCCAGGGCCAATATGCACGGGGGGGGGGGGGGGGGACTGAGAAGTTGCTGATGTTCAAATTTTTTGGCTAAGTCCTGGATCTTCACAATCTTGCCTACTGCACCTTTGATTAAACACTACATCTACCATTTAGCAAAATAAAATAAAAAACATCAAAAACCCCTGAAAAGCTAAAGATAACAACAGAAAATAAACCTTACCTGAATTTTTTCAGCTTAGACAGAGAATTCTTGAACGCCGGATTTTAGGTTGGAACAAGACACGGCGCATTCGAATCTTTCTCGGAGCCGACAACATCAAACAGTTCTCTTAAATAAGGTCATGGATAGGGAATGTCTTGCTTTTCCAGCGCTCCACTCACTCCACACCTAGAAAGTACAGATATTTGTGTATAAATGTAGAGAGTAAAAGTCAAATGTCATCAGAAAAAGAAATACTCGAGTAAAGTACAGATACCTGAAAACTCTGCTTCACTACAGTAATGAAGCATGTGTACTTTGTCACTTCCCACCTCTGCTAGCCCCGTATCCTGACGCACACATCACCGGATTAAAGTGCCGAGATTTATCTAGTTATTCTGAGTAGGTTTACATCACTGCAGGAAGTGCATGGGAGACATAGGCCTTTTAACACTTAGACCACAACATGAATGGGTTCAGAAGTAGTTCATGGTTCACACCTGGTACTAACACGTGTCTACACATGGATTCCATCCCACCACTAGAGATCGTGTGTGTTCACACCTGTACTTTAAAGTAGTTTCTCCAATTTAAACTTCCTTTATTCTATTTTTGATGTGTAACAGGATCTACACAATTCCGTCTCTATTTCTTGTCCATATGCTAATTTGTACTTTTTGCTTATACTGTTTAATTTTATTATACTAGATTTTATTTACTTATTTTTTTATTTTATTTAATCTTTCTTTTATCTGTGGTTCATAACCCTCGTGCTACCCTCTTGCATGGTCTCTATCTGTCTGTCCATTCACTTGGGGGCCCAGAGACCCCAAATGTAGCACAAGGGTTAAGAGTGTTACTGCTGCTGGGACCAAGCAGTTTCCCTTGTTGATGAATAAAGTTTATCTAAGTCTAATTACCTCAACATATATATTTTTGTAAAAGTGAAAATGCAGAGATTTACAAGTGAGATGCCACTGTAGTCACCACAGTTTAACACACAAGCATTTTATTTTATATTTTATACTAAGTGTACAGTTTATTCTTATTATTCAAACTGTACATTTTATGAAATATTCCAGTCTCCATGTATTGCTGCAGTTAGCAGTTCTTATCAAAGAGGCAGGCTGCAGTGAGCAAAAGTGACCTGATAAGCATCTTGCCGCCTTGCCTTCCTTGTTCCTATCCCATTTTAGACTCATTATTGTAAGTCTGTTGTGTATGACCTTAGTAGAAAGTGACCCGTTTCTTCTAAATGAGCTTAGTATATTTTCCTCGCAATTGCATTTCCACTTTGAAGCACTTTAAACCGCCAACCCACCACAGTTTTTCACACGTGCCTTCATTAGGTTTGTGGTTACCATAGCTGTGCGGATGTAATGGACCTGTCTGTCTTTACACGCTCACATGCACACATGCACACACATCTGATGACTAATTTCCTTGACAAACTCAGCTCAGCAATAGTGCCAATATATAAAAAAAAAAAAAGATTTCTTTTTCTGATGAAACTAAAAAATTTCCTAGAATGTCACACTAGGAGAGATGGCAACTCAATCACTCTTCTGTCTACCTGCCTTGTGTCACTGTGTCAGTCTGATGACCTATATTCTATTTGCTGTGTTGTCCCACGTTGGGTAGAACGGTCACAGTGTCAGTATGCCAAGTTGCCATCTCAACAAATTTAATTCGGATCTATTTTCTAATCATTTTTTACTTGACTTTGTATCATTTATGACACAGGACAGGCTTTTTTTGTAGGGCAAAAGGAAGGGAATTTAACTTGATCAATATTCCTTTACAAGTTAAGTCAAAAACAAAAAATCCTACTTTAATTTCTAGGCTATTTGGCTAAATTAACAATTTGGTCCGAAGAAGGAAAGTGGCGGAGATGTGCTCTCAGACTCTGACAAAGGCAAAGCGGATACACTGAGATTTCATATACATATGAATTTTACTCTATGCATTACGAGGAAGACGAACGTTTTAAGATGGGTCGCATATTCTGCGATGTCCCAACTCGGTTTGGCTGACCAGAAACTGACATTAGCTAGCTAGCATTAGCAGCTGCGTAGCCCCGGACCCTACGCCGTAACCTGACGTGCGCCTCTTCTCCACATACATAATTGTGCTTCACAGCAACGCCAACCATAGCGACTGTGTTTGGTCTAAAAGGCATTTCCTTGTTCACATGTCTCAGCAGCTGGAGTGAGTAAGTGTGATATTGTATCTGTGAAGCACTTTAAGTAGCAATAGACCTCCATTGTTTACCATTGTGTGAAGTTCAGAGTGCAACCATAGACAGTGTAAAGACGGAGGGTAGACATGCTCTTCAAATGTGAAGCCAAAGCAAGTAGAGCTCCCCCTGGTGGCTGGCTGCAGTACAGCTTATTCGCTCCACTCCCTCCGTGTTAGTGGATTGGACCAAACTAAAACGCTGAAATACACATCAAATATATATTTTTTCAAGGATATTTTCTTTCATTTTAGGTTGTTAATATAATGCTGATGTGTGTTCAAGTGTCAGTTTTTTGGATCGGTTTAGTTTTAGTTAGATGTTTGATGCGACATAATGGCAGCTACCAGTTGCCATGCCACCCACTCCGTTAAGGAACCGGGAGAGCCGTTAAACTAAATAAATTAATTAATTTAAAAAAAAAAAAGTGTAGTAATCCAGCATCTCCTTGTAACTGTAGTATTAATTCAACAAAAACGCGAGTGATTAGTCTGGCACGCCACTGGGTTTCAAACTTAGGTTTACACGTCATGTGCGCAAACATAATTTCCACTCTGAAAGGTTTCTAGTCATTAATGGGTTGCTAGAAAACCATACATTGGGAAAAGTCGATGGTACCAAAGTTAATCTGAAACACAGCTGCATGCAAGTATGGCGTCATCAACACAACCTGGTCATGTGAGTTTCACTGTCAAATAGTAATATAATCAAATAACAAAGATTTACCACATCTATGTCATTTTTAACTGTCGTTAAAAAAAAAAAAAAAGGTGTCTGCTGAATTTCATTTCTGAACAGTTTAATATCTGAGATGTAAAAGGGTGTTACTGGTTTTCTGCTTTCACAATGTTGCAGTTTGCTGCAGCAGTTTTGTCGCGTTGTAAGTTATGCACTTTTGCTGCTTGAGTGTTTTACCAAAGTCATTCAGTATCTTTTCTGCTAGGAATTCACACTTATGGCAGCACTTTCAGAAACACAGAGGAAGAGGGAGGTGTTGATTGTTATCTCCTGTCTTTGATCGCATTAGAACATCGACCGTGTGAAATACGGTTACACAAACGAGAGATGGCCTCACAGCTGTAGGCTTTTGTACAATTCTTAACCAAAAAAAAAAAAACTGTGGATCGAGCTGCTGGCTGTTTCTCAGTAAGCAAAGCGTGATTGATTTTGAGAGGTCTGAAGTGTGCTGTGGTTTTGGAGGGCTGTCCCAAAGCTCTAAGTCCTGCAACTCCTATTAACACATGCGTGCCTGAAGAGTGTATCTGTGCTGCCATGCATCTTTCAACACACACACACATATACAAAATTGCAATGCTGATCTGAAACTCATACACAGTCATACTGAGCAACAAGATTAAATGAAACTTATGAAATATGCTGAGTACAGAAACGTGCTCGGTGCGCTGTGGGTCCTAAGCAAATGGCAAGTTTTATTTCAGGGCTTGCAGCCATCATAACGTCTCATATCCTGAAAGCTGCACAACACGTTTAATCTTATTTGTTGTTCAGTGAAGCAAAACAATACATCTGCTTTATCATTTTATCCTTGAAAATGTTTATATGTGCTGTGCATTTGCTGCTAAATGATTTCTGATACTCCCATGCTCATAAGTCTTCAAATAAGAGAAGTTCGTCTGCTGGGAATAAGATAAGATAATTCATCCCCGTGGGGAAATTAGGGCGTTACAGCGGCAGGGAACAACAGTGCAAGATGCAGAAGATACAAGAAATACAATGGAATAAAAAGTAAAAAATAAAAAAATCCACTGAATCCAGAGGACAGCCCAGGATGGAGCTGGCCCTCTTGATCAGTTTGCCCAGTCTGTTCTTGTCCCTCTCTGTGACTCCACTACACCAGCAAACCACAGCGTAAAAGGTTGCTGATGCAACCACGGTGTCATAAAAGGTCCTGAGCAGCGTCCTACACACTCCAAAGGACCTCAGTCTCCTCAGCAGGTGGAGGTGACTTTGTCCCTTCTTGTAGAGGACACTGGTGTTGTCTGACCAGTCCAGTTTATTGTTCAGGTGAACACCCAGGTATTTACAGCCATCCACGATGTCCATATCCAAACCCTGGATGTTCACCGGTGTTGTGTGTGCTGCCCTCCTCTGGAAGTTAATCACCATCTCCTTTGTCTTGGTGGCTCTAGAGTCAAATCTGTTGAAGAACAGATTAAGTTCTTTTGCCCACCCTCTGTCTCCAGGTTCTGAGCCGTTCCTACTAACCCTGTTCGAGCCTGAAATAGTCTTCAGCCCTCTCCAGACCTCCCTGGTGTTTTTCTTCTGGAGTTGGTCCTCCACTTTCCTCCTGTAGATATCCTTGCCTTCATTTATTTTCTTTTTGAGTTCGCTCTGAATTCTCTTGAGTTCCTCCTTGTCTCCAGATCTGAAGACCCTCTTTTTCTCATTGAGTAGGGCTTTCAGCTCAGGGGTCACCCAGGGTTTGTTATTAGAGAAACACCTTACTGTCTTGGTGGGCACGGTGTTCTCCACGCAGAAGTTAATATAGTCAGTGATGCAGTGGCTCAGGCCGTCTATGTCCTCCACGTCATGTGCTCCACACAGCCCCTCCCAGTCAGTGGATTCAAAGCAGTCCCTCAGCTGCTCACTGGCATCCTCTGTCCATGTCCTCACAGTCCTTGTAGTTGGGGGTTGTTGTTTAACTACAGGTTTGTAGACAGGTATAAGGTGGACCAGGTTGTGATCAGAGCGACCAAGTGGGGGGAGGGGGGGATGAGCTGTAGGCATCCTTTACGTTTGCATACAGTCCAAAGTCCAAAGTCCTATTGTTCCTGGTGTGGCGTGACACATACTGCGTGGATGTGGGTAGAATGGGGGATAGAGAGGCATGATTGAAGTCTCCGGAGATAAGAAGAAGAGAGTGGGGATGTGATGTCTGCAGCCTTGACACTGCGGTGTGGAGGAGCTCACAGGCCACTGTAGCATTGGCGGAGGGGGGGAATGTACGCAGTTATCGCGATAACATGCGAGAATTCCCGAGGCAGGTAGTATGGCCAAATCCCGATCGCCAGCAGTTCAATGTCCCGAGTACAAAGTTTCTCCTTAACGCTTATATGCCCAGGGTTGCACCATCTGTTGTTCACGTACATCACAATTCCTCCCCCCTTCTTCTTACCGCTCTCTCTCGATGTCCGGTCCGCTCTCACGAGGTTAAATCCGTTCAGCGAAATATGCAGGTCTGAGGTGAGTTTGTTCAGCCAGGTCTCGGTGAAGCACATGATGCTACACTCCCTGTACTCTCTGTGCAGCCTGGTCAGCGCCGTAAGTTCCTCCAACTTGTTAGAGAGAGATCTTACATTCCCCATAACAACCGACGGCAGGCATGGCTTGTACCGTCGTCTCCTCTCACGGCGTTTTACTCCGGCTCGGCATCCTCTCCGTCTCCTTCGTCCCAATAACATACAAGCCAACAAAAACAACGAAAAAACACAAGACGAAGACGGAGCCGCGATAACAGGCTGCCACTTCATGCAGCGGCGGAAACAGAATTGGGCCCTCTCTAGACAGAAACGGTGTGTTAGGCAACCTCAACTTTATGGCGTCGCTTTGACCACATTAGAACAATTGTTAGGCTGGTGTGAAAAAGAGGATTTCCTCACTGGTGGAGGGTTTCTCACTGTACAGTTTTTTCTGGTCCATCGCATTTCTTTCTCCGTCTCTGTTCAAACCTATTTTAAAAAAAATGCACCCGATCCGTTTTTCACTGCGACACAGAATACTGTAACAGCTGCACAATGACTACGAATAGTGCCGTTTGTCGTAATTTGAATACTTGGGGAAATGATGTAAAGTTTGGAATAGAGTCGAGTTCGGAGCTTAGTCTGTAGACGTGTGAGATAAGGTGATAAGACGTGCGAGACTTGCAGGCTAAGTATAGTTTTAGCGCAGATATAAAAGATAAACCTTGGTCCTATATTTATTTATTACAAAAGTCTGATCCTAACTCATAATATTTTATTTTATTTGCAGCATGGATGGTGGGGAGCTTTTTAGCCGAATCCAGGACAGAGGAGACCAGGCGTTCACAGAGAGAGGTAACAGCGCACACTGATTCAGATACACCCTGGCATCCACGCAGACGCATGTGGACACAAGAGCTACACTGCAAAAAAAACAAAATCTTACCAAGTATATTTGTCTCATTTCTAGTCAAAATATCTCATTACACTTATTATAAGACACAATGGCGTAAAGAACAAGACACAGGGACTTTTTTTGCCTATTTTTAAAGCAAAAATTGCAAAAATTGCTTGAAAATAGGCAAAAAATCTGCCGATGGAACTAGTGAAAATGTCTCTGTATTAAGATGTACTGCCTTAAAACAAGTCCCTGTGTCTTGCTGAAATGGTCCTCTCTAGGCGATTGTGTCTTCTATTAAGTGTAATGAGATATTTTGACTAGAAATGAGACAAATATACTTGGTAAGACTTTGTTTTTTCGCCGTGTACAACGTCATACACGGCGTCGGCACGCCCGGCCAGTGCAGCGTCCGTCCATGAGTTGTAATCTCTCTCTCTAAAAGAGCTTATTGTTCCTTTACCGCAGAGGCATCTGACATCATGAAGAGCATAGGGGAGGCCATACAGTTCCTACATGCCATCAACATCGCCCACAGAGACGTCAAGGTTTGTGTTATCGTCTGGATCACTGAAACCCCGGCGCGCGCTCTGCCAGTTTCAGACCCAATTTTGTAAAGTGTCTTGAGTCAGTTTGTATAAAGTTGAACTGAATATTCCTCTTTGGGTTTAACGTGAGAAGTTCTTGCTTGAGAAGTTAAAAAAAAGCTCTAGATACTAATGTCATAATAATTTTCTTTTTTCTCCCACAGCCAGAGAATTTACTGTATTCAACCAAGAGACCCAATGCCCTGCTCAAACTCACAGACTTTGGTTTTGCCAAGGAGACGACCTCACACAACTCTTTAGCTACCCCTTGTTACACGCCCTACTATGTCGGTAAGGAAACCGCTTCTGTACGTGGTGTTATATTTACTCCACTCGCTGCTGTTTGATAAACACTTTAAAACGATACACTGCTTTCAGCTTCTCTCTTTTCCCTTCATTCCTCTCTCACTGTCTGCAGCTCCAGAGGTTCTGGGCCCAGAGAAGTACGACAAGTCATGTGACATGTGGTCGCTGGGTGTCATTATGTATATCCTGTAAGTCTGCCTCTTTTGCGGCCTCTCGCACCCTTTCATCGCGTACAATTCTTCATTAAATGCAGCATCTGGTGTTTAAACATCCAACAGGTTGTGCGGGTACCCTCCATTTTATTCTAACCACGGTCTAGCCATCTCTCCTGGGATGAAGAGGCGGATCAGGATGGGCCAGTATGAGTTTCCTAATCCCGAGTGGTCTGATGTATCAGAGGAAGGTAAGCTATTCATGGCGTGTAATCGTTTCCTTAGATGCACGTGTGTGGTGTGTTCTCTGTTTATGTGTGGGAACTGGTCTACGCTTGAAAAGAAGCCATTGAGAAACGACCTTGTTCCTTAAAAACTTCTTACTCTAACAATCTCAAATACCATTTCATAAACACCTGCACGCTCGCTTGACTTTCTGGGCAAGAAAATGAAACCGACGAAGGTGTTTTCACCACATTTGCTGCTCTCATTCACTGCAACTGAAAGTGTGTTGTCTTATTTCCTGCCTTGTTACCCAAATATGTTGGTTTTAAAGAGAAGAAGACGCTGCATCTCTACATATCCAGTTTCTCTCTGACATAGTGATGTATGGGCTTGTGTGTGGAACAGACAGTGGGCTTATACTTACTGTAAGACGATACTCAAGAGTCGGTGCGTTCTTTTACTCTCGATACTTCATCAAGGTACGATTTCCCAAGAGCCAAACTGACGCTGCCGTGCGTCAAAGAAATTCACAAACAGATAAAACGCTTGGCAGCCTTCTATGGAAAACCACACTGCACACTTCACACTTAATCCTTTCCATTTGACATTAAGTAACTGAGAAACCGGAATGCGATAACACCCTGCATGCATTAGTATATACACTGAACAGCCACAACATTATGACCACGGACAGGGAGGGGAAGGAAATGACATTGACCATCTTGTGCTAATTCAATGTTCTGCTGGAAAACTTTTGGACTTGCCATTCATTGGTGTGGATGTTACTTAGACATGTAGACTTTTATTTAATTAATAATTTAATGAAGTCTCCCATACCCGACTGAGAAGTAGTTGTACGAGCCTAAATAATTGTTCTTTCCTCTTCAATGATGTTTTTTTTCAGCTAAACAACTAATAAGGACCCTTCTAAAGACTGAGCCGACCCAAAGGATGACCATCACCGAGTTCATGAATCATCCATGGATCAACGTAAGCACGTCTTCTACAATCTTTGCCGTCTCTCTTGTTGCGGCCACCACCTCTGCATTTAAGTAACATTTGGCTGTCGCGTGTCCTCCTGCAGCAATCGATGGAGGTCCCGCAGACCCCGCTTCACACCAGCCGCGTTCTCAAAGAGGAGAAGGACGCGTGGGAGGACGTCAAGGTTTGACACTTGGCCCTCTGCCCGTGTGGCAGCAGCGCCAAAAACAAATTTTATTTAGGCTGCTTCTACATTCATCTGTTTGCCTTTTTGTATGTCCACAACAGATTTATTATTTATGTATTTTTCATTTATGGATTAAAACCAGAAACTTACAGCTTGTTTTAAAAAATAAAATAATAATTCACGCCCAAGTCAAAAATAGATCTTGACTTGAGTTGCATATTTAATTTGAGAGATCTGTCTCACCAGAAGTTAATGACTTCCTCATTTGCTGTGCATGACTGGCCCGTAGTAGATTAGCTGCCACATCCTTTTTTTAACCATAAACTGCCTTAAAGATATATCAGTGATATTGAGTCATAATTTAAATATGAATATGCATGAAAGCTGTGCATCCTTCACCGCTCTCCAAGTGAGTGTTTACTGTAAGAGAAGTGACTTCATCGACGCCTCTTCTAGTTGTTTCTCTGCCTTAATGAACCAGCACTGTAGCTTAGGCCGTCTGCATGAAAACATCCGCGGCCTAATGACTTTCTTTGTCCTAATTTCTCAGGAGGAAATGACCAGTGCCTTGGCAACGATGAGGGTCGACTACGAGCAAATCAAAATCAAGACCATTGAAGACTCATCCAATCCACTGCTAATAAAAAGGCGGAAGAAAGCCGGCAATGCCATGGCGGAGCCGAACGCCGCCGCCCACTGAAAAGATGCACGTATGCATGCACATACAAACACAGGTTGTGAAAAGGAAGCAATAATTTGTCGACACGAGTCGCGTTGCATGGATTTTCTCAGTGTTTTTATTTTTCATGGCAAATTCTAATGTTTTGTAAGAGTGTTTGTTTTTATTACTCTACTCATTTTAACAAAACCCAGCACTCTGCTCCGGCAGAGAGGATGTGCATCTGTGTTTTTACACCGGTGAAGAGATTATGAATTATAGGAAAGGGGAGGAGGAGAAGGAGTTCATCTTTCCTCCTCTTCTTTCACAAATATCAGGTTGTGTACTCATATGGGCTTGAATGTTGGAAAAGGACACGGAAGCCTTAGCGTTAGCAGTAGTTATCACCGTTCACCCCGCGGCCCGACTCTTGCCCCAAACCTATGAATGTTGAACGAAAATGGCTAAATCCCCAAAAAGTTAAAACAAGGGAAGGTTTCTTTTTACCTACATGCAAAGTAAGCATATTTTGAACTGACAAGTGGAATGTAAGGACTCTGTCCCTGACCGCCGGAGTTGGCTGCAAGTCGCCGCTAAGCTCCGGTTGCTCGGACCAGGAGAGTCTGTCAGGTTCAGTTTGTCTTTGTGAATGTTGAACAGAGGCCTATGCACTCACACGAGGGCCGTGTGCCATTCTGACAGAGCACCTCACCTGTGGCCCCTCTCTCCTACCTTCATCTACGCTTCTTTTTCAGGTTCATAGTTTTAGGGCAGCGGAAGAAGCCACGTTTAAAAACTGGCCCGTCTTTCTCCTGCGTGTAGCTCATAGGAGAGTAGGAGGCAACTGATACTGTATTTTTTCATTTTTAAATTTTATTTTTTGAACGTGTTAGCATAGGCCTTACTGAGTATTGCTAAATCAGCAGATGGCTTTTAACCCCTACCTACCACATTTAGTCCAAGCTTTTACCAATGTTGTGCTTCAGAATTGAAACCATTGCCAGATTATATTTCAGGTTAATGCTATGCAGATGTGTTGTTCCGATCGAAGTACTGCTAGTACCATGTTGTTTAGTGATTTCTGTCTGCGGTTGTGAACAGTAGGGAGCATTTGTGTGTATGTGATGGTAGCGGTAGCATCCCCCAGTGAGTACACAGTGCAGACGGCCCATTTAAAGTCACGGGTGTTCGACCGCCGGGACGCTCGCTTTGACGGACCTGGTGCAAACTTCTCTTAACAGTCTGTCTTACCACCAGCAAGCTATGATCACATTCAAAGAGGGTGCAGCGGTTTCTTTCTCTCGTCAGCGTCCTGTTAACGCGGCGGGGGACGCTCCCCGCCTCACTTGGGATCATAGGGGACACTCATGTTGATTTCAGTCCACGTCACTTTGTAAAATCACCTAGCACCTAGAGATCTCTCACAGCAAAAATGTTGATTGTTTTTGACAACGTTCTTCTTTTTTATTTTTATTTTATTGTCCCTCTTAACACTTGTGTTTTTTTGTAGTGGAAGCACAGATGTGTCCTTTTTTTCTCTTCTCGTTGGATCTGTTGAACTCCACCTGCCGTTTTTTTTGTTTTTTTTTGTCTGCTTCAGCTTTGGATTAAAAAAACACATAAAACAAAAACTTGTTCTTTTATCGTCTTTTCTGAATACGAAATTGTTTTTAGTTTTTAGCAGCCGAAGAAATGAAGTCAGAGATGACGCTCTTCACATAAACGTTAACTCGGTTTAACCCTTTAGCTGCGTATGGAACGGGATGGTATGTCAAACGTACTTTGAGGCTGTACGATCTCTAAATCTTTGCTGACGACGTCTCTATTTTGCTCCCATGCAGTGAATGATCTAGTTTGAATTCTGTTCTCAGTATAATCTTTACCCAACTGAAAGAAGACACGCATGTTGAAATAATGTACAGGCTCTAGTCATTTCCCAGAAGTTCCCCAGCTTTGTAAATTTTAAATCGCATATAGTGAAAATCTTGTAATGAAAACTAACAGAGCAAGTTCCAACGGAGTTCTTTGACAAAGGCGGGACGCCAATTCTTCTCACCCTGTTTGACCTATGTCTTTACATTCAGAGTATTTTTCAGCTCCGTCACTTCTCCAGCTATGACTCAGCTTGTTGGGCCGGCTTGGGATTTGTGGCTTTGACACAGAGTGCGCGGACTCAACTTGTGACAAACGTCTATCATCCTTGCTACACGAGTGACTCCTGGAATATACACATTTGCGTAGCAAAACGGCAAAGTGCCATTGAGTCAACACATTTGCCAAGACTGGGGTGTTTGCGCAGTTTCCCGCCAGCGCACGTGGTTGTTTCTCCTCAGGTGCGAGGCCCCCGTAGTCTCTGAGCCTCCAGCTCTGAGTGTGATGAAACCAACAGTCATCTCTGTCAGCCCTGTGTGTGTGTGTCTGCCAGGTAAGGGGGTAAGTGGGTAAATGGGGCTTGAGGGGAGTCCCTCGCGATGGTATTCCTGTGGATGCAATATGCATATAACAAACCGCACAACACCCACCCACCGTGCGTTTTTTCTTTTTCAAAAGGTGGAGGGGACGCGGTACCCTTTTTTTTTATTTTTCGGATCTAAGCTGGGGAAACTGAAATCATTGTTTAAATCTCGTCACATCGAGAAACGGTGCAGGTAGAATGTCAGAAGTCGTCATCTCGGCGGTTAACCAGACAGGATTTTGTTTATTCAGAAAGTGTATTCAGGTTGACACCTGTTGTGTCATTGTTTTTTTTTTTTTTTGGATGTGGAGACTTCTCAGCTGAGGCGGTGACACAGCTTGCAGTTTCTTTGAAGTGATTTACACCCGCCAGAGGTGACTGACCTGCCCCAGACACCGCACCCGGGGAGAGACGGCACACATTACCTCAGCAAAAAAACTCACATCTCAGAGCAAACTGGGTGCACGGTACACTTTCAGACATGATCGAATGGAAAGCCTTCCGTCAGTTTTTACTTGTACAACAGCGGCGGCTGATCTTTGCATGTGCTGGGAATCCATTTGTTTTTACTGTCAAGTACAACTCTGGGTGCATATTGTGGTTAGTGCGGGCGCTTTGATTTCATTCTGTTCACTTGTTGGCTGGTTATTCTAAAAACCATGCCGCCTCTTTTGTAGGAACGTGGTCTTTGCCGTCTTACAAGAAAGGTTGGCACCTCGGCAGCGATTTTTATTAACCAGCTAATTTCATGGTAGTGAGTCAAACAGAAAGAAAACCGCTCGCCCCGCTCCTTCTCCAGTCGCAGTTATTTGCAACCGGGTGCTCGTTCGTTGTTGTCATGCTGCGTAGTAAATATCAGATAAAGATGTGTGTCAAGGCTGCTCTGCTGTTGGGACGCAGAGTGAAGGGAGAATAGGCTCATCACTACTTTCCTGAGGCTTTCATGTCGTACAGAAGACTACACCTAAGTCAATATCAGGTCATTTTATTCTATAAACCCAACACGGGCCGCACATGAAAGTCGCGGCAATCCGAGGCCTTCTGCTTCTGTGCCTGCTTTTTTTTTTTTTGTAAAGGAACCTGACGTCCAATTATGGTCATCTCAAAATCCAGGAAGCGCCCAGAGTTGCTCTGCTGACACGGTGACGCATTCGTCGGGCTAATTTTAAGCTTCTGTGTGTTGGTCGATGATTGTGAAATTCCACAAAGCCTGACCCCGGATGCTCGCTCCTTTCCAATGAAAGTCACCGAAGAGACATGTTTAGGAGGAGAAGGAGGAAGAAACATCATGACAAGTGGGCTCGTCATGCGTTAAATCTGGACCGATGAGATCTAAACGCGTTATTGTGCTGCAAGTGATGCAACAGATGGATATCGTATTGTGAAGTGACTCAAAATCGAAAGAGTGTGTCAGTACACAGAAAACAATGGTGTAGGCAGATCTGGATCTATATCTAGCATCTCTGTTTTGCAACAGTCCAACAGTATAACAGTGGCTCATCACAAAGAAAAAAAACAACAAATACTCAAACATCACTGGGCCACCTTGGCGTCCTGTTTCTTCTTCTTTTTGACTCTGAACTTCTTCCAGAGCAGCATTGCCTAGTTAAGCCGGGCCAGAGCCGTTAGAGATGAGTTGAAATTTTCAGATTTGTGTGTGTGTGTGTGTGTGGCGGCAGTTAGAAGTATTCTTTGTGTTCTGCCTTTGATGCGGCTCGACCTAGTTTTTCTTCAATGAGTGACATGTCAACATATCCCCAAGGTTTCCTCCCCAGGGAACACGCGAAAGGAGATGAAACGTGAATGTGAGAGCTGTAGTTTGAGAGTAAATCCCACGTTAACCCCTCAAACCGAAGACACGTCTCACGTCGGCAGACGTCAAACATCTCGGGATTCTTTTACATTTTATTCCTGCATGTGATTAACTTGTGCACGACTGTACTCTGACTCTAGTTCTTTTTCTTTCTTTCTTTTTTTTCTCACCCTGCCATGAAACTGCTTCTGTCTTTACAGAAGTCCCTAGTCATTACACAACAACCACATCTTAATCAACCCACAGACGATTCAGAACGGTGACGCTTGTTTTTTTGGGAGTCCTGACCTCAAAATCAAACACTTATTTAAGATTTTATTTTATTTTTTTAAGATCGGAGGCTCATTAGCACGATTCATCCATGAGAGGAAAATAAATAAACGAATAAATAACTAAAAGCTCCAGAAGCAAAAGCCAAAATAAAACAGCCGAGCCGATAGAGACGAATGTTATGAATGATATCTTCTGGTTCGTACTGTCATTGCTGGAATGATACTATTCAAATCATCCCACGCCGACGATACGAATGACTGATGGGATGTCATAGAGTAGTTTCAGTGCAAGGTCCTGAGTCAAGTCAGGAGCCAGTCAAGTAAGAACCCAACAGACGCTTGTGTGACTTTGCGCTCAGAGTAATTCACATTCAAATGTCGCTGCAAGGCGCCCAGCTCGTTTCTGTTTAAGGTCGCCTCTTTTTACTCAGGTAATTCGTGCGCTGTGGTGATTCATACCCCGAGAATTAACCTGCAGTTAGCTCCTCTGGCCCTGTCGCCGCGAAGGAGGCGACGCAGCGCGAGCAGAATTTTAAGGCCGGGCCGCTTTATTTCACCCTTTGTCTTAGTTCTCTTTTACTGCGCGTCGACGCGTGACTAAGTGATACTGCTGCTGCTGCTGCATGCATGTGAGTGTGTGTGCGTACGCAAATGTGCACATGCCATGAGGGTGAGGCTGGCTAGTTACAGTTACGGTAAGTTAAGGTACAGCCGCTGCTGGTAAGCGTTGTATATGGGTCACGTTTGAGGTTAGAGCATCAGCCTGTTGAGCTTACACTCTGCTGCCTATGGTTCCCCACGTATGCTGCAACACCGCAGGATGTGATGATGAGCTCTACCACTTACACATTCCTGCTAAATGGCACATGATAACGGCTGTTTCAGAAAAACAAAACACAAAAGGAGTATTTTTTTTAAGAAACAAGTAATTTATTTAAATTCTTTTTTTTTAAAAAGCAACACAATCCATAATAAATACATAAAATATATATGTTAAAAAAAACATACAAATAAATATCACAGCTTGTCTTTTCTTCTTTGACACAATATGGTCTTAACACGACTCCATAGGAGGATGAGAAAGACAGTAGTTCAGCAGGCAAGAAAATCAACATCTGACAACAGCAGTACCATCTAAGGTGAAAAAGACAAAAGACTTCAGAAGTCTTTTTTTTTTCCTCCTTGAGTTGAACAGTATTAGATTTTGTTTAGAGGTCAGCAGGTCTTCAAACAGAGTTCCCTCGGTGTCTTTGCCGGTTAGAGGCCAGATACCCCTCAATGTAGTTAAACAACACGTCCAGCTCTCCCATGGCCTTAAACAGACCTTTACTCTCCATCTGCAGACAGACACACAGCATGTAAGTGATTCATGCATCAACACCGGCAATTTAACGTCACAGGAGACACCGACAACGCCGCTCACCTGTGTGTAAGTAGAGTTTAGAGTCTGGATGTCAAACTGCTTCTTGCAGGAGAAGTAGTTTCTCTGTAATAGAAGCAAAAAAAAAGATGACGTTACAACACGCTCTGAGGTTCCTGCGTTAATGCCAACCCGTCACATAATCTTATTGGCTTGCGTGCAGTTAATCAGAGGACAGTACACTGACTCCAAACTTCCACCGCTGCCTCTTCCCTTTTTGCAAGAACTGGATGATGCACGCTTGTGCACGCTGCTCCTTCTGTCATTAAGCAATCCCTGACTAATGCAAAATTCTTTGTGACCACTGAACTCTTCCCCTTTCTGTTTATCCTGTTTCTCTTTGTTTTGTTTTTGTTTTTTTTGAAATTTGGCAATTTTTGTAGTAGATGGTATCTTGACTGATAATTGTGAGTGATACATCATTACATAAAAGCGCAGCATTTTTGCTGAGTAATACATGACAACCTAAATTAACAAATACGCGATTTCTCTGACCACAAATTACCCAAATGTGACATTTTATCTGACACCAGATTTTTGTACTTTTATACCGCATTAAACTATAACCTAGCACCGCCGCGTTACTTTTTAAAGATCTCTTTCGGTTCCGGTCCTAATTAAGCATTCAACTATATCTCCAGCAAGAGCTACAACGAAAACATCTCCTCTCCAAAACAAAAGGACGCACACGCTGCTGCGCTCTTGGCAGCCAGTGCTCCTGACTGACGGCACCGGTGCCTATTTACATATTTTATTTCCCCCGTAGGAGTGACACGTGTCTCGGCTACTCACACATCTGGTGACATCACTCTTGAGCTCGTCGAATATCTGGTGTATGGACTCCACGTGAGGTTTGAGGTCCCTGGTGTCGTCGCTCCCGTCGGCCATGGCCGTCGGCAGAACCGTTTGCAGGTAAAACTCCAAGATGCTGTTCATTGCGTGGCACGCAAACGGGCTCTGTGGGTGAGAAGCACAGCAGCAGCCGGTTAACTCTTTAACGCCGTGCAGGATGCTCGACTCGCGGGTAAGTGTGCGCTGGGTGTTGAGGTTGAGTTTCACTAGAGCGCCGCATTTTCTCTTTCTTCTTCTTCTACTTCTTCTTTTTTTTTTTTTTTTTTTTTTTTTTTTTAACACAAAACTGAACTCGGTGGAGAGTTTGCAGAGGAGCTTACCTTGAAAGAGTCCTCCACGGTCTGGTCCAGCAGCGCCGTGTCCAAGTCGTTGTTTGCTTCCTGCAGAAAGAGGAATAACATGTTTTTTCAAACCGCCATGAGATGAGACGAGCGTCTGCAGCCGCAGAGGCCCCGCACTGAGGTGAGAAAGTGCTGCATCACATGGAGCCTGACGCTAAGATGCAGCAGCAGCTGTCAGTGTCACTGTGGAGTTGAATGCATTTACTCACGTAGAAGTCTCTGATCTGTGAATAGTCCTCTCTGAGCTTCTTGAGCCTCACAGGGAAGCTCTCCACGAATCGACAGCAGATGTTGTTGCACATTGGAGTGGAGAGGACCATGCTGATGAAGGACAGGAGAGGCAGGAGTAGAGACAGAGGAGTCATGCTGGTGGACAAGCTGCTGAAGTCTTCTGGCTGGAGAGACGAGATGAGAAGAGTGGGCCCTCAGTGGACGTAGATGAAGTTCTCTTGACTTCTGAGAGGAGAAATATTCTCAGTAGGATCTTGCTGGAGAGCGTATAGTGTACATCAGCTGGGCATCCCTCTTTATAGCAAGAATGGGACAGATATCTGAAGGCGGAGACTAACTGGAAGTGCAACAGTTAAACGTGATTTTTTTTTTTCTTTTCTTGAATCATACATGTGGTGTTGGTTACACCCATGAAGCTGATCTGTAGATCTAAAAACCCTCATGTGTCAAGGAAAAATATTTGACATATGGAAAAATGATGTGACATTATTTTCTGTTATCAGTTATCAGTTTTTTGCTGAATATGCAACTCAGCCACACATTTAGATTTCAACAATCAATTATAATTCTAATTTCTAATTATAATAATTATATTTATTATAATAATAATAATTATTATTAGAGTTACTAAGGTGGTGTCATCAGATAGAAGTTATGCTACTTAATATATGACTGTTAGCACACATAGGAGGCCCAGATTTGATATTTAAGTAAATGAAATAGTGTTTAAATTGCCTTAAAATCAGTGGGTTACATTCTAACATTCCTCACAGTCTTCACAATAACAAAGGAAATAGTCGCATTAGATGGAAATGGTATTAAGCTGTGGTTTGAGCTCGGTGACGCTGTGGATTCTCTCTGCATGTCACACATACGTAGTAAGACCTGATGACGAGAACAAAGACCGGTGACTAGTATCTGCTGTTTTCTAACGCGAGTCGGCGACCAGAGTTAATCTTAAAGATTCCATTGCCGGGTGTGTTTTCATGTGCACGGGCAAAAGGAGAGGGCGATGGTGAAACAAGAAAACTCACAAAGAGAAGTGATTCGTTGCTCTTGATGCAGAGTGAGGGGTGTTTTCCCATCGCTGCATTTTCTGTCCACTGGAATGTCCACTTATCCAAAACAAGTGTCTCGGTCTGGTCTGTTCGCACCATTCATGTTGGGCAACACTGGCAATTTATAAAACTTTTTTTTTCTTTTTCTTTTTTTCTGGGGATCATTCCCGCTGATGCCCTCTTTCGTCTAAGACTTTACAATATCCAAGTTGCAGACAGCTTTGGAAGGGTTCCAGTTAAAGTTCATTTACCGGATGGAGCGTACGTAACACAGAAGATAACAGTGTGTTTTTTCACATAAAGTTAAATCAACAGCACGGCCTGGAAGAGTGAGTGCACATGAAAAAAGGGTTGCACAACACAAGAATTAGGTGTTTATTATAAACTGTTTTATTAAAAGGGGGTGTACCATTTACAAGAATTAAAAAAAAAACACTATTTTAGCACTTTTACAGCAATATACATATACATTTAAATGTGCACTTCCATTCCCACTGTCAGCGTTTGTTTCTTCTCAATCTGACAGTTTCAGTCACTAATATCTGTGTCCTTATATCGTAATGTCAAATTACAACAAAGGGAAGAGTTGTGTTGCAGCACAGCAGCGCGTCCCTGACAATGATAAATAAATAATAATAAATGATAAATGCTAAATTTAAAGCAGTGTCAGATTTAATGGAAATACAGTAAGAATAACAATCTTTTCCTGTTGTCAGCCTGGCAGAGGAAGCTACTCGCTACCAGGCAACGGCGCAACTGGGTTTTATCAAGCTCTATCGAAAGTGTTGCTAATAAATGGTGAACTGAAATTGTGTGTATATATATATATGTATACGCTCCTCCTCAAAGCCGCCACAGAACGCCAGAGTTTCTACCACTAACCCGATCGGTCGCTTGGTTAGTTGTGTTATTACGTGACTGACCGCTTTGTGCCACTTCAAGCTAGCATTAACACATTAAAATGCCAAAGTTGCGAGTCTGGTGACTGTGAAAAGTGGAATATTACTGCGTCATTGTAGAAAGCGTTCTGGCGGCAAAGTGAAGCTACGACTGAGTGCGTTCAGTTGTGAGTATTTTTTATTTTTTTTGTAGGTTAGGCCTCGCTTTCGCTAGCTAAAACACATGTTCTCCATCCACGGCGGATTGCTGCTCGGCTTTAGCGCCTTTCTTGAGACTGGTGATCACCACCTGCCGATGATGGATCAGCACCTGACGCGACCCGACTTCAGTCATCATCTTTTTTTTGTTACTGACTTTAGCTAAGCAGCCGTGTCCTACCATCCCCCGATGACAGTACGTTGCATAACAAATAGCTTTTTAGCGTTACCGCGCAGTTTCCGGTCACTTACGGACGCAAATATGCTACTACAGAAGTCGAGTGAATTAGTTCCAAGAGCTCTTTCATTTGCAAAATCCCATTAAATAATTAAAATGCAGGTTATTTCAATATTTCGTTGAAATGTTTCTGTGATTATTAGAAAAGCGCCGCAGACTTACAAGATACTATATGCACATGCGACATATACATACTAGCCTATATATACATTCGACCCTAAAATGTATGAGTCACCAGTTTATGGGAAGCCCCTCTCACTCTGGCACTGACTGTGTGTGTGTGCATGTGTGTGAGTGCATGCATTTCGCTGCGTGATTTCACTATTTCGTGTGGTTGCAGTTGCATATGCTGCCAAGTTTACATTTGAGTCTGTCATGGTATATTACCGGTCAGAGGAGTCCTCCTCCTCCTCCTTCTCTGCATACGACTCATCGCTTTTTGTCTAAAACTGACCGGATAAACTTTCGAGTGACAAAACCGACGTCATGCGCGATCAGTGAGGTGTCTGCACAGCTGTTCACAGAAGTGGGGTGTCATTGGTTTATTGGGTATTTCATTTTGAATTTGTGCAAAGCATTGCGTTGGTTATTACTAATAGTGCTAATTGTATGAGTAGGTTCATAGCATGACTGGCGCCTAAAATAAAAAAAAAAAGCAGACGACATGATGGTACCAATTAGATAAAGAGGCCTAGTTAGAAATGTTCATATCATCCTGTTAAAATTCACTGTAAGCCCAAACCAGAAGGTGATATTCCAGCGGCTAAATTAGTCACTTAAATCTTATCTAACAGACAGCTGCCGATCACTGAGTAACACTCAGCAGAAAGCTGCCGCTGATCAGGTGCTCATGCGGTGAGGATGTCTCATTACTCCACCGCTCTTAACCCCTTACCTCCTAAACCTCCAGTTTCTGATGTTGTCACACGCCGCTGCTCAGAAGCTGCAGTCAGCGCTTCTCAGCACATTACCTGAAACCAAACTGCTGATATCATATCCAGTCTATTCAGCCCCGCTAGAAACAGGAATTACAACGGAACACCTTGTTACCAGCCCTTAACCCTGACATAGATACGGTGACAGAGACGCCAAAGATGGGTGCTCGTTGCATGAGTACCCTGGCTGTGAATTCTTGCGCTTTGCAGACACGATGAGCTGCACGCTGAACTTCAGCTTTGCCTTTACATTTCCTCGCCCTTGTGCGTCACATTTTCGGTGTTTGGTCTGCCTAGTGCATATTGCAACTGTCACCTTTAGAGGAAATCTATCCGTCGCTGCAAAGAGATTCTTCACCGCATTCCTCTTTCAGTTTCGCACTGGTTGTCAGTTTTACTGTGTGAGTTTTTGTGTGTGTGGCACTAAAATCCTTCCCAGGTCTGTTTCTGTTATTGTTTATGTCGAGGTGCTGTTGTTTTGCGAGCACGGACAGAACCGGCAGTTAGGTGTTCCTCAATGTCCGGCCCCCTCGTGAAGATTCAAAGAAAATTGGAATCTGTGAATTTACTATGCTGTGGTTGTTACAACATGGTGACATTCACCCTCTATGCCTCATACATTAATGGATGTGGTAGCTAATATGTCATCTTGGTGGGTGAAGTCCCATTTTGTATATTGTGCAGAATTTGGAGGCAAATTTCCTGGAGTTTCATATGAGTAAAGAATCCTACAGACCCCGCAGGACTTCCGATAAATTATTTAGTCATCCATCTCTCATTGTGGCGAATATGAGCTGTCCCGTTATTAGTAATATTGCTGAATGAAGATATACATCAGTCTATGCAACATGTAAAACTATATCATGCAAATGTGACCTTCACTGCCTTCCTAAGACTTCCTCAGAAACCTTAGCGTTTCTGCAGAGCTGAGCAAGCAACTTCAGGAGAATGTATTTCTGTAACCCGCCGCTTAAGTAGCCCTCTGCAACTGTTGAGCAAGCATCTGAGGAGTGGAGATGAAACTGCGAAATTCCCTCCTCACACGGCGTTCTCTTGACCTGGATGTGACCAGCAGCAACAGGATTCATTTAGCTCAGGCTTTCTTTCTGTTTCAACGCTTGGTTTGAGGCTCTGTGCTTCTCTCTCCATGCCGTTCATGTCCATGCTGATGCGTTTTTCTGTGTGTGTGTGTGTGTGTGTTTGAGTGTAAGTGCGTAAGCAAATACCTGCATACGGCCATTTGCATGCATTCCTCTGTTGGTGTTAACCGCACTTATGTAAGCGCCGCTCATTGTGACAGCTCATATTTTCCCATGTTTTTTTTTTAACATATAAATGCTGAATTAGTGAAAGTAAAAAAATAGAACAGATTCTAAAATCGATTTAAGGGATGACTCACAGTTTCGATGATTTCTGTGCATGCTGATTTGGTTCTGTCTAGCTGCTGTTGCCCAGATGTGAACAGAAGCAGGTACAGTGGGGGGGTGGGGTGGGGTGGGTACAGGTGTCTGAGGCTGAATCAGAAATCAGGAAACCAACCTGCTAAACCGGAGATCAGCCAGAGGGTTTTGAGGCTGTAGAGACACTTTGATGGTTATCATACCTTGATGTCAACCATCAAAGTAATAGGTATCAGTGTGATAGTAGAGAACTAAGTGAATGTGTCAGAAGTCAAGCGGTTACTCAAAACAAGGAGGGGCTTTCTCCTTGTCAATTCATGACTAGACTGAAGGTTGCTATACGCGCAGCGAGTGACGCTCTAAACCAGTTTGTGGAACGTGGGTCAGTATCCGACGACTAGACCAAAAGAGTGTCCCTGCACCCTGGCCACTTTGCAGGAGAGGAAACAAAACAAAGTCAAAAAAGGACACAGACACTTGGCGCGGGGGAAGTAAAACAAACCAACGTTTCACAGGGGATGACTTAAAAGTGATGAGTCTTAATTTGACGTGTGTGGAAGTAACAGAAGCCTGTATGTCAGAAGATGATCGGGAGAGATGATGGGAATTTAGTATTTTATACTGTTTTTATCCCAAATGGACGCGACACAGTGGTGTGGTGGTTAGCACTGAAGGTTCTGGGTTCCGGCATGTTCTCCCTGTGTCTGCGTGGGTTCCCTCCGGGTACTGCGGCTTCCTCCCACCGTCCAAAGACATGCTCGCATGAATGGTTGTCTGTCTCTCTGTGTTAGCCCTGTGATAGACTGAAGACCTGTCCAGGGTGGACCCCACCTCTCACCCGATGACAGCTGGGATAGGCTCCACCCCCCTCGCCCAGCGACCCTTCACAGGTCAAGCGGTAACACGAGATTAATGAATGAAAACAACAACACATGTTTTGTAGCAATTCAATATCGCAGGTCTTTATTTTACCCAGCTGTCTAGATATAAATGACGCACAAGGAGACTCATCTGTGTGACGCAATCACTACTGTCCAACAACGGTCGAGACTAAAGTCACGCAAAACGCTGCACGGTTTTCAAAGGTCTAACTGTTCAGTTATCGTGTCGTCAGCCCGTTTAACGAGTAACGGTGGTGATGACTTAATGACCCTGAGCCTGGACCAACCTCTTCATGGAGTTAATCATGCTTTTTGGAAAATTTACAGTTTATTAATGGCCTATTTCTCAGATGGGAGTGCACCTTGCTGCAGTCTAGGGGAATGGCAGCATGGAGTAAGACACAAACACAGTCAGATGATGAGCGAGGCTGTGAACTAATGTGACGGAGGATGGAAGTACAGTAGATGCTCTATAAATGTTTCATAGATGAATCATAGTTTCTTTATTTCTCGAGTAATAAAGATCAAAACACCAAAGTTTAGATGGTGTCTGGACAAGCGGGACACGCACAAAGCGTAGCTGATAAATGAAAGCACATCTTACTTTATGACTGAACATGACTAATCACCAAATAAGCAGCGGTGGGGCCTTACTGATATTATCTACTTCCTTTAAACAAGTGGTTCCCAAACCTTTCACAGCACCCTTCAGACATTTGACCTCCAGCCATGTACCCCCTACTCTCACGCACTTCACACTATTCATCGCTGTCCCTGGCTATGCTAGCAGCTTCATTAGCCACTGCTTCCAGCATCCTGGTCAAAGTTAGATATAGAAGTTGAGGAACAGCCTGTGTTGTTGTTGCCGGCATGTGCATCTTCGCCTGTGGGCTGACTGGTTGTAGCAGTTGAGGTCTCTCTGGGCAATCTATCTGTTTTAGCCATTTATCCATTTTTGGCGGTTAGCCCGGCGACCTAGTTTACCTCTGACTGATGACTTGACAGCTCAAAGGTTATCAAACGTGTTGACAAGAACGAGATTTGCTTGTTTCTGGGGGGAGAATAACCCCAGGAGATTTGCACCTGCACCAATCACAGACATTTCAGGGAATCTGCGTCTTGCTTATTTAGGTGAGCTAGCGCTAGCTACATTAGCAGCAAACTGACATATAGCTTCAAAGCCAGTTGTCCTACAATCCAACTATTAACATAACTGACTCACATGGAAAACAGTCTTTTGATTTTTCATTTAGGTGGAGAATCAGAAAATGAGAAAACCACCCGTTATCCATTTTTTTCTGCTTCAAAATCTAATCAGGCTGAGTGCAGAATCAACTCTGTTGCGTACCCCCTACGTCACTTTGCGTACCCCTTAACCTATAGTGAGTCTTTTTGGCCTCGACTTGTACCCTCTTGGTACGTCTCAGAGAGCTGTCGAAGGGGCATAGCTGCTGAACCCTCAATGTAGAAACGCTACAGCCGATATGACCACCCACATTAATATAGTATTGTCCGACTTAGAGAAAAACTGAAACCGCAAGGACAGAATTCACCAAATCAACTGTTTCACTCATAACTCACCATCTCTTGACATCTGTCACATGAAAGAAAACAGTCACTTGAATGTGTCACAAGCAGGAAATGTGGCATCGTTTCTCCGGAATAGAGGGGGGCTCATGTCAGGGGTCACCAAGGCGTTCCCCAGTTCACCTGCTGAACTAGCCCTGTCGTTCTGGATGTTTGGATGCGCTCCTCGCCCAACCCTGATGGATTAAAAGCGGAAACATCACAAGGATTAGCATGTTGTCCCTGTTTGTCTCTCAGACCTGAATGATGCGCAGTCATGCGAGCTGCTAACAGTGCAGTATGATGCCAGCCATCAGTTACCTCGTTCCTCTTTCTGTCACATTTTGCCTTATGTCAAACAGACTGGGAATGTTTTAGGATCACATCTAAACCAGAATTCTTCTGTTTCTTTTTTATGATTCAGCAGTGGTAGTCACGTAGCTTTAATCATATGTATTCCTGGAATGCACAAACTGGTCGACTGTGTGTTAAAACAGAAACTGATTATTTCTGAGCAAGCCGTCCAGCTGTCGTGAAGATTTCCCACCTCATGATTTGTTCTTGGTGCCTGCAAAACATGCAGCGCCTCGTCCTAAAACCACATTCTAGTCTCGTCCGACCAAAGAACCTTCCACATACCTTTGGGTGAACTCTTTAAATTTCACTTCTTTCTCTCACGTAACACGTAAAATTTTTGTATGTATTGAATATTTTTTTTTTATACGTATGTTACATTGACTATGTTTCCATTTCTAAATACAATAGAAGAGGAAGACATCCAAAGGGCTGATTTATTCCTTCTCAGGCACTGTACTGAATGCCTCCACTTTGTAGTCTTTAAGTTTCCGTGTCTGAGCTTTGGTGACATCTAGAGGTGAGTTTACAGAATGCAACAGAGAGAATACGCTGCATGTCCCTAAGCAGAACCTCTGGTGGTTGCAGTTTCGTTTTAGCTGCTTTTTGCAGGGATTCATTCATGAATGAATTTGTGTCACAGAGGGATTGTGGGATTTTGTTTTTTATTTCATATTAATTTTTATAAAACAATACATTTATACACGTTGAATATTTAAAAAACAATAAATAAAAATGACAATACAAATCATCTAAAGACGCATTATAAGAAACCAACAGAGCAAGCCTGAAGGAAAAACTCCCTTTCAACGAGAAGAAACCATGAGCAGAACCTTAAGCTCATATGGAGAGACCCATCTGCCTAAGGCCAGCCAGACAGAGACAGAAAAGAGAGAGGTTTGACATAAGTCTGGACCTACAGGGACTTACGGGACACTATGTCCCATAAGTCTGTGGGTATTTACTGGTCAGTGTGAGTACAGGACTTGAATAAATGCACTTAAATTACATTCCACTAATGGCAAATCCTCTCCCATGGCCTTAAACAGACCTTTACTGTCCATCTGCAAACAGACACACAGTATGTAAGTGATTCATGCATCAACACCGGCAATTTAACATCACAGGAGACACCGACAACGCCTTAGCGTAATTGCCGTTCACTTGTGTGTGAGTAGAGTTTAGAGTCTGGATGTCAAACTGCTTCTTGCAGGACGTAGTTTCTCTGTAAGAGAAGCAAGAGAAACATGACGTTACAACACGTCCCTCCACCCAGGCAGCTTTTCCTCTGCATTAATGGCAGAGACTGTGTTTTTTAATCAGAGGGCAGTACACTGACTCCAAACTTCCACCGCTGCCTCTTCCCTTTTTGCAATAACTGGATGATGCACGCTTGTGCACGCTGCTCCTTCTGTCATTAAGCAATCCCTGACTAATGCAAAATTCTTTGAGATCACTGAACTCTTCCCCTTTCTGTTTATCCTGCTTCTCTTTGTTTTGTTTAGTTTTTTTTTAAATTTGGCAATTTTTGTAGTAGATGGTATCTTGACCGATAATTGTGAGCGATACATCATTACATAAAAGCGCAGCATTTTTGCTGAGTAATACATGACAACCTAAATTAACAAATACGCGATTTCTCTGACCACAAATTACCCAAAGTGACATTTTATCTGACACCAGTGATTACTTAAGATTTTTGTACTTTTATACCGCATTAAACTATAACCTAGCACCGCTGCGTTACTTTTTAAAGATCTCTTTCGGTTCCGGTCCTAATTAAGTGTAGCCAGGGAATAAATCCCAGCATTAAAATAGGTTGCCATGTTCCTTTAAAACCGAAACCAGGTTATAGATTGTGTGAAAGTAGTTCCCTCAACATGAGGTAAATCAGACTAACTTGTTTGTTTTGGTGTTTTGGTATTTGCCCTGCTACTATTGGTCAGTGAGTAGAGACGTCAGGTTTTCTCTGTGGGGATTGGCCAAGGGGCGGGGCGAGAGAAAAAAGGAATGGAGGTGTGAGAATGGAGGTGTGCGCCGAAGCATGGCCGCTGTGTGTTTTTCTTCCTCGCCATAGCGATTAGTCTGCAGCTAAGTTCGCTAGTGTAGAGTGTATGTATGAGTGTAATCTTACTCTTACGTTAAGTACAGGGGTAATTGATGTACACTGTGTTGAAAGACTGAGTTACGGAGCTACGGAGTTAACGAGCCACTCTCCAGACGGCTACGTGATAGCATGCTAACGTTGTGCTCGTGATTCATGGACTGTGGCTCTCGGACAGAGTCAAGGACAGTGCGCCGTGGGATCGGACCAACTCGGGTGAGCTGTGGTGGTTGAGGGGGACCTGCCGTGTCTTTCCTCCAACGTCGGCGGACGTCGTCGCGGCAACGAGAAGGTTAACGAGCGGCTTCAGTGAGTCTCGGACGAGACCGGGACTTTTTCCTGTATCCGCGGCTGCAGGTACAGAGACTAGAGACTGGTTCAGCGTGGGTGAGTGAACCTGGTATCGGACACCGGTGGCCAACGTTCCACAACACCTCACTACTCATTCACAAACAGGCCTGCAACGGGGGGTTTGTTATTTTCTTTGCCGGCTGTTGTATTATTATGTTTCTGTGGGCCCACACTAATTTTGAAACGTAATATTTTGTGTTTCAGAGATTTAGGTTGGAGTAACTGATTAATATTTTCCTTTTGAACAAGGTTTACAAGTTTGCAAGAAGGGTTGAGAGATTCTGCACAAGTAACAGTGATAATATTGCCTTGGTGAATTTTAAAGGGCACTTGCCTGGTTTTTTCGTTTTATTTAAACTATTTGATTTTCCTGAAATACGTTACCTGGGGTTATTGACACACTGAAAGCAAGGGAGTAACATTTGTGTGTACCAATTAGCTTCATTCGACCTTTACATAAATATTTTGATTGTGTGAATAAATAATTCATTTATTTTAATTCATGATCCCTCTGGTGTCAAGTTAATAAATAGTGATTAGAAGGTAATAAATAGTGTGTAACAAAGCTTTTAAAAGTGGTTTAAAATCAGAGGTGTAAAGAGTAAAAATACTAAACTCCTGTGTTATTTTCAGTTCATGTTATCTGAGGAGTTTGTCAGGTAAGCTAGGTTACAGGTCATAATAAATAAAGCAACCGTATAGTTAATAGCATCAGATATACCAAAGTTAAGGAACCCTTAGTGCTGTATCTTAAAGCCAGGATACTTAGAAAGCGCTACATAAATGGAGGCACCGCTGGGATGCTATTAACTAGTATTTTAGCTTGTAACACCTACTTTAAAGTAAACCCCTGTTTACCTTTGTGATTTAACTATCCTAGTTTTCTCTTCAATAATTATTCAGTTACATTTTCTTGATTCATTTCTGAGTTTATCAAAGCCAACCGGCTAGGATAGTATTTTGTAAGCCAACAACTAAATAATTAGTAAAAGAAAATCCACAACATTATAGACATGTCAACACTAGAGAATTGGTGTAAAGGGGAGGGAGTAGACCAAGCTCATGCTCTCATACTGAAGAAAGTCCCCGTAGATGCCACGAGAGACCACATTGAAGAGACAATAACTACAATCAAAGCCCTGGGAAGAGTTAGGGCCATAGGACGAATGTATGACCCCCAATCCCAGTCACTAATGGTGCTTTGTGAATGCAGTGAAAGAGTCAACCTACAGGCCATTCCCCTTGATGTCCCCCCTGTTGGTGGAGGGGAGCTGTGGACTTTGCATGGACCAACTGATGGAGAGGAGGCCACTGCTGGTGACAAAGGAGACGATGTGCCTCCGGGCCCTAAAGACAGTTTCCCGTACACAGCTGGAACAACTGAATCCGAGATGGCACCTCCTGGCACTACACAAGGTAGCTCTGCTGAGTCCATTATACGCGCAGTAGGTGATCTCCTTCTCAAAACAATGAAACCCCAAGAGAGCAATGTTTTCCGACGCTTGAGGGCATATTCTGGACTGACACCTACACCTGCTGGAGAGGAGAATTTGGACACTTGGACGGAGCAGGCACGATTGATGGTGGACGAATGTGACTGTTCCAGTCGGGAAAAACGAAAGAGGATTGTGGAGAGTTTGAAAGGGCCGGCTTTAGAGATAGCACAAGCTGTGAGAGCCAATGACCCTGATGCTTCACCTCAGGACTATATTGAGGCCCTGGAGAGAGCATTTGGAACCTCTGAGACCCCTGAAGATCTGTATTTCTCATTCAGAGCCCTTCGCCAAAGTCCAGGTGAGAGACTGTCTGATTTCTTGAGAAGGGTGGAGCGCTTGCTAACCAAGGTGGTGGAGAGAGGTGGGCTACGCACTAACCAAAGAGACGGTGCACGTGTGGAACAACTCCTCAGGGGCGCCATCGAGTCAGATCTACTGCTCCTGCAGTTACGCTTGAGAGAGAGGAAGAATAACCCACCCTCTTTCCTGGAACTGTTGAATGAAATTCGACAAGAAGAGGACCAACAGATAGTACGGAAAAAATCGTCTCCCAACCCAGCCAAGCCTATGGTTAGACAAGTGAGAGTCGATGATGAAGCTAAGCTAACAGACAAAGAGGTTCAAGATCTCAAAGCCCAGATTGAGTTTTTGCAGTCCCGAGTATCTGAGTTGACAGTTGGGCCGTTAAAGGCTACCACTAAACCCCCTAAAGAGATACAGACAGAGAAACAATCCAAAGCAAAATCAAACAGTGAGGTTCAAGCATTAAAGAGACAAGTGGAGAGTCTACAGAGTCAGATTGGGGTTATGACAGTAACACACACAGAAACAAGACCAACAAGAGGGTCTGGTTGGAGAGCTGACCCCAGAGAGAATAAAGGAAGCTATAACGCCCCCAACAGACAGAGTTACAAAGGCCAATCCAGGGACAGAAATGATAGAGATGATTTTTTCTGCTATCGATGCGGAGAAGATGGTCATATAGCCACACGTTGTACCGCCCCTGAAGACTCCGCCAAAGTAATACAAAAACTGGTTCGTACCCTGAGAAGGCACAAAGAACACAACCTCAGAGACCAAACAAACCCACATAACGAGACTGAACACACTCATTGTTCTATTAAACGGAGTGCAGTAGACCACAAAAAGCCTGGTAGCCTTCCTGAGGGACTTGTTGGAGAGACTTCCTTGAGCCAAGTCATCATCGAAGGGCACTCGCTCACAGCACTGATGGATGGAGGCTCCACAGTCTCCATAGTTTTTGAGAGTTGGTTCCAAGAACATCTGTCTCATTTGCCACTCCATCCCATTTCCAGCTTGGCCCTTTGGGGTCTCAGTGAGTCCTGTTATCCTTACAAGGGCTATGTTGCGATGAATGTTCAGTTTGTGGACGACGGACCCAACCCTGCACCAAAGACGGTGTTGGCCCTTGTCTGCCCCGATCCTAGTGGTCCAGATCAGCCACCTGTTCTTTTCGGGACCAACGCAAGGAAGTTTTGCCATGGGCCCCGGACGACAGACGATACAAGGGGTAATGGGCAGGCCCAAGCATGGCGGGTTTGTGCACAGACCTCAGGCGAACAAAACTCTTCCAAAAGCCTTGAGAGGGACAAGATAGGACAGGTAAGATGGGCGGGCCCCGGACCCCTTAAAATCCCTCCAGGTGGCGCAGTTTTTGCTGCCTGTAAAGTGACTGCAGACGAAGCACTGAAGCAAGACGTACTGATGGTCGAAGCACCTGTCCAATCATTTCTTCCTGCTGGAGTCGTGGTACCACCCTGCGTCCTTCTTCCCTCCGATATGGATGTGAACGATTTTTCTGTGCTGCTCAGGAACGAGTCGCTAAAAACTAAATCCATTCCCAAAGGTACAGTCGTAGCCCAGGTCCACCAAGTTGAAGTTGTGATGGAACCCCAGAAGGATAATGGATCCCCTTCAACACTGGATCCTGGTTTGTTTGATTTTGGAGAGTCCCCCATCCCCACTGCTTGGAAGGAGAGACTAGCGAAGAAGCTATCTGAGAGAGCGGGAGTGTTTTCACTGGAGGAATGGGATGTGGGACTGGCTAAAGGCGTTGAACACAACATCCGCATGAGCGACCCCCGACCTTTCAGAGAGCGGTCAAGACGACTGGCGCCTGCGGATGTAGATGACGTCCGGCGACACCTACAGAAGCTTCTAGCTACTGGGATAATAAAGGAATCCCGCAGCCCATATGCGTCGCCTATTGTCGTGGCAAGAAAAAAAAATGGTTCAGTCCGAATGTGTATTGATTACCGTACTCTGAATGCTCGTACTATTCCGGATCAGTACACAGTCCCCAGGATCGATGATGCCCTCGACTGTATGACTGGCAGTCGTTGGTTCACTGTGTTGGACTTAAGAAATGGCTACTACCAAATCCCAATGTCTGAAGAAGATAAAGAGAAAACAGCCTTCATTTGTCCATTGGGATTCTTTCAATTTGAACGTATGCCCCAAGGCATCACTGGAGCGCCGTCAACCTTCCAGCGCCTCATGGAGAGGGTGGTAGGGGATATGAACTTGCTCCAGTGCCTAGTATATCTGGACGATCTCATTGTTTTCGGAAAGACATTAGAAGAACATGAGGAACGCCTCTTGAAAGTGCTAGATCGTCTTCAGGAGTATGGGCTGAAAGTATCCATCGACAAATGTCAATTTTGTCAGCCGCAGGTCAAATACGTCGGCCATATTGTGTCAGCTGAAGGGATAGCTACCGACCCCGAAAAGATCATCGCCGTCGCCCGCTGGGAGCAGCCAACTGACCTTAAAACCCTGCAATCTTTTCTAGGCTTCTGCGGCTATTATAGACGCTTCGTTGCCAACTATTCAGCGATTGTAAAACCGTTGACAGACCTTACCAAAGGCTACCTTCCCACTCAGCGCAACAAGAAAGCAACTGCCCAGACGGCTAGCTACTTCAAGAGGCCTGAGCCATTTGGTGAGAGGTGGACCCCTGAATGTACAGCGGCGTTTCAAAAAATAATCCACTGTCTCACTCACGCTCCTGTCCTGGCCTACGCAGACCCGGCCAAGCCCTATATACTCCACGTGGACGCCAGTTTCGACGGGTTAGGTGCCGTCCTCAACCAGGAGTATTCAGATGGTTTGCGCCCTGTAGCTTTTGCCAGTAGGAAACTGCGGAACTCTGAAAGAAATTACCCTGTTCATCAGCTCGAGTTTCTCGCACTAAAATGGGCAGTGGTTGACAAATTTCATGATTACCTATATGGGGCTAAATTCACCGTCAGAACGGATAATAACCCACTGACCTATGTTCTCACGACTGCCAAGCTCAATGCCACAGGACATCGGTGGCTGGCAGCCCTGTCTACATACGATTTTGCCATACAATATAGGCCAGGAAGAGAGAACGTGGATGCAGACCTGCTGTCCAGAAACCCAAGTGAAGGGGATGAAGGATGGATACCTCCATCAGGGGTAAAAGCCCTCTGTAAGAGACTCAATGTCGTCGAGTCCCCAGGTCCCCCGAACCGATGCGTGGATCAGCTAGGTGCATCGCCCTCTGCTATCCCAGACTTGTATGCCTATCCAGTTAGGTTTGATGGAGGCCCTGTGGACCCAGTAGGCCTCGTGGACATGCAGAAAGATCAGGACACTGATGAAGTCATTGGAAGGGTGAAACAGGAGATAAGAGCAAACCACTGGCCTTGTCCCATCCAGAGCACCCATAAGGACGCTGTACTGTTCCAGCGAGAAGGTGGAAAATTGCACCTGCAAAATGGGCTCCTGTATCGCAAGGTGGTGAAGCCGACCGGGAAAGCAATATTTCAGTTAGTGCTTCCAGAACAACACAGACGCCTCGTGCTAAAGTCCTTGCACGATGATTTTGGCCATCTTGGGATTGATAAGACTACTGAGCTAGTGCGTGATAGATTTTACTGGCCCAAAATGGCTGTTGACATCGACCAGTATATCAAGACCTGTGGGAGGTGCGTGGCTCAGAAGACCTTGCCGCACAGAGCTACTCCACTGAACCAAATCACCAGTCGAGGTCCGATGGATTTGGTTTGCATTGATTTTCTGTCGATTGAACCAGACACCCGAGGAGTAGCTAATGTCTTAGTGATCACCGACCATTTTACTCGCTATGCTCAAGCCTTCCCCACGAGTAATCAGACCGCAGCCACAGTAGCCAAAGTGCTGTTGGAGAAGTTCTTCGTCCATTACGGCCTGCCCACACGTATACACTCAGACCAAGGGCGAGACTTTGAGAGTCGGTTGATAAAGGAGCTCTTGGGCATGCTGGGGATTAAGAAATCAAGAACTACCCCGTATCACCCACAGGGGGACCCACAGCCGGAGCGCTTCAACCGCACTCTCTTGTCCATGTTGGGTACTCTCAATCCCAAAAACAAACAAAGGTGGAGTCAACATGTAGCTTTTCTGGTGCATGCTTACAATTGCAGCCGCAATGAGTCGACCGGTTACTCCCCTTATTTCCTGATGTTCGGGAGAGAGGCCCGCCTCCCTATTGATGTGTGTTTTGGTCTGTCTAGTGAAGGAGAAGACAAGAAAACTCATCACCGGTACGTGGAAGAGCTAAGAAAGGATTTGAGTCATGCTTATCACCTTGCATCTGAAGTTTCTGGGAGAAACCATCAGAAGAACAAGAGAAACTACGACAAGAGAGTCCGAGTCCACGACCTGCAAGAAGGAGACCGCGTACTCATTCGAGCCTTGGGAGTACCGGGAAAACACAAACTAAAAGAGAAATGGAACTTGCAGCCATATGTGGTGGTTGGAAAGCTTCCCAACTTACCTGTTTATCGGGTCAAGTCTGAAGAAGGAAGAAGTATTGTAAAAACACTTCACCGAGATCATCTGCTTCCGATAGGGTTCCTGGTGAGGATGCCTGGGGTCCAGGAAGAGAATCCCCAATACCAGAGACCCACCACCAGAGCAAGGGCAACAGGTGATGGGGTGCTAGTGACGGGTGAATCCGAGCATGGTGGTTCTGAGTCTGAAGAGGAGGATTCTCACCGCACTTGGAGAGAGATCACAAACTCTGACTGGCCAAGTTTGCCTACTTCCTTGCAACCTCTGCACTGTGCACAAGATGAGATCAAGGCAGATTGGTTGGAGAGTAGTGGTGCCCCTGGTACACCTCCAAACGAAGAAGAGACTGACACTGGGCCTATGGTAGAAGAGGAAACTGCCAGCATTGTGTTGTCATTTGTGGACCCTGTGGCGGACACAGGACTGGACCTGGGAGACGTCCCAATTACTAGTGAGTCTGAAGATGGACCAGCACCTGTCAGTGACCCAGTTGTAAAAAGAGCAGTTAAGCCAGTCATCCGCTTGAGTTATGATGAACCAGGAGAGCCCACGAACAAACCACTTGTCATTCTGCATAGAGGGATGAGGATATGCATCACACCCATGCCTTCCTACAGACTCAAGGTCCAGTGTGACGAGAGCATGAGTAAGGAGCTAGCTAAAAAGTCTGATATGGCAACCCTTAGATCCCAAAACTGTTAAAGAGTAAGTCTGATGAGGACATCCAGACCTTTAAAAGGGGGAGGGTGTAGCCAGGGAATAAATCCCAGCATTAAAATAGGTTGCCATGTTCCTTTAAAACCGAAACCAGGTTATAGATTGTGTGAAAGTAGTTCCCTCAACATGAGGTAAATCAGACTAACTTGTTTGTTTTGGTGTTTTGGTATTTGCCCTGCTACTATTGGTCAGTGAGTAGAGACGTCAGGTTTTCTCTGTGGGGATTGGCCAAGGGGCGGGGCGAGAGAAAAAAGGAATGGAGGTGTGAGAATGGAGGTGTGCGCCGAAGCATGGCCGCTGTGTGTTTTTCTTCCTCGCCATAGCGATTAGTCTGCAGCTAAGTTCGCTAGTGTAGAGTGTATGTATGAGTGTAATCTTACTCTTACGTTAAGTACAGGGGTAATTGATGTACACTGTGTTGAAAGACTGAGTTACGGAGCTACGGAGTTAACGAGCCACTCTCCAGACGGCTACGTGATTGCATGCTTACGTTGTGCTCGTGATTCATGGACTGTGGCTCTCGGACAGAGTCAAGGACAGTGCGCCGTGGGATCGGACCAACTCGGGTGAGCTGTGGTGGTTGAGGGGGACCTGCCGTGTCTTTCCTCCAACGTCGGCGGACGTCGTCGCGGCAACGAGAAGGTTAACGAGCGGCTTCAGTGAGTCTCGGACGAGACCGGGACTTTTTCCTGTATCCGCGGCTGCAGGTACAGAGACTAGAGACTGGTTCAGCGTGGGTGAGTGAACCTGGTATCGGACACCGGTGGCCAACGTTCCACAACACCTCACTACTCATTCACAAACAGCCCTGCAACGGGGGGTTTGTTATTTTCTTTGCCGGCTGTTGTATTATTATGTTTCTGTGGGCCCACACTAATTTTGAAACGTAATATTTTGTGTTTCAGAGATTTAGGTTGGAGTAACTGATTAATATTTTCCTTTTGAACAAGGTTTACAAGTTTGCAAGAAGGGTTGAGAGATTCTGCACAAGTAACAGTGATAATATTGCCTTGGTGAATTTTAAAGGGCACTTGCCTGGTTTTTTCGTTTTATTTAAACTATTTGATTTTCCTGAAATACGTTACCTGGGGTTATTGACACACTGAAAGCAAGGGAGTAACATTTGTGTGTACCAATTAGCTTCATTCGACCTTTACATAAATATTTTGATTGTGTGAATAAATAATTCATTTATTTTAATTCATGATCCCTCTGGTGTCAAGTTAATAAATAGTGATTAGAAGGTAATAAATAGTGTGTAACAAAGCTTTTAAAAGTGGTTTAAAATCAGAGGTGTAAAGAGTAAAAATACTAAACTCCTGTGTTATTTTCAGTTCATGTTATCTGAGGAGTTTGTCAGGTAAGCTAGGTTACAGGTCATAATAAATAAAGCAACCGTATAGTTAATAGCATCAGATATACCAAAGTTAAGGAACCCTTAGTGCTGTATCTTAAAGCCAGGATACTTAGAAAGCGCTACATAAGCATTCAACTATATCTCCAGCAAGAGCTACAACGAAAACATCTCCTCTCCTCATATTTTATTTCCCCCGTAGGAGTGACACGTGTCTCGGCTATTCACACATCTGGTGACATCACTCTTGAGCTCGTCGAATATCTGGTGTATGGACTCCACGTGAGGTTTGAGGTCCCTGGTGTCGTCGCTCCCGTCGGCCATGGCCGTCGGCAGAACCGTTTGCAGGTAAAACTCCAAGATGCTGTTCATTGCGTGGCACGCAAACGGGCTCTGTGGGTGAGAAGCACAGCACCAGCCGGTTAACTCTTTAACGCCGTGCAGGACGCTCGACTCGCGGGTAAGTGTGCGCTGGGTGTTGAGGTTGAGTTTCACTAGAGCGCCGCATTTTTTCTTCTTCTTTTTGTTTTGTTTAATCCAAAACTGAACTTGGTGGAGAGTTTGCAGAGGAGCTTACCTTGAAAGAGTCCTCCACGGTCTGGTCCAGCAGCGCCGTGTCCAAGTCGTTGTTTGCTTCCTGCAGAAAGAGGAATAACATGTTTTTTCAAACCGCCATGAGATGAGATGAGCGTCTGCAGCCGCAGAGGCCCCGCACTGAGGTGAGAAAGTGCTGCATCACATGGAGCCTGACGCTAAGATGCAGCAGCAGCAGCAGCAGCAGCTGTCAGTGTCACTGTGGAGTTGAATGCATTTACTCACGTAGAAGTCTCTGATCTGTGAATAGTCCTCTCTGAGCTTCTTGAGCCTCACAGGGAAGCTCTCCACGAATCGACAGCAGTTGTTACACATTGGAGTCGAGACAGTAGTGATGAAGGAGAAGAACCAGACCAGGAGAGGCAGGAGTAGAGACAGAGGAGTCATGCTGGTGGACAAGCTGCTGAAGTCTTCTGGCTGGAGAGACGAGATGAGAAGAGTGGGCCCTCAGTGGACGTAGATGAAGTTCTCTTGACTTCTGAGAGGAGAAATATTCTCAGATCTTGCTGGAGAGCGTATAGTGTACATCAGCTGGGCATCCCTCTTTATAGCAAGAATGGGACAGATATCTGAAGGCGGAGACTAACTGGAAGTGCAACATTTTCTTCTCTTGAATCATACACGCTGGTACCATCAACTTGCCACTTCCTCTTTTTTGCTCTCAGATCTCTTCTTTGGTTTCAAATCGATTCTTTTTGATTGAATAATAAAGGAACAAAATTCTCTCCATAAACTGTCACCTTCAGAGGAAATCTATCCGCAGAGGTGGCAAAAGTATTCACATTCTGTACTTAAGTAAAAGTACTTGTACTTGTGTAAAAAAAAATACTCTGGTAAAAGTACTGATTCAACTGATTTACTCAAGTAAAAGTAAGAAAGTGCAACCTCTGAAATGTACTTAAGTAAAAAGTAAAACCGATTTTACCATTAATGAAACAAAACGTCTGTTGATAATTTTGCAAAATGAAAAAAGTTGTGACAGAATAATCTAGACTGAACTGAACAGAGGTCCTGCATGAGGATCTGGATTATTTTTAATAATAAATTGAGGGCTAGCTAACGTTAGCTATATATGATCAATTCGCATTCGCCACAAATCATTCTAGGAAACGACAACATTGAACAGTTCTCTTAAATAAGGCCATGGATGGGGAATGTTTTCTGAAGCGTTGCCATCGGCACTACACCTCCATGCTGCTGGAGGTTCTCTCTCTAAAGCCGGGCATACACTGAGCCATATTTTAAATCCTTTGATTCAGCTCCATCTCAAACTGCGTGACTAGATCACTGAGTTCAAAAGTCCGCAGCCCACAAATCATGTTCTCATACTTTACGGCCTGATGCTCTGATGTGACTGACGCACACAAGAATTTTGTAAATGTAAAAAATAAAGAAAAGCTATTGCATATATATTTTTCATACGTATGTTACATTGACCATGTTTCCATTTCCAAAAGCAATAGAAGAGGAAGACATCCGGAGGGCTGATTTCTTTCTTCTCAGGCACTGTAATGTATGTCTCCACTTCGTACTCTTTAAGTTTCCCTTTCTGAGCTTTGGTGACATCTAGAGGTGAGTTTACAGAATGCAACAGAGTGAATACCCTGCATGTCCCTAAGCAGAAACTCTGGTGGTTGCAGTTTCGTTTCTGCTGCTTCTTGCAGGGATTCATTCATGAATGAATTTGTGTCACAGAGGGATTGTGGGATTTTATTTTTTATATCATATTCATAAAACAATACTTTTATACACGTTTAATATTTAAAAAAACAACAATTAAAAGTCTTTTTTTTTTCCTCCTTGAGTTGAACAGTATTAGATTTTGTTTAGAGGTCAGCGGGTCTTCAAACAGAGTTCCCTCGGCGTCTTTGCCGGTTAAAGGCCAGATACGCCTCAATGTAGTTAAACAACACGTTCAGCTCTCCCATGGCCTTAAACAGACCTTTACTCTCCATCTGCAGACAGACACACAGCATGTAAGTGAATAATGCACCAACACCGGCAATTTAACATCACAGGAGACACTGACAACGCCGCTCACCTGAGTGTAAGTAGAGTTTAGAGTCTGGATGTCAAACTGCTTGCAGGATAAGTAGTTTCTCTGTAATAGAAGCAAGAGAAATATGACGTTACAACACGCTCTGGAGTTCCTCCACTGCGTTAATGGCTGAAGCTGTGTTTTGCTGACCCATCAGATAAACACAGGCTGTCTGCATCTGCGTCTATTTGTTTACTTATGGTACGGGTGCCGGGACAGGTCAGGCCAAAACCTTTATTCGGTGGATTCTTTCAAACATTAAAAAAAAAACGTTTTTCATCCTTCATTATTATTGTGCAACATTTCAAGTCATTTTACTGTATAACTGTAAAGACAAACACTCATAAAACCTGTTCCTTCATAAGTTTGCTCACATTTTGACATGATTCTTGTTCAGAGTGACCCTGACTATTATCGGCATAGCTCTAACATTATTACTGTAGAATTTGGAAGAAAATCAATGACAACGTCTTGAATGCATTGCATTGATTGCCATGATCAACGACTTTACATTGATTTTCTTCCAAATTCTACAGTAAAATTACTTGAGCTATTGTACAGTAGTAGTCAATGTCGCTGTGAATAGCAATCAAGTCTAAATTTGAGCAAACCTATGAAGAAATTGTGTTGTCATTGATTTTCTTCCAAATTCCAAAGAATTGAGAATGGAGCTATTGTCCACTATTAGTCAGGGTATAGCCAACATTTGAGCAAACCTATGAAGGAAAGAGTTTTATGAGTGTTTGAAAATGAGGACTTGAACTGTCAGAATGTGTTTCCCTTTGATGACTCATTGATTTTCTTCCAAATTCTACAGTAAAATGACATGACATGTTGCACAACAACAGAGAGGGATGTCGTGAATAAGAATCAAATCAGTCATTGTGGTAACATATAAGGAAAACCGAGTTTTAGTTTTTGAATCAGAATCCACCGATTGGCAAATAGACGCGCAAGAAACTGACATTACTGATATGTGTCTCGGCTACTCACACATCTGGTGACATCACTCCTGAGCTCGTCGAATATCTGGTGTATGGACTCCACGTGAGGTTTGAAGTCCCTGGTGTCGTCGCTCCCGTCGGCCATGGCCGTCGGCAGAACCGTTTGCAGGTAAAACTCCAAGATGCTGTTCACTGCGTGGTACGCAAACGGGCTCTGTGGGTGAGAAGCACAGCACCAGCCGGTTAACTCTTTACTCTCACTTCTTCTTTTCTTTTTGTTTTGTTTAACCCAAAACTTAACTCGGTGGAGAGTTTGCAGAGGAGCTTACCTTGAAATAGTCCTCCACGGTCTGGTCCAGCAGCGCCGTGTCCGAGTCGTTGTTTGCTACCTGCAGAAAGAGGAATAACATGTTTTTTCAAACCGCCATGAGATGAGATGAGCGTCTGCAGCCGCAGAGGCCCCGCACTGAGGTGAGAAAGTGCTGCATCACATGGAGCCTGACGCTAAAATGCAGCAGCAGCAGCAGCAGCTGTCAGTGTCACTGTGGAGTTGAATGCATTTACTCACGTAGAAGTCTCTGATCTGTGAATAGTTCTCTCTGAGCTTCTTGAGCCTCACAGGGAAGCTCTCCACGAATCGACAGCAGTTGTTGTTGCACATTGGAATGGAGAGGACCATGCTGATGAAGGACAGGAGAGGCAGGAGTAGAGACAGAGGAGTCATGCTGGTGGACAAGCTGCTGAAGTCTTCTGGCTGGAGAGACGAGATGAGAAGAGTGGGCCCTCAGTGGACGTAGATGAAGTTCTCTTGACTTCTGAGAGGAGAAATATTCTCAGTAGGATCTTGCTGGAGAATGTCAGTGTTGTGCCTGAACGAGTTCAATGAACGAAAGTTCAATGAACGAAAGTTCATTGAACGAAAGTTCATTGAACGAAAGTTCATTGAACTCGTTCATATTTTGGTGAACTAAGAACTGAACCGTTCGTATTTCCGATTGAGGAACTTTATTGCGAACGCGTTCATTCTGACGTATGTGAGCGGCGTTCATACACGTTCTATTTTCGTTCAAAACTATGCCAGAGTTCCAGTGACACCCCCCAAATAAAACACCCCGTGAACTGTGCTTAACGACGCTGCGGAAAGCCATCCGATGTGGCAACAGATTTGCACCGCGACACCGCTCGTCGCCCTGTCGCACAAACAAAACGTCATCACAACAAAGCATGGGCTATGGAGGAGGAAAGCAACACTCCGGAGCTCTCAGACTGCACATAAACATTTAAAAGAGTTTTTCGGCAAAGACAGTACTGACGCAGACGGTTGAAACGTGACTTTTGTCTGTAAACCTTGCCCGCCCGGTTTGAAAAATAAAGTCTGCACATAGACGACGTCAACAGCAAACTTAAAACGGCACATTGAACTGAAGCACCCAGCTAGTAATTTTGACAAATAGCTCGCAGCAATGTATTGGAGGTAAAAAAAAAAAAAAAAGTAAAAAGAACTAAAAATGAACTATTTAGTTTATATTTGAAATCATGAACGAACGAGTTCATTTTAAAGATTGTGAACCATGAACTGAACTAGTTTGTGTAGAAAAAGAATTTTCCCAACACTGGAGAGCGTATAGTGTACATCAGCTGGGCATCCCTCTTTATAGCAAGAATGGGACAGATATCTGAAGGCGGAGACTAACTGGAAGTGCAACAGTTAAACGTGATTTTTTTTCTTTTCCTGAATCAGACATTTGTGGTTTACACCCATACACATTGACATTTTCTGTTGTTTGAATCATTCAGTAATCTCTAAATTGCCTTTCATTTCAAAAATCCTGGAAAAAGTTGTTTTTACTCAATTGAAATCATTTCTGGATGAGCATGAGGTCCTGGAGGTCTTCCAGTCAGGTTTTAAAACAATGCATAGCACAGAGTCAGCTCTATTAAGAGTTTTTAATGACATCCTCCTGGCAAATGACTCTGGAGACTACGTGACTCTTGTGCTTCTGGACTTGACTTCGGCTTTTGATACCGTGGACCACAGCATTTTGGTGCATCGATTGCAGCACCTAGTAGGTATTTCTGGCACCGCCCTGGACTGGTTTAAGTCCTACCTGGCAAACAGGACTATGTGCATACGCCTTGGTGGTTCTGAGTCCCGCTCTGCTCCGCTGTCATATGGGGTTCCACAGGGTTCAGTTTTAGGGCCCCTGCTTTTCTCATTGTATCTGCTGCCCCTGGCTTCCATCCTGAGAAAGCATAGGATCTCTTTTCATTGTTATGCTGATGACAGCCAGATCTATGTGCAACTAAGAAAGAAGGATGCGTTTTCCCTGAAATCACTTCTTTTATGTCTTGAGGACATTAAAGCTTGGATGTCCTTGAACTTTTTAAGATTTAATGAAAATAAAACTGAAGTGATGGTGTTCAGTCCCAGTGGCCCCAGCAAACCACCTCCTGTTGATTTGGGCCCCTTGGTGGGTTACGGGAAGGACATAGTTACAAACTTGGGTTTTAGGATGGACAGTGATTTTAAACTTGACCGGCAAATTGGTGCAATAGTTAAGTCCAGCTTTTTTCACCTTAGGCAGCTGGCAAAGGTGAAGCCTTTCCAGTAATCCACGCCTTCATTACTTCGCGGCTTGATTACTGTAATGCACTTTAACTTGGAGTCAGCCAATCCTCCCTCGCACGTCTCCAGTTGGTTCAAAATGCTGCTGCTCGCCTTTTAACTGGAGCACGTAAGAGGGAGCACATTACTCCCATTTTAGCCTCTCTCCATGGGCTTTTTAGAGTCCATTTTAAGATTATTTTATTTGTTTTTAAATCTTTAAATGGTCTCGCCCCGCCTTACCTCTCTGAGTTGCTCCATCCGTACGCTCCTGCCCGGTGCCTCAGGTCAGCTGATCAGCTGCTCCTGGAGGTACCAAGGGCCAAACGGAGACTCAGAGGGGATAGAGCCTTTTCTGTTGTCGGTCCTAAATTATGGAATGATCTCCCCCTACATGTCAGACAAGCCCCTTCGCTGTCCATTTTTAAAACACATCTTAAGACCCATTTTTACTCTCTGGCTTTTAATGCAGCATGAGACCCTGTTTTCTGTTCTGTTTTATTATCATTTTAATCATGTTTATCATTTATTATTATTATTTTTTATTATATTATTTTTTTTACATTGTTTTTATTGTTTTTATATTGTCTCTTATGTTTGATGTCTTATTTTTTAGGTTGTATTTTATGTATAGCACTTTGTGTCAGCCACAGCTGTTTTAAAGGGCTTTATAAATAAAGTTGAGTTGAGTTGAGTAATGTTTTTTTGCTGAATATGCAACTCAGCCACACATTTAGATTTCAACAATCAATTCTAATTCTAATTTCTAAATATAATAATTATATTTATAATAATAATTAATATTATTATTAGAGTTATAAGGTGGTGGCATCAGATAGAAGTTATGTCACTTAACATATGATTGTCAGCGCACAATGAGAGGCCCAGATTTGATATTTAGTAAATGAAATAATGCCTTAAATTGCTTTAAAATCAGTGGCTTACATTCTAACATTCCTGTGTAGTAAGAACTGATGCTGACAAAGAGAAGTGATTAGTTGCTCTTAGATAGATAGACAACTTTATTGATCCCTTTGTGAGGTTCCCGCAGGGAAATTGACATCTCCATCGCATACAGCACTGTCAGACATACATGTAAGAAAAAACAGTACAGTAAGCCCAAATACCAAAAAAACACCCAATAAAGAATAATAGTAATAAAAAATAAATACTGTGACTATACATAGATGGTTGTTGCATAAATATAGAAATACCGGGTACATTGTATTGCACATTACTGTTGTAGGTTGCATTCAAAAAGTCATTCAGGCCCTTTCCTTTCTGTCCTCCCCCCCTCTCTGGTTAAAGAGTTTGATGGCACGGGGGACAAAGGAGTTCCTCAGTCTATTAGTCCTCTTGATGCAGAGTGAGGGGTGGTTTCCCATCTGTGCATTTTCTATCCAGAACAAGCATTTTGGTCTGGTCTGTTTGCACCATTCATGTTTGACAGCACTGGCAATTTATAAAACAGTTTTTTTTTCTGGGGATCATTCATGGTGATGCCCTCTTCCCTCAAAGACTTTACAATAGGGTTCCAATTAAAGTTCATTTACCGGATGGAGCGAGGTTAAATCAACAGCACGGCCTGGAAGAGTGAGTGCAGTATATACAGTTGAAACCAGATGTTTACATACAATGTGTTAAAAGACACAAACATTTTTTCCTCCTTTTTGTCCGAAATCTGCGAATGAACATCAAAACAAAAGCTAAAGACCTTGTGAAGGTGATGGCTGGTGAGAGAGTGTCATTCTCCACAGTGAAACGAGTCCTGTATCAACATGGACTGAAAGGCCACTCAGCGAGGAAGGAGCCATTACTCCAAAAGCAACATAAAAAAAGCCAGATTACAGTTTGTGTACATTATGTGGAAATATTGAAGCAACATCTCAAGACATCAGCCAGGAAGTTAAAGCTTGAATCTTCCAAATGGACAATGACCCTAAGCATACTGCCATCACAAAGCCCCGATCTCAAGCCCGTAGAAAATTTGTGGGCAGATCTGAAAAGGCGTGTGCGAGCGAGGTGGCCTCAGTTCTGTCAGCAGGAATGGACCAGAATTACAGCAGACTATTGCGAGAAGCTGGTGGAAGGAAACGTTTGACCCAAGACATGTATATAAACTTCTGACTTTGAAGAAAGTAATAAAAAATATCTAAGAAATTCTCTGTCTCTTTATTGTGGCATTTAGCAAATAGAAATAATTGTGGTCATCCTAACTGACCTAAAACAGGAGATGTTTAGTCTGATTTAACTTCAGACAGTGAGGAAAAAAAGTTTGTGTCTTTTAACACAGTGAATGTAAACATCTGGTTTCAACACAACACATAAACAACCAACACATAAACATATGTTCCAGTGTCTCCAGCCGAAAGAAAGAAAGATTTAATTAAATATAATGAAATTATAGTGCATAGTGCATATTGCAAAGTCACCTTTAGACGGTGTGTTTTCGCAGTAAGAAGAGTGGAGCAAGATGGTGAAAGAAAAGAGGAAGAGAAAAGAGCCTTGAATGTGAATGTACAGTACAGAAGCGATATAACTTCTGAACTTCAGCTTTGCCTTTACATTTCCTCGCCCTTGTGCGTCACATTTTCGGTGTTTGGTCTGCCTAGTGCATATTGCAACTGTCACCTTAGAGTGAATCTATCCGTCGCTGCAAAGAGATTCTTCACCGCATTCCTCTTTCAGTTTCGCACTGGTTGTCAGTTGCCAGGCACTACAGGACACCCTCAGAAGGCCCCATGTCCATTCTCACGAGTCACAACTGTTTTAGAGGAACAAGGGGAGAGTGCATATTGCAACTGTCATCTGTCTTCTGAGGAAATCTATCCACACAGGTGGCAAAAGTATTCAGATTCTGTACTTAAGTAAAAGTACGGATACTTATGCAAAAAAAATACTGGTGAGTGCAGGCTCTGAAATGCACTTAAACCTATATATATCGCGATAGACACGTGATCAAGATCAATAGAAAATACGTTCGATAGAATGTTTGATAATTTCACTTGAACTCTGTTAGAGAAACATAGGAAGAAAACCCAGAGCCACAACTGCAAGTCATTCTGGGGGATGTAGGCAGAGGAAGGACTTTAGCCTCTGGACCTATCACGGCCCAGCTAAGACAACAACAACAACAAAAAGAACAGCGTGGAGTGAAAAGAGAATATGAGAGCGACAGCGCGAGAGGAAATTGTAGATAAAAAGGAAAGATCACGTTACCAGTTTGGCAATTTGGTTATTTTAAGTCAGACATGAGTCAGACCGATGTTGTCTGCAAACTTGGTGGTGAGTGAACATATTAATTGTCTCTTGTCTCTTGATTAGTGTAAGAGTCGGTTAAGTTTCGTTTATCTGCCGGTCAGTGAGTGGCTGCTGAGTCGGTTAATCAGGGATCCACGAGCAGCGGTTACGAGTCGGTTAAGTTTGGTTTCTCTGCGTATTGTTTGCTGGTCAAGTCTGGTAGTACGTTTAGTTTCTCTGCAGAGTGAAGATGTAAGATATTTGAATAGAGCCGTTTATTGATTATCAATCAAACGTGGTAGGACTCAACTGAGCCGGTTAAACAGACTCTTGATTTATTCGAGTCGTCTTTGATGGCCGGTTATATGAACAGAATCTTTTTTTTTCCACCACTACTGAATTAATTAAAAATGAATGAAATTTAAATGCTATTGAATATGTCGTTGTTATAATTAAAAAAAAAAAAAATTAAAATGAGAGATAAAAATTGGTTATGACGGGATTTCTATGACCCTATCAGTCAAAATTACAGACAACGAAAACGTCCAGCACACGACAGTAGTGCCACACGACAAAACATCAAAGCGATATAAAGAAATAACGGATGCAGCTTAGCACAGTTGAGAAGTCTGAGTAGAATAGGTTAAAAAAATGTATAAATAATTATTGATATACACAGATATGAAACATTTATACCGTGAGGTCTTTAAATGGGGTTGCCATTCCCCCTCATCCCCCTTCAACTCGAGTACTGTGTGTGTCGAAAGATGCATGCCCGCATAGAAACACTGATCAGGCACGCATGTGTTAATAGGAGTTGCAGGACTTAACAGACTTGGAGCTTTAAGGGACAGCCCTCCAAAACCACAGCAGACCTCTCAAAAACAATCACTCACACGTGAACACTTTTATAAGCAAATCATCTGTGGAGATTTGGGGTTTGGAGCTTTGTCATATCTGGACATTAATAAATCACCCAGCATTCATCCAGCATGTCATGGACGTCTCCTTCTTAATGCCTGTTGATTAATGCCAACCCTGACATCAGCTGGACACATGTGGAACAGCAGAACACGTGCAAACTGTGGGATAAATCCTGAATAGTGTTTGAGAGCAGTTGCAGGAAGCGCAGACACTCACAAATAATCTGGAGACCCATGTTAACCCCCGTCTTCCTCGTCTTGGCTGGAAACACTTTATTTCATTGTTCACCACCAGGCAGTAACACACAGCAGACAAAAGAAACACTTCTGAATCTGTATTTTTATTTTTACTTAAATAAAATCCCTGGCACATAAAAGGTTGACATTTAACAAATAGTTTAGTCTGCATGATAGCCTTACAGTAGAAACGCACCAGAACAGTTTTATAATGTTTGATAAATATACATATTGTACTTCTACAGTGTGTTTTTTTTTTTTTTTGGTAATTATAAATATCGCATAAAAAAATTCACTCCACATCTTCGTGGGTGAAATAAAATAACATATTAAGTTAATTCAAGTACAACTTGAGAAATGCAAAATGTCGTAAAAGTGAAATCAACGCGTCTGTATCATGACTGTGTCTTCTGTTCCAGCGTCTCCAGCCACTCCAGGACGGTGTCCAGCTCCCCCACCGCCTTCTTTGCCGCCTGGTCTATCTGGAGCTGCTCCATGGGGAGGAGAGAGGAGCAAGATGGTGAAAGAAAAGAGGAAAGACTTAGCGTGAATTTACAGAAGCGATATAGTTATTAATGCAGGCGTGAGTTTCCCCATAACCCTGTTTATGGGTTATTTATTAGGGCCCAAAACACTAAATTATTTAAATTAAAAGGGCAAGAAATTATGTTTTTAAGAAAAAATATATGAACAATATATTTTATATTTTTTCCTTTGACCTTCAGAGCATGTTGCATTTGTGACAACCAAAAAAAGTGGGACATATAGGGAATGCGTCTAGCACCACCTGCAGTCCATTGTATGACACACACACACACACACATATATATATAAAGCAATTAATTGAGGTGAGTAGTTTTTCTACCTTGATAAACTCAGCATGCACGCCATCAATTGTCCTCTGGGTTTCCTCTCCACAGTGGCAGTGCTGCACGGACCAGAACACAACCATCAGTGCCAACTCACGGCTTTTTATTCATTGATTTAAAATTAAACTCAAGCACGTATCGAGAGCGGACAGCGGAGCAGCAAACGTACACATTTGTGCACGTCTCTTCTGATGCTGACGAAGGCGTTGGCCAGGGCGCTGGTGCATCGACGCTGCTGCGGCTCGGGGGAGACGTAGTTGCTGAACACTCTCTCAACGTAGAAGCGCAGCACCAGGCGCATGAAGCAGCACGTCTGGCCCTCCTGACAGAGACACACAAAGGTAAGAGTTCACGCTCTCATATCTGTACTCATTAGGCTTTGTACACCGGACTGGTCGAGTAGTCGACTTTACTGCTGCACCGTGACGCTTTAAAGGGAAACTACTACAACCTGGACCTTATTTCTTGCATAAAATAAGGTAGTTTACTCACCCATATAACTTTGGTGTCATTTGCACTCGTTTAGGAAATAATTATATCATCTGTATAAGCGGGAGTGACTGGGGCATGGAGACACAGCCTCCAAATAACACATTATCTGCCGTGAAACTCTGCATTCATTTCACTAATATTTTGTTATGACACGCTAGTGCTATTACCTGTTGAGTCTGGAGTTATCTGTTATCATCATCTGGGACCCCGGATGATGATAACAGGTAACTCCCACTATATGGATGTATTGTTTATTGTTAAAAGGATCCCCATTAGCTGTCACCAAAGTGGGACAAGCTAATCTTCCTGGGGTCCAAAAAAAAAAAGAAAGAAAGATGATAATTAAAAACAATAAAACATCTTAGACATCATTAAAACATCATCAGAAATTATTCAAAATAAGTTATTACATTCATTATTACATTCATAGAGTCCATTCCCTTCGCCCTTCTTCTTCCCTTCTTTAAATATTGCATTCTCAAATGGTACTTGAAAGATATTTTGCTATTCAGCTTACGCATATTCAGTGGACAGTTATTCCAATGATTGACGGCACATGGAACAATGTAATAGCAACCTGGCAGCTCACAGTTTGTAATTTCTTTAGTTGACCCTTAGATGCTGAGGACCATACAGGTGCACAATAATCCAGGTGACATAACATTAACGATTTAGTCACCTGTCCCACAATGTGTGTAGGGACATAAAAACGACATTTCCTCACCATGGAGATACCACAACCCTTCTTCTTCACTATGGTATCAATGTGTTCTGCCCTATAATTTTACTTTGTCTACCTGTTCTATGGGTTCCCCAGACAAATTCAACGGATTCTAGGGGCCCCTGATTGAGGGGGGCCCAGTGGTCCTTAATGATGATGAAATTATAATACAGAAATGTTGTTCTTCTTTCACAAATATGGTAATGATAGTCAAAAATACCATTAAAATGCATAATTGTAAGGAAAATAGCATTAAAAAATTTTCGCCGCTGTGTTGGGGGGCCTTTTCATGGGGCCCAAAATCCCTAGTGCCGCCCCTGAGCGTAGTACAATGTAGAATCATCGGCATACATTTGTACAGTCGCTTTACACAAAACCAATGGTTAATTGTTTGTGAAGATAAAAGTGGTCCTAGGCAGCTCCCTTACGTTAATCTAATTACTTCCTAAGCGGGTGCAAATAACACAGAAGTTACCTGGGTGAGTAAACCGCTAGAAATAAGGTCCAGGTTGTAAAAAAACAGTAGTTCCCCTTTAAGCAGGAAGTCGACTAGTCGCAGATGACGTGACTGTAACAACACAGACGCCTCGGGGAAGACAGGGGAGGAGCCCAGAGGGTCACTGCGTTGCTGCAAGCCAGTAGCGGTTCACTGAAGACAAAGCCCGTTTGTACCGTGACATGCAGAATACGTACAGTAGGTCAGTCACTACTGCAACGCACGCACATTTACAAAGGCGCTATCAGAGGAACGGTCGAAAACGACAGTCAGTTAACTTCACCTGCGGTAACAGAGAGAAGGAGCTGCAAATTCATCATTCATCACCTGTAACCGCTGGAGCCGATGCCAAACTGTCATCGGGCGAGAGGCAGGGCACGCCCTGGGCAAGTCAAATCAACAATGTGCTGATGAATTACATTGTCTATAGTTATTAGACCTTCACACGGAAAAGGATTCATCTTACAACACACTGTGAAGTTCTATTAAACGCTATTGACAGCGCTGATTTGGATAGAATATATAATTTTTTTTTCTTTTTTTTGTTTTATTAGTGTCAGACTGCCCGGGTTCAAGCTCCAATTATTTGTCAGAAAAGCCTCCGTAGTTTATTTTGTGTGAGACACTACAGTTTGTATTCAGGTCAGTAATATAGATTTCACAGCATCACTTCCTTCTGTGTTCCTATATGACGTAATACCCTGTTATCACGGCACAAGTTCTTGGACGCAGCTCCTCACCTGAACATTCTTCATAAGGGATTTATCCAGGATTTTCACCCCGACTTCAGTGTCTCCCAATAGCTGTGAAGTAAAAGACACATGAGATCAAGTCAGAATCCGCCCTCTGACGGCCGAGCGTCTGCCCTGGATGCATTCAGGGGCTTCGTGTTAAAACCCACCGCGTTTGCTCGAAGGTCAGAGTAATATTTGCGCAGCTCGTGCGTGTGGACGTTGACAGAGCAGCTGTCCAGATGCAGAGTTCTGGCCTCCGCGGGTTTGCCCAGACCGCCGAGGAGCAGGAGGAGCAGGCAGACGAGGTGGGCGAGCAGCGCGTTCATCACTACGGTTATCTGGTGGCAAGAAACATTTAATTTTCATCAGGAATAACAAGGTCCATCAGCGTTTCCCCACAGTGTTCAAAAGCAGCACATTCACAAACTTCAAAATGTTGTTTTTCATCAGTATAACAGACATTAAGGCTTTCCTACAATATTTCACTATACATTTAAAAACGGAAGAAAAAGCTGCATGAACACAGAAAGCGTACCACATCCAAAGCATTTTCTTATCTTGTCTAAAAATCTCTGTCATTAACGCTTCGTCAAGTTCCGACTCCACCGCCCGCTGCCGTGACCCGGAGAAGCAGCGCCTGTGGCTCAACTCACCTGCGTCTGTGTTGCTCAGATTCCTGGTGAAGATGTGTCTCTGTGTCTCCATCCTGTCTCCTCTTATAGTGGACAGAGGGGGATTTTTACCTGGTGTCGAACAACACACACACGCACACACACACACACACACACACCCGTGCGTGCATGCACCTGCACACAGATTACCTTACAGGAGGAGGAAGTTAGTTGCAATTAAAGGAAATGTTACCTGACGTCTTAAGGCTTGATTAGAAGAAAAGGAAAAGATATGATGAAAGACTTCCTTTTCTCTGAGGTGCGATGCGGTCATTGCGGAGAAACGACTTCACCGCCAGTGACGTGTACGTAGCTATTATCAGATTTGAGCATCATCCTTATTAATTCATTGCATTATTTGATGATATGATCTTTTAAAACGTGTCGTTTGGGTTGAAAGAATAAGTTGTCATGAATTTCTTTCTGTGTTATATTTGTGATGAGTCACCGTCATCTTCTACTAAATCACTGCATGGCTGTTTATGTTGGCTTGCATCACCACACTTTTTTTTCCCATCACTTCTCTGCCACAAGTCCTTATCGGAAACACCAACCAGACCTGCTCACCTGCTCCCCGCGGCAACTTAAGATGACTGCTAAGTTTCAGTGAGGTGAAAATCATGAGGAGGGAACTCCGTTCGAAACAAGAAGAACCCGTTTCTCACAGAGTAAAGGCAAGTGCCTCTGTAACAAATGGATGCCAATATAACTGTAAATAAGGCAGCGGCAAAAATTTCTTCGGGGAGGTGTATGTCATCTCCCATACTGTTGTGGAACTATGTGAGGGCTCGTCACGGCTCAGGAATGGTGCATGCTCATTGGGCTGAGAGTTCATCCGCCACTAGAGGTCAGGACAAAGCCTTCTGGTGCTGTGTTATCCAAGAGCATCTGATTCTGTGCAGCAGAACCCTGGTAAATAGGTCATGTACTGATTGAAAGTGTTTACAGATTTATAATACAGTGTTACAGCTCAGGTACTAAGTTAAAAATGGTTTTGACCCTTGAACAGAAACCATCATAGCGCCATTATCCTGCTGTGGTTTAACCAGTTTGAACTGCGACCCTTTAAATCAACAGAATGATCTCAATTGTTTGCCAGTCCATCCATGAGATGATGCCCCTATGACTGTTTATTTCATTAGTGAAAAAAGAAAACCCACGAAAGTTAATGTAAAAGAAATACACTGCCTGGCCAAAAACTGAGCTTATGTAAACAGTCATTGTTTCTTTAAGCTCCTTCAATGTCTCCAGATTTCTCTCCATCCAGTGTTGCATTCATTGTATTGATGATGGAGAGTCTTACCACTGCTCAAAGCTTCTCCAGCACATCCCAAAGATTCTCAATGGGGTTAAGGTCTGGACTCTGTGGTGGAACAATCCATCTCATGCTCCCTGAACCACTCTTTGACAATCTGAGCCCCATGAATCCTGACATTGGCATCTTAGAATATGATCCATTGATGGAATAAGCTGCTCATTCAGTATATTCAGGTAGTCAGCTAATGAACCTAGACCTGAGCAACTGCAGCAACCCCAGATCACAGCACTGCCCCATAGCACAGGCTTGTACAGTAGACACTAGGCATGATGGCTGCATCACTTCATCTGCCTCTCTTCTTACCCTGATGCCCCCATCACTCTGGAACAGGGTAAATCTGGACTCATCAGACCACGTGACCTTCTTCCATTGCTCCAGAGTCCAATCTTTATGCTCCCTAGCAAACTGAAGCCTTTATTTCCAGTTATCCTCACTGATTAGTGGTTTTCTTAAGACTACACAGCTGTTCAGTCCCAATCCCTTGAGTTCCCTTCACATTGTACGTGTGGAAATGTTCTTACTTTCACTATTAAACATAGCCCTGAGTTCTACTGTTGGTTTTCTTCTCTTTCATTTCACCATGCAGTAATTTCCAATAGCAAGCTCCTACCTGTTTGCTTAGTTAAATCCAGGTGGTGACTTTTTTGTCTTTTGGCCAGGCAGTGTATAAAGCGGCAGAAAAAATCAAAAACATATCATATCAGTCTTTATCACTTTAACTCAGTAGTCATTTCCCGTTTCACTGCAGCCGTTTTTGCTGAAATACCTTTTAGTTTATTTCTGCTTCATTAGACAGACATTGCAAGGAATTCAGCATCCATTCATCAACACAGAAAGTCCTAGAATTAAAAAAGAGTCACTGCCAATCTTTGGATTTATTGTTTATTTTATCTATACTAATACATTTTCTGTGACAGACAGCAGTGACCGGGGCCAGGAGACTGCATTTGGTGTATGGTGCCTTTGTCTTAAACATTAGGCTGACAATCCCCGCTGATATTGCATTATTTAATTATATATTAACGTATTTAAAACTCGGATTGATTTGGGTGATTGAAGTTGTCTGTCAGGCTGGGATAGGCTCCAGCAGACCGCTGCGACCCTTAACAGGAATACGCGGGTACAGAAGATGAATGAATGAATGAATGACGTTGTCTGTCAGCAGCATGACTCGAACTGTGAAAAGTCATCTCTAATCCTGCATATATGTGTCTACATGCACATTATTAATAATAAAATGATTCCCGTGAATGTGGAGTGGCTTAAAAAGATGGAGAAGCTTCTAGTTTCAGTGACGCCCCAAACGCGATGAAATGATCAAAGAAGACGTTTTATTTTCCATTGTTTGTACAAAGCTTCTTTATACAGAGGAATAATATACAGAAGAATAGAGAGAATTAAATGACCTTTTTTTTCTTTTTGTACCTTGAAAATCACGGGCACATTTGGGACAGTTTCAACTACATGGTAGTTACGTTTTTAACCGGTTCCTTCTGCGTCCACCGCAGGTCTGTTGGTCGTCTGCTCCACTCTGATTACATCTGATAGCATAACTACCCTCTATTACCTGTAGCATGTCTGTCGTGTACCTGTATTTTCACGCTTTCCTCGTCCTATTTATTTTTAATCGCATGTTGCATGTTGTAATTTTAAAAATGACAAAACATAAAAAACCTCAAATGTTGCTATAATCCACATTTCGCACATTCACACTTCAATGTCTGGATTCTCTACAGCAATAAAACTTAAGGTTAAAAAGCTTAAACTATCAACGCTTTACAGTTATTTGGAGTCCCACTTTCAGTAATGCAGATCCACAGCAAATGCAAGGCGTAGTAAACCTTCACTGTCTTAAATTTTCTTTGCATGATGACTTTGGATTCATGTGTTTCCTGTGCGTGTAGTCCCCCGGCCTTCGGGCACACTTTTTCTAAATGACAATAGAGTGAAGGTGTCTGAAGCACATGATGACATCCACGGGGATGGGAGGACTCAGGTGGTTTCCATCCAAACGGAGGTACCTGGGGCGACAGAACAGGTGCTAAACATGCCAGTCCAGTGACTTCAGAACAAATCAGCTCCTTCAATAATTCTCTTGTCTACCTCCTGTCAAGGCTTGTCACTGTACTAGGTCACACAGTTGAGTGCTAAGATGTGACTTAACTTAACCTGCGCACCAGGTTAAGTTAAGTCATAGTCATAGTTCATCCCACTAAAACGTGTAGCTCCGAATATGAAGGAAAAACAGGAAACAAGTTCTTAACTTTATGAAAACAAAGAAACTGTAATATTGTATGCCAGTAATAAATATTGCTTTTTAAAGGAGAACTACTGTTTTTTACTACCTGGACCTTATTTCTGGCATAAAATACAATTGTTTACTCGCCCATATAACTTTTATGTAATTTGCATATATCCATATAGTTGGAGTGAATGGGGCACCGAAACCCAGCCTCCGAATAACACATTATCTGCCGCTAAATTCGTTCATTTCACCAATATTTCGTTGACATTAGCTAACTCTGGACTCAACGGTGAATAGCACTAGCGTACGATAACAAAATATGGGTGAAATGAACAAGTTTCATATCAGATAATGTGTTATTTAGAGGCTGTGTGTCGGTGCCCCATTCACTCCCACTATGTAACGGATCTAAATATCTCCTGAAAGACTACAAATTACATAAAAGTTATATGACTAACGCTGTAGCTGATGTGCACCTCCCCAGAAATGTAAGGTGTGGTTGGTCCGCTTGGTAGCAGCATGTTTCTGCTTTAGCATTTTGGATCAATCAATCGAGACAGAACACACTGAGGAAAGGTTAACTGAGGAGGTTCGGAGGTACAAACATGTGTACGACTAGTCTGCAGCGGAATTTTTAAGCAGGAAGTAGTGATGTTTTTACAGACTGACGAGTATAAATGGCTCACAGCGGCGTCTAAGTTATGGCGCCTATGTCCTACAGTACCCTAAATGAGCCTTAAGAATAAGACACTAAGTCTTAAGGCTTAGTGTCTTAGTCTAAGCCTTAAGACTCATTCATTTATGAACGATAAATCAGGATTAGGAAATGGCACAATTCTGGGTTTGGGTTTCCAATGCTTTCTTTGTTGCATTGCCTCCATATTCATGTGACAAGATGTGACTTACCTTAACCTGGGCACCAGACTGTAGTCACTCATGTCGGCCTGGAGGTTGAATGGGCAGAGCTCGGTGCCATTGATGTCTGTCAGGAAAAAACGTGGTTGTTATTGTACTTGTTTATACATACAAATGATTTAAGCACGCTAATTGATTTAGTGCCTCCAGTTCAAAATGCTTTATAATCGGAGAATGAAAAGAGAAATGGCATAAATCAGTGGAGAAAAACAAGCGCAGCGGGAATAAAACAAGTAGGGGCAAATAAATCACAGACATGGCAGCATGAGAAATGAATAAAAGGCTATTATTACTGAAACGTCTCACATGGGGATTAACTTCGGAAGGGGAATTGTTATTGGCTCCTCAAAGCTTCGTCTTTATTCTCAACACAGAAAGAGCCATAAAAGAGTTTCCTTAAAAGCTATGAGCTGCCGTAAATAGGGTAACAGGCAAAAGTCAGTGAGCCTGTTAAGGCTATGTTACGTGGAAATCCGACTCAGACTGCTGAACGTTCAGGGTCCGTGTAGTTTTCTTGAACATTCATAAGCGTAGATCCACCGGGCTAATGAATCAACAAGAGCCGGGAGGAAGCAAACAGATCCTGACTGAAGATGAATTACTTATACTTATCTGCAGACGTATGTCTAAAACAAAGTTGAAAGTAAAGAAGATGACTGAGGATCTTTACAGACATATCTGCAGACATTTGATGGGTTATTTGCTGATGCACAGAGGTGCAGCTTGGCGGGCAATAGCCTGGGGCCTCAGGCCAGTAGGGGGCCCCCAAGGACTGACAAACTTTAAACTACAGTAGTGGCAAGGTGCTTGATTTTCAGTCACAGCAGGAGACGAGTCACTCTGAGAGTGAAAAAAGAAAGAGGAAGAAGTAAATGAAGCACATAATGATGATTTTTAATAATAATACTAAATGCTAATACTAATGCTGCTAGCCTTGCCTTAACTTAAATAAATAAATAAAATACTTCCACTAGCCTCACAGTATTTCTTTTGTTCTTTCTGACCTTTGTTAACTTAGCCAGCAGAACAGTTGCCTGCGACTTGTTTCCTTACGTCTCTAGCAGACAGTGGATAAAGCTGTAAACGTTACAAAGGGCATAAGTCCACGGTTACATAAAATAAAGTTATTACAACTTGGGTTCAAGAAGTAGCCCACGCCCCGTATCGTTCTATTTCCCGCACTAAGCTATAAAAGTGTGTCCTAACCCTCTGTGCTCGTCTCAGTTCTCAACCCCCACCCTCCACATCTCTCTCTTTTCTTTTTTTCCTCTTCCTCGTTTCATTACAGGCACCAGGGGACAAGGATCCAAAGCTTCTTGAAGCTTGTCCCAGCGTTCCTCTACCATTATCAGTCTACACTTTCCTCCGCCTTTTCATCCCATACCCTTCAACCCTTCTCATCCCTCCATCCATTTCTGTCATCACCTCCCCCCCAATAAACTTATTTGCATCACTTAAAGGTGCAGTCTTTGTTAGTGAACGCTCCGTGCACGGTGGCGACTCTTTCCAAAAGCACGTCACAGACCAGGCACAAAAAAACAAAACACAAACGTACGCTCGATGCTGTTGTGGTTGAGATGCAAGTGCTCCAGGTGACCGTTGAAGAGGGGGACAGAGGAAAGCTGGTTGTGGGCCAGCTGCAGGTCCAGCAGGGTGGACACGTTGAACACAGCCTTGGGAACGCCTTTGTCACTCAGCTGGTTGTAGTTCAGCCTCACGAACGCCAGGTGAGACAAGCCTTTGAAGTAGTCCCTGCAAAAGACATTGGCGAGAAGGACGACGGTCAAGTTTCACGTCCGCATGCGTGCAATAATGCATGCAGTGTGCTCTCATTGACGGTGTGTGCACTGTGTACTTGCTTTGGGATGTCATCTATGAGGTTCCTATCCAGGAAAAGCTGGATGAGACTGCTTGGCACACCGGACGGCATCTTCTTCAGGACGTTATGAGCCAGGTTGAGCTGCATGAGGTTCTTCAGGTCCTTAAATATGTTCTTTCCCAGGTCGTTGTCGCTCAGCTGGCAGACAAAACACATTCGTACTTGCTCCAGAGAAGCTATTCTTGATTCTGCCCACTGTGTAAAAACAGCTAGAGAGTGTAACAGTGAGGCTCACCTGGTTGTGGTACAGGTCGAGCAGAGTCAGATTCCCCATCTTGTTGAAGGCACCGGCGGGGATCTTAGAAATTCGATTCCTGCCAAGGCGCAGCTGCTCTAGGCTCGCTGGGAGGCCTGCAGGGACTTCCTTCAGATGATTTCGCTGCACGTAGAGATACAGGACTGCCGGGATCTTGTCAAACACCTACACCAGAGATGGATGCACACTGTAAAAAGTCTTCAAACCAGCATTATTAACGGGGGAAGGTGTGGGGGGGGGGTCTAACCTGTTTGTCTATTCTGTGAATGCGGTTGTTTGCCAGATTGATCCAGCGGACATCAGTGGCGTTGACGAACGGCTCCGCTGTTACTTCTGAGATGTAGTTGTTCTGCAGGTACAGGTAGTGAGTTCTGGACGGGATGACGGGGATCGTGCGGATGTTGCGGTTCTCGCAGTTGAGAGAGTTGGGGTAGCTTGGGGAGCATAAACACTCTCGGGGGCAGTCAGGATAGATGGAGGGTGGGCCCAGGATGGGCGGGGGGAAGTCCGTGGGCTCCTGGGGCTCCGGCTGTGCTGGTGCAGGAGGCCGGGCGACAGGGGGCTTCCTGGTGGTAATCGGGCGCCTGGTGGGCTTCCTTGGTCGAGGGGGCCTTGCGGTGAGCACTGCCCCCATCAGGAGTAACAGAGCCAACGCAGAGAAGAGTCCCGCACCAGCCTTCATTGTCCTGTGATGACAGGCACAAAAGAGAAGGCGCTGACATTTATTACAGTGTAGTTATAATGGTTAAACAAAGAGGAAATAAGCTCATGACTCAGATATGTACCAACCATTCCTCGCTTCGGGACTCGTTTAAATTCCAGTGCAGTTATCTCATCTGCGATTAAACTGAGAATGTCACTAAGCAACTGGTTTTCATCTGAAAAGGAGCATGAGAGATTTTCTGGCTTCAAAATCCCTGGTGGAAACGGTTCTCATGGGTCAACCGGCCAAAAACATGCGTGGCACCAAATATGACGGCAAACGGGAAACAAGTTCTTAACTATATGAAAACACGGAGACAGTCAGCTTAGCCTGTGTGTTACCGTTACGTAACCGCGAGTGAAAGTGAATTTACCGAAGGCTGTGGATCTATTGTGATCCAGCAAATCAGGATTAGGAAAGGGGAGAGTGAGGCTGCACGGTGGCGCGGTGGTAAGCTCTGCAGCCTCGCAGCAGGAAGGTTCTGGATTTGGGTTTCCAGTCCTCCCTTTGTTGCGTTTCCTTCCTCTGGCCTCCTCCCACGGTCTGCAGGCATGCGTGTAAGGGTTCAATCCTGATCCTAAAATGCTGTGCAGGTGAGTGTGAATAGCTGTTTCTCTTTGCCTGTGGTGGATCGACCCACCTGTAATAAATTCAATAATGTCAAAATGACATTCCAGCTGAAACAAACTGAAGTTAGAGGTTTGTCATGGAAGGGAGAGGGGGAGTATTTGGGATCGTCTGAGGAGGAGAGGTTTTGTTTAATTAGATTAAATTCAAGATAAGGAGGAGGGGCAGATGCTTGTGTGGGAAATTAGTGTTTATGAGGGAGAGGATGGAAAGGTTTAAGGATAAGGGCTCTATTGTCAGCGCTGGTCCAGCTGTGATAGAGTAAACTGACGGTCTCTGAAGGTTAGAGCACTTTGACCCAGGAGAGGAACCAGTGGAAACACTAACACCTCAGTCAAACTCAGATGGACCCAATATGTGTCTTTTATACAAATGTTTTAAGTCTGTTTCATACTCTTGTTCATGTCACCAGGTGTGTCTTTGCGAGAGATTGCTTTAGTTTATTTGGCTTTACGGAGTTTCCTGCAAAAAAAAAAAAAAAAGGATTCCACTTTTCATATTTTAACACGTTGATGGTGCACAGACTCGTCCGAGAGACACCAGAACAGAGGGGAGGAAATTTTAGGTGTGCACCGTTTCTTCTTTAAATGCCTCCAACGCATGTGAGTCGGTGACTCACCGTCCCGAGAAGCGGAGTGACCCCCGCGCCTGTCACTCCTAAAGATTTAGATCATCCAGAATGTGAGCGTGCATTTCTTTTCACCGCGCACCGTAGCCCGTCAGCTGCAACCACTCACCTCGCGGCTTTTCAGAGAAAATAATCCTTTCGCACAAACTCGCCATTAATCTCTGATCTCAGCCAGGCTGATAAACATTACGTATAAATCACGGGGCAGGAATGAGGCCCAGAGCCTGGATCTGTCAGGCCTGAAAAAACAACTCTACTTTTTCTCTTGCCCTTCCTTTTCCCTCCCAGAAACCCCTCGCCAGAAAAAGCCAAAACCAGCTCTCCCTCCCCTCGTGTTGCTGTTGTCATGACCAGAAGTCTGGCAGACTATTAAAGACTCAGTGTCGTAGACGCCTGACTAACTGTTTTTTTTAAGACCCCAGCAAGTAAACCTGATGGATATCTGTATGAGACGTTTCTTTATCGTAGGGCTTCACACACATTAACACACGATAAACTATGAGAATCCAGTTTACCCTAGACCAGCTGGAACCAGAATATAATGATGACAATAATTCAACTATCCTTAATTAGCTGTAGTCAGAATACGCCATTTAATTAGGTCCCCCGTCCATTCACATTAAATCAAATTGTCAAAATCCAGACAAGGACCAGTTTATATGACTAGACAGCCACACTAAGTGGTAGGATCATGTTCTCATCTGCTCTTTATTTGGTCATTGATGCATTTTATTTAAAGCATTTTAAACCGTTCCTTCATTACTGTCTCGTTATCAGAGATGTGTTCTTTGCGTTTTGGCATCAAAACCGAGACATACGTTATTTACCTGACAGCTGATCTGCAGCAAAGTATAGATATACGCCAATCAGCCACAACATTATGACCGGAGAAGGACAGGAGGAGCTAATAACGTTGATCGACCGTCTTGTGGCAGCTTAAGTGTTCTGCTGGGAAACTTTTGGGCCTGGCATTCATTCGTCTGGACATGTTGCACCCACCTAGACCAGACCAGGCACCCCCCGTCCCATAGCAATGACACCCAGCAGGACGCACGCACACAAACAGTTTAAAAAAAAACATGAAGAACAGCACAAGGTGTTGACCTGGCCTCCAAATTCACTAGATCCCAAACTGATCATGTATCTGTGGGATGAGGCCCCTCCCTTCAACCCATAGGTCCCAAAGCCCCCCCCCCCACTAACAACATCTTGTTGCCCTCAGAAGGCCTGTGTCCATTCTCTGATGAGTCACAACTGTCTTTAGAGGCACAAGGGAGACCTACACAATATTAGGAAGGTGGTCATAATGTTATGCCTCATGCGTGTATAATGGTATGAGATGAGCATCAGTAAAAACTGTATTAACGTCATGGTTGCATGCTTTGTTTCATCGCGTACGATCAGATGAAGTTGCTCGTCTCTTTAAAAGTGCTTTGTCATCAGTGCTGAGCTCAGTCTGATGATTCTGGTTTTGTTTTGGCAGAAAAGTGCAGCTGTCATTCCTTCAACCAAAAATCACCAGCAGTGTTTCATGGAACCACGAAAAAAAAATAAAATAAAGCCTCCAGAGAATCATAACCTACGTGGCACAGTCCACTAATCTGACTCAGATATCCGTGACTAAACCAAACTATCACAAATATCTCCCAGTGTCACGGCCCGCTGGATCACCGTGGTGATGGTTTGGCCATGAGGACGAGTAGGAAGATGCAGATTACTGGAGGACAAATGAAGGGAGAGTGGGAGAAACAGACCTCTGGGCCGTCTGTTCTTTATAGATTATCAGCAAACTCCAGCGGGGATCGATAGTTGTTTTGCTTGTCACACTTTTCTCACGCTCCAAAGAAGCGTTACGCAAACGGCCGAGCCAGCCCTGCATGTGTTTGTCTTGGTTAGCACAAAAAAAAAAACACCGTCCATCCGAGTCCACTGCAGTTTAATTAGCAACACCGATTAAAGCAGAAAACACAGTTTGTGTCCTGCTTTGAAAACCTCGAGGCTCTGTCTCGCTCCCTCCGGGCCAAAAGGGAGCGAATATTTCATTTATTTTTTATTTTTTTCTCTCAAAAGCAGACTCCTCCACTCTGCATATTTTCACTCAGCAGCAGCAGCAGCAGCTCTCCTCACTCACTGATGATAAGACCTGAACTGAAGGTGAGCGTGCAGGAGCAGTGGAAAGTAAAGCAGGAGGTTTGCAGCGTGCAGCAGCAGCAGCAGCAGCTCCCCGGACGACAGAGTACCACTTTGTATGGCATAGCGTTTCTATAGAAACACACCAGCGTGGCCCAGCTGTGCCGGTGCCAGGATCCCCCTCAGTCCACTAACACCTCTGCCTCTCTCTTTCTCTCTCTTCTCTCTCTTTCTCTCTTTTTTTCCTCTCTGCTTTGACACAAACACAGTCCTGCTTGCATTCTTAGCTTATTGACCATCATCACTGAAAACAACAAATAAAAGTCTCTTACCTGCCTCTGGTACCTGCCCTCTTTTGTCCAGTCACAAGTTTTGTGTCTTTTCTCCTCTCTGCCTCTCTCACTCTTTTCCCTCCTTCTCTCTCTCTCTCTCCCTCTCTTTCTCTCTCTCTTCCTCTGTTTCTCTCAGTCCCTAACCCACCCTCTCCCTCCCTCCCCTCTCTCTCTCTCTCTCTCTCTCTCCCTCTCCCTCCTTTTGGTGGACAAGCCTGCCTGTTGGGTTTGTTCCCTGGCTTCTTTCCCTCTGAAGGTCACAGTGGTTCTTTCTTCCCCTCTCCTCGGCTCAGCTCCAGAGAGATCTGATCTTAATTCCTGCTGGAAGACCGCAGACGCTCTCATGTGTCTGATCTGTGTGTTATTTTGTTTTTGTCACACCGTAGGATGAGTGTGTTAAAAAAAACAGAAAAACCAAGGGTCCGTTTGGCATATTTGTTTCTATATCAGAAGCCTTTTCGAGGAGTGCTCTGTTGGGGAAAGCCCAGCTGTAATTGCATGTCTCCCACCCACTCCGCCATTGTTTAGATGACTCTATGCGGAACCAGTCATGTGCTTTTCATTAGCAGCATCTCTTTCTCCGCTCACTCCATGGCATCTTTTTTTTTTTTCTTTCTGTGTCAGTGAAATAGCCAGTGAGCTCAAGCCGACTGATTACAGAGGTCCAGCTGAGGAGCAGGGTGTTGTGGTGAGGCTTGTCAGGAAGTGTGTCTGGGTGGCGCCGTTATTAACAAAGCGGACGGCCTCCTGAGCGTGTGCGCGCTGATATGTCACCGGGGGTTAGGAGGAGGTGGACATGTGTTTGCTGCCCCGAATTCCTCAAGCGTGAGCTGCAGCCCGGTGGTAATGAGGGGAACATATGCGGGGATCTAACACATGTACGCACACGTCTCCTTCTCCTGCTCGCCTCACTTTCACGACTCCGACCCGCCGAGCTCCTGTCTCATACGCAATTGGCCGTCAGGGCTGAGATACCGAGCTCAGCTGGGCCAAACATCTGCACCAGACGGGTCCCAACTAAGAACACTTCAACAAATAAATAAATAAAATGGATATGTAACAGCTACGTCATCGTTTTGGGTGGGTGCTCTTTCTTTCTCCATCATCTCCTCTGCTACCATTTAAAGTGAAGCTATTTAATGACTCAGCAGCGCCGATCGACAGCAGCAGCCTAATTTCTTTCAGAAAGTTTTTATGCGTTCTGCCTGAAGGCATGACATCATTGGAAATATCTAGCCTTTAAAAACAAGCTTTAATAATTTCATTGACAGTTGCGTCATCCTCGCCCCGTTGTCCCAGCATAAATGTATTTAAATCGATATGCAAAAAGTTTAAACAGGAAGCTGAAGCGAGGTGGTCTGACGCACACTGCTACCGTTTGACCCTGGACTGACACGAAACGAGACCGGCTCGGCCCGCTGCTGCTGCAGTGATCCGTCTAGAGAGGTTGAAGGGAGCGTCCCGTTTAGATCTGTCAGCATAAGGTGAAGTTAAATAACTGAGGTTCAGGAACAGGGCCGCACCTCTCCTCGCCCGTTTGACTCGGTTCTCAGACCCCCTCCACCTCAACCCTCTCTGTTCGCTCTTTGCCTTTGCAATCTCTTTGCAGGGTCAAGGACTCGCCGCCTCCAGCCTCAATCTCTCTCCGCGGATTCATGCATCCAGACTTCTGAGGATCACCATCAGTCGCATCCCCTCTGTTCCATCTCCTAACTCTCCTCTTCTTAAGCCGGGCATACACTGTGCGATTGTCGGCTCATTTTGAGACGATTTTCCACTCGTGCGACTATTATTTGAATCGGGCAGAATTTCGGCTCAATCGCGTGTCGTGCTTCGTGCAGCATACGTGGGGCAACGAGGAGAGATTAACACCTCACGAACAAAAGTCACAGATCTGAACCTAATAAAAGTAGGAGCATGAAATAAATATTAGACTTAAACTCAGGGAGGCTGTTATTTCGTTTTGTTTTGTTTTTTTCTGTTTGTTGAAGCTGAGTCTGCAAACAGTCCAACAGTCTAAAATCCAGACCAATACACAAGGGATCTACCACAGTGGCTAACAGATACCGTTTATGTAAATACAACAGTAGTGATAGACTGCAGACAACGACTTTGCAGATGGATTACCATTGAGAATCCACACACTCTCACTAATAGGACTAAAAACAGGACGAGAGGGAAATAAAAACACTTGATATCACACACATGCTGGAGCTTAAAGGCGCAGTGTTTACTCATTGTATTGACAGTGAGGCTTAGGACCAGACAGATGGGTTTGCTTAATAGCACCACTCGTTTACTTTTCTGTCAAAAATCTCTCTCCTGAACTTGCAGTTTAATAGTTTGAATCCAAACACAAAACTCATGCTTACCCTGGATCTTTATAATGTAATTATGATTATATATTCACCTCACCATCTATTTTCACAAAGCAGCAACCTCCGGAGCTGAAAAGGTTAAATCGGTGTCGCTGCAGGAATGACCACGTGGTCCCCAAAAGTGACCTCCACAATAAATATGTTTACAGCCTGGTACAAAAGATTTTATTTTGGTATCTATGAAATCTGATGTATTTCAACTTTTTGGGGCCTTATATACTTAAAAAAGGATCTGTCTGCTGTTTTTTACAACCGGGACCTTATTTCTGGCATAAAATACGTAATACGGGTCATTCACTCACCCATATAACTTTTGTGTAATTTGTATTCCTTTGGGAGATATTTAGATCTGCATATATCCATATAGTGGGAGTGAATGGGGCACCGAAACGCAGCCTAAACTGGATGATGTCATCCAGGTCAGTAGACATCATCCGGGATCTGTAGGTCAATCTACAGACCCCAGATGATGATAACAGGTAACTCCGGACTCAACGGGGAATAGCACTAGTGAACGATAACAAAATATTTGTGAAATGAACAAGTTTCTCGGCAGATAATGTGTTATTTAGAGGCTGCGTTTCGGTGCCCCAGTCACTCCCACTATATGGATATACGCTGATCTAGTTATCTCTCGAAGGTATACAATAGTTACACAAAAGTTATTTTAGATTTAAGTTTATTTTATTTTTTATGCCAGAAATACGGTTCACATTGTAAAAATAAAAACAGTAGTTCCCCTTTAAGCGAAAGATGGACAGCTAACAGCTCCTCGAAGGTGAAGCCAAACCAAGCAGAGCTCCCCCTGGTGGCTGGGTGCAGTATAGGCCATAAGCTCCATAAGCTTTGTAACTGGTAGAGGTAGAGCAGAGCGGAAAACACAAGTGATTCTGGGTCATCAATACCGCTGCTCCACGTGGCTCCACTTTCAGGGCCGTACTGCGCAGATTCCAAAGTGGCAAGATGGCGTCGCCTGTATCCCCGGGAAAATAGCGTCAGTTTGGCCAATGCAAGTGTAGGAAGTGGGGATGCGTTGTCCATATTTATATACAGTCTATGCACCTGCATAAGTACGTCACCTCTTTGACCAATGAACTGGAAGTTAGCTGGAGTCAGGCACATCCAAGATGGCGATGGCCGGAGCCAACACACTGAGCTTCAAGACCGCTCTCCAGGAATCCTGTGTGTGATGTCATAAGGGGTTCGTCCATCTTTTTATATACATCTCATCTTCTTTGTGAGGCTTTTTGATGTTTCACACATGAGCAGTGCATGCCCAGCACACGGTATTATTTTCTTATAGTGTTTATCTGAGCTTAAGTAACTAACCTTTGAAGAAAAACTGTGGCTGTGGCTGTTGGTTTTGCCAGTGGAAACGGAGTCACATGGCTTGTGGAATGCAGCAGCTTGGCCTGCAGTGTTCAGATACACACAGAGTCTGGACAGAGACGGTCTGATGTTAGGGCTGTTTTTGTCAGGGCTGAAATCAACCTGTTGATTCAAGAAGAGAGATATTTATAGGGCTGAAAACCTGCTTTTACAGCAGGAAATCTTTAAGTAGCAGTCAGGGCTATTGCATACTACTGCAGCAGCTGTTTTCCCGAGCAGATGGGGAGAGAGGCAGGCTCAGGCTCAAGTCCAAAATGACTTGGTGTGTATAATAATCTGAGAACTTTCCAAGAACGGCCTGTTCTGTCATCCGCCGAGAGTTTTGGATGATTGAACTGTTTGGTTTAAAGGAGTCGCACACGAGCGTCAGTCAGAAATGTTCCCAGAGGAAGTGCATCCAACGTTTTACAGACAGCTTTTTAATGTGTTTCACTGCAGCAACAAGATGATGCAGCATCCTCTGAGCGGCGTGTGCACGTACCAATGTAATGTCCTGAATGCTGCACCCACTTTCTTCTTTCCCAAGTAAAGTCAAAATCCAAAGCTTTGGACGCTCGTCCTGGCAGAAGTTGGCTGTTTTTTCTTCTTCTTCTTCTTCTTTTTTTTTTTTTAAACAAAACCCACTTTCTCATTGTTTGTGCGCAGCAAACAGATATTCACTGACGCGTTAATCATCTTGATCATTGCAGAAGTGACATTAACACTGAATTAATCACAAAGAAACGTCACTTAAAACAATGCAGAGTGTTTATGGGAATATGGCAGAGGGATTTAGGGCATAAACATTCAGCAGATGGAATGTGAAAACACACTCTGCACTCCGATAGGCTCCCGTCGGTGCACACACAGAGGACACGATACAGAGTTCTGGTTTTGGTGCTTTGGTATAAGATGCCGTTAAAGTCTTTTGACTGTGACGGGAACTAGAAACAACCAGAAAACTCTTTGTTTGTCTATGAACTCATGAGGAAAAAATGTAGAAGAAGTAAATAACATTGACCATCTTGGAACAGTTCAATGTTCTGCTGGGAAAACTTGCATTGGACCTGGCATTCTTTCATGTTGATGTTACTTAGACATGTAGCACCCACCTAGACCAGACCAGGCACCCCCACCCCATAGCAATGACACTCCTTGATGGCAGCAGCCATCCCCAGCAGGATGCAGCCACAAAAACGGTTAAGGAACTACTCAAACAAAGCATGAAGAACATCTCAAGGTGTTGACCTGGCCTCCAAATTCACTAGATCCCAAACTGATCAAGTATCTGTGGGATGATCCACAGAGGCCCCTCCCCTCAAAGGCCCCCCACTAACACCACAGGACACCCTCAGAAGGCCCATGTCCATTCTCTGATGAGTCACCACAAGGGAGACCTGCACAACATAATGTTATGCCTGATCGGTGTACATTCACATGCTCACATTCTCATGTGTTACAGCAGACACTGAGCACCATGAGTTACTGTGGACCCCAAAAGCAGCTGAACTTTTCTTTTCCTTTCCTCCCTTCTCCTTCTTTTTTTTTTTTTTATTTCTCTCTACCAGGCCGATCTACAGCAGATGGATCCACCCATAAGAGTTTCAGTTTCTTCTTGTTAAAAGGTAAAACATTTTTCTTGCCACCAGCAAGAAAAATTGCTGGTGAATCTGAATCTTATGATGTTTCTGATTGTTATTGACGCAGGATAAATAACATTTTACTGAATTAACCGCAGAGTTAATAGGAAAGAAACCACCTGTGGACGCTTCCGAAGCAGAGCTCCTCCATCATATGTTAAATTAAACATCCTCCGGCACAGACAGGCTCCAGCTCGCACAGTTTACACCCAGAGTCTGATGAGCTTCGGTTCTGCAGCGTCGCCTCGGATCAAGTTGTGCAGGCTTTGTTTTTTTTCTCAGATGCCATTCTTCAGAGATTATGAAACGTGCATAAAGAGACATTTCACCCAGCATTTGCTTTGGCAAATAGTAGCTGTTTGGATGTTTGGCATTTGTACAGTATCAGGTATTTTGCCCGTGGCGTTTTTCTCTGAACTCAGTTCTGAGATTAAAGGCTGCAAGCAGGATTTTATCGTAATAGTCCTGACCTTATTGGCAATGTTGATGGAATAAGCTAAGTGAGGACATAAGAGGAATGTTTTAAGCACATCTAACCAGGTCACAGTGAAAACAAAGCATTTGTGTATATCTACAGGAGAAGCCTGGATGAGGATCTTTAATTCAGAATATTTTCTTTGGTTGTGACACGTGAGTCCGTCCAAGTTCAGTCCACATCTGAGTGTGATCAGGAGGCTGTGTTTGTTTGATTAAACACATCCTATCTTGGCATCGTGTGCGTACTGACACGTCCTGTTGAAACTATGCAAAAAAAAAAAAAAAAACACCCAACAATTGTTAAAGTTCTCGTGCAGTTCAGGCATCTTGCTCAGTTTTGTTTATCTTATCACTTCCCCCACTTTGATGTATGTGGATTTAGTTCTGTTGTGCTATGTAGATGATTGCACCAGTTTGTATGAAGGAGGAGAGACATTCCTACAGAGTGCAGTGCATATTGTGTGCATTATAGCCTTCTTTCATGTGAAGTCACAGTCTTTTCATTCTTCTTTTTAATCTCATCACTTGATACTAGCATGCTAGCTAAGCTAATGTTAGTGTACCAATCATCTGAATCGTTTTAAAACTAATCCAGAAAGCTGATCCAGATCCAACACTCGCTTTCCAAAGATATGCCTTCACTTGGACTCAAGGTTCTGACTCAGGACTTAAAGGTGAACTACTGCGTATATTAGATCACCATATTTCAACCAGGAGAGACTTACAGACTTAAAGAAATAAGGGAGAAGGATGTAAAATTGATAGATGTAATTTATTGACAGCAGTAGGTAAACTTTGGCGCATCCCGGTGGGATGTGTATAATCATGGTGAGGCAGCCCATGATTAAGGAACTTCCGATGTGAGGAAGGATCCCCCCGGAGCCTAGACCTGGTGGTGGTGGTGAGGAGAAGGATGACTGATGATGGGCCAACTGGCTGGAGGATGAGATGATCTGAGGACCAGGAGGTGGTGACGGGGTGGAGGTGGGTAGCTGGAACTCTCGGGCTGAAATGACAGCTGGCTGACAGCAGAGAGAGAAGCGCTTTTAAATCCGACAGTTTGCAGGTGATTGGTTAGAAGCGGGCGTGTCAGATTGTGATTGGATGAAGATGGAAATGAGTGGGCGGAGCTTATGGAGAAACCGGAGGTTGTGACTTAGGGGCGTGAGCAAGGAGATAGTCTTCCATCTTCCTGACTGAATTTTCGCTAAGCTTCATATCTATACATCAGGAGTGACAGGGCACCAAAACGCAGCCTTTCGCCAATATCTTGTTATAATACACTAGTGCTGTAGGTCAGTCTACAGATAATGTGTTATTTAGAGGCTGCATCTCGGTGCCCCATTCACTCCCACTATACGTTGTTCTAATTATTTCAGTGCAAATGACTGCTGTAGGTCAATCTACAGAACCTGGATGATGATAACAGGAAACTCCAGACTCAACGGGGAATAGCAGTAGAATGTTATAAAAAGATATTGACGAAATTAATCAGTTTTGCTGCAGGTAATGCGTTATTTACAGGCTGCATCTCGGTGCCCCATTCACTCCCACTATACGTTGTTCTAATTATTTCAGTGCAAATGACTGCTGTAGGTCAATCTACAGAACCTGGATGATGATAACAGGAAACTCCAGACTCAACGGGGAATAGCAGTAGAATGTTATAAAAAGATATTGACGAAATTAATCAGTTTTGCTGCAGGTAATGCGTTATTTACAGGCTGCATCTCGGTGCCCCATTCACTCCCACTATACGTTGTTCTAATTATTTCAGTGCAAATGACTGCTGTAGGTCAATCTACAGAACCTGGATGATGATAACAGGAAACTCCAGACTCAACGGGGAATAGCAGTAGAATGTTATAAAAAGATATTGACGAAATTAATCAGTTTTGCTGCAGGTAATGCGTTATTTACAGGCTGCATCTCGGTGCCCCATTCACTCCCAATATATGGATATACGTTGATCTAATTATTTCCCAAACAAGTGCAAATGGCCCAAAAGTGAGTAAACGACTGTATTTTAAGGCCAAAATAAGGTCCAGGTAGTAAAAAAAACAGTAGTTATCCTTTAAACTGGCAAGCTGGTTATGTTTTTAATGTTTTTAATGTTTAGATCTTGTTTTTTTGTTTTCAATGCATACTGATTCAGAGACTGAAAGACTGAAGATGTTTGCACAGATGGATTCTTTTATAGACAAAAAAATAAGGTCGTGCCCATGTGCGTTTAAGAGCTATAAGTAGTACTGGTGTGGTGCGTGTGTGATTGTCCATATTATTTTGGCTAAGCTGCATGTGTTCCACATATGAGGCTGCGTCAGTGCCCTTTGGTTAAATAAGGAACGTCTGATATAGATTCCATAAGAGGTCGAAACCCTCCTCTCACACGCAACGCACGTACTTCATACTGCAGCCTGGACCCTAAGCCTCTCGTCTCGCACCTTTGATCACTCCGACACAGCTCCCTTGTGTCTAAATGTTTAGCTGGAAAGACGAGGAAAGCGTCATTTATGGATGTAAAAACAATACTTTGAATTATATTCCATTATCAGCTGTCTAAACACTGTACTGTGAAAATTTCCCAGCGGCGCACCAACCAGTCGTGTCTAAAAAAAAGCCTCAGGAACTGGGGTTGTAAACAGTCCCTTCCAGTATAATGACAAACTGTGCGGTATCGGACAAATCACAAATAAACTCAATCCTTCTTATTATGTGTGATATCAAGAGTCACTGTAAATAATAAAGAATTAAAATATGCCACAGTTCAACGTCAAAGTTGGCGTTTGAACAAAAGAAAGTGTTTGTTGCTCGTTTCCTTGGCTGAAGCAACTGGTCTCAATAAAAGAAGATTTTGTGAAGATTATGTGTTCCCTGCCACAGTACTGAGGCTCTTTATTGTAGGATAGAGGCCTTCATGTGACGCGTAGAGTTGTTCCTGCACCGTGTGCCGATGACTTCATTAAACAGCGCAAACCCTCCTCGGACCTGAAGGGAAAGACGAGACAGCGCAGTCAGCATCTGTGTCTGTGGGTGTTTGTACGTGGCTGTCTAATAGGACGGCCTGGAGGTCTTAGTCTTGCTTGTAAACAGGCCCGTAAATGTAACTCACAGCTTCCTCGGTCATCGAGCCAAAACCACTAAAGCAACACAAGTCTGCATTGGATTTACGGCTGCGAGCAGACTCGTCACATAGCCGGGAGGTCCCGACATCTCTGTGTGTTGTATCATTGCTCAGTCCGTTGTGTTGTTTGACACGTGTCTCGGCATCGGGAAACACACATATCAGCAGATGAGTTACCAGAAGTGTAGCCTGTAGTGCCAACCTCTTAATTTGTCTGCTGCATGAAGAGAAATGTGTTCATGCATTAGAGTTTATGCAATAGTCCACGTTAATCTGCTTTAGTTGGGCTACAGTACCCCAAGAACTGCAGCCTTACAGCAGAGGACACTGACAGTCTTGTCTGTCTTAGTCCCTAAAGTTGCAGAACTGGTCCTAAATATACTTATTTTAGACTTTTCTGTAATGTTTTCATGGTTTCCTCGTAATGTTTTACCGTATTTTTCTGCCTCTTAAAGGAGCCCAGTTTCAACGTGGCCACCATGTCCCCATAAAGAAATGCTTTTCCTGTTTGGTGTTGAAGAACGTCCCTGCACGGAGCTCTGCATCTCCACCTTTGAACAGATGAACTGGATTATCAACCCCCAACACCGCTCTTGAACCTCAACAGCGCTCTGTCGCCTGAAACCTCTGCAGCAACTCACACAGTCCAGTGCATGAAACCACGGCTACCTTAAGCTGGCAGTCAAACATAAATCCCTTCTTCCCTCCGGCTGCTGCTGCTGCTGCTGCTGATGTGGACGGATTCTCTGCCTCACAGACGAGAAGAGGAGCTGCTTTGTCTCAGCCTTTGGTCTCTGGGAATTCAATTAATTTCCATAAACACAGATAATTTGACTCGACCAATAAAGAGGACATAGATCTGACTGTTAGGAGAACTAATGAATACAAGCCATGGCTCGGGGCGACTAGCTGTCCAATAACGGTGGACAAAGCCTGCTTCATAGCGTTTCCTGGGACTGTAAAACTCAAGAGAACAGCGTGTCCTGTGGCATTTCTTAGCCACTCATAAAGTAAACATTAGCTTTGTAACTAAAGTAAAGTTTGTTCAAGCCCCAGCTGCGAAATTAAAAAGGATCAAATAAAATAAACTACTGACAGTTGGCATCATCAGATGTAATTTTTTGGCACCTGCGTGATTGCACAGCTCAACACATCCAGCAGTTGAAGCAACGCTGATCAATTCTGGATTGTGGTTGATTTAATATTCCCTCCCTTTACCACTATTATGATGTTAGGGTTGTGGCACACCACTGTTTGCCGGTCTCTTGACTGTGTGAGGATCTATTTTATTTTTATTTTTTTGCTGTATGTCCCGCTCTGTTGTCAGTAGCTGGAACCCTGTCTGCAGACGCAGCATTTTGAGTTGGCAGCAGAGAGCGATGGCGAGAGCGAGCACTCTGATTGGATTATCAGCTTGAAGAGAAAGTAAGTCACAGAAGAAAGGAAGTCACAGAAGTAAATCAAAAGGTGGTAGGGTTCACTTCTTGTTCTTCGTCTTCCTCTGACCTGAACAGACGAATGCACAAATGTTTTCACAACAACGTGATGGTCTAGATTAGATGAACTGTAGAACGACGGATCAGCATGACGTCAGGGCCGTACACCGCTTTGTAGTTCCTTCATCAGCCTGGAAGCCAGATGAACTTCCCCCATGTATATTTGTTTGCAGACTGACTGTGCTTCAGCAAAGATCTGCCGGGTTCGTCAGATCATTTAGTTGGGCTTCATGCGATGAGGGACAGAAGATATTTTTTCTTCTCAGTATGTTTCTCGGCATGTTACCAGACTCATAATTTCATAGCTAGCTCCTCGTAGCCTCCTGGCTAATAGCAGCTCTTCTAGTTTCAGCTTTGGAATGATGAATACAGACTACTGCCACCTGTTGGTATGATTTTAGAAGTAAATAACACTGATCATCTTGTGGCAAAAAGGCACAAGGTGTTGACATGGTCTCCAAATTCTACAGATGCCCGTCCCCTCAACCCTCAGAAGGCCCATGTCCATTCTCTGATGAGTCACAAGTGTTTTGGAGGCTCAAGGGAGACCTACACAATATTAGGAAGGTGGTCATAATGATAAACATGATCAGTGTATGTGCCCACAAGTGATGGTTGAGCTCAGCCAAAGCTATAAAATCACAGACTATAAAATCAAAACAATGACGCTAAAAGTCTCCACAGCTCTATGAAGGAAGAAACGAACAGTAAGTCTTGAGTATGTCTTTCAGCTGCTGCAGCTCGATGACTGGAACCGTCTGGAAATGTTAACATCACTAAAACCTTGTTGATAGCAGCGAATACAGCTCTAGTGAGAAAGAAACGATCAGACACTCATAGAGATGTTTTTTTTCCCGACAGAAAGCGAAGCGTCTCGTGAGCGTCTCGATCTCTGCAGCTCTTAGCGTCGACACCGGGCAGAGCTTCCTAGCAGATTGTTTTGACTGGCGGTTTCCAACGCAGAGTTCAGTTCAGACGAGAGGAACGGCCGGAGCTTTAATGATTCCACCAGTTGGAGTTTTATTCAGTCTTAAATGCCTGTAACAATAATCCCTTTGACTGTGAAACGCTAACATGAATTAGTGTTGTTCCTACAGTTTAACGAGTAAGAACTCATATCGTCTGTTTAAATCATAAAAACATGGTCGTGTCCCCCTCAGAGCTGAATGACAACCAGTTTAAACACCAGTTGGTAAATATTATTTCACATTCCTTTTCTTAATCTTCATTTAGATCCTTGCAGCTGAGCAGATGGCTCTGGAATGATTACTGATTACAGTGAAGCCCTCAAAAAGCACCTTCACGTAGTGGTTCATGACTACCGTTGATGTACCAGGCAGCCTTTCAGGTATTAAACACCTTGCTATACGGTGCCTCCTCATGCAGAATACATCCTGCAGCCGGATGACGATTCCTGAAAGACTTACACATCTGCATCTTCTCCCTCGGAGATGGGAGACGCCCAGTGAGGATTCACTGATACAAGCTATGTGCCATATTTTAAATGTGGTTCCCTTTAAAATACCGCTGCTGTTGCTGCTCCTAATAAATCTGGATTTCATTTTGGATGCCGGCGCTTCATGGCTGTGAAAAGGAGGAATGCGGTAGAGGTCTGTCTTAAAGGTGGAAGCTTCCAAAACTAGACTTAAGCCCTTAGATGTGTAAGCGCTTTATGACGACCGGTAATTACGTTTCTCTGATAATGCGCCCTCTAGTGGCCACAGTGGGCTCGCAGGGAGGAGGTCAGGGTGCAGGGAGGGGTTGAGAAAACACTGGAATCTGACATGGGAAAATGCAGTTGGTTCATCAGTGCAAAAATTACTTTTCAAAAGATTGCGCTTTTTAAACTTTAAACATTTTAAGAATTTGTTCACCGCGTGCTACATCAGAATTTTTTAATTTATAGATACTGACAAATCTGTGCATGCATTTTCTTTATTTGCATGTGTTTTCTCTAAGGGCCTGTCCACACGGAGACGCTTTTTGGTTTAAACGCAGATGTTCTGCATCGTTTTGGCCGATCGTCTAAATCAGAGGTTCCCAACCTGGGGTCCGCGAACTCAACTGACTCGAACCTGACAATAAACCAAATCAATAAGTTTTTATTATTATATTTATGTTTTCATTGCAGTCAAGGGCCTCAAGCCAGAGATCCGGCATGGATATATGGATATATCTTAACAATGAATCTTTCTGTTGTAATGAGGTAGGCCTATTCTGGTCAAAAATAAACTGTGTGTGTGTTTATTTATCTATATACGTTGTAAAACAAGGAGAATAAGAGCAAAAACCTACAACTGTTGTTTATTTTTGCAAATAAAAGTTTGTAATTAATCACTTTATTCTTTTAGTGCGTGTATGTGAGTAGGGGTTGGGGGGGCCTGACTTGTCTTGGACACTCCCGCGAGACGTCTCATAACAACATCAACAACAATGGTGGACTACATGTTCGTGTTCCTGCTGGAGAAGATATTGAGCCTATTATGGTTACTAGGGCTAAATATCATTTCTCCTTGAGTTTGGTTTCTTCTAAAGCCGATTTGTAAACAGCGCTCAAGCTTTACGCGCATGCTCCACCTCTTCCTCTCCGTTTTTTGGTGAATTTCTGAAACGGAAACAGCGCCACCTATGGGCCTGGAGTATGAAGTAGCGTTTTGAGTTGTGTTTAGACGGATCCGTGTGGACGCAGATATTCTTGAAACGATGCCAGGGAAAACGGAGGAGGGGGAAAAGATTGTTTTGGTACGTGTGGACGAGGCCTAAACTTCAGTGCACTGAGCCACCAGCACACCGTACTCGTTGCTAGTATCACATGTAAAAGTGGGGAAGTATTAGTCAAAGCAAATAAATAAAGTGTCGTCATCAAGGAAAGTGACTAAGTACGCTTCCCGAACTTGCTCCTGATGTGGCTCATATTGTGTTTACAGGCTTTCGGCAGCAACATGGAACCAGTGAGTTTTCTTCCCCCTGCTCGTCTCCTTCCACCATGACTTAAGAAAGCATTCAGCAGACTACCGACTGGTCGTCTCTGGAACAAGCTCACGCGGACTTTTATGGCTAATTCTCAGCCGTCAAAGGGACTCTTGTGTGTGTGTGTGTGTGTGGTGTGTGTGTGTAGTGTGTGTGCCTCCTGCTTCTGGTAAAAGTGTAAAAGCGGGTCCAGACATAACACAATCTGATCACACCATCAAACACACACACATACACAGTTGTAAGACATGGTGTCACCCGGAAAATACAGCAGTGGATTTTGTCATGGTACATGGCACACAGACAGAGAGAGTTGCTTCTGTTTTAATGGCCCCACCAACCAAAATGTTTTGGGCTCCATGTTGTAGGTAACAAGTTTTATTTGACCCTTAAGCATTACACGTTGTGCTCTCTATCAAGTAAAGTGAAATCAATCAAAACCATCAGCTTTCACCGTCCTGCTCTTTAACAGAAATATTATGATATATATACGCCCTCTGTATTTGCTGCACTGAGCTATTCTATAATTACACAGCTCACAGTTCTGATTTACTGTTTTGCAATTATGAGGAAACCCCCTCAGCTCAGAAATGTTTGCTGCATACACCAGTCAGCCACAACATCAAAACCACTGACAGTAAATAACATCGACCATCTTGTGACAGTTCAGTGTTATGCTGGGAAAGTTTTGGACCTGGCATTCATTCATGTGGATGTTACTCAGACATGTAGCACCCATAGCAATGACACTCTTCAACACTATGTGGCAGGATGCAGCCACAAAAACACTTTAGGAACAAGTCAAAAACACATGAAGAACAGCACAAGGAGTTGAAACGCCATGTCCATTCTCTGATGATTCACCACAAGGGAGACCTACACAATATTAAGAAGGTGGTCATAATCTTATGCCTGGTCACTGTATCCTCTAACCATGGGAAAAAAGGAGAAGTCACAATCATGAGCTCATTATGATTAGGAAGTACTGTTATTACGAGAGAAGCAACACCAGATTATACCAGTAGTCACTGCTTTGAGGGTCATTCTTTCATCCCTCATGGTCTGTGAGATGACACAGGTGGTATTTATATTAGTATTTCATCTGGCAGGAAATTATAACTCACTCGGGTTTCGCCGGCAAACACACTCTCTGATCCGGCTCAGGCTTCAGCAGGCATAAATACATATATTAACTCTACGTCAGCTGCTATCACCTGCTGCATAAATGCAGAGATACAGTATGGGTGTTATAATCACAGCTATACATTTCAAAATTTCTTTCCAAATAAACGCTATCACAAAGCGCTCACTTGGAGAAATCTCAGTTTTTTTTTTTACAACCATCGGCGGCATCCACATTTTTCGCCACTGACATCTGTATCTGTCTGCACAGCGCTGGAGCAGGGCCACCGGCTCTACTCGATTGGAAGCTTCCTCCAAAACAAAGTGCGAGATGACGTTATGACGAAGCGCAGGCCCGAGAACCTGAGCGCACCAGCACTGCACACAAGTGGAAGTCGAATCCTTTAATGCAGAGGTATCGAGTAAGAGTCACACTGGGCCGTGCATTGGGTTTGTTTTACTCTTTATGTACAGTATACCTGCTTTTTGTGTGTCCTCGTTTAAATTTAGACTGTGACAGCTTTAAAAGTCTTATTTGGAGCCTGACATCATCGTTAATGCTTATTGCTATAGTACCACCTCCTTATTGCCCATTCTGTGACTAATTTTTCAGTGTAGATGCATTCTTTTTCATGCATCTGATTTATATAATCCCACTTCATATGAGGTGCAGTGTGAATCAAATGCAAGACAAGTACACGGCATGCAAGGTTCTGTTTTATTTCTCTGCTTTAACGCACAAATCAGATTTCATGGTGGCAAGGAACGCATCGATCTTCAAGTAACAACATTTTATCAAAACAAAACAAAAAAAGACGTTTACACATGTGTTAATACTTTAATGCCTCAAGTAAAGCGTGTTTCTTTGTGCGTGGCTGTTCAACATCTTCCAGCTCTAACTGAGTCAGATTCTGTCACGGGGAGAAGCTACTGGGTTTTGCCGTTCGGCGTGTTTTCCCTTTGCCCCGGAGCGGCTCAGTGAAACCAGAGCTCAGCATTCAGTGAGGTCAGAAACGAGACGCTGCTCTTGTTTGTTAATAACACACAGATGTAGCGGACTGATGAGGCAGAACTTGGAAAGGGTGGAGGTATTAGGCAGAGACGCTCATGGGACTGCGCTGCTGCTCTTTGAGAGCAGTTTTGATTGTTACTTTTTCGCATTAAATCACGCTGGTTTCGCGTTGAGGCCAAGCTCTGAAGTTTTCTCTTGGCGTTCTCTGGTCTTGAGTTGTCCGGGTTCCCAAATCACGAGCTGGATGTCTTGCGTATTTATTTCTATATATTTCAAATGTAAATGCTTTGAAGCACTCGCAGGCAGAAGACCCAGTCAGGGGGCAGCTGCTCGTAGGACATTTTGTTTCCATCCAATCGTAAGATCTTGATCCTGGAGTAGGACTGAGGTCCCACCTCTCTGCACAAACTGGGCACACTGAACTCTGCAGGGAAGAGAGACAAACAGACAAGAGGTGTTGTTTTAAATCGTGCACAATTACCAATACGCCGTCAACCTGGCTACTGTTGAAGTTTTAAAACGCCAGCCAGCTTTGAGCTTTGAAGTCCCGTGCAAACACGGTGAAACGCTGCAGTCACATTACGTCTAATCAAAGCCGCTCTGTGCACCCTGCAAACATCCCTCTTCCTCTCATGGAGTCTGCATTTACCATTAGACAGGTGCTGTGGTGAAAACGGAGGCAGAGGAAACCACAACGCCCCCTCTTGCTCTCTCTCTGACACTTCAGTCGTGGAGTTTCTCTCAGCCCGGGCCCTTGGCAGACGGGAACTGCGGTAGCCCAAGGCTCGCTACCTAGACGATGAGGTGTGTGTTATTGTGGAAGTGTTCTGCTGCCCGTCTGTCTGCCTGCCTGACTCGCTGGTGCACCGCGTGCTACATCATGGATCGAGAAACAAGAACATACTTTGACTCTGCCAAAAGCCGGGGCCCAAAACTGAACACCAGCTCACAGCTGCTGGATGGTCATGTGAGTCACAGTTTGGCTCCTGGGTAAAGGCTCGCCGCGCCGTGATATAAGCCCCCTCTGTCAAAGTGACGGTGAGCAGACAGTGAGAGGAAAGGGGAGACTGAAGAGGGGAACAGCGTGTGCTTCTGGTTCGTCTGGCACTCTTACTTCTGAATCCATCACAGATGTTCTCATACCGCTCTCCTCGCCTCTTTGCTAACCTACTTTCCCCACATCCAACCAACTAATATTCCCTCCCCGGTTCTCTCCTCCTCCCTCCCCTCGCTTATTTTCTTTCCATGCCCCTCCTCTGCCTTCACCCGCTGCCCGCTCGAATGTAACCCCTCCCGCGTCCGTCCTGCAGCGTCCTGCAGGGACGGGGGCTGGAAGCGTTCCAAGAGGCCGGGTCTGTGAAGTTTTCCTGTCACATTTTCCACATTTCTGCTTCTCCATCACAGGATCGTTTCTCACACTCCCCCAGGTGTTCAGCCACATAACTCACTAAGGCGAAACGCATGAATGTGTGCACACATGTGAGATATTAGGTAAAAAGTATGCTCGCACTTGTTTTCTTTCCGCATCTGCCCCTCACCTTTTATTTCATTGGCCTCCAGGTACAGGTACTGCAGAGTGGTGGGCACGGTGGGAATTCTGGTAAGTTTGTTGTAAGAAAGATCCAGCTCCACCAAGCTGGAGTGGTTGAAGGCCTGCGGGGGGATGCTGAGGTTCTTCAGGCCGCAGTGACTCAAACGGAGGTACTTGAGGTTGAGGAATCCCTCAAAACTGTCCTCAGCCAGTCCAGTGAGGGAGTTGTTTGACAGGTAGAGCTGCTGGATGGAGGGAGGTAAATGCCTGGGGATGGTTGAAAACAAATTTCCGCTGAGGTCCAGCAGGTTGAGACTGAACAGGCCTAGAAGACGACAAGGAGACATTCAGTCAAACATTAAAGACAGAAATCAGGATTTGAAACTTAATGGAAAAGAAAATATTGTCATTTTTAATGCTTTTAAATAGTTTTCTCAACACACAGTGAGAGGTTCAAGTCAGAGGAACAATCATCATGTTAGACAGGGTCATTGTATGTTTTTGTAGGAATTTAAATCTTGTTTAATTGGGTCTTTTTTATATGCACTGATCAGTCACAACATTATGACCAGGGGAAGTAAATAAACATTGACCATCTTGTGATAATTCAGTGTTCTGCTGGTAAACTTCTGGACCTGGCATTCATTCATTCATTCATTCATTCATTCATTCATTCATTCATGTGGATGTTACTTAGACATGTTGCACCCACCTATACCAGACCAGACACCCCCACCCCATAGCAATGACACTCCTTGATGGCAGCAGCCATCCCCAGCAGGATGCAGCTGGTTGGTTTACGAGTGAATGTCTCCAAAAACTTCAACTGGTCCAAAACACATGCTCCCCGTATCATCGCCGGAACTCCCTCCATGGACCTACACAGCAAAAAAACCAAATCTTACCAAATATATTTGTCTCATTTCTAGTCAAAAGAGTACATTTTCACTGGTTCATTGGCCATTCCACAAAAAAAGGTCTGCCAATGGAACTAGTGAAAATGTCTCTGTATTAAGATGTATTGTTTTAAAACAAGTCCCTGTGTCTTGCTGAAATGGTACTCTTTAGGCAATTGTGTCTTATATTAAGTGTAATGAGATATTTTGACTAGAAATGAGACAAATATACTTGGTAAGATTTGTTTTTTTTTGTAGTGTATAACCCCAGTTCTTCAGCAGCAGCACTGGTTTCCAATGAAATCCTGCATTTAATGCAAGATCCTGCTACTTACCTTCAAGGCTCTTCACAACCAAACTCCATCATATCTGTCTGAATACCCCAATTATACACACATTATACTCAGATCCTCCTTAGCCACCCAGCTTATTGCACCACCTACCCGACTGTCTATCATGGCCACTGGAGCACACAAAAACAGTTCAGGAACAACTCAAAAAAACTTGAAGAACATCTCAAGGTGTTGACCTGGCCTCCAAATTCACTAGATCCCAAACTGATCAAGTATCTGTGGGATGATCCACGGAGGCCCCTCCCCTCAGAGGCCCCCCCAACACCACAGGACACCCTCAGAAGACCCATGTCCATTCTCTGATGAGTCACAACTGTTTTGGAGGCACAAGAGAGACCTGCATAATATTAGCAAGGTGGTCATAATGTTATGCCTGATTAGTGTATTTAGAGCTTTTTCACATATTAAAAAACTAATTAAACTGTGATCAGTGATTTTAAATAATCACCCTTGATGAAAAAATATATCTGCCTTTCCTAATGCTTCAATTCTGTGTCAATAGTTGTGTTTTCTTTGTGCTGTGGTCGATCATTTTCCATCTTCTGTCAGTCAGTTCTGCAAAGGAAGGACATTACTCCACCTTTGAGGTCTCCCTCTGTGATGGTTTGCAGTTTGTTTCCCTGCAGCAGGAGCAGCGTCAGGTTGTTCAGGTTCTGGAAAGCTCCTGGGGGGATGCTGCTGATATTGTTGTGGGCCAGCCGCAGCTGCTTGAGTCCGGCTGGTAGATCCCTCGGCACCGAGCTCAGGTGGTTGTGGTTGGCAAAGAGGTAGAGGAGCCGGGTCTGGTTCTGCAGAGCCCCCTGCTCCAGCGTGTCGCTCTGCAGCTTGTTGTTGTCCAAGATGAGCCAGCGAAGGCCGGTAATGTTGGCCAGATCGGAGGAGGACAGGGACAAGATGTTGTTTCCCTGGGAATACACGGTAAAGTGCAATAGTAAATAGAAAGCCACTGTGGGTTTGTGGCTGACCACCGTAATTATAACACATGCTCAGTGTCCGTGTCTGTGTTTTTCCCACCTGGAGAAACAAGTATTCAGTTCTGTCCGGCAGGTGGTCAGGGACGTCCACCAGGCCTCTGTGGTCACAGTAGAGCGCTGTGGGCCACTGGATGGGGCAGTCACACTGTTCAGGACACGATTCGGGGTTATTAGCTCGGAACCAGGCCGGGTCCATGCGGCCCTGCAGACTCAGCACACTGGGCTCACCCAGCAGGCGGTTAATCCACAGAGGAATGCCTCCGTAGTCCCCGTCGACCACAACAGTGGTGGTGGCAGAACCAAAATCACATAGTAGCACCAACATGGCACAGCACAGGAGAGCCATGGAGACGATGATCCTGTAGAATAAATGTTAAGGCTTATCTCAGATTTTAATTGTCGGTCATGAAACCAGTCGGGGTTTTGAGGGTCTTGGTGGCGTCTCTGTGATTTCCCAGGGTCTCGACTCGGGTTTGGGAACAACATGTTTTTAACCAAAACCTGGGACATTTGAGGCTGGAGTCTGATGTGGGTATTTACCCGTCATTTGGCAAGCAACAAAACATGTTGTGGAGGAGATTTAGGATCCATTGTGTCTGGAGTTTGACCAATTTAACCTCTGCTGCATTTATTTGGACCTGCCACGGAGACACTGAAGAGCATACTGAACATCTCACCAACTGATAGATTGGACAGATACTAATGTTCCACTGAGGATTACGCCGACTGGTTTAATTCTGTTTCTGGATTCCCACAAAATCAAGTATAAATCTTGAAATCTACATCTGTTTTTATTAAAATAAGTGAAAAAATAGGAATGCATTTCAATATTTATATATTGGTGCTAAACTCTGGCGCTAGCTAAACTCTTTGGGAAGACTCCTGTTGAAGATTAGATAGAGACCTGCAGGCAACAGGTTGCATAACGTGGCAACCAATTCCTTTCGCTGTGCCGAAGCATAAACTCAGATCACAGTTGCTCACAGAAAAATAGAAAAGGGACGATTCAGACGAGAGTTCTGTGTAATAAGCTCCATTTGCTGTTAAAGCCAATAAATAAAGCCTCTGCCAATGTTTCAAGATAGAAACTTTAGATTCGTTGTTACCATGGTGAACATTGCCAGCTGAACAACGTGTAACTTTAAGCACCATGCATATCTGCAAACGTTTAATCTTATCAACTCTGCCTCTGAATGAATTGCAGTGCATTACAGTAAACTCCTCTTTAAGGAGGGACCTGGACTTTAAGGAATTTTAAATATGAAAATGAACAACTTTGTCCAAACATAATCATTTCAGTTTGTGTCTATTAAACAAATTCAAGTGAATGGAAACGCAGCGCAGGTGCCAGCGACCGCTTTGGCATGTGCACGTGCTTGCTTTCACACTTTTTGAATATCAGGGGAAGACCCAAAAACTTGTGCACGGAGGCACGCACGCACACACACGCACCGAGTTACTGTATAACACACCAATTTGTAAGAAGGGTTTGCATAATCAGGAAGTTTGATTTTGTTTGCAATGCTAAAGCTGGCATTTCTCACTCACTGCACCGTCTATCGGTGCAGCAGCAGCAGCAGCAGCAGATTGTTGCCAAGAGATTACTGTAATTCAGCAACCACACATTGCGGTTTTGATCATTTCCAGTTTTGCCTGCCTTGCAGAAAGAGGAAATCAAAGCAGACAAGAAACAAACAGCAAACTGGCACTTACCTGTTTGATCAGGAGCGGCACAACGTAGGCAGGTTGTCTTAAATTCCCAGTGAAACCCTTGAGAGCTGCACAGGACTGTGTGTGTGTGTCAGTGTGTCTGCATTTGGATGCGTGTGTATGTGTGTGTGTGTGTGTTTTCCAGCTACCAGCAACGTTTGCCCACTGTCCTGATACATTCCTTTTCTTCAAACGCTGCCCACATCCCAGACCCCAGACCTCCTCCATAATCTTCCCTAACTCACTTCTTCCTTTCTCCTTCTCGCAACTCACTTGAACACATTTGGTGGAAACATGTTTGCTTGCACAGTAGTGATGCACACACACGCATAAAAAAGACAGACGGGGCAGAGGTAGAAAGAAATGAGTTGCAGCTGGGTTTGAATTGTGTTGATGCAGTGTTTTCAGGAAATCGGAGAATTTTTTGATCAGCGTTCAAGTTTATCTTCTTGCGTGCGTGTGAATATCTGTACGACTGAGTGGAGAGTAGGTGTTCTGCCTGGAGGCGGATAGAAGCTCAAAGTACCTGGGGAGCCAAGGAGACCATTCAGTGTGTATTTGTGTGTCTGTCTGCATGTGTTAAACTGCATGTGTGTCTCTGTCTGTGTGTGTGTGTGTGCGTCCAGAGGAGAGGAAAACGTTTCCAGATTCCTCTCGGCCCAGATCGGAGGGGAGCGCTGTGTGAAGAGAGGGGGAAAGAGGCAGGGGAGGGGACAAGACGGAAAAAAGTGGGGGTAATTATTTCCTGATCAGAGCTTGTAAAGAGCTCCCTCTAGGAAACCCAAAAAGAATCTCAGCTGCAGTGGAGTTCAGATTTATTATGAGAACTCATCTTTGAGATGGCAAGGGGTGACGGAGCATTTTCAATTCACCAAATAAATAAATAAATAAATAAAACACAAAAAAACATGCATCCATTCCTCACTTCCTGCATGTATAGCATGCAAACTGCAGCACTTTAGCTCACACTTTATGGAGTTATATAATTTAGGTTCAGGAACGAGTCCACCTATCCTGTATAAGCACCTCTCATGGCCTGTTTGGCTCAGTTCTCAAATGAGAATTATCTTTTCATTCATTCTTCTTCTTTACAGGAGGCACAAGAGTGGAAACTTCCAGAGATACGCCCATAGCCCGAATCTCACTCTCCGGGTTCCTCCATCCGAACATCAGAGGACCTTCATCGGCTTTTACATCTTCCTTCATCCCTTCCCCTACCTTTCCCTCCCTCTGACCTGGTCAAAATAACCCCTGAGAGGCCGCCAGGGGGCGCTAGGGGGCCTCAGACAATTGAAAGGAAGATAAGAAAACAAAAATAGCAAAAATAGAAAATATTATTGTTTTTAATAATTATTATAGAATAAAAATAAGAAAAAAAAACATTGTAAAAGCTGATGTTTCTTGCTGTTCGGAGGGCCTTGGCATAGATTACAGATTATGTGTGTGTGTTATTCAGGTGCACACACTGCAAAACAACAAAATCTTACCAAGTATATTTGTCTCATTTCTAGTCAAAATATCTCATTACACTTAATATAAGACACATTTGCCTAAAGAACAAGACACAGGGACTTGTTTTAAGACAATACATCTTAATACAGAGCCACAGATACTTGATCAGTTTGGGATCTAGTGAATTCAGAGGCCGGGTCAACACCTTGTGCTGTTTTTCATGTTTCTTCAAATGTGTGTGTGTGTCTGTGTCTGTGTCAGGCTGCATCCTGCTGGAGATGGCTTCTGCTATCAAGCCCCACTATGAGGTAGGGGTGCGTGGCCTGGTCTGTGTACATGTCTAAGTAACATCCACATGAATGAATACCAGGTCCAAGTTTTTTGCCAGTAGAACATTGTACTGTCTTCTGTCAGCGGTTTTAATGTTGTGGCTGATTGCCGTGTATCCTTTTCTTCTTATATTGTCTTTTTACATTACTTCTCTTTCTTATTAGTACGATTTCTGGTTAATCTATGTGATGCTTCAAACCTGGTTTCTGAGAGTACATTGAATGTTTCTGGAAACATGAACAAGGAATGGAACAATGTGTCAAAAGCAATTTGGCCGCTCCTCACGTCATCCTACACACTGTGTGTTCTTCTTCCGTGTCTCCATCTGGTCATAAAATGGAAAAGGGAAAGGCCTGTTTCCCCTTTCTGTTGGCTCTGCTCCAGGGTGCCTCCTTTCAGTGCCTGAACACTTTGCTTTATGTGTATGTTCACTGTAAACAGTCTTTACAGCAAGAGAAATGTTATTTCTTCTGTCAAGCTGAATAAGAAACAACTTGTGCGGAGATGCAAGGATTTCAACGCCTTAAAAATGAGTCCAACTTTACTTCGCACAGTTCCCAATGTGCAAAGGGACAGGCTCCAACTGCTTAAATCTGAGGATGCAGAAGGAAAATGTAGAGAAACCTCATTAAAGAAGAAGAAGAATGTCGAAAGTCTAACGCTAAGAGACATGTCATGTTCATGTCAGTACGCAAAGAATAAACATGGATAATTTATGTGCGGAAACACTTTTGTCGAGCAGATGCTAGTCAACATTGATGGACTGGTTTATGATATTTTGTGCTAAAAACATCTTTTGTGGAAACCCAGATTATAGATCAATGAGAAGAGAACCAAACCAGGAGCTGGGGACCGTGATGCAATGCTAAATAATATATATGTAGTATAAATTAATAAAGTATCTATCTATCTATCTATCTATCTATCTATCTATCTATCTATCTATCTATCTATCTATCTATCTATCTATCTATCTATCTATCTATCTATCTATGGTTAGGATTAAGGGTTAGGTCCAGGTTCTCCAGCTTTCCCGCAGGTTCCTCGTGATTCTAAATTGGCCGTAGGTGTGAGTGTGAATAGTTGTCTGTCTCTCTGTGTTAGCCCTGTGATAGACCTGTCCAGGGTGGACCCCACCTCTCGCCCGATGACAGCTGCAGGATAGGCTCCAACACCCGGGCTGCGACCCTTCACAGGATGACCGCTTACAGACTGGTTTAAGGTTAGAGTTATACAGATCCCATGGAAATGAATGTAAAACAGATTAATGTTCATGATTGTTTTTGTTTTTGTTTTTTTGTTAGCTTTAATTTTCAAAAACAGCAACTAGATTTTCCATGTGTTCCATGTCCTCTTTCCATGCTTGCATTTCCAGTCACTTACACCAGAGGGCGCTGTTTCCTCATTAATCAACAGACCGCACATTCTTGGGATTTGAGCGACACAATAATACAACAACATGACATAAACCAGTTTTGCAAGGTGGCAAAAAAAAAGGACTGATGAGCCAAATCCTCTTTAGTTTCATCAGAGTCAGAATCAGACTGATTCATCTGTATCTTCATCTCTTTTTAAGCCATATTCTTTCTTCATTTCTCTCTGGGCTGTGTACGCTGCAGCTGCTTTCATCTGAGACCACAGGGTCGCCAGGGCAGCCTTTAGTGTGAGTTTAAGGTCTCCCTTTTTTTAGTTTATCACAAGAGATTTAAAACTGGTCAAGTCATAAAGAATTTATCTCGGACCCATAATTAAAACACACTTACGTGAAAAAAAAGAAACACTTTCATCAGTATGAGAAAAAGATGAGACGCTTGACGTGGTATAATCTTCAACATCTGTGTGTGATTTGTGTGTGTGTGTGTGTACATGGACATCTGCTTTCTATTGCATGGTTGTGCTGCCCCCATGGCCCGGGGTGCCATGGTTCAAGTTACCTTCAGGAGCCACATTGTCCCATGACCACTAAGACCATCTTTCCTTCTGATTCATCTCTTCAAGTTCTCCTTATTACTAAAGTATTGGCGCATCCTCTTTATTGCTGAGTGTTTTATGACATGTTTAACAATACGTAGGAGGGGAAAATTAGATTTAAATACATTTTGTTGCAGCGTATGTTGAGTAAACCGGTCACGCATACTTCATAAAAGCCGTTGATGTGCTGGTAGTTGCAGGGTGTGTGTGTGTGTGTGTGTGTGTACTTGCATAAATCACACTGTGGAGACAAAAGTCACACAAGGTTTACCACTGGCTTCTGGTTAAGGTTTTAAAAGAGGCACGTAAAGGTTATGGTTAAGGTTAGAGTCCAGGAAATGAGAGGTGGACTGAAGCCGTAGATAAATGAGAACACCGGTACGCGTCAAGAGCCGGCGGTCACTTGTTTGTGAATCTCTATTTTGTTGTTATTGTAACTGTGCTGCCTTCAAATTGGGTTTATGGCATTATGCGGTATTCGCAGCTTCAGATGTGGAAGTTTTTCGACAAAGCTTACAGGTTGTGTGTGTGTGTGACTTACCAAGGTGTGACCACGAGTTCGTGAGTTCTCTCCGTGCAAACGATCTACTTTTGGTTACAAGCAAACGGGTTTCCAGCATCTCGTCTTACTTAACCGAGCCATTTTTTTTTATTATTGCAAATGTATTATTGCCTTTTATGAACGCGTATGGCAGCCAGACGAGAGAACATCTGACTTCCATAAACACTTTGTACATAAGTGCCATGCTGCGGATAGTTTGTAATACCCTCGGTTTTAGTTGTATCTGGGTCTGGCTCTTCTTCTGGAGCAGATTCCCAGGACAAACATTTCTTTGACATTCCTGCGAAAGAGTTCACAGCCAGAGCTGAAAGGGTTAGATCCTCTGATCTTGTGATCCCTGCCCAGCGCTGCTCAGGGGACGGGGCGGGGGACGGACATGGGTGGGGGCTAGATGAGTTTGCAGCTACCCAAAGTCCAGCGTGGCCTCTCACTTTGAAGTCTAAGAATCTATTCCTCTCGCTCTAATTACTGCTGCACCTTTTATTCCTCGTTGACATCTCCTTGTGTCATTTGTTCATGCTGACACCTTATCTTTCTGTCCCACGCACAGTGGACTTTAACTGAGTAACGGTCTCGTAAACAAATAATAATAATAATAAAAAAAAAACAGGTCTGTGATGTTGGGTGAAGAATTAACCACAAATGGCTCATAAGGCCGCCAAGCTGCAGTTCAAACAGGTTAATTTCACAGGCTCTAAACTCTGACCCATTCACCCCCTCTTATCTTAAAGAAATAAAACCGCTTTGAAATAAAAATGTCTGCTGAGGGCTTTGCATGTCCGAGCAGCGCGCTGAAAAGATCTGCTCTGCTGCATCTGGTGTCCACAGACGCCTACGGAAACGCCATCCTCCAGTTAGGACATCTGCTGTTCCTTTCTTCCCCTTCTTTTTATTTTTTCTTTTAAGTTTAAAGCCCGTTATTGTCAGACAGTGGAGACATCGGCTACAGTAAGAAACACTTTGTGGCATGTGTGAAGCACGCAGCCACGCAGACGTTTTCATTCAGTTTGTCCGGAGGCTCTTTAACAATGACAAGCGTTGACAGGGCCGCTCTTTGATCGCGAACAAAGATGGTGCGGATCTTTTTGTGTTAGAAGAAAAGATTGATACCACTCACGGATATGTTCGTGCCAGGACTCAGTTTGTTTAGCTAATGTTAGCATAAACACTGCTCTGTGAGGCCGAGTCACTGCGTACAATCTGCCAGAAAAACTTCTGGTGCCGTGTTCCCCTATAGACCAAAGAGTTGCTCCTCGTGGCCATTTAAGATTATTCTTAAAAGTTATTCTTAAAAGCTCTTAAGAGAGCTCTTAAGGTGAGATCTGTTAAGAGCAGGGAGAAGGACTTTTAAGAAGCTTAGGAGTTTCTCAAGCAGAGGAGAAAATGGTGGAAAGAATCTGTCTGCCTCTCAAAACTCTTTTATTCTCATTGACCCGGTTGAGCCAGAAGCAAACACTGTTCCTCTGTCGCGTTTGGTTTCCCACCCTTTTTCTTCTCCATCGCTGTTTGGTTTGTGGAAGATCTGAACCAACCACCAACGATTGGTTAGGAATCACAGACACTGATGAAAGCTGAGCCATTTTACCCTCGTTAATAAACACATTTTAAGGTATAGCTTATTATTTATTTCTTTTTACGTAAAATATTTTTTATAACTCCAAAGTCTTCATAGAGATTAGATTCTTTTATTAAGTCTATTGATTTGATGGTCCATGCTCCGCCCGTTATAAACCATAAATGTATTTTTATCCAGCTTTTAGGATCAGCCAGTCACAACGGGGTCAGTCACACCTCCTCACTAAGATCAGAGTTTCTGTCCATTCCTTGCTCAGAGTTCTCGGAGAACATCCTGGAATCACTCCTGAGATAAGACTCCTCGCCAGGAATTTTTAGGTTTAAGCTAGGAGCTCTCTGAGAGGACTGTATTTATGAATGTGGCCCCTGGCTTCGAAATTACTGAAACTATTGCACAAATATTCATCCTTCACCTACTTAATGTCTCCTTACCGAATTAAGTTTATATATATATTTTCTGGACCTTATTTCTGGTATAAAATATGGTCATTTACTCACCCATATAGCTTTTGCGTCATTTGTAGTCGTTCAGTAAATGATTAGATCTGTGTATATCCATATAGTGGAAGTGACTGGTCGCAGCTTCTAAATAACACATTATCTGCCGTGGAACTTTCCCCAGTATTTTGATATGCTCGTTGAGAACTACTGCTATGGTTCGTCCACAACCTCAGAATCGGAAAAATAATTCAGCCGTTCAGCAAAAAACTAGCAGGAGCAAATTGTAGGTAAACAAGCCGACCGTCGCGGGCATAGACATATATACATAGACGCCGCATCGACTGTGGAGGGACGTCCCTAAAGCGCCGCCATCTTGGTACAGGGCTAGCAGAGGCAGCGGTGCATGAACATACGAAGGAAAGAGGTACTCCTCAATCTCAAAGTAGAATTATTCGCTGAATTTTGGACCGATTTCCAAACGTATTGATCTGTTAAAAACGTCACACATGCAGCTATGATAAAAATATGGTTTTACTACCCAAATACAAATTCTACTTAATGTTATCAGCAGACTAGCTTCTGACAGAGGATTGTAAAGAAAAGATGCCGGACTTCAACTGAGCGATTTATGATCACTTTTATTGTGTAGAAACACCATTCCTCCATAGATGTAAATTGCATTGTAGGAGCGAGTGGCCCTGTTCCAAGATGGCCGCCCTGTAGGCACGCCGCTCCAGTAGACGGCAGCGCTCAATGAGGCGTCTATGTATAAATGTCTATGGTCGCGGGTGCGTGAGGCGCTAAGAGATGACATTATCCAGGTTGGAAGACATCATCCGGGGTCTGTAGGTCAATCTAAAGACAGATGATGATAACACGTAACTCTGGACTCAACAGGGAACATCACTAGCAAACGATAACAGAATATTGGTGAAATTAATGAGTTTCACGGCAGATAATGTGTTATTTAGAGTCTGCGTTTTAGTGCCCCATTCACTCCCACTATATTGGACATATACAGATCTAATTATTCCCAAATGACCACAAATTACACCAAAGTTATAAGGGTGAGTAAGCGACCGTGTTTTATGCCAGAAACAAGGTCCAGGTTGTAAAAAACACTAGTTCTTCTTTAAGTACCTGTTACTCCTTGTACAAGAATTATAATGTACCTGTACTTTTTGTACCTATGAAAAGTCTATTCTATTCTATTCTTTCTATTCTACTTGATGTCTGCTTTCCTTCATAGCAGAATGAACTGTAACATTAAAGCCAGCTTTCACTTGCACCCTGTGACACAAATTGCCCCCATGTAGAGATAATTTCCATCCCTGCAGGGTTTTATCAATGTGTGCGCCAGTGCTGCACATGTTAGCATAGTTTACATTAATGTGCACGACTCGACAAGCTGTTCCCCCTAAGAACACGTTATTGTTGCTTCTTTTTTTTTTTTTAATTTTCAGAGCCAAGAGGAAAGTTTTGAAGAAGACATTTACCACGCAGTCTGGTGTCGATCGCAGGTTGAAGCGTGCACAACATGCTTGTAAGAAAAGACTGTCTGGAGATATCTTGGTTAAACTGTGGGGGAGCTGTGCTGTAGTGGCTAGAGGAGCAGCTTGGCACTGAAAATGGAGCTGACGCGGCCAACTTATACGAACAACTCAGTGACAAGGAGATGGTTAAAGACAAAATAGCCTTAACTGACAGCTGCCTGGAGAAAGGAACGATAAAAGAGAGCACTGGTTTAGATGGAGGTCGAGGTGGAGGGAAGATGCAGAGGCAGGAAGAGGCCCACATTAAGCCCAGACAGACAACATATGAAGACTGTCACACATGTTTTCATTTAACCCTTTACAAGATGTAAAGTTGTTGGAGAGGAACAAAGAGAGCTGGATCCACCCCCTGATTATTAAACTCTGTCTGGCACAGGGGCGAAGGCTAAACACCATGTGAATGACAGTTTTCAGTGTCTGTGTATTCAAGTAATGATTTATCCTCCTACATATGTTTGTTGATGTTATTCTTTTTTTTTCTCACACAGAAGCCTCGCAAAAGCTGCGCGCTGGCAAAGGCATGCAAGACTTCTACCCCGGCGTGTAGAAGACATGCATGCCTTGGTCTTCTGGCATGCTGCAAAAATAAATACAGTTTCAGAAGTAGAGCCAGACACATTCACTCAACCTGATTCCAAACAATGGACAACGCAATCAAAGGCAAATCTCATAATAAACGCATAATGAGTGTGGCTTACATCCTGCAGACAGAACGGCTATGAAGCGCTGCCTTTTATTTGTGCTTCATCCTACAATTATGTTGTGTGCAATGTTAAACGTTGCACACAACACAACATGTTTTGAATTTTTTACTCTCTCACAGTGCTCGATGGGTGATGCTCTTAATTGGATTTTTTTCTTTTTTTTGCAGAAACCCTTAAAGGAGAATAATTCATTTTTCGTTTCCTCTAAAATACCCTTGTTCTGCACCGCCTGCTCTTCTTCTGCAGATTCTGACAAACACATTATCATGCAAATAGCGGCCTGTGCATGGAGTATCTTTAATATTGTACGGTATGCATAACCTTCTCCCTCTGCACACGTATACCTTCAGTGTTCGGTGTTAAATCATGAGCCAGTGTTTCTGTTGATTGTCCCTGAGGTGCTTTAACAATAGCTGATGAAGTGGGCCGTCGTTTGCTGTTTTTATGTTTTACACTTTACTGCCAGAAATTCTGATGCAACGAGCCAAAGAACTCGATGGCAAAGGTGCAAATGTGTTTAATACTGTGAGGAAAGGTGAACATGGACGTGTACGCAGACCCCTCCGCAGCATGTCACGTCAGCCACACCGGTGGAAAAAGAGGCTCCAGAGTGGCGAGTGGAGAGTGGGGTGCACTGGTGGGCCATTCCTGAACCAGCACAATGGGGAGCAGGCGACTGGACAAGGGGGTGGAAGTAATCAAAAGCACAGGAACAGAAAGAGGGGTGGAGAGGGGGCTGGCACAACGGAGAGGAAAGCAGGGAGGGATGGAAAGAAATTTTTGTCCCCTCCGAGTCTTGAGCTCACTCTGAGAAATAGAGAGAGGGCACAAAGAGGGCCAGTCTTTCTGATCAGGTAGGTGTGTGTGTGTGTTTGTGCATGCATACGTGTGTGTGAGTATGTATCTGTCTATCTTAAAGGAGGCGAATGAATGACGTGATGATTGTCAGATAGAGATTTTTTTTTTCAGGTAGAGGGTAATTATTGAATACTTTCCCGCAATTACCGGACTGTAATGAGAAGCATCTACAAAACTTGCATTCAGGGCAGGTCTTTCCTTGCTCCCCGTGGAATAAGAGCCTCAGGAATGTGCCTCTCTGCAGGCAGTTACATTTCCAAAACAATGTCACTCTGCACTTAAAATTCGACTGGACCTTTGAAATCAGTAGGATTATGGGAGAGGTCACGTTTGAGGGTCTGGGGACATTTAATTCCTCAAAGACAACAGTTTGTTACGTGCTTTTGCAAAATGGATTTTTCAAACTTTATTTTTAACCTCTGTAAAGTATCACAGCATGTTAGATAATACTTTAATCTATGTGTGTAAAATGAAACTAAATAATGCTGTTTCTTATTTTGTCCTTCACACCACTGTCTCTCTGTGTTACAGATTTGCGTGACCATGCGTCCAGTGCTTGTCTTCCTCTTGTCTGCCCTGCTTCCACTCTCTCTCTCCCATGGAAACGACCCCTTAGGCTGGCTGTATGGCCGGTGGAGCCACGGATACTCTTTTGCCTCCCTGCAGGCATCCTCCTCGGAGGGGAGTGTCCCGAGGAGTGCGACTGCCCCCCCGCCTTCCCTGTTGCCATGTACTGTGATGGGCGGGGCCTGACAGCCATGCCAACCATCCCCTCCCGTATCAAATACTTGTACCTCCAAAACAATGCCATCACGACTGTGCCCGATGCGGCTGTGGCCAACGCGACTAGTCTGGTGTGGCTCATGCTGCATCACAACCAGCTGACATCTGAAGGCATTGGCAAGAAGGTAAACCTACATCCGGTCAGGGCAATGTGGAAAAAAATGTGGGTTTGGTGATGCTTTCTATATAATTAAGAGATCTGAACTATATTTATTTCTATTAAACATTAGAGCCACATATGATGGTTTTATTTGTTGTCTTCAGATAAAATATCAGTAGCATATGTCTCACTTTAGACCAATTAAGTTAAGCTTATACATGTAGGAGAAATTTGAATCCAGGCTGTATGATGCTACGTGTCCCATCCAAGAGTTGTCCTCATTAATTTAAGGTTGGATCTTACATTTGAGATAAATAGAGAAGGTAGCAAACACAAGAAGGATTCATGCCAAGAACTACATATATGGACACTGCTTGGATCTGTTTCAGTAAAAAGTCAGCAGATGGCAGCATAAGGCGATAACAGTACTTGAGGTTCACACTAAAAAAGAACTAGTTCAAAGTTCAGTCCGTACAGATAAATGTGAACTAGTTCAAGTTCATGGTTCACATTTTTTAATTTTGAACTAGGTTCATAGAGCTCCATTTTCTCAGTTTTTTGTAAATGAGCAGCTCGTAGCTATTCAACAGAATCTCTGACTGACCTGCCCATCCATCCCCAGAACGTGATATTTTTATTTATTTTTTATTTTTTGAATAACCATTGACTATATACACTAGGAAATAACTCAAATGTTTGGGTGGATCAGTTAGCTTCAGTGGTGCCGGAGGCGGCTTCTCTTTTAGCTGCACCAGCCGTGCTGTATGCCGTAAATCATCTGACAGCTGTTGTGAAACTTTTTTTTCTTAAATGGGGAGAGAACGTCGTTATTTCCCTCCAGATTGAGCAAAACTCACTTCTGCACTCGCCGTTGGAAAAATGATACGTCCTATTCACGGTTCAAAATAATGCAAACACGTTCGTGCACAACACTGGATGAGATTTATTCAACTTCATAGTTAGCGTTCTTACAATCGATTGACTCAGCATCCTTCAAATGCTGAGCTTAAAAAAATTATATTAGTTTTAGCTCCTCAGCGTCACAGATAAATGATCGTTGAAACATACTTTTTGTCTTTGCTAACAAAGCTAACACTGGTGCACTTCCAACATAGGTTTGCATGCTACATGGCTAATTAGCTCATCAGCTGGAGGACAATATTATTACTTTAATTTATCATTTATTATTACTTATTACTTATTAATCTGAGCTGTCTGTATCCATTTAAGCCCCTCCTACAAAATATGAAGTTAATTTTGCTATTGGACTATGAGGATAGCGTATCTTTGTAACGTTAGCTAACTTTCCATTGGGAGCTAGCAGGTGGTATCAGTTAGCTATCTAATGCGCTGATTTGTTAGCAGTGCACGGCTAAACTTACAAAAGACAATACTTAATTTAAACTAACCTGATATGAAGTGTACACTTTTAACCGTTTAACCACTGGTTTTGTGGAGCTTTTTTTTTCTGAGAGGCAGTTAGCATACGATAAAATATCAGTTTGGAGCCAGTAACCGTTCTCCTCTAACCTGTCAACACAGCAAGATGAAATTTTGATCACGTTAATTGAGCGGTATCCTCCTATTCTACTCTTGTCTTGCCTCTAGCTAACCACTGTGACGTAGTTGTGATGAAGCACGTAAAGCCGGCATATACGATACACGTTTGGCTAGCTTTATCCGTGTTCTCCTGTTGGAGCTCAAACACAGACAGTGACATGCCCATCTGGCCACTTCAGGGGAAATTAGTATTTCCCAGACACCCATTTTCTTCTTCAATAATGAAAATTAGCAACACGGGTCTTGTATTGTTGGTTTTATTCTGTTTGACTACTGTACAGACGTTAATTGATTCTTCACATAAACTTGTAGGTGTTTCTGAAGTTGGAGGGACTCGAGCGTTTATATCTGCAGCACAACAACTTGACCAGCATTCCTCCAAACCTTCCTCGTTCCCTGCGAGACCTGAGAATCAACCATAACAAAATTGAAAAGGTAATGTTTAACACACTTTTATATTCATGCACCATGTGTTAGTTGCACAACAGGAGAGACATTACACTTTAACCCTATATAAGGCACTCATTAAAATACCTGGAAATTCAAAAATTTCCACTCTGGAGTGTTATTTGCAGGACATAAGAAGACTTTTGTGATATTTTTCAAAAAAAATCAAAGACAGTGACACTACCATGTATGGTTCCTTGCCCTTGTGAGGTAAAAAGACTATTAGAACATAAGTGCTGATTCAGTCAACATTCACATTATCACATTCACCAACAACATTAGGCCACTTCTTCGTGGTACCTAGTAAACACTCAGCGTTCATGCAGAGGTTAGGACCTTGCAGACCACATTTGACCTGGGAATGTTGCCTTGATCTTCGCTGACTGTCTGGATGAAAACCACATGTTTCAGACTCAACAGGGAATAGCACTAGCCTCACAGAGAGGCACAATTTAACATGTGCACTGAGGTTAGCAAATATGGTTCCATGTTTCCATCCATAAAGGGCTAAAAATTATTGCAACTGTTGCCTAGGTGACACCTGCAGACTTCGAGGGAATGGATAACCTCACCATCCTGTATCTCCACGACAACGCCGTCTCAGACATGGGCTCGTCGCTGAAGGCTCTGAAATCCCTCACCCTGCTTGACATCAGTGGCAACAAGCTGACAAAGGTAACTGTGTTTGTCTTTACAAATGCCCCGTGAAGCAAACGTGCAATCATCAGTGACGTTATCCACTTCCGCAAACTCTCCCAGATCCCGGATGGTCTCCCTGAATACCTGCACCAGCTCTACCTGGAGTCCAACGCCATTGACTCGCTGCCCGAGGGCTTCCTGGGCCGTTTCACCCAGCTGCAGTATGTGAGGATGGCGCACAACCAGCTAACAGACATGGGCATCCCCCCGAACACTTTTAACGTGACCGGGCTGGTGGAGCTGGACCTGAGCTTCAACAAGCTAGAGAGAATCCCATCCGTCAGCACCACGCTGCAACATCTTTATCTGCAAGCCAATCAGATCAAAGGTTCTGACTTTGATTGCCGCAATTCGTTTCATTTATAGTTATGAAAACAATCATAAAATATCACAATTTCTGCTGAATTATGTTTGAAGTCATTTCACTGGAGTAGTTACTGTACTGCTGTTGGATTTATAACTATATTAACTTTACTACCCCGCTCTTGTCTGTCCTTCGTCTGCAGAGTTCACTCTGGGCAGCTTCTGCAGCGTTGTGGACGTGACAAACTTCTCCAAACTGCAAACTCTGCGACTGGATGGGAACGAGATCAGCCGCCTGGACATCCCCTCAGAGTCGTCCCTTTGCCTGCGCCAGGCTTCCTCCATCGAGGTCTGACCGGGCACGTGGCACGCGGTTTGTGGCAATCTGCTCACACGGCTCAATTTACACCCACAGTGTGAGTAGTGCAAAAACCAAATCACAGTGAGGCGATGATATGGTTTACTGCTGACTGCAGGTGGCAGCAGTTCATATGTGAGAGCTTCGTATGTGAAAAAGCTGTCCTTAAAAAATAAATCCACACATGACCTTTCTTGGACCCTGATCCTACTTATACTTTGCTGTGAGGATCAATGACATTTATAACCAGTGTTTGTAGTTTGTGAAGCTATTCTTTTTTTCTTTATTTGTCTTCTCCTGTGCCTTTCTTTTTGTTTTGTCCCATAAAGTGATGTTTCTTTTTTTTATTATTATCATGAATAATGTGAATTGTTTCATAATAGAGTCAGATAGAACACTATAACACTTTACGATGATGTCTGCTGCATGAAAATGTCCTACTGCAGTCGGATATGTTGTTTTGCCTCGGTGATGACGATGCTGTGACTGCTTGTCTCTTTGCTCAGAGACTTTGAGAATATCAAGTGAATAAAATCTCTCCATCCTGTATTACTGTACGCATTGTATGGACTGATTTTTAAACAGGCAAAGTTTTTTTTTTGTTTTGTTTACGAGCCCGTTGCAGAATAAATAAAGGTTGGGATTTTTTGAAAGATCTGTGCAATTATTTTTGTCTTTTTTATGATGCAGTCGTTAAAATATTTAGAGTAAATTAATTAAAAGAACTGAACTGACACAGTTCAGTTCTGCACCATAATGTACAGAAACATTTAAACATAACAAGCATGAAGGTTAATCAAGGCAGAAAATAAAGGAATTTGCACAATGCCTTTAAAGTTATGTGATCATTTTAGCAGTATGGGTTGTTGCTCCAACTTCTTTCAATCTCAGTTTACAACAGAAAAAAACGCATCATTATTTTTCACACAGTGTCTCCATCATTTCCTTTTAACTCCTTCTAAATGAATCATTTTAGATAATGTTTATTGGGAGTTAACTCTTTATGACCTCTACACATACTTCGTTCTGAGATGCATCCGTTGCATATGTTCATGTGAGTAATGATGCACCGTTGCATCAAACTCTGCATGTGTCACCCTGTTAGTGGTGGGAGGGTCAGAGGAGGACACAGGATGTCTATATTTATGAATTTTTCACTGTATCATTACGCCGTGTCATTGCACATGGGGAGTAGTTCAGTGGTTAGCCTGTGGTCAAACGTCATCTGCCGCAATAGCTGCGGACACTCGCTGAAGACCATCGAGACGCCACAGCTGCAGTGACAACACCGCGCAGAGATGAAGTCCCAAGGCTGTCAGAGCAAGTGTGCCCAAGCTACAAGCGAGGGAATGATGAAAAGGAGGATTTATGTTCAAATAGGGTAAAACTCATCTATACCAAAAGTAATGCGACTCTCTTTTCTTTTATTGTGTATTCATTCCCATATTCATCCATGTCAGAGCCAAACACGCTGAGCAGGGATGTTCAGGTTCATACATAGATAGATGGAGCGTTTAATTATTCATGAGGGGAAAGGGGAATTATTTTACCCCCAAATCTCATGGTAACTGATACGGTGCAGTTCTGTTTGGCAGCGCATCTAGTAGAAAGGTCACATGTGCTCTTTGGTACATGGTAATTACTGGAAACGTGAACAAGTAATAAAAAGTGTGTCATACTAACCCGCAGGTAAATCAGTCATTAACCGAGGCTCCATCTAAACACGAAGGGGAAATTTACCGGTTTCATTACAGAAGCTGGAAAAACACCGGGCTTGCTAACGGCATCCATCGCCAGCACAGTGGACCAACACCGATCAGGCATAACATATGACTACCTTGTGCCTCCAAAACAGTTGTGACTCACCAGGGAATTTACACGATGGGCTTTCTGAGGATGTCCTGTGGTGTCAGGGAACAGGATGTTGTTAGTGGGGGGGCTTTGAGGAGAAGGGCCTCTATGGATCATCACACAGATACTTGATCAGTTTGGGATCTAGTGAATTTGGAGGCCAGGTCAACACCTTGTGCTGTTTGGGGCCCCGTCCACACGTACGAAAATGATCTTTTTCTTATCCGTTTTCGCTGGTACGGTTTAAAAAAAATCCGCGTCCAGACTGATCGTCTTTACATGACTGAAAACGCTACTTCATACTCCAGGTCTATAGGCGGCGCTGTTTCAGTTTCAGAAATTCACCAAAAACGGAGAGGAAGAGGTGGCGCATGCGCAAGAAGCTTGAGCGCTGTTTACAAATCGGCTTTCGAAGAAACCAAAAATTAGATTTAGCCTTAGTAACCATAATAGACTCAATATGTTCTCCAGTAGTAACGCAGTACGGGATTCGTGTGGACGATAGGCCAAAACGAATAAAAACATCTGCGTTTACGAAAAAATGCGTTTTCATGTGGACGGGGCCTTAGTTGTTCTCAAAGTGTTTTTGTGTGTGGGGGAGGGGTTTCAGGCTGCATCCTGCTGCCATCAAGGAGTGTCATTGCTATGGGGTGGGGGTGCCTGGTCTGGTCTAGGTGGGTGCTACATGTCTAAGGAACATCCACACCATATGAATGGCAGGTCCAGAAGTTTCCCAGCAGAGAGCACTGAATTATCACAAGATTGTCAATCTGCTGTTATTCACTTCTCCTGTCTCTGGTCATAATGTTGTGGCTGATTGCTGGTACATCACAATTCAGTAACAGCACAGACCAACACAGTCTAATTAACGGCCCCCTCGGATATTTTAAATATGTTAAAAGCTAAATACCATGACCTTTGACAGAGATAAGATTTAGTTCAGCACTGTTACATCAGAATGTCTTTGTTTTGTTTTCACACGTGTCCCTCGTGCATTAGCTCATTAAACATGAGTAATAAACCATTAATAACACCACTTGTAACAATCTGATGAGAGCAGAGTGGACTTTTTTTTCTTCTTCTTTGTCACCAGGCAGGGTTGTGGTCGCATCACGAGGCCGTGATTACAGGGGATGCAGACGCATGCACGCCGCCGGTCATTATGAGCAGGTGTCACTGACCAAAATTAGCTCAGCGCCCAATCCATGACAGCAGCGGTATTAAGTATTAGGGAGTAGCAGTGATGAACAGTTTACCGGTGCAGAGTCACTCACCTGAGTCACAATCACGCCACTCGACACTGAGCAACACTCACAGCTCCAGGGCTCCTTGTGTCAGTCGGTGCAGGCAACATAGCGATACAGAGAGGAGGCTGAGGAGGGGTCTGCTGTATTTCAGCAGCAGGACATGTTAGGGATGCAAATACTCAGAAACACTCACCAGATCAGGATGAATGCAGGTGAGTCATTATCAATCACTAACCTTATCAGGAGGGAAGCTTCCTTTGTCTATGTGCATTGTGTTCCTGTTTAATAAGAGAATAAGAGCGACTCAGCGACCTCAAAGGGGAGGATCCAGGCAGACAATTGGCTGGGAAACATTCCTCACTTGTCTTTGGAGAGAGGAGGGGGGGCTTTATAACTAACCTGCCGGAGTTATTTCAATTGCTTGTACGGACAAACGGCTGAAAGGACATGAGGAAGTACGGTTGGAACACTTTTAAGGATTTGATTCTGCGAAATCCTGCTGTGGTCGAACAGGTAGGATATTTGACCGCTTCGATGAAAATAACCTCTTCTCTGTGCTTCAGATCACATCTCCAATGTAAATCAGTTTAATTTTTTTTAAAAGAACAACTTAATAAGAAAGTTGTGTCTTGTGACCGGCTGCTAAAATATAAAGATGAAACTAAATCTTAATTAAATACACAACGGCCTCAAGCGTGAGTTGGTAATGATGGAGATCCTCTTTAAAGACTGACCAGGTGTTTCTGTTCACCTATACCGAAAGTAACGCACCGGTGATTGAACATACTCATCAAATCAAACTCTTCTTATCAAAAGTTGTTTTTCTGAACGTCTTGACTGATTTTAAGCGTTATTTCCCAACTTCACAAGGACCCAAGTGTGGACAATGGGGATGAGAATACTGAGCGAGGGAACTGGGCCAGCAAGAAGGAGTACATCCTCTCTATGATTGGCTATGCTGTCGGTCTGGGGAATATCTGGAGATTTCCGTATCTGGCCTACAAAAATGGAGGGGGTAACTACATTAGCGTTTGCTATCTCATGTATTTGATGAAACTGTTACACATATACATTATAACCAGTCTCTTTGTGACGTTTCTTTTGTCCCTGCCCACCGTGATCGTCTGTGCCGAGCAGGTGCCTTTCTCATCCCCTATTTTTCGATGTTGTTTGTGGCTGGGATTCCTCTTTTCTTCCTGGAAAGCGCCATGGGCCAATTCAGCAGCCAAGGTCCCGTCAATGTATGGAAAGCAGTGCCCCTAATGCAAGGTAAGAATATATTCAAGTTAATGGTTAATGGTCAACAGTTTAACGCTGACCCCCTAACCCTATATGCATGTGTTTTCCGGTTTAGTGGTCACATTAGCATATGCTAACGGGCTCCAACAGTGGCTTATACCTGTGTGTTCTGGAGATGATACAAACTAGGGAAGCCTTGGAATTTATAGAGCCACTATGCATTAGTAGAAGCTAGAAACACAGAGGACCAATTAAGGTTTATAAGCAGATTTGTAGGTACATGGAGTAGATAGATAACCACCATAAAATTATAACCTTTATTTAACCAGATAAAAACATGCACGCAAACTTCATTTTAATGTGGTTTCTTGTAAAAATAATATTATCTTTTATACTCCCTCTGCCTCTCCAGGTGTTGGCGTGTCCATGGTTATGGTGACTGTCATAATATCGATTTACTATAACGTCATCATCGCCTACAGTCTGTACTACATGTTCGCCTCCATGCAGTCTCCTCTGCCGTGGTCCGGCTGCTTCAGCTGGGCTAACAGCAACTGCAGCGACACACTAGCAGGTGGTTATATCTGAAAAGCACCATTTGATTTGAACTGATTCACTCCTGGATTAGAGGGTGAATCAGATTAAAGAAACCAGATCAGTTCACTGACTGACGAAGCCCTCCTCTTCCAGAGCGTTGTAATGTCACCGATGCTTCCTTAGCAAACGGGACTCATGAGAACCAAACTTGCCCTTTGTTCAGCAACGTCACAACTCAGCTGCAGAGTCCGAGTGAGCAGTACTGGGAGTAAGAATCGCAAACTTAGGAAACCGAGCTCAAATTCATACGTTTGTCTTGCCGCTGTGGTACAGATCTCTGCTCTTTCCACCTTCTCAGGCGTGTGGTTCTGCAGAGGTCCGGTGGTTTGGATGAAACAGGGCCGATAGTTTGGCACATGGCTCTCTGTCTGCTGCTGAGCTCCATAATTGTGTCCGCGGCGCTCATCAGAGGCATCAAGTCATCTGGAAAAGTAAGTCCACCTCACATCATCAGCTTCGTACGGGCAGTTCGTCCTGCGTCTGGGATTGTGCACAACTGTAGTTTTGTCTGAAAATCTGTCTCGCAACAACAAATACAGGATATGGGTGCAGTCAAAGTGTACGCACAGTGAGAGTTAATGAAGAAACATGGCGCTTAGCTGGCTCAAGAAGGTACAGGCAGGTTCCTATTCATGAATGTTTCAGATGAAGTAGGCCGTCCTACGCTTACTGCAAATCCTCTGAGTATCTTATGCTCACTGTCTGGTCTGTGATTAAAAAAAAAGCTAAATCCAAAGAGCACAAGTGGGAAAACGTGTTACTGCTACACTCGTTCATGAACTCGGAGTTTCAGATGTAACACTGAAGTGAGCGATGTTCTCATCTGGTTGTTGAGTTCAAATATCCAGTCCCCAAGGTGGCATGCTGGACTGAATCTTCACTAGAACCATTTACCAGGAAGGAGAGACTCCAGGCGGGGTCGAGAAATATTCCAACAGGGAAATCGTAAATAGTTTGAGAATAGATTAACTTGAGGTATAAATTGTTAACTGGGGAGTTTTGGATTACTGCGGAGTGACTTTAAAGTTCACCGTGGGGTCTGTCGCCATCTTGACTCGGCTCCCATTTTCAACCAGCTAATTCAAAAACGGTGAGCGAACGTGAGCGTACCTCGCACATAATCATGCATAACTTTATGCTTTGTTGTAATTTAAACCTGCTGTTAAATTGGGAATTTTAAAACGGAGGTCTGCGGGGCCACCAGCGGTCACTTCAACAACTAATCTAGGATTGGCGTCGTATCTAAGTATCGCAATTTTCAGCTTTACGGAGACATGTAAACCTGCTTTGTTTAACTTTATATTAATGTGTATGGACAGTCAGTCTGGAAAGATGCATACATATACACATACATTTCTACAATTCTTGAAAAAGGCAATTATTTACTCTTTGCCTTTGTCTCTCTGCAGGTTGTGTATTTCACAGCTACATTCCCTTACGCTGTGATTGTGATCCTGCTGATCCGAGGTGTGACACTGGAGGGAGCTGTGGATGGGCTCGAGTTCTACATTGGCTCCAAGTCCAACCTGACGAAGCTGACTGAAGCGCAGGTAAGACGGTTGTCACTGTTACACTGCTACTCTGGATGAAAGAAAATGTTGCCGACTGAAAGCATATCTGTATGTTTTAAGGTGTGGAAAGATGCTGCCACTCAGACCTTCTACTCTCTCTCTATTGGCTGGGGTGGAGTCATGACTCTTGCTTCCTATAACAACTTTAACAACAACGTGTTCAAGGACTCATTTGCTGTAACGCTCACTAATGCCGGTAAGAGCCTGGCTAACAGCGTTAATCGGAAACAGGAAGGTGGAAAAATAATATTTATCCGAGTCTGTCTTTTTTCTAGGGACCAGTGTGTTGGCAGGCTTTGCCATATTTTCCATCCTGGGCCACATGGCTCATGTCTACAACAAACCTATTGCTGATGTGGTGAAGGAAGGTGAGGCAGATAAAACATGATAGCCAGCTATCAGAAATGTGGAAGACCACCATGTGACCACCTGTTACGTCTCTCTTTGTGCAGGATTCGGCCTGGCGTTCATTGCTTATCCAGATGCTCTGTCTAAGCTTCCCATTTCCCCGCTGTGGTCCATTTTGTTCTTCTTCATGCTTTTGACTGTTGGCCTGGACTCTCAGTTTGCAGGAATAGGTCAGATCTTAAGCTTACCTTGAAACGTTGTAATAAGCAGAGCACTGCTGTTAGACCGTACAGTATCCTGAAACCTCTCCTCTCTTCATCAGAGGTGATCACCACTTGCCTGCTCGACACTTTCCCTAAACTCTTCAAATCCAAGCATGCCATATTGACTATAGGGACATCTTCCATCCTCTACCTCCTGGGCTTGCCGTGTGTCACACAGGTAAGTCTGATTTAGTCAAAGTTGTGGGTTGCACGGCTTATATACTCCACAGTGAAATACACTATCTGTGTGTGTGTTTTTTATTAGGCAGGGATATTCTGGCTCACTCTAATGGACCAGTTTGTTGCCAACTGGGTGCTGCTATTTTTGTCTCTCTTGGAGCTCATTGGTGTCTCCTACATATACGGTAAATATGAAATTTGGAGGCACGCGCATATAAAAGTGATGGTGACCCCAAACTCTAGCTTATGTTTATAATTCTCACACTCGACAGGATGCAACCGTTTTATTAAAGACATTGAGATGATGCTCGGAAAAAAGAGTTTCGCCTTTTGGCTTTGGTGGAGAGGGTGTTGGTTCTTCATCAGCCCCTGCGTCATAACGGTGAGTACTACACCACACAATCGTTTCCTCATATTTAGGGTTAGGGTTTTTCTGCATGCACGTTAATTAGTGCCAAACGATCAATATACATTTATGCCCTCAAAGTGCAGGGTCACTGACCTTGTATGTTGTGTCACTGTTGTCTAGGTGATCTTGGTTTGGTCCGTGATAACCTTTGTCCCTCCCGCCTATGGAACAATCCTCTACCCAGACTGGGGCTTGGCTCTGGGCTGGTGCATGATTGCATTCATCCTTATCTGGATCCCTCTTGTCGCTGTGTATAAGTTAATAACAGGGAAGGGAAACCTCTGGAAGGTGCGTACGAGTGTGTGGGTCAAAACATTCGTTTAATTCTACGTTGTACAAATGTTCACAGCTTTGATTTTTTCCATCGACTGCAGGAATCAATTTCCAGTAAATAAAACATGTTTCCATTTCCCTTCTTTTTACTTTCCACAGCGTCTGAAGACACTGTGCTCTCCCTCTGAAGAATGGCATCCCTACCTGGACGTCCACCGAGGGGAGCGCTACTCAGCAGAGCGCCTCCAACGTACGAACAAAGAGGAAAAGAAACCAGAAGTTAACGTAAACGTGATCACCAGCGCCTGGCTCTAATATTATTGTTATTATTATTATTTTTGTGTGTTTGTCTGTTGTTGTTGAACGCCTTGTTCTGAATGTTAAAGCTGCATTAAACATGTTTTGACCTCTAGGAAGCGGAGAGTGACCCAAATATGCAATCTGACAGCAAGTTACAAACTTCTTAATGCCACACGATGCATCACGTTGCAATATCCCTCCTCTCGTGTGCCAATCTAATATCCATTTGTGTTGTAATTGTGGTTTTCTCTACCATCTCCTCAGAAAATGTTTAAGATCATGTGTTTACACAAATACAAAGAGGCTAGTGGAAATGTGGCTGAAAGCTGCAACTACTGCTGTGGTGTATTTTATTTTTTTTGTGTGTACTTTTATTTATAAAATACACAATCATTTTTACATATATGTAAAATAGGACTCGGTGGTGTTTTAAAATCAGGTAATGTAAGTGATACATTGGCTTTTTATATACTTTGTTGTTTTTTAAATTTTAAATGTTGTTTTTGTGTGTCTGTCAGTAATTATGCTTGTCTTCATGTGAAAAATCTGTTTCTCATTCTACTGCAATAAAAAAAACACTGACTAACAAAGACCACACCTTTAGTGACGCAAGTATGTTTATTGGTAGGCAGGTCATGAGACAATTGCATGGAGAGATGAGAAGGGCTGAAGGGTGTGAAAGGGGGTCAAGGGGATGGGATGAAAAGGGTTCGAGAGAAAGGGTTGAAAAGGGTTGAAGTCAAAGGATGAAAAGGGTTGAAGTCAAAGGATGAAAAGGGTTGAAGTCAAAGGGTGAAAAGGGTCAGGGGCAAGGGATGAAAAGGGTTGAAGTCAAGGGATGAAATGGGTCAAGGGCAAGGGATGAAAGGGGCTGAAGTCAAGGGATGAAAAGGGTTGAAGTCAAGGGATGAAACAGGTTGAAGTCAAAGGATGAAAAGGGTCGTGCAAGGGATGAAAAGGGTTGAAGTCAAGGGATGAAATGGGTCAGGGGCAAGGGATGAAAGGGGCTGAAGTCAAGGGATGAAAAGGGTTGAAGTCAAAGGGTGAAAAGGGTCAGGGGCAAGGGATGAAAAGGGTTGAAGTCAAAGGATGAAAAGGGTTGAAGTCAAGAGGTGAAAAGGGTCAGGGGCAAGGGATGAAAAGGGTTAAAGTCAAAGGATGAAAAGGGTTGAAGTCAAGGGGTGAAAAGGATCAGGGGCAAGGGATGGTTGATTCAAGGGATAAAAAGGGCTGAAGTCAAAGGATGAAAAGGGTTGAAGTCAAGGGATGAAAAGGGTCGAGGGCAAGGGATAAAAGGGGTCAAAGGGATGGGATGAAAAGGGTTGAAGTCAAGGGATAAAAAGGGCTGAAGTCAAAGAATGAAAAGGGTTGAAGTCAAAGGATAAAAAGGGCTGAAGTCAAGGGATGAAAAGGGTTGAAGTCAAAGGATGAAAAGGGTTGAAGTCAAGGGATGAAAAGGGTTGAAGTCAAGGGATGAAAAGGGTTGAGGGCAAGGGATGAAAAGGGTAGAAAAGCGGTCAAAGGGATGGGATGAAAAGAAGGAGGATCAAGTGTAGACTGATGATAGTCTTTTTATGTGGACAACACTGACCCAAATGTCTGGTTAAACTCAAAAATGGGCAAAGAGCTTACTGTATCAGTCTCATCTCTGCACAGTTGAAATGTAATTTATTGTGATGTTTCTTCCTTCATGAGGGAGCCCAAACAAAACTAAAAGCGTTATCCGCTCCTGTGTCATCAACTTTAATGTCACTTTAAGCTAAATGTCATAGCACTTTATATTTTTTAACGAGTGAGTGGGTGTGTGCGCACAAGCGAGGCAGGGAGGATAATTGTACGCGGATGTGAAATTTATATGCGGTTTCGGGGAAGGAGGTGCAATTCATGTTAATGTTTGTAGCATTGTTCCATTGTAATTTTGTTGTATGTGGACATTATGGCAACGGCGGTAAAAGCCTTCTGTTTCTGATTCTGATTCTGATTCTGGAGGAGTCACAGCTCTGGCAAAAGCTGAAAAACCGGATAAATGGATCGTTTCCAGATGTGACTTCGACAGAGAACCACAATTAAAAAGGAAAACAAAGGTGAAGATTGTTAAAAAATAAAAAAAGAATAAAAAGTTGAATATAAGCAGAAAATGTACAAGATTTGCATATGAACAAATGTACAAGAAATAGAGACAATAATGAATGAATATTATATACATAGGAAGGATTAAAAAGGTGCAAAATGTGCATTAACATGAAAGGTGAGTTGTTGTACAGTTGGATTGAGAATGGTATGAACGACGTCCTGTAGCGTTGGAGAATCAGAATCACAAGCATGTTTGTACATACAAGGAATTTGCTTTGGTGTTGTTACGCATCAAATCAAATCAAATCAAATAAAGAAACTTGCTCTCAGATATATAAAAATACAAAAATACCAACAAAAAAACCAATACAAAACACATGAGCTCTGCTGCCCCTCTATAGTCCATGTGAAGTGGGTATGACGGGTTATCCATAATGGAAGCCAATTTGTCAATCCTATGCATCCTATGCCTGTGAATGTGTACGTGAGATATAAGCATAAATGTGCAGTAAATGTGATTGTGAGTATCTCTGGCCTGGAGTTGTGTGTTTCCTGACGAGCTCCATACTGCATCTGTTGTCGTGGTCTCATCAACCGGCCCTCATGGTCTTCTGTTACTGTCGTGTAACATCATCGGTTTCTATCATAAGATTTCACACGTACTCTTTAGTCAGATTTTTCAGTTTCTGCTGTTTTTTTATTCTCTGTAATTCCATATGAGCTGGGTTCTGCTCAAGGTTTCTTCCTGTTAAAAGGTAGTTTTTCCTTGCCACCGTCGCCTTCAGGCTTGCTCTGGGTGTTTCAAACGGGGTTTGGTAAAGCGTCTTAAGACGATTTGTATTGTTATTGACTATCTATATGAATAAAACTGAAGTTAATTGCTTTCACCAAATATTTAACCAGTATTTATTCTAAGTGTTCCTCTGAATGGAGAGTTTCTGCGCGACATCTGTTCATATTTAAAGGTCTCAAGGTCTGATCATTATAAACGTTGTAGTATTGAAATCAACTGTTATAAATAAATACTTTGCTCTGTGAGCCGCCATTTGAGTGACACACTAAAGTTTAGACCCACCATCTTGTTGTGTGCTTTCAGAGTCTCGGCATGACTTAACTGAGCAAACCTGCTCAGGTGATTTTTCCTCAAGCCTTATTTTAACCACCAGACACGCTCACAGCACTTTGTGAGTCACAGCAGTGGCTGCAGAGAAGGAAGGATGACCGGCGTACAGTCCTAACACCGCAAGAGCTTCACTGGACGTAAGTTTTTTATGACTGAAGTTAAGCAGGATTTTTGAGTGCAAAGCCTTCCCTTGCATGTAATCGTTTTATTTAATTGTGATGTGACGACCCAGTTCTTCATCCAGCACTGCGTACAGATGCTATGACAGCAGAAAAAAAACCAAAAAAAAACATTAACTTAGCAGCTACACTGGACATGCTCAAAATGTCATGCAATAATAATGTGTGCAGTATGTTTAAGAAATGTGAGTTATATGTAATGTTATATAGTTAAATGGCTGTTGTGTTTGAGGCTGTAACGTGTATTAATTAACTCCCCACCCCCCATCCCCCCCACCCAGGCAGCAAATCTATCTTTTAGATCAGAGGCAAGAAACCAGTTTTGTGGTTTTTTTGTCAGTTGAGATTTTGAGGCAGTTTGAATTTCACCAAACGACAAACCATCAGAAGCTGCTCAAGCAAAATGCTGGACTGCAACTCCGACTGTCCCAAGGATCCGCCTGATCTTGATATTCAGGTAGGACTGCTGACATCCATAAGTCAGTTTTGTCTTTATTAATATTGTCTTCTCTGTTTTGTTTATGTTTTATTATATTTTTTATTTTTTTTACTGAACGGTGTCTTTTGCAAGTGGTTATATTTAAAACACATGTGTCAAACATATGGCCCACGGGCCAAAAGTGGCCTGCCAATAGTTCAAAAATTACATTGAAGATATTACCTACTATTCCTGGGAATAGGGTTAGGGTTAGGGTTACATGTTTTGTGCAGTTCATTAAACATAAACACACTCATAATGAACTTCTTTGCACCAAGACAAAGGGAAACATTTAGAGTTGTCGTTATATATTATATATATTATAGGCTAATATGCTGTTGTGTTACTTGTCCGGCCCCCTTGAGATCAAATTGCATTATACATGGCCCCTGAACTAAAATAAGTAAACGTGTCTGGCATGCTTTAAACTTTGACTTAATGAACCTGCTGCCAAAATCATTACGATACCTGTTGGATTGTCTGCACTTCTTCAGAAATAAGTTACCCTGATGTGTCATTATTCTTTGGTGGTAGGCAAAACGTTAACAGGCATTTGTGTAAATGTTTGCAGACAGTTTTGCCCTGAGTGACTGCACACACACCTTTCATTTGCTGAACACACTGACCTCCCCCAGTGTGTGTAAATACGGTGGATACAGTTTTTTTTTTTTTCCTCAGCTGCTTCAGTGCATTTCTTGACTCATCAAATACACCAGACAATTATCTCCCAGTTCTTCAAGGCAAAAATGTTGGGTGGGCTAGGGATTTTCTGTGTCAATCCCATTAGTACTTTTTCTGCTGGAACGCCCTTTGGTATATAAGAAAATCTTCACATCCCTTGTCCTGCAAAATCCTGACAGAAAGACTCCCAAATCCCATCGCACTCCCTATGTTGTTATCTAAAGCTAGGCGCATTCAGCGCATTGCAGCGTCATTTTTTAATTTAATTTATTTGCTCTATCCCGTCCTTATCACGTTACCAACAGTGAAATTGATTCCCACAGGAATACCGTGACCCGCGGGAGTCCCAAAAAATTGTCACCCTCTAATTCCATCTGTGTCCTGCGCCCACCCTGCAATGGCTCTGCGCCCCCCCCCAGGGGTCGTGCCCCCCACTTTGGGAACCACTGAACTAGCGGTAGGCCAGCAGCACATTAGAGTCATGACCAGAGTGACTCTTAAGAGAGATGCTTACGAGTAAATTACTACAAAATCCCTACAGATATGGCCACAATCAACTTACATGCTAACTACTCTGCTAGTGTTGAGGAAAGTCCTTTTTTCCGAAGTTTGCTTTGTTTGTTTATTGATATAGTGGTATACCGGTATACATTGAGCTTACAGACACAGAGTGTAAATCTGGAAAGTCAAGCCGACCCAATGCATCACATTTATACAGACCGACCAAAGAAAAAAGAGGGGGGGGGGGGGGGGTTGTCGGGGTTATGGATTTATATGTAATTGGAGGCCCAGAAACAAGAGGCCATGAAATCAAAAGGTAACAAGATCAAAGGGTTACAACTCTAGGGGGTAGGAGACAGCCCAGACAAGCCAAGAAGTTACCTTATTTATTAAAGTCAACACTTATCCGAGATGGACTTGAAAGTGGTGTTCTTCAACACTAGCTACACTAAATGCTTCCTATATTTCAAATCTCCTCAGACCCTTGATAGACAGACATAGATGATTCGTTCACTCACCATCTGGTATTTTCTTGTTTTAAAGTGCCTGTCTTTGTCCAAGGACGGCTTTTCAGGGTGGTGGTGCGTGTCATATCGATACACAAAAGCAAAAGACAAGACTTGCAGCCAGCAAGTAGCTAAGCACACGAGGTTTAACTTATATTTGTCTTATAATTAATAATCAATCAAAACCTCACCCAGTTGAGCGAGTGCCCCATTAAATTGAGACTCTGGTCGCCATTACATTGTTATTGGTACATTTCAGCTGCATGTCACCTGCTCTTTCTATCTTGGCTTCGCTTTCTGCCTCTCTACAAAATAGCTATAAAACAATAGATAAAGAGCTCCAAAAGAACTAACAACACTTGATGAGCATGTGACTGTAGCTCCTTAAGGGACACTGCAAAACTTGCATCACAGTAGATGCTTGGGTAACGTGGATGAATTCCAAAACAGTAAGCAATAATAGTGCACTATAAAACGTTACAGCCCCAATAAATTACGTGAATGGTTTTCTTCTCTTTAACTCCAGTAGTCATGACAAGTTTTTGATATCGAACTCAATTTTATAAGTTTTCAAAGATTAAACTTAAAGTAATCCACTGACTGGACTTTGTGAGCTTCGTTTGCGTGGTCAACGTTCATTTAACTGGCGTCTTTAAGTTCTGAGTTGGACAAAATGCAATCATGCCACAATTTTTACACTTTTTAATGAGAGCTATTACTATAAAATACCGATACCTTTGAAACAAGGTTCTACAAAAAGGCACCACCCTTTATGGGGCAAGGAACCATATTAACTTTGGCACACAGCTGTGCCTCTTGGTGAGGTTTAGAAGCCACCTCTTCACCAACGCTGAGTATAACTGTTTTATTAGGTACCATGACGAAGTGGTGTAATGCTGTCTAATGTGATAATGTGTATGTTGACAAGTGCCTAAATCAGCACTTGTGTTCCAGATACATTTACAGATACATTTGTTTGCCACTTAAGTGCAAGGAACTGTATATGGTAAATTCATTAATCCCAATTTTTTCCATGAAAATTACATGGGACATTTTTGAGCAAACAAGATTGCTAGGTAAACTTATAAACTTGTAGAAACGATTAAACCTCTCAACTTAAAATGGCATTTGATTTGAATATAGTAAAAATTATCTTCAAATGTGAGCTGAGTACTGAAAAACTGTGAGTTCATTTGACAAAATAAAACGGCTAATGTAACCTAACAAGTTGTTTTAACTCATACCATCAGCGTGAATGAGAAGAGTTCAAAAGAAATGATTGTAAGTTATGACAGGGTTTTTTGAGAAACTGAGGTTTTCTTCAAACTGAGTTTAGTCACAGTCTTGTGACACTGGTACATAACCAGTTTCATAATGTGGGAAGAGTGACTAGATGATGAACAAGTAGTTTTATGTAGTTTGCTTTTGTCCTCCAAAGGAAAATGGTGATCAGGAATCTCTTGTTGATGGCGCGGTGAGTTCCGAGCGTGCCAGCTGGTCCAACAAGACCGAGTACATACTCACGATGACTGCCTACGCCATTGGTCTGGGAAATATCTGGAGGTTTCCATATCTAGCTTACAAGAACGGAGGAGGTATTTATATGGCGTCAGTGTTTAGAGGCACACATTTGATCACAGTGTTGCAAGAATTTGTAATTTTCACTGTTTCCATCTCTCTGAGCAGCCGCCTTTCTCATCCCCTATTTCCTGACGTTGTTTTTATGTGGAATTCCTCTTTACTTGTTGGAAAGTGCGGTCGGTCAGTTCTGCAGTCAAGGTCCAGTAAACATCTGGAGAGCAGTGCCAATACTTCAGGGTAAGTCTGAAAGAAATCATTGTTGAGGACCCCATACGTCGGACCAACACATGGAATAGAACCCTGTGTTTAATGATGGATTCATTGGTTGTTATTGCACATTATGGAAGGAAATATTTCGTATCGTTATTGCTTTGTAACTTATTGAAACTGAATTATAACCTACTATCTTTTACAGGGGTTGGCGTGTCCATAGTTATATTGAATGCTGTGACTGCAATTTACTATAACGTCATCATCGCCTACAGCCTGTTCTACCTCTTTGCCTCCATGCAGTCTACACTGCCGTGGTCCAGCTGTGGCAGTTGGGCTGACAGCAACTGCAGCAGCACCCCTATAGGTGCTCCTGCGCTCCATCACCATTATTTAATTTGCACTGATATTTTAGTTCAAGCCGCTCACCCGTCACATGTCCTTTTCCAGTGTATTGTAATGTAACCGGCGTTCTGATAACCAACTGGACTCAGGAAAACCAAACTTGTCCTTCATCTGACGTGATCACAGTCCCAGTGCAGAGCCCGACTGAGCAGTACTGGAAGTAGGAACACACACGCTCTCATGCAGTCGTGTTTTCATGCAGTGTCTGTACCGACAGATGTTTCTTCTCCTTCTCAGTCTTGTGGTTCTGCAGAGATCCAGTGGTCTAGAAGAAACAGGAACAGTAGTTTGGCACCTGGCTCTCTGTCTGCTGCTGAGCTCCACGCTTGTCGCCTCGGTGCTCGTGCACGGCATCAAGCTATCAGGCAAGGCAAGTCAAGTTTTTTTTTACATTTTGTGAAAACTGCACTTTTTCGGCATTTCACCAAGCTCATGGGTGTGTGGCATGTGTCTCTGCAGATTGTGTATTTCACAGCGACATTTCCTTTTTTGGTGATTCTGATCCTGTTGATCAGAGGAGTGACACTAGAGGGGGCTAAAGAAGGCATTGACTTCTACATCGGCTCCAAGTCTAATTTCACCAAACTAGCTGAGGCACAGGTAACCCGATCAATACTTCTTACAACCCTCTAAGGCTGCGTCCAAAATCACTGCGTTTGTAATTCACCCAACAATTGTTCAAACATTTTCATCCTGGATCAAAGTGATGGCCTGAGCCACCCTTCCCATCGCATCCACAAACTGTGGGATTCATTTCTCTACTTGTTGTTGTTTGTTTTAGATTTGGACGGATGCAGCGAGTCAGACTTTTTTTTCCCTATCCATTGCTTGGGGCGGAGTTGTGACCCTTTCTTCCTATAGCAACTTCCGCAACCAAGTGTTTTGGGACTCAGTTATTGTATGCTTCATTAACCATGGTATGATATTCTAGTGGGTCATTCACTGGTGTTTTATTTTCTGCTGCCCTTAAAATATATCACGTTTGAAAGCATTGTATGCCTCAACTAAGTGGTCCCTGTGGCTATTTCCATCTCTTTCTAGGGGCCAGTGTGTTTTCTGGCTTTGCTATCTTTTCAGTTTTGGGACATATGGCTTATACCAGTGGAAAGCCTGTGGATGAAGTGGTGGATGAAGGTCAGACATCTTAAACACCACTTTATTTTGATTCAAAACCCATCTGTGTGTTCTCTGATGTGAGTTGTATCCATTTTTTTTCTTTTTCTTTTCAGGGTTCGGCCTTGCTTTCATTGCATATCCAGAGGCTCTGGCCACACTTCCTGTTGCCCCACTGTGGTCCTTTTTGTTCTTCTTCATGCTTATGATTGTTGGTCTGGACACTCAGTTCACATTCATAGGTGAAATTGTCACTTCCCCTTGTCAACATACAAAGACATAAATGCCCATATACGAACAGATGTCAAAGCAACATATTGTTATTTCACTGACAAGACCAAGCCTCAGATTGGGGTAAGGGATGAAAGAATGAAGGGGTCGGGGGGGGTTGAGAACCGAGACAAATAGGAGAGGAGTGGCGCCTATATAGGTGTGTGCGGGTAATTGAGGAGTGGACTAGTTCCTGAACCCAAGTTATATAATTTACATTTAAAGATCCTTGTTGACCAACATCGTTGACTGTTACCTCTCTGCTTGTCATCAGAGGTTATCATGACCAGCCTCATGGATTCCTACCCTGAGGTCTTCAAATCCAAACGTCCCATATTGTGTCTTGGTGTGTGTCTCGTCGTCTACCTCCTGGGCCTCGTATGTGTGACAGAGGTACGGTAGGACTGCTGACACTGAATGAATTGACCGATATCAATCATTACCATGCTCACCTGCTGTGTGTGTATTTGTGTGTCTGAGGAAGGCAGGAATATACTGGGTAAATCTATTGGACCACTACTGTACTACCTTTGTGGCTCTTATTTTGGCCGTCCTGGAGATCGTCGGCTTCTGCTACATATACGGTAAACAAGAATGTTAGCCACAGTGATAAGTATGCAGCGCTTTTTATGCATGCCTTATGTAGGGTACAGCGACCTGGGTTCTCTTATGCAAAGTACACTATCTGTACTCATGCCCCTTATTAACAGTCATCTGAATATGACCTAATACAATCCTTCAGAATAGACAGAGACAGAGCTAAAGTACATCTATTTCTCTGTGTCACCTCATGGAAATTTAAATTGTGACCTGATATTGGTAGACGATACATGCCAGGTGCTATATCATTTCGGTTTTTTTTTTGAGTGTGGACCCAAGTGGCGGAATGACCAATCCTAGGAATTAGCATGTCGCTCATGGACGAGTTTCAGCTGCAGAACACTTTGCATATTTGCTTTATTGGGCGCCACAAAGACATTTGTTGACCAATTAAGGGCAAAGGAACTCCAGACAATGACCTGAAAAGAACCCCTTCTCTCAGTTTTGCACAGATTCTATAGTATTCAACTATGCCTACATTAATTAATATGACGTAAGACTGCTTTCTGCTGCTTGCACTTAAACATGTTCTTCTCATGCACAACAGGTATTAATAATCTGATTAAAGACATCGAGATGATGATTGAAAAACAGAGCAGCTACTTCTGGGCATGGTGGAAAGCTAGCTGGCTGGTCATCACCCCAGTTATCATACTGGTGAATATGACCTTTTTTTCAGTATTGTGCGACATTTAACAGACACTTGACATATTTCAACTCCTAACCTCTCAACTTAAACGCTTGTATTTGATGCCAATATACTGTAATCGTGTATGTTTTCGTGTTTTTTTGTTCTGAAGTGTGAAACAAAGGTATTATAGAAAATATATTAGAGCAAAAAGTAGGAAATTTGATTATTTAAATCTAATGTGTGACCGAAATAATGACATAGAAGTAATTTCTATCAATTTGTTCTATTTCACAAATACAGTAGATCTAGGTAAATACATTTTATACAGACTACTAAATGAAAAGCTTTAAAAATCCAGTCAAATGGTTACGCTGTGGTTATCGTAGTGGTTGTACAACTGGCAAAACAATGTTATAGTCCCCATATAACGAGACTGAAGTTTAATTTACACTCATTACATTATGCAGACATACATTATGTTCTGTTTATGTCATCGTTTTTATTATGTCTGCAAGTAATCTAGGTATCCCATCGATTTCCTACCTTATGTTTGTTATGTTGGCACAGAAATACCGCGATCAAGAGCACGTTTTTTTTGTAGGCTGCTCTATACACCTCCCCAAATATGACTCGATGCTCTGTTTACCGTTGACTGTAGGTGATACTGGTATGGTCTTTGGTGACCTATACAAACCCGACCTATGGAGATGTCGAGTACCCCGCTTGGGGTTTGACTCTTGGATGGTGCATGATTGCATTCATCCTCATCTGGATCCCTGTTGTTTTTGTGTATAAGATGACAAAAGCAGAGGGAAACCTCTGGAAGGTTTGTTTTTCATCTTCTATAATACAGCAACTGTTTTATTTTGGTACAGTTTTAGGCTGCTTTGTCTTACTGAATTTTAATTGCACCATACTTTCTACAGCGCATCCTGTTTTTGTGTAATCCATCCGAGAAATGGCATCCCTACTTGGAAATCAACAGAGGGGAACGCTACTCGGAAGAACAGTGCAGCCAAAAAATAATGTTAGCAGAAATTAAGGAAATGTAAATACAACAGTTTACAAGGTGATGTTTTTTTAATATGTTGTACTGTAGGTTCATGAAAAAGAATTTGCATTGTTACAAGGTTATGGATACAACTCATGTCAGAGAACACACATTCTGCTCAGAGACTTCAACTTAACTATTTACACACACGTTAAATAAAGTCATCCAGTGATTTCTATGCCTTTGCACGCCTCAAAAATGACAAAAAAACAATCAGAAATGTACAGGTTTTGCAAAGGATAGTTCTGCTGGCTGTGCATTTTTGAATCTACAATGAATATAGAGTGTTGTTTTACCGCTTTGTTAACACTGAAAGCATTCAATAGAGGATGAAGATGGACTGAGATAGAATCATCTTCTAATCGTCTCTGTCCACATCAGCTGTGAAAGACGTTTTGCCATTTTGCTACAGCAGAAGCTCATGCTGGGCAAACATGTGCAGAAAGAACATATTTATTCCGATCAGAGAACAACGATCGGATCAAGTATTTACATTATCAGATGTCTCGATGCACTTTAAGTACAGTATAACTGTGTGGTTGTAAGTTGTCTGGGTGCATAGATAAGTTGTGCTCTTATTTGCGTAGAGTATTTAAGGAGTCGCTATTGACCACTACTGTCACAGTAGGTGTTTGTAAAGTTTTGGGCTGTTCTTGCTGTATTGATTTCAATGTTACTACCTAATTTTTTTCTTTTCCACAAACTCAATTCCAGCTCTGTGTCTGCAGTTTGAACTGGTCTTGTTTTTCATGTTTTCAATTCTGTCACCACCAAATGAACTCATTGTGAAATGCTTTAAGATCTAACCATAACATATCAGATGGTAATTGACACCAAACTTAAAGGGCGCATCATCTCTACAAGAGCTCCACCTGGTGGAGAGTTCCATGTGTGTCACCCTCATTGACATTTAAAGAGGAGACTATCTTATTAATAAAATAGATTTTATCCAAAGTAGTAGTGTGTGCATAGGTCCCAATGAGAATACAGATGTGTCTGTGTAATTTATTTTGTGCTTTTTCATCAAAAATATATGTACACAACGTTTATTCTCAGGGTGTCATGATTTTATTTGTGGCTTTGACTAAATTGTTATCTACGGTCTATGTTACTCTGTGAGAAGAGTGAAAGGTGGGTAAATGGGTAATGTTGCATTGCTGGATTGTGCTTTTGTGATTTTGCTGAATATGATCATAAAAAAATAAAAAATAAAAATAATCAGAGCTCCAAAGTTGCTTTAAATAATATTTTTATTCAGGTCAGGTCAGTGACAGGTGTTACAGTGCTGTTCTTGAAAGGACCTTGCTGGATGGTACGTTGACCTAGCTCATGACTGACGAGAACAAAGAGTATGGGACGTGAACATAGTGTGTATGTGAACTTTTTATGCCCAATTGCAGCACTTGCAGCTGTCATCGAACACCAGGCCGGCAGCACAGTGCTGGGAGTAGGTCTTTCCTTGGTCGCAGTCATAGAAATGGTTCTTGTTTGTTGGGTCAGGGTAGAGTCCGTTAGCCTTGCCAGCACAGAAGCCAGAGCCTGCGTTTCGACTGCCGCCGCCACCACTGGGCTGGGGCTGGGGCTGAGGCTGGGGCTGGCGGGTTGGCTGGACTGGAGGGAGTGGGTGAGCGCGAGCACTGCAGGCTGGAGAGAGAAAACACATTAGTTCAAATATGGAACCACCGTCAAAATGTTCATTACTGAAGCACGTGTGATTCACGCATACTGGTTCCAGTTCCCAGTCCACTCTTGATGGTGTTGATCAGGGGATATGCTCCCTGGCCACAGAAAGTGCCACTGAAATCATCCAGATCCAAACTCCACACCATAGCTCCACCGAAACCATTCTGCTTCAGCCACTGAATCTATACAGCAGAGCAGAGATGAAACCAAGTGTTCACTGAGCTTATAGCATCAACATTTATGACAGGTTTAAATATCCAAACACAATTTCATACCTTAATCTGGAAGCTCTTAACATTGTCATATCCAACCCACGTTCCCTGGTTGTAGGCATAAGGCACATTCTGAGTGGCGTCCCAAGCCTGTGTGGCTCCCTGCTTCAGGAAAGTGCAGATCTGATGGGAGGGAGAGGTATAAAGTAACGTGCACATAGATTACATTAACACACAGATTTAGACAAACTGAAGTACATACCTCATAGTATGCCCAGAAGCCAGCCTGGCGGGTGAAAGTTCCTGCAGCTCCAGGTCCACTGGCGGGAGCTCCCACAGATGTGGCAGAGGAGGCCAGATGGAAGGTGTGTCCATAGGTGGGGAAACCAACCAGCAGCTTCTCAGCTGGGGCACCGTTGCTCTTCCAGTAGTTCATTGCGTAGTCCTAGACAAGAAAAAAAAGAACACAGACTGGTGAGAATATCTGATTTTTTTTATTCTTTTACAGGTTCTGTACCTAATATAGCGAGAGAATGATCCTCTTACTGACCACATTGAAGTAGATCATGGATCCCTGGTCAGCAGGGCCCTTGTAGAGAGGGCTGTTCTCTCCAACATTATGCTCCCAAGACCCGTGGAAGTCATAGGTCATAACGTGGAAGTAGTCCAGCACACTGCCAAACAAACAAAGGTTTAATGTTTAGTATAGACCACAATCTCACAAAAGAGAGAATGCATGCACTTCTTGTACTTACGCTCCAATCTGGGCAATCTGGTAGCCAGAGTCAATGGTTCCTTTTCCAGCAGAGACAGCAGCAGTCAACAACAGACGAGGACGGTTGGTCTTCTTGCCCTCAGCCTCAAAGGCACTCATCAACTCCTACAGATGGTGTAGGAGAGAGAAACACTTAGAGTTGCTGTATGATCATAGCGTATATATCCCCGACCGACCTGCTGGCTAGTTTGTGTCACAGTCAATACTTAAGTATCACTTTAAATTCACATGCATTTGTCTGTTGTCAGAAACAGAACAGCCATATGACCGACCTGGACCAGGACGGTGTAACGCTCCTTATCCTCGGGTGGGGATCCACGAGAGCCAGGGTACTCCCAGTCGATGTCCAGACCATCAAACTGGTACTGACGCAGGAAGGAGATCACGCTGTTGATGAAAGTCTGACGATTGGCAGCGGAGGAAACCATAGCTGTGAACCTAGGGACAGAAAGATAAAGTGTTTCTACCCATGATGTAACGGTCTGTTGGTGAAAGTGTTGACCCTCAGTTCATTACTACTTACTTCTGAGTACCAAAGTTCCACCCACCAATGGCGAGGAGAGTCTTCAGGTTGCTGTTCCTGCAAGCAGTCACAATATCCATGTTAACCTCTCACACCTTGTTCTGAGTTGTTGTCCATGTATGCCTCTATATGCATTTGTGTCTTTTTGTGAGTCCCTCTATCACTATCAGCATTTGGGTTTACTAACTGGTTCTTCAGGGCCTGGAACTGTCCGTAGAGTTTCTCATCGTCCCACTCGTAGGTCTTGATCATGTTGTTGTCCATTCCAGCAAAGGCATAGATGAGATGGTCACAGAGACATGGGTCAACGTTGGTTGGGAAATACTTTCCTGCTCCGGGACGGTACTGTCCCCAGTTAGTGAAATAACAAGAGAGGATGTAGGATGATCCTGCAACAAATCAAACAGTTCTTTTGAAATTATGCTACCTTATAAAATGCATCACCAACAGCTGAGAGAATAAAATGCATAGTTACCAAGCTGCGCATGCAGCAGGAGAGCCAGTCCTGCAGAGAGAAGAGATTGTGAAGAGAAGGTGAAGCAATGGTTGGTTAGAAAGTCTTAAACTTTTCTCTGAGCAAGAAGCTCAACTTACCGACGCAGATAAGTAGCTTGCCCATGTTGTCTCTGTACAACGAACTAAGGACCTGCAGAAACTTTTATAGTCCTCAGATGTTCAGCATATCTGTAAACTTTATTTGATCTAGTCTGACTTCTCAGCAAAAATGAGAAGTCAGACTCATTCAGTTGTTTGGTCAAGATCGGTGTATCACAGGATATACTGAAAGCACTGATAACCTTCAAGCACCCTTTGATAATGATATGGTATGGTTAAAGTATATGTTTTCAAGGTAACTTTTATTTACACCTTAATAGTGTCTAAACATACTCTTTGTTTTTGTTCTTTTGTACATGTAGCCCTTACCTTACCTATTTATAAGTCCCGAAACTTTAACAAGTTGTAGTTCTTTCGGATGAATGTAGCATGAATTTCACAGACGCAGCTAAATTTCAGTTTTCCATTTACATAAGTTGTCTGATAGTGATGTTTACTCAGTTGACCATGCGTTCTCTATGCCATGCCTTATCATCCTTATACATGATTTAATATCAGTTTAAAATGCAAGGCTGCAATTTAAACTGGAAAAAAAATGACTTTTGTCCTTTCCTGTCCTTGGAAGCAGATCATTTGGTTAGTGATTACAGTGTGATGTGGAGTCTGTAATAACAGTTAGTTGATCCTCATTGTTACCGTGGAACATAAGGTTGCGACTATCTGCCTTCATTTGGTCCTATCCAGTACAGCATGCTGTGCCATCTTTGTTAGGTTTGCCATCTTCATTGCTGAGGTCAGTTCTACGCTAGGTGTTTTTTGGCCTCCCTTGTTTCCTCTTTCCCGGTGGGGTCCATCTCAGCGCTACTTTGGGAATGCAGTCTTGGTCCATTTGGAGGACACGTCCGAGCCATCGGAGCCATGTGAGCCACATTGTGACAATTCGTCTTTTGGTACAGGTCTTAATAGGAGATCTTTTCTGGCCAAGAAATGCGACATATTTTCTGGAGACACCCATTGTGGAATGAGTTGATCTTTCTCATGTCACCCTCAAGCCCTTATTTCGAGCAATACAGCAGGACTCACTTAGCATTGCTTATATACAGCTGGATCTTGGTTTTGAGGCTGTATTGGTTCGATTACCAGATGGTCTGAAGGCTTGCAAATGTGCTGCAAGCTTTCCCAATCCTTATACCGCTTATATACTGCTACATGAAATGAAGTTAAATAACTAAGGTTCAGGAACAGGACCACGCCTCAAACATCCAATTACCCACACCTGCCTATATAGACACACCTAACCTCTACTCGCCCGTTTGACTCAGTTCTCAAACCCTTCCACCCAACTCTCTCTGTTCTCTTCTCCTTTACGATCTCTTTTCAGGAACCAGGGGGGCCAGGAGACGATGGCTCCAGAGATATGCCCCCACCCTGAATCTCTCTCCCTGGGTTCCTACGTCCAGCCGTCCAAGAATCATCATCTGTTCCTGCTCAATTGTCTTTTCCTTCCCCTCGACCCCTCGACCCTTCTTTTCGATCTCCTATCTCTCCCTTCTCTTTAATCTGGTCAAATAAACTTCTTTGAATATCAAGAGGCGTGGTCTTGTTAGTGAATTGTCCTTACTGAGGAGACTTCCCAGGCGTATAAACTCCTCAACATAATCTAGAGGGTTACCATCCACAGTGATTGGTGCATGTGGTGTTGAGTTCAGTAGTGTTCATGTTCAGACCAAATTTCTCAGTCCTGTCAGTCTTCTCTTGTAGGTGGGTGTGATTGGTGGAAAGAAAGAAATCAAGGTCATCAGCATACACTGGATGCCTGGGCATGTCTGAGGTTGTCTTGTATATGGTCCAGTCAATGGCAATGAGGAAGAGTACGGATGAGATGATACAGCCCTGCCGTATGCCAGATTACACCGGAAACCCTTCAGTGAGATTGCCATAGCGATGACACCACGCTCAAATTGAAGGTAGCGCGTCTTCATCAGTGCAGTCATCTTTGGGGGATGTCCATATGATTGTACGATCTTCCACAAGGTGTCATGATGCAAGCTGTCAAAAGCTTTCCGAAAGTCAACAAAGTTGGTGTAAAATGGATTGTTCCGCTCCAGACATTGCTCAATAATGTTCCTTATCGTGGATCTGGTCAGTGCATCCTCTTCCTTTCCTGAAGCCTGCTTGCTCCTGCCTCAGTTTGGTGCCAATTTCCGCATCAACTCTGCCCAATAAGATTCAGCAGAAGGCTTTAAATGGTGTGGACAACAATGTGATGCCTCGCCAGCTGTTGCAGTTTTGTAGGTTGACTTTCTTCAGGACTTTGGCAATCAGACCTTTGGCCCAGTCTTCAGGAATAACATTCTTGTCCCAGATGTTACTAAACAGGTCTGTGAGGATCTTGACTGAGACATTGATGTTGGCCTTCGGCATCTCAGCATGAATGGAGTTGATGGCTCTCTTGACTTCTGCGTCGGTTGGGGGGCTGGGAGTTAGTGTGTTATTTACAGGTGTTGGGGTAGCAGGATGTTCTAGTTCAGAGCAGTTTAAGACTTCACAAAAGTGTTGCACCCATCTTGCTGCCTGTTCACTCTTTGTTAAGAGGTCACTCCCATCTTTGTCCAGGTAGTGGTCACTGTTGGCATCTCTTGGCAAACTCTGACATCTTGGAGAGATCTGCACCACATCCTTTCGCTTAAGATGTGGCCAATCCAGTTGGATGTAAGATCATCAGGTTACTTCCAGGTGAGTTTGCGGATGTCCTTATTTGGGAAGATCATATTATCATCTATGAAGTTGTTTTCGACGCAGAAGACAATAAGACCCTCACCATTGTTGTTCCTCACACCCCAGCCGTGGGCCCCTATAGCTCTGTCACAGTTGTGGTTATCGGCCAGAAGCAGTCCATCGACACTCACTCATTCCCAAGATATTCAACCTGTACCATGTCATTTCTCTGGTGACCTGGGCAAGTTTAGATTTTTTGTGTCTTAATAGACTCTCCTTCGCCCCCCTGTCTTCCTGTTGGAGGCTTTCATCAGGCGTGGTCATACTGCAACATTGGCTAGAGTCTACTGTAGGCCCCATGGTGGTGTTTAAACCAGTTATCAAAGTTTCTATAACGAGAAGTTGTTTTACAGAGTGGGGTTGTTAGCCCCACGCCCAACCCCCAACCTGGAGGGCCTGGTGCTGCTTATCATCTGGCCTCTACTCTAGAAAGCTGCCCGGCATCGTTAAACCTGGTGAGGGCATGAACCCCTTCTGGCATAGTCTTCAGAGTCATGAAATGAGTCACAAAATGGTCAGTGTTATTTACTTCTCCTGGTCATAATGATATGCCTGATCGGTGTATATAGCTAAGCACAGAGAAACAAGAATTGCATTGAACTGAATTGTATAAATAGCAACAGATATCCAAATTACACACGTGTCTGACCTTTTTTAATCTGAGATTGTATTGCATGTTTAAAGATCCACAACATTTGATCCTCAACTACTAAGGAAACAACTTTTAACATGTGTTGTAGCATATTTTATGGTGTTAATGATCTTGTAATCCAGAAATGACCTATATTTGTTTGACTGGTATTTATCCATTTATTTCACATTCATGGTTACATCACATGTGGCAGCTGTTCAGTACACCCACAGTCTTTCACTGGTGACAGCAGAGTAGTTGCTCTGGAACTGCTTCTAATGCTTCACCCACTCACTTACCAACCTGGGCACAGACTCATCCTGCCAGTCCCGTGCATGTTTATGCAGCAGGTGTTTGATGTGTGCCCAACTAAGCCTGATATGGAGTAATGCTCAATGCATATTATAATGTAATCAAATAAAAACCCACAGGAATTGCTGAGCTCCAAAATAAAAAATATGCACTCAGTGACAAGGCTGACATGCTTCTGTGTGGGAGGTATAATGTTTACCATGATCAGCATCATAGTTTAGTGCGTTGAGGTGCTTACAGTTGCAAATATGGCATAAATCTAAATATTTAACTTGGTGGTGGGCCTCCACTGTAATTTTAATGTCACGCAGTCACAGAGATTCTGGGATGAATGAAGTCTGCAAACTGCAAACTATCTCTGATAATGGCCATGGAGGAGAATGCACCAGGGTGCTGGGCACCAAACAGAGGAGGGATCACCCATTTTGTTTGACTCTGCCTTTCACAACAAATTTTCATAAACAGTTTATTCAATAGCAGCTGAGCTGTTTTAGCCTGGACTCTGCCATCCTCACATATAAACAGAAAATCGCAGCTGTGCCAGTGCGTGCAGCGTGGATGATCATGCTGCAGGTTTTACCACACAAGCCCAGATATTCAGGCTATCCTTGCATGAGAGTTCCACCACACAGCAGTTTATTCCAGCAAATACGTAAATCTATATAAATGATCACTGCTGTTTTGTGTGGCTGCATCACCGTTGCATCATTACTCAAACTCAAGACACGACTCACAGTTTCATGTGCAGTACCAACGCTCACCACCAGAGAGCACTAATGAGCTTTGAAGAGTCAGGATCAGTTCACGTCCCCACAGTGACGTAATTTGCTCTGTAAAATGGTCCAGACAACAGAAAAAAGGTCTTAACCTCTGAAACATATTATTGTTTTTTTTTTTCTTTGCTGTAGAGATAATTTGCTTTGAACGTATCGAACCGCAAACCTAACTCTCCTCTCGCTGCCTCTCTCACCATGGCAACTATGCTCAGGGAGCCAACTGATGAACACAAACCTGTTGCCATCTCCCACGCAATACACACACAGTGAAGTGTGTGTGTATGAAATTCAAGATTTATCATGATTAATAACGCCGTCTTTTCATTTTGGAGGGGACGGCATGAAGACACTGAAAATGAATCCGTCTGCACTGGCGTATGAAATGAAATACGTCACAAACAGTGAAAGTCTGTGTTGGGGGAGCAGGTGCAGAACGTGTGAGTTTCCTTGTGCGCTTCTCACATTATGTACGACTACATATTTGAAGCAGAAGGAGAAAAAATGGTATAAACAATGCTCCTTATGTTTTTTATCATCAGTTTATGCCTGGAAGAATTGTATAACACATCCAACCTATGTATTGTAAAATTCAAAAAAAAGAAACTAAATCAAACTAGATGTGAACAGCACTCAGTGTTCAGCTCCATCCATCTCTGTTCCTCTTCTCTCTCACTTGCCGGCCCCTCCGCCCGTAATTCTGGCTTCTCAACAGCCCGTTGCTATTAGATACTGCTGAGCTTGTCACCATGGCAGCAAGTGCTCAATCATTTTGTCTCCGCCATGTTTCTCTCCCCACACGCTCGCACATACACGACCGTCCCACATTACGTTCAGCTGCGATGTGGCTGCGTTGTCCTTGAGGTTTTTGTGAGTGTTCCCATGGTCCGGCTGGGGACCGGCCCACCTGTGAACAGAATCCAAAATGCTGGGACGGGGAAGGGGAAGGGGGAAGGGATGCTCTGCCACTCACACACATTTCTCACGTGAAGCCAGTGAAGATGTTAATTAGCTTGTGTGTGCAAGCCCTTTCTGGTAAATGAATCTCATTCCTAAGTGACTTCATTCTGTTCAGCTCCACAAAAACTCACTTCACAAACAACACACGACAATGTGACTCGGGAATTTGTCTCAGTGACGGCTGAAAACACACACTCAACTATTTGCCACTTGACGGCCGAACACTGGCGCTATTGCTTGACTATTAAAACATGTGTTTACCCCTACAAACACCTTGCCCATGCACCAGGGAGCTGTGACGACAAACGTGACTCGAATGTTCACATTTTGTGGAGACAGACACGATGTGAAAACTGACACACGGAGAAAAAGGGAAAGGTGATGCGAAGAACGGAGAATCGAAAGAGCAGAAGTATGGGCAGAGCTGATTCTCTTTCTCCGATATAAGCTACAACCTCTCCAGTGTTGCCATGGCAACCCCCCCCCCACTTCCACCCCTCCCTCCTTTCCTTTCAGCAAGCTACCACTTATCCTTGCTGCCTTTCACTCAGCGAGGCATGTGGGTGTGTGTGTGTGCTTTTGTGCGTGGACTCTCGAAAGAGCCCAACAAATGAAAGCGAGAGACGTTAGAGAGACAAATCTGACTCTTCCGCGTGCATACAGTGTAGATCACACCTACGCGCGTGCTTTAGCGCACATAAACATAAGCTGCAGACATCATACTGCACGTTTAAGTTGTCCAACTCCTCTGTTCTTTCCATTCTCGCCCGCTATCGCAGTATATTCTCCAGTACAGTTGCACTGGTTCCTTTCTGTGTGGAGTTTGCATGTTCTCCCTGTGTCTGTGTGGGTTTTGTCCGCCTTCCTCCCACTATCCAAAGGAACTGGTGATTCTAAATTGGCCATAGGTGTGCATGTGAGTCCAGAACGTACTCCGCTTCTCGCCCGATGACAGCTGGGATAGGCCCCATCCCCCTCGTGACCCTTCCCAGGACAATCGGTGACAGAATATGAATGAATGAAGATAATGAAAACAGAGCCACACTCACACTGAACTCCTCATGCCACCGTTTGCAGGAAGGATAATACAGTTACAGCCTAAGCATCGGATTAGAGAAACAGCCTTTACTTTAATTACTCAGGTCGCAAAACTTAGTCGGCGCAAAACCACACTCATGTCTGTGTTCAAACTGTGGGGACACCTCACTGACCTGAGGCTGTTGCTTCTATCCTCCCTCCCCCTCTTCATTTGACGGCTTCACTAAGAACTATAATTAAAAACCCTCACGTTTCTGACAGCTGACAGCACCATTTAACCCATAAATATGCTTCGGACTTATTTTAAAAATAATGTTCAGCCCATGAAATTGAATATTAATGCCTTTTTCTTATGCATCATTACTGAATATGTTTGCATCAATTATAAAAAGGAGTATGGTGAAGCATTTATGCATATTTTGTGTATTGTGATTCTTCCTATTATCTAACTCTAATAATAATATTGCTGCAAAACACTTACGCTTACATTAAACTGCACTATTGCCCCTGTAATTAATTACAAGTAATTACATTCTGTTTCCTAATATTCTAGTAAAGGAGGAGCGAGTACACTGTGCCTAATTCTGTGGAGCGGCGTCATCTGAAGTCATGTTTTTAGATGAATGAGTTTAGAATAGTCACTCGGCGTTTAGGTCGTGTTCAGTTCAGCGCCTCGAGAAGCAAGTTTCTCGCTGAAAACGTCCGTTTGCTTGAGTGGCAGTGGAAGATCTGAGCAGACACTGAAAGATTTCTTCACATCAAACAAACGTCCTCCGTGTCCTCTCTAAGTTTCAGATGTTTTATTGACCTTTCCATCCACCCAGGCCTCCTATTCTGACTGTTGAAGCAACTACTGACACAGGTTATTGTGTAGTTCTTACGAGGACACTAGATGATCAACACTTTATGTGGATCTAGCTGTTTAAGCCAAAGGTCATTTAAAATATCAGCTAAACACCGATCCGGCATAACATTATGACCACCCAAAATATTGTGTAGGTCTCCCTCGTGCTTCTAAAACAGTTGTGACTCATCAGAGAATGGACATGGGCCTACTGAGGGTGTCCTGAGGTGTCTGGCAACAGAAAGTTGTTAGTGGGGGGCCTTTAAGGGGAGGGGCCTCTGTGGATCATCCCACAGCTACTTGATCAGTTTGGGATCTAGTGAATTTGGAGGCCAGGTCAACACCTTGTGCTGTTCTTCATGTGTTTTTTTTTTAGTTGTTCCTAAAGTGTTTTGTGTGCATCCTTCTGGGGATGGCTGCTGCCATCAAGGAGTGTCATTGCTATGGGGTGGGGGTGCCTGGTCTGGTCTAGGTGGGTGCTACATGTCTAAGTAACATCCACACCAATGAATGAATGCCAGGTCCAAAAGTTTCCCAACAGAAGCAGAAATTGTCACAAGATGGTCAGTCTTATTTACTTTTCCTGTCGGTGGTCATAATGTTATGCCTGATCAGTGTCTATATTATTTAGGTACGTGTGTGAAACACAGCTCTGCCATGCATGCTGTGCTATGTACCTCACCCATCATCATTTCTCTCATCATTTAACAGCCGAGTTTACGTTTCCAAGACACATTAATTCTCAGCTTGCAAATGCAGCTGCAGTCACTGTTTGCAAGAAGAAAACTGGGATGTGGTTTTATAGCAGAAGGTACGAGCAGTGGAGTGCCTTTTACTTCCAAGCTAATTCCCACAGCGGATTACGCATTGTGCCGCATCCGCGCTATTTTTTTAAATTATTATTATTATTATTATTGTCACTGCTGAAAGATCCCATAACGTAAAGGTTACACTTCAGTTTCCCTACTTCTGTCTTTATTTATAAGCAGTGACATGAGTTATCCCTTGCAGCGTTGTGGCATTATTATTGAAAATATATATCCATTCTGCAGTGAGTCAGAGAGCCTTTCAGTGCCTGCATCCATACCGGACTAAATTGCTGGGCTTTCATACATAAATGACCACCACCTGTCAATATACTGAAGGTCTTAAAAGAGACGTTCCAGCTTTTAAATTACGCAGAATCAGGGAACACGGACACTGCTGAAGCGCTCATCAAATCTGTCAAAGTTGCCTAAATGTGGTTCAGACAAGCAACCGGAAACCGTGCTTTGCACTTTGCAGAAATGCAAGGAGACTCTGAATAAAAGGTTTCAAGTTCTGGTTCATTTTCTGAGAATCAGCAGTGTGGCTAAGGCTCTATCCCTCATCTGCTGTGTTTTTTAGGTCTTCACATATATATATGTATATATGACCTGACATTATAAGCAGGTCTTTATTGTGTATCAAAAGTAAAATGCTGCAAAGAGCCAAACAAAACAAAAAAACAACAAAAATGACACGATATAACGAACACAAGAGGCTTTCTATCTGCTTGTGAAAAGAGAAGGAAGGAGAGAGTGAGGAGGGCAACAGAAAGAGAGGAGGAGAGACGAGAGGAACAGAAGCACTGCTGCAGAACACACCTCATCCCCTCTTTAGCTGGAGGGAGAGAAGGAGACAGAGAGGGAGAGAGATTCAGTCTGTGCCAGTTTTCTCTTCAGCTCCAGTGACAGTGAGGGCGAGCCAGGGAAGTGATATTTCAGGAATCTTAAGAGATCAGCAAACGTGCGACTGAGAAGGACAGGACAGGAGGAAGAGAACCACCAGGGCATGTGAAGAATCTGGCAAAGAAAAGAGCGAGGACAAATGGAGAAAAGGAAGAAAGCGACAGAGAGAGATGTAGCCTGGTGCTTCTGTTGCGGTAAGATGCGCGAATTCATTCGACGGTAGGTTTGTCAGGACGCTGCAGCACCGCACAGAAGATGCACACATGCAGCTGTCGGTGCACGCTCACTCTGAGAGGAGGCAGTATTGATTCAAACGTGACGGTAGCAGGTGCGTTTGTTTGAAGCCTGTGGGGCTTCTGTTGGCAGAGCAGGAAAATAAATCATGAGCTTGTGCATGCTGGAACAGATTCAGCTGCAGAGTAATGCGTCTCCGTTCGGTTTATTTCTTCATTAGTTGTTATGTTCTCCTACTTTTTATTTTTTCTGCATCCAGCACCTCTCTCTCTGTCATACATCCCTCTTTCCTGCTCTCTAAATCCTCCCTCTCTCGCTCTATTCCGCCCTGTTGCAGTGCTTCTCTGTCAGCCCAGACAAGCCTTATGTAAAGGACTACTTCATGTCTCTTCTCCTTGTGCATTTTTGCATTCCTGTTCTCTGCCAAGTCAAAAACTTTAAATGGAGCCAAAAGAAAAGACATGTTTGATCTGAATCTGTTTTTTTATTCCCCTCCTAATAGGTTCTTCTGAAAACTTTCAGCTCCCTCTGTTCTTGATAATTCCAAGTTACAGGATAAAGACCTCCATGTGACCAATAATCCCACACCTAAGCTAAAACCAGGAGTAACTGACACAAAGTACTCTGCACAAATAGCTTTTTTAAAAAGTAAAATTAGACAAATATCATATTTATCCGTCTATAAGGTAATGGTTTGTGAGCGTCTCTACCTTTGAGCTTTCTCAAAGCCTGTTTGTTGTACCGGCTTGTTTTTCGCTCTTTTGTAGCATCTATTAAATGTCTGTTACATCTCCAAGTCATTAAAGCGCTCGACAGGCGGGTATCGATCGCAAACAGAAAGTTGGATGCTGAGTTTGTTCTGTCAAGTGAGAGGGGGACAACACACACGCAGAATGTAAATAGATCAATTTGTATGTCTGAGAGATCTCACCTCCTTTCGTCTCCTCAACATCTCACCTCATCACTAATGTTATACTGCTTTCAGAAACAGTGTTGGTGTCATTACACATCTTGACAGCCTTCGTCGGAGGTCGACCATCAAAAAGGGGACAGGGCGTTTAGGGTTAGGGCCCCATGGCTGTAGATTCACCCACACCACACGCTGAGATAATGGTTGCCGCCCTGGCACCAAACCTTTTTGTGACTGTGTCTGCTTTTTGATAAATGGAAAATGTGTGTTCTTTTAAATTATTTAAATAATAGTTCCTTAATTTCTAAACCACTGACATAAGAGTCTTGGGGGAAAGGAAAAAAAGTTGCATTAATTTAATCCAAAAAGGGCTGTGTAGCATCTGATCAAATGCAGAATTGGAAAATACTGAACTAGAGTTAGGAAGAAGCGAGCTCACAGGATCGCCATTGAGAATGTCTTCTGTTGACTGTCAGTCTTGATAGTCTCACAGGAAGTATCTTCACAGAATGGATGGACAAGTCAGACGTTATATTGACTTGGTACAATAGATGCAATCATGATTCAAAGGACCGATTGACTGAATCTTTGAGTCTTTCAAGGTTTCTGCTTAATGCTGTGCTCTAACTCTACCTCCACCAGTTACAAAGAAATGTTGGATTATACACTGTATACACATATTTATTCATTTATTTATTGTTAACTCTCACAGACCACTTAACAGAGCGGTTGACGTGGCAACTTGTGGTCACCATTATCTCACATCCTGTTTCTATAGCGTCAAATAACTAGCTATAACGAAACTTGCCAGAAAACTGCAAAATACTCCTAAATATCCACACAAGTATCACAAATATCACAAAAGCAATATGAACTTTTTAAACTCCTATGAGAAACCAGTGCTTGCAAAAGGTTCTTAGGATTTTTTTGAATGTGCACAAACCGTCATTGGAGTATTACATGCGTTATTACGGCTGCAGTCTGAACGGAAACACTAGGCATGAAGGGGTTAAAAAGTCTGATGCAGAGCAGCAAATTACAACATGCAAGGTTTGCAAAAACAAACTGAAACTATAGTTAGAGCTGGTCACACTTGCTTTTTAAATCAATGCTTTCCTTATACAACATACAACAACTACAGATTTTAGATTAAGATCTAAGCACTGCAGCTTTTATTTTACGGCTTTGCTGTGCATAATATATCTGCTTTTGTGCAATCACATATGACGTTTTCCAAGAAATATGAGTCAGAAGAGTAATAACGATTACTGCAAAAGTATTCTCTGTTCATACACATGCAAAACAAAGAGACAGTTATGAAATCAGCCTGTGAGTCACACAGATTTGTTGTAACAGATTACACATCAGCACGCTGTTCTGCTTTCCTAAAACTGCCCAAAACAAGCTATGGAGAGCAAACGATAAAAATGGAGGCCATCAAAATTCAATGATGAATCCATTATTGAGCAGGTTGCTCGAGAGATGAGAGAGTGGAGATGAAAGTGAATGGCTGATGGAAGAGTGAGAAGAACCCCGGGAGGTGGGAACTGTTCCTGTGTGTTTACTGCTACAGCTCAGACACTAAACTGACTTACGCAGAGCACCCGCAACCAAAAGTCACACGATGACGCTCTTACGTTTAAAACTACACAGCGTTTGAATGTTAAAAGCCTTTCTCATTATCCACACGAATCCTCCTGGATGGAATCTGTTGGATTATATTTATCTCCCTGATTGTAATCCTTCCACACGTCCCCCTTCATCCACGAACCAACACCAGCGACTGCAAAGCCTCCAGAGTTGCACATTACTTCCTGTTAGTCACGTACAGTGCAGGCCTGTTTTAGCCTGCCAGCTGGCAAGATGGAAAGACTTGAAGAGTCAGGGAAGGTTATGAGTTTATCTTATAATCATTGAGAACTTCATTACAGAAATGTAACAGATGGGAGTTCTTGTAAAACTTTTCATAGAACAAATGGAGACTTATGACTGTCTTGTTGTGTCTGCAGCGTTTGGCACCATTTTACAAGTTATTACCCTTTGAAAAACAATGCAACGAGCCATTTGTTTGTATTATTTCACTTCATGCTTGGTACAGAAGCGAGAGAAATAAACTCTATTTCTGAATGCATTCCTAATTGCACCAGGAGAGAGTGGTTAAAGGACTTGGCAGGCATGTTGTTTCTTAGAGAACAATTCTCCCTGCAGATCCAAGCTGCCTCAGCGTCCTCCGTCTCCTCGTTTAATCTCAGACTGACTCCACAATGTTGAGATCAGAGCTCCGCGGGGGTCAGAGCATCTGTTGCAGGATTCCTCGGTCTTCTTGTCGATGATGAATCTTTATGGCTGCGCGTCTGGGTTCATTTCCACGCTGCAGAATAAATTGCGTCACTCCCCGATTGTAAAGCACGCCGGATACAGACACAGACATTCAAAAGCCTCGGAACGCACCCCCTGAATGAACGTGTCCTTAGCCCCACTCGGTGTTGCTGCGCCCGTGCTCTTATCAACTGATGCACAGGCTGGACCAAAACGAATCCCAAAGTAAATCTCAAAAGGCTGAGACAGAGTGAGGTTGGGAGATTTGTTTCCATGGAAACTATGCGGCAAGCCTCGCAGGGCTTCTCAGCGTGTGCCAGTGCGTTTGTGTCGGTGAATACGCATTTGATTTTTATTAATAAAAAAAATTAAATAACAACACGTTTTGTTTTAGCAGCACTTAATTCTAACTTCGGTGTAACTCCAGAACATTTTAGAAACATCTAGAAGGGAAAGGACTGAAAATCTTCACTCTCCAAAAAGTCCTCAAATCATAACGTGATAACATCTATGATTTGATCAAAATGTCTCTGCATCAGCTTCATCCTACAGCAAACCAGTAAAGCTGTTGTCCATGCTAAAATGATAATGTGCTGCATATTGAACACACATTCTTTGTGCAGATACTTGAAAATGACATTATCGTCTTCACTTCTGTAAAGTAAATCTTTAGCGTCTATTGTCAAAGGGTCAGGCCGGCCAAACTTTTAGTGCACCGGATGAAGAAAATCAAAAATGTTCAACAAAAAAGAACTATGACTTCTTTGCGTCTGTCAACTGCAGAGTGCGGCAGCTGCTTCCTGTTTTAAAAACTACTCAGTAAATATACAAGTTAAGGTGTTAAGGCGCCATGGTTTACATCACATTGCAGCGCTAACTCCGCAAACGTCTTATTGCTAGAGATAACGGTTATACGGTCTGAAACTTTCCCGTTTTGATTCACTTTCGCAGCTCCCGTGGGCGTCATTTTCACCACAGCAGGCGGCAGCTTTCAGCAAAAGGCCTCTTAAAAATGAAACCCTTCCTGCTCTGCTCGAAACATCAGCGTTAGCAATTAGCAGGTGAAAGCTGCTAGTTACAGGCGGTAGCTAAGAGCAAAAATAGAGCTAAAGGGAGTCGGCTCCGTATCTGCAGCACGACAGTAAATCTGCTTCTCATTTTATTATGCAATATATATATATATATATATATATATATATATAAGCTGACTTTTTCTTTTTGGACTATTCAGATTGAAGAGAACAGCTCGCTTTATTGGGCAGCTAATTACTGGAACGATTGTTAGCACGAGGGCTCAGTAACATGAATACCGAGCAGTATTCTGGTTATGAGTCTACCGACTGCTTTAAAAGCTGATGTAACTCTGGTGTATGTGCCTGTGTTTGTTCCAGCAGCAGCTACATTCATACGACCCCCCCCTCCCTCCCAAATTACCGTCTCAAGCAGAGAGGGCTGTTAATATAAAAGATCCTTGGGGTCTTTTTAACTGTTACATAATGAACAAGATTTGTGGGACGCCTCTCTCCTCAAACGGCCGCTGAATGAATGTGAAGCAAGTGAATGTGTGTGTTTACCTACATGCTACATGATTTCATCACTCATGCATATTTACCTTTTCTCCCTTTGGCAGATTACAGCAGCATTTCCTTTCATTTATCTCCCTCTCCAATGTTTTTACTTTCTTGTCATTCCCTCATTTTTTTTTTTTTTAAAAACGCGATTACATTTGTTTACGTCTGAGTCTAAATGTAGATACGGACAGGCTAGTCAAAGCTAAATCTCTTTTTGGAAAACAAGCACTCCCCTCTTCTCCCCTCTTCCTCCTCCCCCTCCTCTCCCCTTCATCCCCGTCGGCTGCCGAGTGTTTCTGCTTTTATGAGTCTATCCTTGAAAACTCCCATGACCTTGCCGTAGCATCATTTGTAACACCCAAATGTATTATATCTTCACTCGGTTTGAGAAATGGTGACAGATGATGACTGGTGACACATTCAGCTGTTTCCTTTCTCTGAATCTCTTTCTTTCTTTTCTTGTGTTTCTAACAAAACAGCGAGCCACTGCGCCCCGAGCCATGAGTCCTTCACCCGCTGCCAGGACGTGAGATCGATGGTGTCACAGTAAAGGCCATCGCCCGAGCTCCGGTCATTGTGTTGTACCTGTTCTACCACTTCAGCCGAAGTCGCACAATAAAAAAAACACTGTTGGTTTTGTAGAGCCTTAACAAAGTCGGGAATGGCAAGATGCACATACACAATTTCTGTCTTGAAGCCACTGAAGCCTGACCGCTGATGACTCCTCTCTTTTTGGTAACCACATGATGAATGACGCCACTGAACCCTCTACATTCAATGCTCACATACTCCCTTGACTTAGCACAGATCCCTGTTCCTAATGAGTCATCTCAGGTCTCCATAACAAACCTCCTCCTTATGTGAATCAGCTCCTGTGAGGATTATGAGGCCGGCTTTAGTGCTTTTACAGTCACATTGTCTCTTGTGTGTGCTTGGTGGTGTGTGTTTGCCCGTTGTCGTGGGCTCACTACCTCCCGCACTACCATGGCATGTCTCCTGCCCGGCGAGGTGCGTGTGTCAAATCAAGCCGTGGTTCTCCCCTGAATCTGTTTACCACGAAGCACCCACGGTGGACTGCAATGATTTGCTGCTGACCAAGGTCCCCTTACCCATACCTCCAAACACACACACCCTTCGGCTGCAGAGTAACCTCCTATCAGTGCTGGACGCTGCAGTGCTGCACGGGCTCCCCAACCTCACTGACCTTGACCTTTCCCAGAATCGCTTCAGTCACGTCAGGGCAATAACTCAGAGCTCCACCCTGCCCTCTCTGCTGTCCCTTCACCTAGAGGAAAACCATCTCAGTCATCTCCCAGATGCTTCTTTCTTGTCACTACCGGCTTTGCAGGAACTCTTTCTCAGCCACAACAACTTACATTCAATAGTACCTGGAGCCTTCAAAGGTCTGGACTCTCTGCTCCGTCTTCATATCAACAACAACAGACTCACCACTGTTGACCCTCACTGGTTCAGGGCTTTGCCTCGCTTGGAAGTTCTCATGCTAGGTGGCAACCCCGTGGAGGCCCTCCCTGAGCAGGGCTTTACTTCACTAAAATCTCTGCGTAGTCTGGTCCTTGGAGGTATGGGTTTGAGAGGCCTGGCTGAAAAAGCACTGGAAGGACTGGAGAGCCTTGAGAGCCTCTCCTTCTATGACAACCTTCTGACCAAAGTCCCAACCCAGGCCCTGAGGAGAGTGCCAGGACTGAAGTTCCTCGACCTCAACAAGAATCGCATCAAAGTGATTGAGACAGGAGACTTTCGAGACATGGTTCACCTGAAGGAGCTTGGTCTGAACAACATGGACGAACTGGTGTCCATTGAGAGAGCTGCCCTGGACAACCTTCCAGAGCTCACCAAGCTCGAGATCACCAACAACCCACGTCTGTCCTACATTCATCCCCAGGCTTTCCTCCAGCTGAGCAGGCTGGAGAGTCTAATGCTCAACTCCAACTCCCTGAGTGCTTTGCATCAGCACATCATGCTCTCCCTGCCGAGACTTCAGGAGGTCAGCTTACACTCCAACCCACTGAGGTGTGACTGCCTCTTTCACTGGGCCGCCAAGGAGGCTTCTCATCCTCACATTGACAAAGACCCTCAAACAGACACACAAACTGTGCGGGTTGTGCGTTTTATCCAACCCCAAGCAACCTTGTGTTCTGAGCCTCCAGAACTGAGAGCTCGCAGGGTCAGAGAGGTATCCTCAGGAGAAATGTCAGCCTCCTGCCTCCCGTTGATTCCTGCCAGCTCCCTGCCCTCCTACGTAGGCATACGTGAAGGGAGCAAACTGGTTTTGCACTGCCGTGCTCTTGCAGACCCACAGCCTGAACTTTACTGGGTGACCCCTTCTGGCATAAAACTTGCTCCTGCTCCGAACCATGAATCCAAAAGTTCACCCACCACTGTCCTCTGCAAGAACCTGACACTGTCTGAAGGATCCAACCAAACCTCTTCCTCCAGTGACCATACCCTCTGTCAACCCTTCAAGCACTACCGGGTACTGCAGGAAGGAACTCTGGAGATCAACAAGATCACCCCCAGAGAGGCAGGATTGTACACCTGCGTGGCTGAGAACGCGCTTGGAGCAGATACACGCAGTGTTTCGGTGGGTGTGCGTAACAGAGGTAAGAAAAGAAAGAGGGGGGAAGCTGCTGATCTTAAGAAAATTCTGTTATTCAGAGGGGATGCCAGGCTGGAGGTGAGAGAGGTCGGAGAACACTATGCTATCCTGTCCTGGCAGAGCGGACGCAATCTCCCTTCGACCCGCCTATCCTGGCAGGCCATCTACTCAAGTGCCCACACGCCCACATACACCACACGCATCCTCGCCGGCACGCAGAGCTTCAACCTGACTCACCTGCAGGCACAGACATTTTACAGAGTGTGTCTGCATTTAGGGATCAGTGAGGGCGCCAAACACGCCAGCAGGAGGTTAAAAGAGAGCAGAAAGCCTCAGTGTGTTTCATTCAGGACGAAAGATGCGCCAGAACCTCAGCCAACCCTGCAGTTCAACCCACAGCTGACCTCCACGGCAGTCACTCTATTGCTTCTTGCACTCATACTGCTGCTGGCAGGACAGGGCTGGGACACCGAGCCTGGTGAGGAGGCGGGAAAGCACCACAGTGCTCTCCATCAAGATATCAAGGGTCCCAAGACTCTGATCATCAATCAAAAGGCTAAAGGAAGCGATGAACATCAGCCGAGTCAGAGTGAGAAGCTGCTACTACTCCAGGACTGTTGAGGTGTACATTAAAATGCAGAACAAGAAACATTGACATACAGTACATTTGCGTACAAAGATATACACACGGTTAATCACCAGAAGAAGAGAGGAATCATAGATGAGAAGTACTGGTGTGGAAAGAGATTTGTATTTATTTTATATACAGTATAAGGTATATATTGACATTGTTTCTGTGTTAAGATGTGTTGAAAAGAATACAAAACCCTAAAAGCTGGGAAATAAAACCGGACAATCATGTTCCCGCTGCACAGCGAGGGAACCCAGGAGAAAAAAACGAATGAGTCTGAGCTGCCGCTGACCGCTGGACTGAAACTAAAGAAAGTCTGATTGAGTGCAGGCGAATGATATTTACAAGACAGAGCGGCTGAGACCTCCAGGGTTTTGTCATGTTGTTCCCGTCTTAAGTGTTCCATGGACTGAACCATACCGTCTCCAAGCAGATGCAAAATCTTCCTCAAGACTGAAGCTGAACGGCATTTCCTGCTCGTCTGGACTCTGTTAGTCAAAGTGATTGATGTAAATGAAACTTTTACTTAGCTTTCAGCGCCTTGGACGGGGCCGTCGCCTGTCCTGCGGTACATATACAGTATACTCATCCTGATCCTAACAACCCTCATTCTGTTCTCAAAATAAAAGTGATCTAATAGTGATTGTGTTAAATTCTATTTTGAACTATAAACTATACAATAAAAATCTTTTTTCATTTACTCAGTTTTACTGGTTTGTGTCTCCCTTTCTTGCCACAACATAGTAACTACTGATTTAAATATGGCTTTACAGGCAACACCCTTAAACCAAACTCTCTGCATCTCTGCTGCAGCAGCTACAGCTTCATTATTAGTGCGTACTAGACAGTAGCAAGCTCCACAGTGGGAACAGACACCTGACGTTTGCTCAGTAAACACAAGACACAGTGTGTCCCCTGCTGGATAAGACGTGGAACTGAGCCTTAGCTTTAGCCGGGTTAAAAGGCAGATTGAAGTCCGTGTTATTATAATACTCACATATCTGCATGCACACGAGTGACCGACTTCCTTCCAGTGCTAATAAAGAGGAGATTGGATTCTGCTGTAAGAGATGAGGGACAGTAACATGTAGACATGACAGACAGAGGTAATAATATTAGATTAAATAAGGTCTCAGCTGCCCGAGCCAAATCAAGTTTTCTTAATGGTTCCATGAACGTTTTTCTGCAGCATCTCATAACGTCAGGTGAACTTGAGGAGAGATTATCGCTCTGAACAGAAAACAAATCATAGTCGCAGTAGAAATATCTTTACAGCCAAAAAAACCCAAGAACATAACATAATACATAATCAGATTTTTTATTGTACGAGTGCCCTGAAATAAATCTCTAGTTAATCCACCCAGTAGTCCCATTTATCAATTCCTCTCATCTGTTTGAATCATCTACTTCCATCTTTACCCTATCCTCTGTTTCCTCTTCTCACAGTTTCACGTCCTCCTTCACTACATCCATACACCTCCTCTTTGGTCCTCCTCTAGACCTCCTCCTTTCTGGCATCCTCCCACCAGTATATTCACCATCCCTCCTCCGGACACATCCACACCCTCTCAACCTGGCCTCTCTAACTCCATCATCTCAGCTGTCCCTCTAATGTACTCATTCCTAATCGTATCAATCCTGGTCAAGCGTGGAGAAGACCTCTACACCTTCAGCTCTGCTATTATGCTATTAAGCTCTGCTTTTATCACACAGCACACCTGACGCCGCATTTTCCATCCCACCTGCACACGCCTGTTCACCTCTTGTCCACTAGTTGATCTGGACTGCTGACCCTAAGGTGCCGTCCACACAGAAACGCATTTTGGTGTAAATGGAGATGTTTTGCATCGTTTTGGCCGATCGTCCACACGAATCCTGTAAACGGATTGCCCTAAAACGCGCTTTTTTGAAACCTGGTCCCAGGGTGGAAAATTAAACGTTGATGTCATCGCCACCATCGCCACACCCCTGGAGCAGCCTTCCACCTTTTATATCCCGCGAGACGTCTCAAAACAGCATCAACAACATTGGCGGACTACATGAAGTCCACCTTCTGCACCTCTGCTGCCCGAGACCTTCCCCCTTCCATCCTGAATTTCTAAAACTCACATTTGTTATGGATAATAGGGCTGTCACGATTAGTCGACTAGTCACGATTATGTCGACTAATAAAATCGTCGACAACTAATTTAATAGTCGACGCGTCGTTTAAAAAATAAAAAATAAAAAAATCTTTGGTTTTCTCTCAAAACTGCTGCGGCACCTTCCACTGCCGCGTCTCCGTTGTAAACAAACTCAATTGCAACTATAGCTGCAAGCAGCAATGAAGGGTTCAAGCAGTTCATTTGCAATAGTGCCGATAGTGTCAATGCTACCAAATTTGGTTGCAGTGCACCAAATCGTTGCAGAGATATGAGCGCCGCCTTCGCCGCCACTTTTGATTGGCTGTAGCGGCCAAACGGTTTCGAAGCTGCGGATGCCTGATAGTAACTTTTGTGCGCATTGGTCAGAAGACAGTCTGTGGCAATTTCCGTGAGAATCGGACAAAAGTTGTGACCGCTGAAAATTAGTTTCGTTTTTGAACAAAATCGTGAATTGCGAAAAATCTTTCCGATGCATTATGACGTCATAGGGTGCGTTGCAATCGTCATGATCCAAGGATTCCAACGATACCTTGTTTTCAAAAATCGGACGCACGGTTCAAAAGTTACATGCACAAATGTACTTCGAACTTTGACCCGTTGGTGGCGCTAGACCGTACTTAGCGCTTACATGCAACCCAGTCAAAGTAATATTGAGACTGGCCTTAAGCTATGTGCCCAATTTTTACAACTTTTTACCGTACGGTTCTATGGGCTGCCATAGACGCCCATGGCGGAAGAATTAGGAATAATAATAATAATAATAATAATAATAATAATAATAATAATAATAATAACTAGACAATTCCCCTGCGGGAAATCGCGAGAGTGGGGCTGTGTCGGCAGCAGTTTGCGCTAAGATGACATGATACAACACTACGATGTTACGATAAATGCTACAATTTTTCACCTAATCTTATCTTCGCAGTTGCTATTGCAGAGGCTGTAGTAGTGCTTCGCACAGCCCACTACTGGCCCTATAGCTTTGCTATATGGGTCAGTAGTACATGCAGCAGACCCCTCCCAGCTCCACCTGAAAGCCAGCATCAGGCTAAGTCATTGGTCAGCTAATAGTTAACATATATTAGCAGTGAAGTTATGTTGGGCACAAACACACTTAACACATGGATAATTCACCCTAATATAGTCCTGTATTGAGTGAAGTGGTCATAATGTTTTGGCAGCCTGTGACTGTCATGTAAAAATGGAGTAGAGGGGTCATAGTGTCAGGTGTGGCCTAGGCTAAGAGGAATAATAATTAAAACATATTTTTATTGAACTTCTTGTCGTTCACCAGTTTCTGATATTTTAGCTGTGTATAACGCAGCATTTCACTGAAGTTGTAGCTTAATAGATGGCATATTTTATGTCTGCACCGACCTGGCGCCTGTATAAAGCACTAAATTAGGTTTTGACCACATAATGAATGTAGTAACCTAACAAAAACATAGACTATAACCTATAACATTTCATAAATGTTAATGTCAATTTTATATTTCCATTGAGCTATCACTTTTGTACAGTAAATGCATGACTTGAACATTTTCTGTTGACAATATTGTTAGGTTAAAAATACAAGGCAATGCAGATTTAAGATTACACAATTGCTGTAGTAGCCAGGCTAAGCCCAGTGATAGCCTCGTTTTTTTGTCCTATAGTTTAGTTTATCCTACAACATGAACAGAAGGGATTTTGAAAATGAGATAAACGGGTCCAAAACGGACCCGGGCCGGATGAGCCTTTATTATCAATTTGCGGGTCCCAAACGGACCCGCTGCGGAGGTGAGGCTTTAATCGCGGATGCGGAGCAGTGCGGAGCCACGGCGGAGTTCCTGAGTGCATCTGGACCCCGATACGGGTCCGTTCCGGAAGCCGACATACATCCGCGGCAGGTCCGCTGCGCAGTCCTTTTGCTGTGTGGGATGATGCACGTTTATGCTTGTTGAACTAGTGGTACTTATTGCCTCTGCGAATGAGGTTATGTTTGTTGACTTTCAACTTGTGAAGGTTTTATTTCACTTACACTGACACGTGTTGTCGTCCAGTCGACTTGTCTTCTCCACAGATCACTTAACTCCTCTTTGCTGCCGCTGCACACGCTGCGTTTCTCTTTTCTCTCTCTCTCTCCCTCGCTGTGTGTGAAGAGCAGCCCCGCCCCTCAGTGATCAGAGCGACAGAGCGGAGGTTTTATTTATTTTATTTTTTTTCAGAGAGAGACCGAGAGCAGTGCAGGGACATCTAATATGTTAGCATGTTGGCATATGTTAATATATGCTAACTAACATATGCTAACTTCCGTCGAAGTTAGCATATGTTAGCATATGCGCCACAAGCCTCGCTCCGTCCTTTTTTTTTTTTTTTCCCCCAAGCCTCGCTCCCTCTGTGTGTGCGCGTGTGTGACGTCAGTGAGACAGAGCGGGAAACAGCCCTCCCCCTCCTTAACTGCTGCTGCAGGTGCTTTGATTAACCGAGAAGCACAGAACCACTCCCTCGAACCACTGCCATTTACTAAAAACGTAAACCAGTTACTCACAAACTTTTTTCACAGTGACTACCACAAGGCTTCCATGAACACAGACATGTATTTTTTATTCTTCCTAGTGTAAAAAAAGTGGACATTCTAGCGAGTTGAAAACTACCGTCCGTTAAACTTTTGTGACGAAAAACTTTGCTGAATTAACATTGGGTCCTATGGAGCAGTTAGGCTGTCCACTCCTCACTTCTAGGCTTCTCATTCAAAAACTGTGAATCCTATCGGTTAGGTAGACACATTGTAGGCATCAGGACAAGTATGACTACTACTTTGGAGAAAATTTTGTGTGTAGAGTGAAATTTGTGGAAGCAATCACAGTTTTAAAAAAATATTTTGAACATTTTTTCAGAGCAGCCCGCCCTCTAACTGTTGGGCCTCTCACTCTAGCGCGAACATTCCGCGCAATACACACCCATTATAAACCCCCAAAAAACAATATTCGCGACTATGTCGCGAATAGCTCCGACCTGGAGAAACTGAATAATAGCACACCCGCCCCGATCGATACGCACGTTTTGATGTATTTTTCGTGTATGTGCGATGAACTGTGCGGGAGGAGATAGCGACCGAAAATCCGTGGGAATAATAATAAAAATAGACGACAATAACAAGTAGTGGGCTGTGCTTCGCACAGCCCACTACTGACCCCTATAGCTTTGCTATATGGGGGTCAGTAGTGGGCTGTGCTTGCACAGCCCCACTAAATAGCTTTGCTATATGGGGGTCAGTAGTGGGCTGTGCTTGCACAGCCCCACTAATAATAAGAAAACATAGAATCACAATAGGGCTTCTACGCAGCTTCGCTGCTTGAACCCTAACTACTGCAACCGAACTACACAGCTGCTGAATGATTGGATGTTCGTGTGTTTCTGCCGTGTTTCTAATACTAATAATAAAAGCAGCAGTATAGCGATAATACCCGGAGCCGTGGTAGTTTGGTGTGTTTGTATCGTGGTTACTCATTTTCGTATCATGACAACTGTACTTGTGACAACGATGAAGAGGGACCGTCGATCTCTCGATAAGCTAACTGACTAGTTAGCTGCTAATATTAGCGTAAACAGAAAGCTAACTTACTACTTACAATATAGCTGTAAACGTTAAAGTTTTAATTAACTATCATCTTAATTGTCTTTATTTTTAGTTAGCATGTACCTTAAACACTTCAAGCTGAAAACTAATGATGGTTATATAAGAGCAGCTTCATGCTGGTGCGATAAGCTGTATGTTTTGCATCCAATTTACATATGATCCGATTAGTCGACTAATCGAAAAAATAATTGTTGATTAATCGACTATCAAAATAATCGTTTGTGGCAGCCCTAAAATGCAGGCCAGTGCTTCGACACAAAAGATAAAACACACATAAAGCAGTAGTTAGACTTTGTATTTATTCACACAAAACATAATACTTTTCTTCAATAAGGCAACACAATACTGTATATACATACAATAATCTATATGTATACCATGTTTTAATTTTTATGTCATTCTGCCATTCTTTACTATCACTACCAAGTGTAAATAAATAGTTTAGCGAGTCATGTAAAAGAGCGCCAGATGCAAATAAAGACAAATAAAAACAACAACAACTCCCAAGTCATACTGTTAGTACATCCGATGCAGGTACGGGTCTGTTTTAGCTGCAGTTTGTGTTTTTTTTTTTATGATTCAGTGACCAGCGTGTCTGAGAGCTCTACAAAAACAAAAGCAAACCAAGGGATCGTTTCACTTATTGGCAAAATGAAAAACATGCTTTATAACATACAGTAACAAATGCAGAAATGCTGCTGGGAACAGGAACAAAGAGATGCTTGGATGTGCTTGTCGTTGCCACGGCGACTTGTGGCGTTTCTAACGTCACATGTGAGTCATGTAACCATTGTTTGTTTTTTTATTGGTTTTATGTTTAAACATTCAGATATCTGCTGTTAAACCTGCAGCGTTTCTGCATTTGGAAACGTTTCCTTTAATCTCAGCAGATTTTCTCACTTTCTTTTCTTTTCTTTTTTCTTTCTTGGCTTGTGTTTTAATTTGCAGTCAGCTGAACTCTCAGGGCCACTGGAAACGTTTTAAGTAGTTAAACCAGTCAATCAGTTAAAAACAAAGCAATAAAATTAAATTAAAAAACAACTAATCTTAAACGTACTTCATTTTACAAACAGCAATGGCATTAGTTTTTTTCTTCTTGTTGTTCATAACATTAACACTGACATCATAGTTAGTTAGGTGCAGGAGTGAGCGTCTTTCCTAAATCATGTGAGACGGTCGTCGTATGAAAATGCGGCTGATGAGCGCGTTGAATGTGCCAGCGACGCTAAGTGGAAATGCTACGTTAGTTGGATCCCCTTCACAGCTGATAGAATTGTACAATCATTTACAAAAATATAATTCTACTCTGCGTTAACAAACGACAGCAGTGGGTAGTACTGGTTTAGAGGTGGACGGGGCAAAAATCAGGAAGTGACATCAGGCAGCAGTGCTGTGAGTAACGTCACGTGTCTAGTACTGGATGTCACCCTTGTTTTTGACCTGCTTCCACGTACACCGATCAGCCACAACATTATGACCACCGAGTTTCAACTGTTACGTTTTTATGTTTTATCTTTTACCGTCTGTCTTGATCACCACGTCATGTGCTGCTGCCTTTCTCGGCCAGTTCACCTTTGTGAAAGAGATATTGCTTTGCCTTTTTTTATCTGGTTAAATAAAGGTTATAATAAACTGTTTTGGAGGCACAGGGGAGATCTAAACAATATTTGGAAGGTGATCATAATGTTATGCCTGACCGGTGCGTTTGATGATTGTGTTTCTGGCACGTTAACAGAGCTGCCCTTTAATCCTGTTTGCACAGTGTGATAAAAACGCCTCAAGTCTGTCACTCGACGACAAACGGCATCATTCATTTTGGAATGTAAAGTTTAAAAAAAAAAAAAAAAAAAACTAAGAAAAAATAAATACCAAACTACAGTATGACCTTCCCTAATACACACACACTCTATGTTCATGAAAAGCACTTTAAGCTTTAAGCGGCACATAAACAACTCATGGTCTATAATTGTAGCTGATTTAAGTGCAACTATTACCAACATGTTTGGTGACACTCATGTCTCGGCCCTGTTATATATACTGTTATATGTTTTCACATTTTTATATAATGTTTCTCGTTAACGAGAAGCTAATTGTTAACTTTTAAAGATGCGATGCCCTATCAGAAGTTATATTGTGTTATCAGACATCAATGGGCCGCCTGTACAGGTATGCTATCGTCAAAACATTACGAACACTTAAATCTGCTACAGCTAAACACACAAAGTGTTGATGTGCTACTTACAAAGTCTAATGACACCATCATGTAGCGAGCGTATGACTGATAAGGCAATGCAGTGACGATGATTGAAAATGAGGTTCATATTATTCACGTCTTCTTTTTGTTGTTGTTGTTGGACGTCAGAGTTTTGACTTTAATGAGCAACAAGCTCAAGAAATATTCTGATTATTCCTTAAGTCTCAAACAGAAACACATACAAACAAAGAGACACACACTTACAGACAAGGGCATCTTCAAGAACTGTCACACACTTCATTAAGCCAATGGGATGGATATAAATATAGATATATATATAAATATACAGTGTGTTGAGACTGTATAACAGGCTATGAAAAGGTGTGTTGGTCTGAGGTGAGCATGACTGAAACCATAACAGATACACACTCTAGGTAGCTGAAACAATAATTTACAAAAATTAAAAACAATAGATCTCACTTCTTTTTTGGCAATTTTCTTTTTTGCGATATTCCGCAGTTTTCTGTCCCGTGACTAAGAGAATAAAAGCTTCCACACATCACTAATTCTTTAACATGTCGAGTCATTTATTTTTTTTCTCCAAAAGAGATTTCTTAATATCAACGAGAACACGCTGCGGAACTTATTATACTGTGCAGTACTGTACATCTGTACATGTGGAGGTGCTGGCGGGAATTAAAACGGGAATAGTAGCTACTTTGTTCTTAGTCGCCATGGAGACTGCTTCGATTCGACTAAAATGGCCTCAAGAAAAATGTAATTTGCAGATTTTGATCTTTTCATCCATCATTTACACCTTCAAATTGCAAAGGACCAGGAATGCAAATCAAGATGTTGCCTTGAGACTTGCTCCGACAAATGAGATTCACTCTCTGAACCCGCACCAGCTGCAGGAGGACCGCTCCGTACGACACCCTGACCTCTGAGGTCCCCGTGAAACTAGAAACACACCTGTCCTATCTGGCAGCCATACGGCATCGCAAACACAGAAACAGGAAAGTCTCCAAGGTTGTGAAATGTAAAGGAAACTATAGTAAGGTAGCCTTTCACTCATTCTTGACGAACATGTACTTACATGCACTGAAAACACACGCACGCACGCACACACACCCGTACACATCTCAGCTGTAGTTGTAGGTGAAGTTATACGAGCTAGGCTCCTTTGGCACGGGAGGCGGTGCTTCTGGGATCGTGATGTTCTCAAGGTCGAGGAGGCGGAGCTTCATCTCCATGCTGATGAGAGTATCTAGGTCACTGCGCGTCAGATCGCTGCCCATCTCCCGGCCCAGGAGCGCACACAGCCCGTCAGTCCAGATGCAATACTGCACACAAACATCCAGGAAGTGTAACAACCGCAAACTGTCAAAGCGTCGCCGCTGACAGCAGCTCTATGTAATGAATACCCAACAAGCTGCATGTGAATCACTTATCGCTAATCCAGAATTATGCAAATTATCAAACACATTTGAATTTAAATGTGGATGTTTCCGACTGAGCAGCTATTTGAACTTTAGCTTGACGAATACAGGGAACAGGCTCTTTAGTTAAAGCAGTTAATTGCTTTTCTAGCTTCAGGGACGGAGCAAAACAAGCTGTAAACACAGCGTGAACATTTCATCACCTCATGGCAAATCTTTCGTCAATTTACATTTGTGGCAAACGCCGAACGGCATTAGCATTAATTTGGAGACGTTTTCTGGCCACCTGGCAAATGTACCCGTAATATTCATTCACATTCTACACTCCACCGACCCCTGAGGGAAATATCTGGCTCTTTAGCTGCTAAATGCTTCACTGTGTTCCACCAGCTGGTTGTTAACTTTATCTGTGTGCCGTTTCCTGCTGGGAAAGTAACTTACAGCAAACTTTATTGGAGGTTTTTCAGTGGAAACAGCTGCTTGATGATTTTAGAAATTAAGAAGGATGAGAGGACTGAGACAAAACCACAAAGAAGTGGGGGAAAAAAGAAGTAATTTGAGCCATAAAAATATTAATTAAGTTCAGGTTTAAAGGGGAACTACTGTTTTTTTACAACTGGGACCTTATTTGCACTCCTTAAGGAGATAATTAGATCAGCGTATATCCATATAGTAGGAGTGACTGGGGCACCGAAACCCAGCCTCTAAATAACGCAATATCTGCCGTGCAACTCGTTCATTTCACCAATATTTTGTTATGGTACGCTAGTTCTATTCCCCGTTGAGTACGGAGTTATCTGCTATCATCATCCCATGTCTGCAGGTCAATCTACAGACCACGGACAATGTATTATGACCTGGGTCATGTCATCTCTGAGCGACACGTGCACCCACAACCTCCTCAGAATCAGAAAAAATATTCAGCCATGTTGCAAAAAAAATAGCAGAAGTAAATTACAGGTAAACAAGCCCACTGTTGGGGTGCGTGCAGCGCTTCAGAGATGACATCATTCAGGTCAGAAGACATTATCCGGGGTGTGAAGGTCAATCTACAGACCCTGGATGACGATAGGCTTTGGATGAAGTCGACGCTGCTTCTTGCGCATTTTCTTCATATTCTGGTTTGAGCTGTGTTTTAGTGGCGTTACTGTCATTTTTATTCACTATTTGTTTGCAAACCTTGCATGTTGTAAATTGCTGCTCCGCATCAGACTTTTAAAACCAAACCAGTTCCAGATAATGGAGGTGAAGCCTCGTCTAGGAACAAGCTCCTCCTTCCCCGGTGTCAAGTCAATATTCCACCACACGTGATGGGCTGCGAGCGTTTTTTTAGAGGCTGCGTCTCGGTGCCCCATTCACTCCCACTATATGGATATACGCAGATCTAATCATGTCCTGAAGGACTGCATGACACCAAAGTGATATGAGTGAGTAAACGATCGTATTTTGTGCTAGAAATAACGTCCAGGTTGTAAAATGACTGCAGTTCCCCTTTAAGACCCACTGTTTCTGTCTTTACCGTGAATTTAATCCACGACTAGTGTAACGTATTGAGTACATCTCAACCAGCTTACCTCATATTTGTTGGGTGCAACAAAATTGAGCGTTTCATCAGGATCATAGAGGACGGAGAAGGCCAACTCCAGCACCTCCTGAGAGAGTCGGGATAATCAGGTTAAAAACGCAGCTAGTACACTGAGAAACGGCAAAGGGGGAGGAGACGTTAACGTTCGTCCTGGATGATCTGATTACAGGAGAGCAGCTTCAAGGACGCGCCTCGGCTCACGGTTACGACGCGGCGAGGGCGGCCTATAGTTTTGAGACAGCAGCTGTTTGCAAACCACGTGTGATCAGATCACCCAGGATGAATGTTAATGCCAAATAGAAATAGAAGAGGAAATGACAGCACCTTGTTTTGTTTCAGAGCACTTTTCTCCTTCATGTGAGGGCAGTCCTTCCCTGTCACCACAGACTTGATATCTGAGACGGGGACTAGGATGAGACAGACCAAATAAACACACGATTACAGCGATTTATTAAGGTCAACCTCCTGACAGGTGCAGGATTAATGTGATTGATCTGCAAGCTGTGGTGCGTCTTTGTGTAATATGACAGATTTAGCAGCTGGGAGACTGAGCCACTTGAAGGAATAAAAGTTTCAAGGCGTCTTACTCTTGTCACTGAGGAGCTCAAAAGGCACTTCACCCTGAGGTGACTCATCCAAGTCCCCGTAATGCAGCACTTTGTGATTCAGGGAGAGTCGGCAGAACCAGAACTTCTCTGTGAAGAAGGAAAGGGGAACGCAGTGCTTAGCGGTATTCCATTGGCGGAGGGAGCATGTGAGAGGTGATTGCATTGATGTGTTGTACGTTATGCACCTTGCCTGCGGCGGTTGCCCAATTTACGGAAGCAGCTCCCTTCGCACAGCCGGTTGAGTCGTTGCTGCTTGATGAGCTCCAGGATCTCGGGCTGGATTCTCTCCCGCAGCTCACTGCAGCACAAACAAAGCGTGAGCAGCAGGAACACAGACACACCTGTGTACAATACTCTGCTATGTACTAGGAGCAGAGAGGAGTTTGGATCTGAATCAAGCAGCAATGCAGTTCGTTAAGACTCTGGGAGTACTGTGGGAAATGAAACGACAGAAATTCATACAAAAGGTCTGTATGTCCAAACATCCTCGGTTAATCTTTCCTCGATTCGAAAATTGCAGAGATGGAGAAGCAGCCGGAAATACTTTAGAGGAAACATGCTGCAAACAAGTGGACCAATCACAGCTCTTGCGGTCAGAAGTCTAAACCAGCTTTTAGTCTGTGTCTACAAAAATGATGGAAAAGAGCAAAGTACACTAAAACAGCTTCTACCCTCACACCTTCATAAGACGATTGTGCAGTAGCCCTCATATCTATTTCCTAGTCCATCTGCACTCAGTTGACATATTTGAACCATATATGTTACATGTCCATGTCAACTTCCTCTGTCACTTGTATATATATCGTAGATTTTATTGTATATTGCTGCTATAGCTTTTTATTTTTATTATTCTGAATCAGAGAGCTGCTAAACTGTACGTCTTTTAACAGACAGTGACAATAAAACCTCCTTATCCCTATTATTCTAAGCTAAAATGATGGCGACAGTAGGAAACTGTAGAGGTGACTGACATGATAGGCGGAGACTGGAAGTCGTCCTGGCTCATTCTCTCTGACTGCCGCAGACGCAGGATCTCTGAATAGTTGAGGCCTCGCAGTTTGTTCTTGAGCTGGTCTATGGACGACGGCTTCATCGCCAGGGCCCTGGTGATCTGCTCGCGGACCACCTGCATCACCTGGTAGAGGGGTGTAAGCACGCACGCACACGGACCGTCAATAAACGTTCTCAGATCTGCCTCCATTGGGTTTTAATGAACCGTGAATATTATTAAAATGAAATTCACAGAATTCTGTCTCCTCCATGGACAGTCTGGATAGTTAACACATTTATGGCATAGTTTTTTCTTTGCCATAAAGAAAGGCAGCTTGTACTCGACCCAAAACCTGTCTGCTCTCACGCGGTATGAGACTATAATCCATTACCTGGAGGACTAGAGGTTAGACAAGGGGACTAACAGACCAACCCCAAAACCAAACCCAGAAATGGGGGATGGTTAGGTTTGAGGCCGACAACCCCAACTCCTAAAACATACATGTTACGTCCCTAGGTGTGTCCAGGGGAAAGTCAGGGACAAACACAATACAACCACTGCATACATATGTACTGAAGCACTGAACATGTAAAGACAGACTCCAGTCCTGATAGAGAAAGGTTCTTCTCTAAGAAGAAGCATGACGCTGGGTGATGAAAGCCGCAAAGTCTCGGAAGTCATTGTGGTGCAGGGACCTTGAGGCTGACATCAAGCAGCGTGGTATGACATGGAAACAGCTGGAAAAGAAGGCCCAGGATGGACGACTCTGGCGGGCCGTGATCAATGTCCTATGCTCCACGAAGGAGCGCTAGGCGAAGAAGAAGATATAGTTTACTGTAATATTTTTTTATTTTTTTGTTCCTTAAAAGTCACACTGCTCACTTGTGCCTGAAATTGAATCTCAATCATTTCCGCCATTCATCCCGTCTAGTCCGCTCGCGTCTACATAAGCAGCGGTTCTCACGTGTTATCTGACGAACAAGAAACCTTTAAGCAGACTGCTCCAGAGCTCGGTCACACGCGGCCGCACATCAGCAGCTACGGCAGTGAAGAGAATCAACGTGAAGCCTGTGCGCTGAGCAAACATCATCTGGACAGATGGCGGGTAATCAGTAATGTGGATCACCTACTGCTGTGACAACCCGGCTACTCAGCGTTACTTGACTGAAAGCATACGACAGTATTTAGTTTTTATCTTTGAACTAATGAAATATATCTCGCATGAAAATCTGACAGAAGAAAAGTTCTGTTTTAATAAAACTCACAGCAGCAGTGAGCCAGTGTGCAAACAAAGGCTCAGCGATACTGTTAGCTAAATGCTAACACCAGAACGCAAACACGCTGATGTTAAACAGACGTAACGTTTGATCCATCGTTTTAGTTTTGCATGTTAGCGTGGGAACGTTTGCTAATTAGCACTCAGTAATTATCACAGACCATGGACTGTAAGGTCTTCGGTGGGGATTTATCACCCAGATGAAGAAAATGTTAGCAGAGAGGAGGTTTATCATCTCAGATCACGGAGCTCTACAAACAACTTCTCTATAAACACCAACAGAAGAACTTCAAATGGCCACAACCCTCCACTAAACAGCGCTCAGGTTTCTCTGAAAAAGCTGAAGAGGGGCCTCTGTGAACGTCCCGGTCAGCTTCAACAGGAGGGAGCATCCTCACCCACTTAACTAATATGTAGCATCTCAATCCATTTCAATTCAGATCACTTTATTTGTCCCAAAGGCCAATTTAAAAGGTCTTAAGTGCCTAAAAAAAGAGAGAATCACAATCAATTGCCACACAAAGACATAAAAACTGCACGCACAGTACGGCATATAACGATCCCTAATGAGGGCTTCAATATAGCGTGCATTTGTGCATTTTTTTTTTAAATAAAACATTACATTTTTCTTACTTTAAAAAAATGTAATAATTATGTTTCGGACAGAAAAGCCCCCAGAAAGACGGCCAAGACTACAACTCACATGATTAATGCTACGCTACCACTCATACAAGAAATTTAAAACATCCATAAAAGTAGAAGATTATGTTTTTTCTCCGGATCAAGAGCACAAAATCCAGAACTAATAACTACTGTCAGGCACACGAGCCCTTGAACCCTGTCTCTTATCACTTGCTAACACCACATCTGGATAATTGTCTTTGTTTTAACCCCAGTTTGGTGATATCTGCTTGGGGTCGCACTACGAGCTGTCCGATATGCACGCTGCTGCTGCTAGCAAATTATACGTCTGTCAGACCGGTGTTAAAATGCTGAGGGTGAAAGCTGCTTTAGAAGAGGTGACGTCAACATGCTCTCAGACCTTGTTGAAGTCCTCAGCTGTGGCCCTCATCTCCTTCCAGGTCTTATTAAGAAGCTGGATGCAGACACAGAAGAACTCCTCCCAGGCCCGGTCATGGGTGAAGAACATGGGGTGATAATCGTTGCAGCCCTCATTAGCTACAGAGAAGGTTTACAATTAGAAAATGAAAAGACTTCTTCGTCTCTAACTCTCTATTCTGCACTAAAATAATGAGCATAGAGTCTAAGTAGTGACTTACGCAGCTCTCCAACCTGGAGTATCTCGCACAGCATTCGGGTGAGTTCAATGGCGCAGCGGCCAAAGGGACACTCATGCTTATCCTCTCGGCTGCTGTTCTCCAGGACAATCTGCAATGAGCGGGTAAGCACATTAGGTGTGACCCTATTCTGACTCTGTGAAGCAAGAAAACCTTACAATTAATACTGACCCTGATGTACGTATCCTGGTGAACCTTGGCCAGATACAGCATGTTGTCCAGAGCCAGCATCCCTGGAGGAGTCTGGGTGAAGTCCATGGCCGGGTTCACGTGGTTCTACATTGAAAACAGTGACGGCGTTTTTGAATTTATTTCTGCCATTAGTTTTATCCATCATTCCTGTATCATCTCAAAGTCTGTGACGGAGTCTCACAGTGAATCCCAGCATCTTGTAGTCCTTGGTGTACATGGCCTTCCTCTTCTCTGTGCCGGTGGGGTCATTTTCTCCATCAAAGGCAATTCTACGCAGCTCAAAGATGATGTCTCTCTGAGCCTGCGACAGAAAGCCAACATCTTAACAGCATAGCGGCATAAACAAGGAACACATTTAACACCACATCAGCAGAATAATAAAAGAAACCATAAAACGGATAGGTCAATCTGTGGCGAGCAGATGGCTGTGAACGGCGAAAACAGGAAAACTTCCAATTTTCTGGTCCACTTGTTACACTTGAAGCAGATACACCAGAGTGTAAACTCCTCTGTCTGTGATTATTACTCCTTTTCAGAGTGAAGACTATTAACAATTCAATTAACCTTGTTCATTTAAGCATATCACACACGACACATTTCCTTTACTGCAATCCGTTTTAATTACGAATAAATTAAATATATAAATATATACCTGATCATTTGGGTCCATTTTGGTCATCATTCTCTCTTCCAAGAGGTTAAAGGTCAGCACCTGCAGCACGTACAGCTGATGTGCCATCTCTGCTTTGATTGGTCGATTTCCTCTTATGACATGCTGGAAAAGAAGAGTAGTGCCGTTAATGCAGAGCCTCTATGTGACAAACAGAAACAAAAAGTTAAAGGCCCCTTTTATTAAATTTAAAGGGGAATTACTGTTTTTTTTTTTTTTTTACAACAAGGACCTTATTTTTGGCATAAAATACTATCGTTTACTCACCCATATAACTTTTGTGTAATTTGTAGTCAGTTGGGAGATATTTAGATCTGCGTTTATCCATATAGTGGGAGTGAATGGGGCACCGAAACGCAGCCTCTAAAAAACACATTATCTGCCACAAAACTAGTTCATTTCACCAATATTTTGTTATGGTTCACTAGTGCTATTCCTCATTGAGTCCGGAGTTACCTGTTATCATCATCCAGGGTCTGTAGATTGACCTACAGACCCCAGATGATGTCATCTGACCTGGATGATGTCATCTCTGAGCGCCACACGCACCCGCAACGATGTAATCTGCTACTGCTAGTTTTTTGCAACATGGCTGAATATGTTTCTGATGTTGAAGACGAACCATAGCCGTAGCAAATTACAGGTGAATGAGAGTATTGGGGGAATAGTACTAGTGTACCATAACATGTTATATGGGTGAGTAAACGATCGGATTTTATGTAAGAAATAAGGTCCAGGTTGTAAAAAATCAGTAGTTCCCCATTAAATTTAAAGGCATTGCATTATACTCTATTTCTACTAACACTATGTGATCACTGTCTGCAATTATCAGACTGAAACAATATGGCATCCGAAACCAATGCTAATACAGAACAGTATCAGTGTCCAGTGGGTAACCAGGCCTCATTAACAGAGCACACAATGCTGGAGCCGCTCCAACAATACTTCCTGGATCCAAGATGCCAGACTCAAGGGTCTCTCTCGCTAACATTTGCAGCCAGTTCACTCAGCCAAAAGGAATCATTTCAGTGCAGGTTTTGTTCCACTTCGTGGGCTTGTTGCCGTGTCACATTTGCTCTGTTTCTGCGTCACAGCTCTCCAAGTGAGCAAAGCTTTCCATTTCCCAAATGCTGACTAACTCTTGGTCCTCGCGGGGACACACAGGACGGTTTCAAAGGAACAGAAATACTTTGTTTACAGGAGCCGTGCCAGCGTTGTAATTTTAGGTAGTCACAAACATGATTTCGCCTGGAAGAAATTGGCAGAAATGCGTTATTCTCCGAATTTCAGATACTCACATTGAGGATGATGGACCGCAGGTGCTTCTGAGCCAAAGTGCTAGCCATTTCCTGAGAATAAAGACATGCATTACGGCAACACACAAATCAAGAGGTGCTTTACTACATGGAAAAATAGTGCAACTTTACTGAGGTTTACCTACAGCAAATGATCATTTTTGCAGAAATACATTAACGTTAGATTCCTGGTTGAACACATTTCCCCCAAATATGGTCTAACTAACTTAACTCTAATGTCTGCTGCTGCAGCAAGCCGTGGTTCTACGTTCATATGAATGGATCAAGCAGCGGTTTTCCATGACACAAAAAGAGCTAGACAGTGAAGGAGGTGGAGCGCTGTCGGGCGGAAAAGATGGCACGAGCCGCGGCTGAGGGACGTGTACTCACAGTGAGGTGCTGCTCCAGCGGGTTAGTATACTCCTCCTATGGGTTGAGGGCGGGGAGGAGGGGCATGGGTGTGACGGTAATGGGGACAAAGAGTACACCACACGGACCATGAGATACAGGGAACACATCACGGGGCACAGCATGCAGCGTGGAATAAGAAAAAACAGCATCGTGTCAAAAAAGCACAACACACAGTCACAAAACGTCGCCTCGAGTGTCCTACGTATCTGACAGCCGCGCATTCAATCATCTTTTGGAAAATTTTATCAACACACAGAGGAGGTGGTAATCTTTAAAACAAACCCAGATGCATTAAATTCTTAAACTAATTTATTAAATAGTGTTCATTTGCACGGAGAGTTATTTAACAGCACCAGCCACGTACAGTGATGCATGTTCTGTGCTCTATGTTTCTATCTTCAAAAGGCTCAGTTCGCCCTCCGGTGGTCAGTAAAAGCAGCTGGAGATAAATGTGTGTTACAGACTTAACTGTCCAAACGTCCCGTATGTGACGAGGTCTAAATGGAAATGCTCAGACTAACAATACTCTTCAGTACACAGATACGTTTTAACCCAGAGCCTTCACAAATACTCAGCTGAATTTTAAATCATGCAAATCTGAGTGAGGATTTTGTTTTTTTAGGACCTCTACATTGGAGGTCTTAACTACAATTTATTTGGACTAACATTATGACCTTCCTAATGTTGTGTAGGTCTCCCTTGTGCCTACAAAACAGTTCTAACTCATCAGAGAATGGACATGGGGTCTTTTGAGGGTGTCCTGTGGTGTCTGGTAACAGGATGTAGTTAGTGGGGGGGCCTTTGAGGGGAGGGGCCTCTATGGATCATCCCACAGATACTTGATCAGTTTGGGATCTAGTGAATTTGGAGGCCAGGTCAACACCTTGAGATGTTCTTCATGTTTTTTTTAGTTGTTCCTAAAGTGTTGTTGTGGCTGCATCCTGCTGGGGATGGCTGTTGCCATCAAGGAGTGTCATTGCTATGGGGTGGGGGTGTCTGGTCTGGTCTAGGTGGGTGCTACATGTCTAAGTAACATCCACATGAATGAATGCCAGGTCCAAACTTTTCCTAGCAGACCAATGAAATGTCACAAGATGGTCAGTGTTATTTACTTCTCCTGTCAATGGTTTTAATGTTGTGGCTGATCGGTGTATTTAAGCTCCACTGAAGCAAACCGTCCTTTCACCTTAGATTTAGTGCAGGACTGTTGTATTGGTGGATTTTAGTGGATATTAGTGGATATTAGAGGAGTACCTAATGTTTTGGCAGCGGTGTGTAAACTGCATTGTGTATTTTCTAACATAATAAATACAATCTCTCATTAGATGAGTTGGTGCATATCGGAGACATCTTGCCAACAGAAAGAAAAATGTTTTTATGCATCATGTTCATGGAAAAGCAACAGAAAACGATCAAAAGTAGAAGTGTATGACAGCGATGAGATACACGTACATGTTAAAAAACGTCTAAAATGAATCAGTAATTTTAAGCTGCACTGTTTCTTAGTGTAAAGATGCACGAGTGACATGTTGCTTAACTTGACTGACAAATCTAAGTATACATGGACTAAGTTTTAGAAACAAGACACACACAGTGAACAAAATTAAATGTAGCAGTGCGGCTACGCAAGTAGGCACAATGTGGTCTGAGGTGAATGTAAAAGCAGAGCACAGAAAAATGAGACACTATGTAAAACTACAACACAGAAGCACTCACTCCTTCAGTATTTGTACATTTGTTTGTGTAAAAAAATATATAAAAGTGTCATTTTAACTTTAAGTGGATGTTATAATCCAGCGATTTCAGATTCATTTCTAACAATGCTAGGTTTTAAGAATTCGTAGTTTTATACAATACTCTTTATTTAGTATGTGGTGGAGCAGTGGATAATATTAAATTCAGTCCCTCACGTTAACAGAAAGAGGAGCTTTTTGTGGAACTTTAAATCCTGGTACTTAAATCTTTAAGCAGCAGATTCCTCCCTGAGTCTTTGTCTACTTAACAGAATCCATCATCCTTCAGTTACAGCTGGGCGGCTGGTCTGCCTCTCTTAGCTATTCTGCAGCTTAACAAATGTACAACCTTCAAAGGAAGGTGAGCACTATGTATGAGTGAGTGTGTCATTACAGCGATGATAGAATCCACAACATGACAGCTGGCAGACAGACGTCTATTTGTAAGATTAGCTTCGACTAGCCTACGGCTACGAGCATTAGCAGTCGCACTGAGCCAGTGTCTGCAACTCTCTGTTATATATGCGTGGCTTATGAGGTTGGGATATTAGCATTCCAGTTATGCCTATGTATAGACGGTATCTGGTCCTATTCTCGATTCGGGCTCATTGTGCTGGGAGGGGAGACCACTAACCTGCCGTCTGTCCTCTGGTGCCTTCAGGAAGAGAGCATTGATGAGGGCGATGGCGTAGGTCTGGATCTCCTGGTTTGACCTGAAGTAACATCCAAGAGCATAACAACCAGTTAGAAGCATCATGCTCTGAAAATAGCCACATGGGATTTAAACTACAGGCTAACAGCTACGCTACACTTACAATCACTCTTTTTCAGTTTTTTAACGTTAAATACAAACACACAAGATTAGTGCAGGGTATCTAGAAGCCTCCCTTCCAAACAAAATGTTGTAATAATCATATTCTTCATTTTACGATACGATACGTTACGAGTAAAGTACGATACGATGCGGAGCAATACGATATGTTACGAGTAAAGTACGATAATATACGATACAAAGCAATAAGACATGTTAAGAGTAAATATGATACGATATGATACAACACGAATATGTTACGAGTAAAGTACGATACGATGCGAAGCAATACGATATGTTTAAAGTAAATATGATACGATACGATACAACACGAAGCAACTCAATGTGTTATGAGTAAAATACGATATGATACAATACGTTACGAAGGAATACGATATGTTACGAGTAAATATGATACAACATGAAGCAAATCGATATGTTATGAGTAAAGTACGATACAATATGATACGATACAAAGCAATCCAATATGTTACGAGTAAAATACGATATGATACGATACGTTACGAAGCAATACAATATGTTACGAGTAAAGTACGATACGAAGTAATACGATATGCTACGAGTAAAGTACGATACGAAGCAATATGATATGTTAAGAGTAAATATGATACGATACGATACAACACGAAGCAATTTGATATGTTACGAGTAATGTACGAAACAATACGATATGAAGCGATACAATGTTACGAGTACAGTACGATATGATACAAATTGATACAATACAAGCAAACTAAGGTAAGATTTGACATGATACAATACAATATGATACGATATGAGTAACATACAACTAAGCTAAATTACGTTACGTTACAATAAGCCTTTATTCCACAGTGCTATAGTCTATACATCTGCACTGTTGTTGGTCTGGCGTCTTCTAAGAACCCTGAACTCACCCTTTCAGTCACAATATTGCTAGTATTAGCAGTGCTAGTTGTTAAAGTCACCAACACTGCTATATTCTCCCCTTCTACCCCCCGTATCAGAGTGCGAGAAGCCCCTGTGCATGTGTGTGTGCTCACACTTGCAGGTGCCCGATGAGCTGTCCAACGGTGATTTCCTGGGCCACTCGGTGGTAGAGGCTGTGGCTGTTCAGGACCATGCTCTCAAGGATGGCCAGAGAGCGCTGCAGGATGGACACATCCACCATCGGCTGGTTCACATAGCCCGCAATCTGAGTGGGGACAGAAAAGACAGAGACACGCAGAGGTTTCTCTGAATCTTCAATGTGTTTAAATTCTTTGTTCCTTCACTTAGACTTGAAAGTGCTTGTGTCAGATCAGCTTGTAATGCTCAAAAGTTAAAAATGAATAGATGGGAATGAAGCAGAATGTGTTTTATTGCAACTGAAATGATTCTCTTTGTGAAAGAAAACCAAATCAATAGTTCTGTGAGTGTCCGTCAAGGCTACAGTGAAGTTTTCTGTTCACATACACACTTCACTGCAAGAGCTCCATATAATGCAAGGAGTTGCTAGGCAACCGCACCCACTCATTTCCGGGCATTTGGGAAGAACGGAAGATCAAGTGGTTAATAAGAGTTCACTGATAAAAAGGAATGGAGAAAGACCTTGAAGAGAGATTTGTCCAGTGGAGTCGCTGTGAAACTCTGATGTGTGTGGTGAGGAGGTACCTGTTTGATGAAGGAGAGGGAGATAAGGTCCCAGGACACAATGCCATGATCCATCAGCTCCAGGAAGGCAGTGAGAGTGAAGGCCAGCATTTCACCGAAGCTAAAGGAATTGAAGGACAGTCAGTTCCTGCCTTTTCACATCACTTGATCAGCATCTAGTTTGACTTTAAAGGAATGAAAACACTGGAATAAAAAAGATAATATTATGTCAAATTTAATTACCATTTTCCAACACTAACTCAAAAAAAAAAAAAAGTCTGGCAAAGAACTTGCAGATTCTACGTAGTCAAAAGTTCACATCTAATTATCGTCGCTGTCAAACGTCAGCACCAAGACCACTACTCACTGGGTGCCGCTCTCTACAAGACGAGCCAGTGTCCCTATGCCCTCCATGTTGATGAACTCTGCGGCAAACGTTGGGTCTGCAGACAGCTTGGCGAGCTCCTTCAGAGCCTCGAGGCGAGCGTCGATACCGTGGGACTGGATCCTCTCCAGGAGCTGACGAGCAGCACGAGCCTGCAGAAACTAAAACTTTCATGATGCAGTTCGCCTCGGCCAGCCGGCCTCTGCGTTTAATCTAACCTGATCGCCGTTACTCAGATTAAAATGTTTAATCGCGATTAATCGCATGGTTTACTCAGTTAATGCAAATTAATCACACATATTTTTAAACTCTTTTATACATATCTGGAAGGGGTATTTTACATTTTTGTGACTCTTATTAACCTCTCAGCTGCTCAGAAATGCAGATAACATGTTTTGGGGATTCTGGACAGTTTTAGTGCTATTACAGCCCACCACAGCATAAACTGATAGACTTCAGATTCAGGGGGGGCTTCCTAAACTACAGAGTGGACCAAGGCTGCAATAACATACCATGCATGTGTTAATCGGAAATTTAAAAAATATGTGTGGCATAAAAAGGAATTTGGATTAATGCATTATCACTGCGTTTACATGATGGTCAAAGCTGAAGCGAGCAGTCAGTGGATAAACACCGACAGACGTTCAAACCAGACAGTTTCTCTAAATAATTGCGGCTAACTTAGAAACATTTCAAATCTGTCTGTTGATCTGTCTACTTGCATTTCTTTTTTTAGCCCCAGATCTTATCAATTCACTTGCATGTTTGCAGCTACAGCAACACTTGTTACATACTCCGCAAAAACAGAGAAATTTGCTCTCTCTCCCGCGGCTGCGAGAACAGAATGACGTCATTTTTTTCTTGCAGCCCTCGTTTTCTGAGTTCTCGCAGCTTGTTCTCAACACCCGTTTTTCTCGTATGGTGTCCAACACCTGCTCTGAAAGTGGCCGCGGTTAAGGCAGAAATGTTGTCACTCCCGCCCCTTTCTTGTTGTGCAACGGATCGTTTTGAGGACCAGCTCGGCCGAGGCGGTGAGAAAATATGAGAATCTGTTGAGAATCGTTTAAAGAATACGACGACACACAAATGATTCGTGCAAAGAGGCCGAATGTGGACACAACGGAAAGTGTCAGGAGTTCTGCACTGGAGTTTCTCGTGAAGTATAAATGGCCTGCGCAGAACGACCTTAGTTCTATTTCTCTGTTCTTGCGGAGTATGTAACTGCACTTTAGAGGTATGAGGCAGGATTAGAGGGACGGCGGCTCATCATACATCGTTCAGTTAGAGGCTGCTGCATTTCCAACTCCCATCATCCTTTAAGAAGGAGCGTTGTTACCACCGGGACATACTGTCAGGTTAGTTAAGGGGTGCAGACCAGCACATCCTAAGAGGCTGAATTCACATTTTTAAAGACACAAGGTAGATGCAGGGTTTGAGCGTAAATGTAAAGGAATTCAACTCACAGGAGAAATCGCTAATCGAAGGATTGTCCCGTTCTTAATGTCCCCACGGCTCTGAAACACGATCAAATGCTTTGATTAAGACCTGATTTCCGATGTCATCCAAGCGCTGTAAGGAGGAAAACAGTGACGCTCACCTGCTCGGTAATGTACAGCTGAGGACCGTCAGCGTAACGCAGAGCGAACTGCTCTGATCCTGACAAAGACCAGCTGAGGACACGAACAGAGACAAGAGTTTTGCTGAGAATTAAAATTCATTGTCAGTGTCGAAGCTGAATAAAATAAAAAATTAATTCAACTCAAAAGTTATACTGCGGCATGCACGAACAAAAGGTTGCCTGAAGTCAGATCCAGCGGTCGTATTTACACGAGTGGCACGCTGAGAGATTGTGGAGGAGAGTTATTTGGTGGGTGTTAACAGCGAAGAGCAAAGACTTTTTCATTTCGTACGGTAACGGGAGGCAGTGGGTAGATGCAGCGCGGCTAAGAGGCGGATGGGTGAGAGAGGAGATTTGCAGTTTTCAGCGCTAAAGTGCAAAAAAAAGAAAGTATGAAACGCAAAAGCGACGAGCAAATACAGCCTAAAAACATTTGGCAGGGAGGATTATGTAAGGTGTCGCAGGCGATGACAGCACAGGCGTCTACATGAGTGTGAAAAGAGAGAGAACTACAAGAAGAAGAGGAGCCATAAGACTTATAATACACCGTATAAATAAACAGGTAACTAGGTGGGTGCTACATGTCTAAGTAACATCCACACCAAGGAATGAATGCCAGGTCCAAAAGTTTCCCAGCAGGACACTGAATTGTCACAAAATGGTCAATGTTATTCACTCCTGTTATAAAGTTGTGGCTGATCAGTGCACATACCATCCATTTGATAATTAAACAGACAGTTAAAATCATCTATAAATCCCTAAAACGTAGACTGATGCTCACCCATCGCACACTTCCCGAATTATTGAGGACAAAGGTCTTTTCTGCAAAGAGAAACAAACACATATTGAAAACATTAATGATTTGAAATGTTCACCACATACACTTTAACATCGCAATGATCACAGCCTGTGACATTTCTTTAATCAGTTGTCTGCCGCATTCTATAATTACAGGTGCTTTCCCGCAGTCTGCAAACCTGAAACACTTCTTCGCGGCATTACTCACGCCTTTCACATTCAGAACTAATTAAAGCCGCGCGTAAAGCGTCCCCTTTAATTATCACATTACGCTCTAAAAGGCTGGTGAAAAGCTGAGAGACAAACTGCCGCTTTTGTTTTTGTTAACGCAAATACAGACCTGGTCCATCTCTATTAGCTGAGCGTTGGCGCCGGGCCATTCGATTGCCACCTTCACAATGTCGGCTGGGGGCGGCATGGCTGTCTTATCGTTAGCACCCTAAAGGAAGAAAACTGTTTGTCGACTCTGGGCTTTAAAACATTTAAGAGAAAACTCAACACAGACGACTGGTTCACTTCAGAATAATGTACTGCACATCACCTAATGGATAACTGCTGATAGGGTCAGTCACTCTCACCGCTCTGCTGTTTAAACCTCTGTGTCAGCTCCCCTGTGAACACAGAAAGCACACATCCTGGTCATGCAAGTGCAAAAACTTCCATTTCCCTCGAGCCCAGAAGCCCACAGTTTGCTCCATCCCTGCATTTTCCCTCCTGTGAACTGAATCTGTCAGAGAACACATCAATAAGCATCACTGTTTTACAAAACCACCCACACACACACAGTCTCATAAATATCTTGGCTGGGTCAAGCCTTCTTCCTACTGGGTTCTGGATCTGCATCTAAATTCTGACCTACTTATCTTTACACTCAACCCATGTCGCGTCCTTCTTTATAAAACCCCTTCTCGTTTTATTAGAAACTTCCACGGACACTTACAGGCATTACGGAAATGAAGAAGTAAATATATACAGACATAAAGTGAATGAATGAAACAACTGCGGAGATGGTGACAAATTAAAACACAGTGCCCCTTTTAATTCAAATTACATTTATTTTATCGAGACGTCTATTTTTTTAGCCGTGAATAAAATCCTGATGATTTAAAATCGGCCGATCCCTGCCCTCATCCGATTTATTTATTTTAAATGTCTTCAAACTATATTACCGTAAGCGCAACAACTCCCAAGATCAATCCGATGCAGGTCTATGTGTTTTAGAATATTTCTCTAATAATGCATTCAGACAAAAAAAAAAACTGCCTTCTGCAAAGCCAATTAGTATTTTGCCTTCTTCGCAATCTAAAAGTGTATCGGCTCTTATTACAAAAACACTTAGACCTGAATGGTTTTAACTCAATAAATAACCAGCTATAAAAACCTAAATATCATTATTAATGGTGTGAACACCTTAATCTGAACATTCCCACCGTCACAACAAATACTAAATAATTAATCTGCTAAATTCAGCGTACTTAAACTATTTTCTCACTTTAGTAAAGTGCCTCCAGGCAGCAGACATGTTTGTTCTTTAATGAAATCCAAAAAAAAAACACATCAGGCCTGGCTACGTGCTCGACCCGATCCGATCATTTTAAAAGCGCCTTGATCGACCCTATAAACCGATCAAGACTAACAACTTGCATATATCTCCTCATATCTCCTATTTTCCCAGACCTCACAGTTAATACTAATTTCACTGACGCACTGGCCTTTCATGGTTAAAGAAGAAATGAATACATTTATTAATCCTATTTCAAAGAGCAGGAAGAGAACAGCACGGACACGAAGAAGGCATGAAAAGCTGTCTGACACACTCGGCTGGTGATCGGCGGACGGCTGCACAGAAAAGGAAGAGAAAGACGCAGACTTTCTCCAAACGGTTCTTCAGATTTAAGGTGCTCTCAGGACAGAAAACTGTTCTGTACAGCTCACAGTCACTGATTTGAAAAGAAATCTTAATCATTACCCTACTGTCATATGTGAGACAAACCTGAACCAGCAGCAGTCTTCTCTAGAGATTCATCGGCGTTGTTGTACTTCCAGCACTGCGGCATTAGTCTCAACGTTTGTTCTATAAATATGTTTGTTTGAGAGTTTACTTCGACATCGGTTGGGACATCTGACACCGGCGTGCTCTGATCAGTCATCAAATAAACTACATTTTGTTCTCTGACATGACTTCATTTTCTTGGCAGATGCCTCGTGAGGAAATAATCTCAGTGTCGGAATAAAAATGTAAGTTGACGTACTGTGAATAATGAGCACGCCTGAATCCTTTCATCTGCGTCTCTTTGAGCCATGGGATCGCTGATCTGTGTTCTCTGCATAATCTGACAGCGCACCACAGACTGACATGCAATGGGGCACCAATCAGGCGTAACATTATGACCACCTCTGGCATCCCCATATTTTAGTCAGCTGGCTAACACCACAAACTCCATCCTCCAAAATGACCATGAATTTGAATTAACCACCTTTCTATAAACTGTTTAATCTATAAACTGATCATTATAAGAGCCATAAAGGAGCATTTAGTGCAGGGCTCGATCAGGCATAACATTATGACCACCTTCCTAATATTCTGTAGATCTCCCTTGTGCCTACAAAACAGTTGGGACTCATCAGAGAATGGACATGGACCTTCTGAGGGTGTCCTGTGGTGTCTGGGAACAGGATGTTGTTAGTGGGAGGCATTTGATGGGAGGGGTCTCTGTGGATCATCCCACAGATACTTGATCAGTTTGGGATCTAGTGAATTTGGAGGCCAGGTCAACACCTTGTGCTGTTCTTCATGTTTTCTGAGTTGTTCCTAAAGCATTTTTGTGCGTGTGTGTCCCTGTGCTGCCATCAAGGAGTGTCATTGCTATGGGGTGGGGGTGCCTGGTCTGGTCTAGGTGGGTGCTACATGTCTAAGTAACATCCACATGAATGAATGAATGAATGTCAGGTCCAAACGTTACACAGCAGAACAATGAATTGTCACAAGATGGTCAATGTGACTTACTCCTGCAGTAAGTCACGGGAGACCTACACAATATTAGGAAGGTGGTCAGTTTTTAGATTAAACAGTTTATAGAAAGGTGGTTAATTCAAATTCATGGTCATTTTGGAGGATGGAGTTTGTGGTGTTAGCCAACTGACTAAAATGGGGATGCCAGAGGTGGTCATAATGATATGCCTGATCGCTGTATACTGCACGCAGACGGTGGAGGATTCTGCAGAGGACACTGAGTGAAAGCTGCCAAGTATATTTCTACCAGCCATCTGACGGAGAGACTGCACCGCCCACACCTCTTCAAGCAGACTGTACATCGCATCACATAATGTGACATCTCTGAGCCCTGCTGAAAAGTTTGTCCTCTCAGAAAAATAAAAAAATAAAAATACGGCGAAGTTCTCGACAGTCTGTGGTACGGATATGCATTTTTTTTAGCCCCGACAGCTGGTGTAAGACGCAGCGTCACGGCGATGCGAGCGTCTACACAATACAGCAGGTTTTCTGTAGGTGTGATCATATTATTGTGCCACATGCACGATTGCGGTTTCATAAGATAATCATTTATACCATCCATTCCAAAAATCTCACAGCCTTACTTTATGAATTCAGAAATTTTACAGTCTAGCTGGACTTTCCCACATCACCATGTAATCAAATCAAGTGTAATCAACATAAAGCAGACAGTTGATAACCGTGGCAGTGGCAGTTCATTTTAAAATAACAATGTCAATACTGTAAAAACCTCTGAATTCATTTTTTTTTAAAATGTCAAACTATCTTCAATCTGGGAAACAAAGGGCACAGAATAAACCTGTATCAACCACAGAGGAACACATTTATCCCGGTGCAGCTTAAAAAGGCCCAGGACAGACATTAATAATAAAAAAAAAAAAGCACACTAGGTGATGAATCACAGCAGGAATACAAGCAGCTGTGTCCAGTAAAATGCTGATATATGAATGTGTAAAAGAGCTGAAAATGAAAAGAGCAGCTGACGCATAGAGTGCATTATGTGGGGATGTATGTGCCTGTAAATGCACCATGAAGTTCATGCTAGTACTTGTTAAGCTTTCAGTCTAGCATTAAAAACATTCTCCTTCAATATTCAGAGCTAGAAATCATAATGTCTGCAACAGGTAGCGTGTTGTATGGCAACGCTGCTGGGGCCTCTAATGTATTCACACCGACCAAGCGTCCAGAGAGAAATCCTGAATACTTTGCGATGCAATCCTGATTTTTAGCATGAAAAGCGTATGCGTTACTAATTATGTTAGCAATGGTCCCAGTAAGCCGTGTGACCCGGCATGCAGACAACACTACAGGACAGGACAATGAAAACAAAGAGGAATTCAACTATCATCAGTTGTCGAGCTGTTAACTCACCACTACGCAAAGAATATAATATATAATAATGTATTATAAAAGCCCTGTGATAGACTGGCTACCTGTCCAGGGTGTACCCCACCTTTTGCCCGATGACAGCTGGGATAGGACTCCAGCAGACCCCGTGACCCTTCACAGGAACAACCGGTTAGAGAAGATGAATGAATGAATGAATATATTATAAAATATAATCCAAGAACCAGAGGGTTAGCAGCTCAAACCTCAACACAAAGAGCACACGCCAAAGTGTCTTTAAAGCACTTTGATTAGATTAGTAGTCTATATCAGTACTATATAAACACAAGATACACTATTTACATGTGTATGTAATTTGTGGCTTGGCTTTAATCAGTATGAGCCGCTGTTTTCCTGCTTTGACATGACCCTCATGTGCCAAAGCATTAGGTACACACTAGATACTGTAAATTAATGGAATCTAATACAACAGTCCTGTGCTATTTTTCCCTTGATGAGCGTTATAACGTTCAGTTTATGTTGAAATAGTATAAGAAGGGTAATAATTCAACTGTGTGGTCATTTTTGGAGGACGTAATTTGCGGTGATGTCAAACTGGACTGAAATAAACACAAATAAAGCAGTGTTTCTGTTATTTAGCCCACTGACTAAAACAGGGTTGCCAAAATAATAGAAACAGGCATCAGTCCTACAAGCAGGACTTCTCCTGGTTTGACATGTCAAAATGTCTGCTGAGGGCAGGAAAAACCTTCTACACAACACGTGTGTGCTAAAATCATTAAGCACACACTACATAATGTAAATTAATGCAATCTAATACAACAGTCCCGTGCTATTTTTCCCCTTTATGAGCGTTATAACGTTCAGTTTATGTTGAAATAGTATAATTAGGGTAATAATTGAACTGTGTGATGATTTTTCAGTTATTTAGCCTACTGACTAGAACAGTGTTGTCAAAATGATAGAAACAAGCACAACAAAATGTCATACAATAGTACTACAAAATGAAAACACAGTTGAATTATCAGACCTCTTAGTTACAAGACAACATACATGACTGATAAGATTTTCCACTGGTGTACAAGATGTACTGGCATGTGAGTGTGTGTTTCTATTCTCTCTGTGCTTAGATTAAACCACATATCTCGCAGACAGCTGCTGAGTAAAGTGACTAACACATGTTTTGCTCTCTGTGCAGTCGTCGTGTCGCTGGTTGCAGAGCTCTCTGACCAGTTAACAACATTCAATGCGTCCGGCTGCACGCGCTGTGCCGGTCTTGTGCCGTCGTATGCACCCTTGCCGTGAAAAGCACCCCCTCGCGGGAGCGCGCTTGAGCCGCTCCGCTGTTGGAAAAGTGAAGCAATTCGCCTCAATATCGCAAACACTGGGGGAAATGCTGCCTCGTGATTTAATGATTTGTGAAGGGAATAGAAGGGAATGGCATTGGTTCGCGGGAGTTATTGAGCTCTAATGCTCAGTATAAAATATATAAAAATTAATATAAAAATTACATGTGTTCAAATGCAATAAAAACAGGTGAGAGTCATAGAGGAGGCTTAGATCTTCTGTTCTGTGTTGATTTTGAGCAAATGGGTCACATGACCTGGGAGTTATTGAGCTCTAATGCTCATATTTACAGTATAAAATATATTAAAATTAATATAAAATATTGCATGTGTTCAAATGCAATAACAAAGGAGTGTATCAGAGAGCAGGCTTGGCTAAATATTATGTAGCTTTTCCTGCAATTCAGGTTCATTTAGGTCAACAACAATAACATTCTGATCTTGTGGCCTGCAATGAAAAGGTAAAGGTGAAGGAATTTGAAGTGCACTGATTGTCATGTCACTGATTGATCCCAGCATCAAATGCTTTTCACAGTCTAGAGATGGGACTAGTGTGTATAACCAGAGTGAGTTTCATCCATGTGGACCTTTCCTAGTTCAAGTTAACCAGGGGTGCACATCGTGGCAAGTAGAAAAACACAGCCCTGCCTTGAAAAGCACCCCCCCCAGTAATTCTTTTTGGTTGATCCCAGCATCAAATGCTTTTCACAGTCTAGAGATGGGACTAGTGTGTATAACCAGAGTGAGTTTCATCCATGTGGACCTTTCCTAGTTCAAGTTAACCAGGGGTGCACATCGTGGCAAGTAGAAAAACACAGCCCTGCCCTGCCTCTTTTATCCCAGCATCAGGTACTTTAAACAGCGTAGGCTACAGATGTGGATATATTTATTATATTTCATTTTATTAAGCAGCATGAAAAATATTTCATATCTTAAAAACAAGACAGAGAGAGCATATCCTTTAATATTGAGAAACACATGACAATCAGTGCACTTCAAATTCCTTCACCTTTACCTTTTCATTGCAGGCCACAAGATCAGAATGTTATTGTTGTTGACCTAAATGAACCTGAATTGCAGGAAAAGCTACATAATATTTAGCCAAGCCTGCTCTCTGATACACTCCTTTGTTATTGCATTTGAACACATGCAATATTTTATATTAATTTTAATATATTTTATACTGTAAATATGAGCATTAGAGCTCAATAACTCCCAGGTCATGTGACCCATTTGCTCAAAATCAACACAGAACAGAAGATCTAAGCCTCCTCTATGACTCTCACCTGTTTTTATTGCATTTGAACACATGTAATTTTTATATTAATTTTTATATATTTTATACTGAGCATTAGAGCTCAATAACTCCCGCGAACCAATGCCATTCCCTTCTATTCCCTTCACAAATCATTAAATCACGAGGCAACATTTCCCCCAGTGTTTGTTTGCGATATTGAGGCGAATTGCTTCACTTTTCCAACAGCGGAGCGGCTCAAGCGCGCTCCCGCGAGGGGGTGCTTTTCACGGCAAGGGTGCATACGACGGCACAAGACCGGTAGCTTAGCAACGACCGCTAAGGAGCTCGAGCCTGAAAAGGAATCCAGCAGTGAGGTCGGAGGCTCCATTCAGAGGGACTCCTTCTGTATCCCCCCACCTCCAAACAGCTACCCGGATGTTTCTGACGCCATTTTACTACCCTTTAAAAGAAGAATTAGGGACTTTCTCGCCATAAACGCTTCAAATAAAGAGATCCGCGCATGTAAAACTGTACAGAGCCTAACTTTGATAGCTAGTTAGCTAGTTGGACATTGCGGAGCAGCGCCCCCTGTGGTCGCGAGACGCTTATTACAAGGTGCTTTGACAAACAGCTTTAAAATTATTATTTATCACGCATGTATAAAAATCATTTAATTGAGGATTTAACAAAAAAATGTATATCAGTCTAACCTGAGCAGGAGCAGCTGTCATTTTGGCGCATACTGTAAGTCAATTTGATCTGTTAGCGTCTAATGTGCAGTCAGTGTTAATAATCTTTTTATCATCCACCTGGATCTAGGTAAGTTATATAAATATGTATTTTAAAAAAACGTTTAAGGCCTGGTTAAAGGTGATAAATTAGAGGACTGAAGCCGTGGGAACCAGACGAAGGAGACCACAGACTGGTGCAGACACGGCTGCGTTTGTAACCCTGTGATCTTTGACTAAAATGATTCAAAACTCGTGATGATCTCGGTTTAATAAACAGCAGATCACGCAGACAGCCGCACACCTCGCTGTTTTCTGTCTGCACGTAAAACCCCAAACAGCAAAACTGACTATTACAGTGACTACCAGCAGCGTTATTCCTGAAAAGGCGGCTCATGTTATACTAGTCATCCATTCCTGCTTGTCCCCCCCGTCCGCTCCTCCATTGCAGCCAGGATGCAGGACTGTCTCTCGGAGGAAGGACGGATGCTTTTCTGGATGATCACTGGACGGGTTTTTAGCTAAAGGTTACTCATCTGCTAATGTCAGTACTCACCCCGTGCCTGGGCCATCGATGGTGCTCTCGGTATCCCTCCGTCCCCAGTGAAATACTCGTGGAAAAGGAGACACGATTCCACGCCTTGTAGGCGGGACACAATGTAAATGTCACCGTCTGCAAATGCGAGGCAGACCCTTCCATCTCTTCATCATCTTCCTCAAATGCAGTCCGATACTGGATGTGACATTACTGTTTTTTATTTATTAGTCCATTAATAGGATGCCCGGCCCTAATTGTCTGTGTTCTGTCTTAAATTAAATTTCACTATTCCTCCAAATTGTTCAAATGAATTGAGCCTAAATCGTGACAACTAAAAATGCACTCAGTTGTCGCTTCATTAGGTACCAAATGTGAAACCAAATGCATTCAAATGTGACTGTCCTGCACTTAATCGTGTCTTCATGAAGGTTATGATATTCACCATGTTCTTGACTGGGCTAGTTTTGCAGGTTGTGGTTTACATTGAATGTGTTGTCCCGACATGTTTCTATTATTTTGGCATCCCCATATTTTAGTTCAGCTGGCTAACAACACCACAAACTCCATCCTCCAAAATGACCATGCATTTGAATTACCACCTTTCTTACACTGTTTAATCTATAAACTGATCATTATAAGAGCCATAAAGGAGCATTTAGTGCAGGACTCTTAAACTACACCGATCAGGCATAACATTATGACCTCCCTTGTGCTTCCAAAACAGTCGTGACTCATCGGAGAATGGACATGGGACCTACTGAGGGTGTCCTGTGGTGTCTGGTAACAAGATGGGTCTTTGGATTCTCTGTGGATCATCCTGATCAGTTAGAGATCTAGTGAATTTGGAAGCCAGGCCAACACCTTGTGCTGTTCCTTATGTTTTGTTCGTAAAGCATTTTTGTGTGTTCCTGTGTCAGGCTCCATTTTGCTGGTTGTTCATCAAGGAGCATTATTGCTATGGGGGTGGAGGACGCCTGGTCTGGTCTAGGTAGGTGCTACATGTCTAAGTAACACAGGTCCAAACCCAGCAGAACATTAAATTGTCACAAGATGTTATTTACTTCTCCTTGCAGTGGTTTTAATGTTATGGCTGATTGGTGTAAAATGCATTGCAGCCTTGGTGTGTTACTTTAAAAGCATCAACGTCTACTCTTGATTCTGAACCAATAATCAAAGTGACCCGTCAGTTATGGCATCAACAACCATACAGACATTCACGGCACAGTACGATTTTTATTTTTACACAGAAACCATGTGTACAGAAAAAATTTAAAAAAAAATTAAAAATATCCACAGCCTCATCGGGGATGGGTAGTTAACACTGGCTCGCCTCATAGGATGGCTGCTGGTGAAACATGGAGGGGATCAAGCAAACAAACTGCACTTTAATTCACTGAGGAAACGACTGAATGTATTTAGCTCCATATTACAGCTCATGCATGACATCAAAAATAGCATTTTGGACATAGTTTCATCAACAAACACAGACGTACCCAGTCTACAGGCACAGAGAAAGAGCTCTACCGCTGCTCTGGAAAGTTTAAAGTCAGATAATGTGGCCAAAAATAAATAAATAAATCAACACCAATTAGATGCATTTCATTCAGTGACACATTCTGCAGTTTGTCCATGGATCAAATGAAGCAGTAAGACCAACATTCACTAAAGGAAAAGCTACGGTATTACAGATCTGGGACTGTTCCGACATTTCCCTTTATAAACTTTGGCAATGTGTGCGTTTCATGTCCGTACATGATAAAATAAAGAGAAATAAATAACAGACTCCAGAAGAAGAGCTGATGGGAACATCTGATATGATCACGTACGCCTCACTGCATCAGCGACACACAGGGCAAACTGACACTGGCATCGACGGAAAGCAAACACAGCTGTTTAAGGCTTTTGACACGCAACCGTACATGAACACGACAGCAGAGGTCCAGCGACATAAACGTTCCAGGAGTGATCTTGTTAAAACAGCACTGCATCGTCACTGAAAAAGCACCCAACACAGTATAGACTCACATTTTCTGCTCTTGATGCTAAAAAGCAATCAAAATAGAGCCACAGAAAAAAATAAAATAAAAAATGCATCAGTATTCAAAAGCAGGAAGTAAACTGAAAACTTCTCAAGAGGTAGGAAAATGAGCATGGAGTAAAGACAAAAAGCTGGGGTGGTAAAATATTACTTCTAAAAGGGCTCAGGCTGTTTGTTGGAGTGCAGCAACATCCAAATAAACAGTCCAGCAGCTATATTGCACTGGTACGCTGCTCTGCAGGCAGGTAATAAGAGACTACTGGCCACTGATAGACAGAGGCTCAAAGAAGAATCAGATGAAAATGTTATAAAAATGTAAAAAGTGTAGGTCAACATGTAGCTGTAAGTGCCCAGTGATGTTTATTAAGTGAGTCACATGACTCTTGATCCATTAATAACTCACAGATGCTCAATAAATCTGAAATTAAAAACCTTTTAGAGGGTTAAAGGGAACGAACGGTGCAGCGGGACTTGCAGATCCTCAACCCAGACATTTTTTTTTCTTCTACTAAACGTTACAGAAACACCCAGATTCACATTGAGCACATCTGCATCCATGACGAACAAAGCGAGTGCAGCTGCCATTTAGTCCGAGGGAGGCTCCGGGCTTTATGAATTAATTCATAACAAGCGCTTGAGAGCTATGACCATCTAACTGTCAAGCGTATAATGAGCCTCATTAATATTACTAAGCCACTGAGATGTTCATACAAAGTGTGAAGATATCTGTGACATTAAATCCTCGCAGCATGTCACGACAACACTTGGCTCGTTGACTCGTATCAAGTGGCTTCACACCCATGAGATGAAATTTATCGACTAGACTGTGACCTAGCTGAGGTCACAGTCTAGTCGACGGTCCCCTACCTCCGTCCAGTTACTGAAACACAACCATCGCACTCACACGGGATGCAAAGTATGTTACCATGCCAACAGGGACTCTCATGCGAAAGTCAACTACTTCACGTCGTATATCATCTGTAGACATCAGTTATTCACATTTTAACAATATGCGTTAAAATTAAGAATAAAACTATTTACTTCATCTTCATTTCCAATAGAGAATACATTTAAGTTGAGAAGCCAGCCCCGGCCTGTGTCTAGATTAGATCTCTTTACAAGTAAATCCAGCCTGTGCCGACCGTGTGAAGTCCAAAATCAAAGTCGGCCTGAGCTAAAAGTCGATTCGGCCACCTTCAAAGTCGGGAGAGAAATACACGCAATAATATTCCAATAAATCCCCCTACTCCCCTGTGCAGTATTGGCAGCTATTCCTGGTATATTTTAGCTTGACAAACACATGGACTTCGACTGTGACGTAAACAAAGAAACAGTACTTTAATTACTTGCAGTATAAACCATTAGAAAGTAGGATTACTAGAGATGATGTATGACAAAAAAAGAAAGGCAATGACAGAGAATGAAAAAAGAAAAAGAGGGAATAAAAACAATATATTGCATCAACAGGTCAAAAATTAATGTAATGTGAAAATCTGAAGGAACCATTTTAGCAAAGGGGCAGTTTTCTTTACATTTGTTTTGGACACACAGCGCTGATTTTGAATCCCTTGATTATTTTGCACATTTTTAACAAAAAATTTGTATCAAACATATCGATTAATACCATAAAGGTAATTTAGTCCAAACCCAATAGACATTCAGCTATTTGATTCAACTTAAGCACACAATTAATGACTTTCTGTTGCTTTAATATTAACACCGTAATCACAGGATGGGATTTACTCAGTCAAAAAAAATTCAAAAAAATTCAAAATTAAATTTCTATTAAAAAAAAAATGCGCAAAACATCTAGGGGCTTAATTTGATCCAACACAAAAATCGATGTGATTAGTGTCAGTCATACTCTATTTACAACGACTCATATTTACAGCGTCAGATCTTTTCTCTCATGCATCTTTTTGCGTTTTTCTTTTCGCGTGGCAAACCGAGCGTCATTAAATCCACAATACGGTTTAAACACTGGCTCATTCACCATTCAGAGTATGATACTTAATCATGACCCCGTCTACACTGGCTGATTCTGATTCCTTGCGATGAAGGCAATTAACAAGAAAATACAAGACGGCAAGTCAATATATTTAAGTATTTTTTTTAAAGAATATTCATTTTATAATGAGCTCAACGTACCCATGGGCTTCATTCATTATTTCTTGAATGTGTAATAAATATATTTTGAATGCACGGACATGAACTAACCGGACACAACACTCTCCTTCCTGAGAGTATCAGTGAGATGAACGGGGGGGAGAGGGACAGCAGAAGAAGGCTCGAGTAGGAAAAAGGGGGTAAGGACATGTGCGGGTTGTGAGGTCACTACCAGTCTGCATTATCCCAGGTTTCCTCAGCAGGTTTCGTAGGACTCTTCTTTGTTTTACCCTCCGCGTTGTCCCAGTTGTTGTCCCAGGCCTCCCAGCTCTCCTCTGTGCTGTGTTTGTTGTTGGACGCCGCTTCGGTGCCCCAATTGTCCCAACTGTCAGAGCTCTTCTTTGCGGAATTATCTGCGATGGTCCAGCTGTCGCTGCTGGGAGATTTCTTGGCTTTTAAGGAACTGTTGCTGCCAAAGGTTTCCCAGAAGTCCTTTGACGCAGGCTGGCTAGAGCTCCCCTGATAGCCCTCGGTGGCATCCATGTTCTGGTAGCTCTCTCCGGTGGATCTAAACACGGCAGGAAAAATAAGGAAGTGCTGTAACAGCTCATGTTTATCGTAACTTGATCAATTTAACTTTAAATGGAATAGCTGTATTACCCATCTTCAGGTTTTCCAGAGAACATATTGGTCAGCTTAGCACCAGCTCCCTGAACCTAAGGAACAGAGTCATATTTATAAAAGGTGCAACTTCAAGTCCAAACTACATGATTTTAACACACACAGAACTAAATTACAAGACAATAAGTCAAGAAATATATCAATAAGTTATTACTAGGGATGTCCAATATTATCGGAGGGCCAATATTATCGGAGGGCCGATATTATCGGCCGATATTGAGTTAAAAATGTAATATCGGGAAATATCGGTATCGGGTTTTTATAACCGATATTTGTTCTGTAGGCTTCAGCATTTCCGAGTCTGCATGAACGCAGCATGGGACGTTAACAGGCGCGTGCTTGATGACGTATAACAACAACAACACGCAGTCTTGTAGGTTGCTAACCGTGGCTAACAAGCTAGCTCGCCCGGTGTATGAGATGTCCGTGGTTTGGAAGTATTTCCAAGTGTCACCTACTAACTAAATTTGTCATTTGCAATGACTGCAAAGCAAAGGTGGTTATGAGAGGAGGAAACAAGGCGTCTTCCTTTAATACATCAAATTTGATCACCCACCTCAAGAAGAATCATGCAGAGTTATACGCTACATTTGTCTTCCTTGTTTTGATATTGTCTGTAGTGTTTGAGGCAAAAAAGTCTCTCTAAAAACACACAAAAAATAACTGAATGGCACTTTTTTGGCACTTTTTTCAGTAACTTATTCTGCACAGACAGTGTTTACATTGAAAAGCCATGTTGCATTTATGTTTGCATCCAGTGGGACATTGCAATAAAATTAGGCATAATGTGTTAATTCTATAATAGGCGACATGTTATGTTGTTACCTCATAATTTTGGTGTAAAATGACTGCATATATCGGTATCGGAAATTAAGAGTTGGACAATATCGGCAGAAAAGCCAATATCGAGCATCCCTAGTTATTACTTAGATACAATAAAAACAATAATAGCTACACAACAAATGACTGGATTACAGATTTAGTTTCAGTTTGTTTTATATAAACAAACTTGTTTAACATGACAAGAGTCATCTACATCATACTCACCACCAGATTACAAATGGCAGCAAGAAAAACAACAAATTAAACTGCATTAGTATCACTCAAACTTTCATCAACACTGCAAAACCAGTCTCCATGGAGGGCTATAAAGACGGGCGGGTAGGCAGGCGCTTCCCCTGCATCTCTTTGCGTACGGTTTGTAAACTTAGTCCACGTTAAAGCAGCCTAGCGCTGGATCGTGGCCGTGCTTCCTCGCTCAGGAGACTGGTTTTGCACCCGTACACAGTGGCAGTCTTCTGCCCAGTCCTACCTTGCTTGCCAGCCCCGTGAAGCTGACCTGCCATTTCATCTAGCAATTTGCCATCTTTCACCTGGATGACCCAAATTAATATTAAAAAAAAACTCATACAAACAAGAATCTTTGCTTAAATTATGTTTGTCAAGCACAATTTGAAAAGCTCATTTTTGATTGTGGCTAAAGCGCTCGTGTGTTTTGTTAAGAGGGGAAAAGGAGAGACGGTAGAAAGACTGTTATAGAAGCACAAAGCTACAGACTACACCTTCAATCAGCAAAGCCAGCTGTACATTAGAAGACAAAAGCAATTTGTTTTCATGTCTGTCTTTAGCCCTGACATGGAGAATTAACTACTGCATGACATAGTGGATGAGATTAACTTGTATTTTTTTTTTTTTTTCTATTATGTACTTCCTGTATTCTTACAAAACACACATCCAGGAACTGATCACTTGAGAATCAAAGCTGTTATGCAGAAGCATTTATGTGGAGAAAATGTTACCTCAACAATGGTGACAGATCATACGTGACGGCAAAAACAAAGCTAACGTCTATGTGTAAGAGCTCAAACACACCAAATCTGCAAAAGATTGAGCAATAGTTTTTAAGTGAAGAGCTCCAGGATGTGATATGTGATGTTTACACAACTGAAAAAGAAAATCTCACCACATAAGAAGCTGCATTTTCTTTGCCATAGCTTACACTATTCCAAACAAGGAAGGATTTTCTAGCCAAATGAATGGGAAAATACATCTGATTTGATGTTTTGTGATAAATTTAGATTGAATTACAACACAGCCAATGCATCATGCTCTCTATTGTATGTTTAAGACTAAAATGTTTCCTGATTTAAAAAAAAAATAAAAATCTGTCTGCAAAGAGAACCGAAGTGAAAACATCTTCAATTGAGGCATAATCTTTAAACTTGGCCTGAAACTGTTTCAGTGCACGTTAAGCCTTATCCAGTGACTGCGCTGACACGTCACTGACTCACAAATGTTCTCAAATAAACAGCTCACAGCTGTATGATTCTGCAAATCCTGGCTGAGTCACTGACTGGGGGACTATATTTGAAGTCTGAGGTTTTGTCGTTTAATGCACGCTGGCGTAAAGCAGATAAAGTGGCACAGACAGGCAGCGGAGAAAATAGCACATTCACATCTGAAGCTGTTTGATGTCTAAAAGCACCGCAACCCACCACCAAACCAACAACTTCAAACATCAATGTTACCTTTTCTTGGGTAGGTTTGATAACATTCTCATTTAATGTATGTCCTAACTCAGTGGCCTAGTTGGAAGTCAAGAGAGGAGAGTTCACTTGAATGAAACACAGTTTAACATTCACAGTAGTGCAAGACACCGAGCTGCTTGTTCTGCAGTCGCACGAACATCACTCCCATTCACCGTGACACTGAACAAGCACTAGAGGGTGTAATGGTTCAAAGCACCTGCATCAGTGTGCACTTTATCTTGCAGGACGCACCGTGCACACACGCTGATTAATATCTGGCCGTATTTTAAAACAAGCACATGTAATCCCAAATATCAAAATCCAACAGCTTTGCTTTTTTCGCTTCAGAGAAGAACATGCTTCATAACGAGTTTTTTTTTTTTTTTAACTGACTCAACTGAAAACCATTACATCCCTTCAGCGCTGTCAGCAATGAACACAAAAACTGCCATGCATGAATGGATAACCCATTATCAAAGGCTGTAGGTGAACAGCTCTTCTGCTCATCTCTATATTAGGGGGCAGCAATTACTCATGGCCCGCCATCCCATAATGAATTCGCTCTCACAATAAGAGTGACGAGCTGTCTTTCAAAGGTTATCCACGAACTTAAAATAGACAAAATGCCGTGTGTCGATGTAACCAAGCAGAAGCGTGTGAAGAGGACATTCAACATTTTGCAGAAACACTTAATGTTAAAAACTGAAAAAGAACGACAAGCTGGCAAAATAAATAAATAATAAATAAACTGTGCATCATGATGTGAAAATAGCGCCATGCACCTATAAACAGCTTTACCGGTTCAGGGGGCGCTTTATAGCCCCTTAACTACATCCAGAGAGGGCAAAGAGATATTAAAAGTAATAACACAGTCATTACAGCTTGAAGGATTATATGTTAAAAGACAGTTTGAGAATGTTGACACCTTTAAGAAGGAAGGCACTACAAAAGAGGACAGAGGAAACCTCTACTAACAGATTATCTGTGACTACATTAGACTTACCTTTAAGGTCGCTTGGTTTGCCAGTTTACTCGTCTGCACAGGGAGAAAAGAAAAAAGAATAATTACTTATTTTTGTATTAATGCGATACTGTGTAAATACTTTAAACACTTAAAATACGCTTACGTTATCTTTGGCAATAGAAGCAAACTTGCTAGCTCCAACAGTGAAACTGCTCCAGCCCTACAAGAAAACAAACAAACAAATAAATAAGTGGGCAAAAATCACTATTCACCACCCAGTCCTTTAGGTATACACCTGTTCAAAGGATCATCGATGCAAATATCCAGTTACATGAAAGCAAACCAAGCCCCGGTCTGATTTCAAGCGAGGCCAGAATAATAGCTTATAAACAACTTCTTCCTTTTGTTTTAGTGCAAAACAGAACAAATAAAGGAAGATTTCTAAAGGAAGATTGGTGTAATTTAGGCACATTGCTGTCTGCTGTTTAGTCCTGGGTCCCAGTGTTGTGTTGTTGTGTTCTGTACTCTTGTCTTAGTAAAACAGTGGACAAATTAGGAATAGCAGTTATTTTCATTGGAAAATTGCCTCGTCTACACCCTGTGGCGGGGCTGCTCCTGGCCCGCGGGCCGCATGATTGACACCTGGTGTCTAGACAATCTGCTGGAGTTCAAACAGAGCATCAGTACGGGGAAGAAAAGTGATTTAAGTCAGACTAGCCCATTTGTTGGTGCCAGTCGGGGCTGGTCTGAGTGTTTAAGAAACTGCTGATCTACTGGGATTTTCACTCACAACCATCTCTGAGGTTTATACAGAGAATGGTCTGAAAAAGATGAAAGAGTGGGTGAGTGGACAGATATCTCAGACATCAGACCTGTTAATACAAGAGGTCAGAGAAAAATGCAGAGACTGGTTTGAGGATAAGAGGCAACGCTGGTCTACAGTCAACAGATCTCAACCTGAAAGAGCTCCTTTGGGATGTGGTGGAACGGGAGATTAAAGTCATGGATCTGCAGCCAAGACATCCACTGCTCTCTAAGGAATGCGTCCTATGCCGTGAAGAATTAAGGCAAAAGGGTCCAACCTTGAACTAGCAGCGTGTACCTAATACAGTGGCCGGTGTGTGTATAGATTATTTATAAATCATGACCTACTGAATAAATAGAAGACATAGCATTGTTCAGGAAGTCATCCTCTTTCTTCTCCGGGGTCACTGTGTTGCCAAAGCCGACGTATCGGTTCTCTTGATTCCCACTGTAACCACCTCCACTTAAGAAGAATGAAAAAATTGTTTTAAAAAACAGCCTCGGTTTACAGAACACAACAGAAGAGAGTAGAACAAATAAAATACCTCTGATAAGAGTTAACATCGTCACTCAACCAGTCTTCAAAAGCTTTGTCGCCAGATTTTGCTGAGGTCTGTCCAGCTCCTCCAGAGCTAAACGTGAGACGGACACATTTACTGTATCTGGATTTACACATAGCACTGCTATGTTTAAAACCTTATCCATTCATACCGATGAGAGGATGAAAGGCTGGTCTTGGGTTGAGGAGATGTCCAGTTTCTGGCAGAGGACGTCTCGATGGACCACTCCTTCCCCTCTGCTAAAGTTGCCACCTGTGTTGAAGAAATTAATTCTTCTGATCAGCAGGGAACAGCCTTGCATTTACTGATTTGATTCTTTTCTTAATCCAGTCCATTTCATATTCAGTTGTCTGTCTTTGTTGAACCTTGTTGAACTGGATGCTACAACACACAACCTACTAGATGAAAAATTCACTTCTAATTGTGTAATTAACTAAGATGTGGCTGCTGGAAAACTAAACATATTTTAATGGATGAGCTTAAGGTCTGTGCGGCTCACCTTGTCTCTAAAGAGTGCAGCGGCTCTGCTGTTGTATTTCTCCTGTAAAGTCCAGTTAGGGTCGTAATCATCTTGGAGTTCAAGAAACAGGCGGAATTTTCCATTCCCTCCAGCTTTCATCTTCTCAAGCTCAATGTCTTTCCACTTGTCCATGGTGACCGAGCGCACAAAACTGCAGACGCGTGCGGGGGGAGATGAATTAAACATTATCAGGCTTTAACAGCTCATTGGTAACGAATGGAAGGAACATGCTGACTGCTCCTGAGCTGTTCAGCTTCAGTTTTCAGTTGGAACACATTCACAAAACTCATCCATACATTTACAACAGATCGTTCATTGTAATGCTCTTATAATCTAAACTGTTAGCAGATGGAGTTTAAAAGGGATCTCACGTGAAATTAATAGATGCTAAAAACCACAATGCGAATGTCTCAAACGTTACTAAGGCCATAACTCTTACCTGAGATGTACACCCAAGCCTCGGTGTTTGCCAGAGCACTCAAGACAAATCCAAATGCCGTATGACACGCTAACCCACTGAGGGTTAAAAGCTCCGCACTCGAAACACAGCTGAAAAGAAAATACAAGAATATTATTATTGTGTTTAAGAAAATGAACTGGTTTTGTTTAGAAATAAGTCTAAAGCTACCATTTAGCTATTAGACAAATGTTATAACATTAAACTGGAAGTTAATACTTCCATTTTGTCCAAAATGTAAATTAAAATAAAAATGTAATAATATTTTCTTAGTTGTCAACTGATTTATACAGAATAAAGACATTAACACTTTTTTTTTTGAGACTAGAAGACACCTGTCCTACTACCTCTGCCAAAGACATGAGCCAACAAAATGTCCATGAAATTGCCGTGACTGTTTATTTAGTCGAAAATGAAAGGGGGATATTTTCTGAAGGCCTGTGAGAGGTGCAACACGAAACGCCAGCTGTGTTCTGTGTGAATTAAAGTATGTGCTTCCAGTGAGATGACTAATCAGGCTTTGTGAATAAAGATGATGTGAGCCCTTACGTTGTTCTCATCCTCAGTCCGAACTTCCTTCAGAACCCGTCTGGTCCTTGGACTCGCCATGACGACACACACTGAAAGAGAAACATAGAGGACATTCTTAAGAACCCCAGTTATTATCAAGAGCAAAATATTATTCGATAAATTCAAGCTCCAGTTTCACGCTACCAAGCAACATCCTGAATAAACAACTTGAACTCACTTGGATAGCAAGGAGAATTAAAAGAAAATGTAAATGTAGTTCTGATGACGTCATCTAAAGTAAATCTGCTCCACAGAAAGCAGTCTGGTTTGAGATTAATTGTGCTTGGCCTACAGAGAGAGACAAGGAGGCTGCAGCCAGGAGAAGCTACAAAAATCTGCAGTAAACCCTTCAAACAATGGCACAAGAAGAAAGCTCAATATTACATGAAAGGTGGTGCTGAGAAATAAAACAGGGTGCCATATAATGTCTGTTCTATTCTATTCTGTTCTTAGGCGTAAGGCATTCACTGTGTATTACTATTATCACACACCTTGCACATGTCAAACGTTTTTCTCCTGATGTGACCAGTCAAAACAGTCTTTTCTTCACTACATGCCACCAGCACTTGATGTCAGTGTCTTCAAGTGACAAAAGGATTTTCACTGTAACTCTTAAATGCATTTCATTTCAATACAAAGCAAATGCGTGCCGTACATTAAGCATCAACGCTGCATAGTGTACATAATTGTGCTGCAGTAAACACTAACTTGGTGCTCAAAGCAAACATCTATTAAAGCGCCAAAAAAATAGTCATTAAACAATTGCAAAACCTACTTATCTCTTCAAACTACAATGCAGCCAGCTATTTAAAAAAGATGAACTATATGAACAAGATTAAACACAGGCAGTGTGGAGAGCTGTATGGACACACTGTTGGTTTCTGGTGCTTTTTAACGGGATGTGTAGACAATGAGAAACATCTTTTGATCTATACACGTTGATTTGCATGTAAAACTGAGAAAAAATGACCACACATTTTGACAGGGCCCACAGTCACACGTTAACGTTGCTAGATTTGTCTGATTAACTGCCTACAAGCAGAGCTTTCATATTTGAGACACTGGAACTGGTGACTGTTTGGCAGTGTTGTGGGACAAAGAGCTTAAAGATAAAACACATGTAAAAATGTATTAGCTGTTGCTCTATTAATATGTTACACATGAAAATATTTTTAAGCTGCAGTTTAAAGACTGAGACACTACTTGGCAAAGTCACAGTAATAGTCCAAGATAAGCTTTAACTCTTCCAATGAACAGGGAGATTTTAACGAGTAAGTGTGATGTTTTCACAGAGAGGCCCTCCTCTAAAAATCTACCTGGGAAAATCAGACTGTTGAACTAGAGGGGAACATATTAGCAAATAAAAACTTAGAGTATATTTTGTATATATATATATATATATATATATATATATATATATATATATATATGTATGTGTGTGTGTGTGTGTGTGTGTGTGTGTGTGTGTGTGTGTGTGTGTGTGTGTGTCTGTATTCGCTTTTAGTAGTTGTTGCTCTCAAAAGAAAGGCTGGTGTTGATGATTCCTATTTTTTAAATTTTATTTTACATCAAGATTCACTGAAATAATGGACTGAACACAAACAGCTACAATTATATAAGTATGTATAAATGCGTCGATGTCTCATTACGATGACTTTTGGTCTTTAAGTAAATGTAATGACTGAAGCGTTAAACCATCGTCTACCCCAGAGTTGTAGTCGTGTCAAGGCTCTTAAAAAAAACACTAGAGCTTTCATTCATCGGTTTACGTGCATATTTAACAACACATTTCTAACATTAAGTCACGATTTGCGACGCCTTGCTTCCGGCAACAACTAAGCTAACCAAACCGTTACCACACAAATGACAACGTTGAAGTGCTTTGACATGATTTCGGACACTGCTAGCGTTAGCTTTGGAGTGAGCTAACCATAGCTAACAGCGGCTCGGCTAGCTAGCTGCGGTTAGCTTACCTGTCTGTGATTGAAGAACAACAGAGGCGCTGTTTTCAGAGTCGGTGGTCTCTGCCGAAACGTGTTTTCTGTCGCAGCGGCACTACAAATGTCGGGTTGTCACTGACAGCGTCGGGCAGACAGAAGAGTATTTTGAAGACAGCTTATGTTAAACACCGGTAGCCATGTTCCTGTTTGCATACGTTGGCAGTGCAATGCATCATGGGACGCCTCTGCCTCTTCTTCTTCTTCTTCTTCTGCTTCTGCTTCTGCTTCTTCTTCTTCTTCTTCTTCTGAGTTTTAACCGCAATCCATCTTTAAGGAGCATTATCGCTATCTGTTTGACTGGAATGCGAAAGAAAAATATTACTCTTTAATTTTCCAAATTTGTAGCCCTCTTTCACACAAATACAGGTTACTAAAGAGGTGACCCAATGTTATTCCATACTGTCTGTGTTTAACGTTTTAAATGCAGATACCAGTTTCCTTTTTTTTCATGAAATTCAGCAAAACAAAGTCTATATTTCTAGGGAATTATGTTGACCAGATACAGAGTGAAATCCATTTAATAATGCAGTTGAGTATTTAGTATTTCTTCAAAGGCCCTTTGGAGCAGATAAATTGACTCATGTAACTTGAGAAACTAAATACTAACTTAGTAAATACTAACATCTAATGACACAGTGTCTCTGTCTGTTTTTTTTCTCACATTTACTGACTTACAGAGCACGCGGTAGCTTTTATTTTATTACTTACACATTTTGTCTACTTTGTCTACTTTAAAGCAAAGTTCTCCAAGAATATTATCTAATTTATACTTGCTCACTATCTTTGCCTTATGTAAAATTTCCACTATATCAGTTAGTTAATATAGTTCTAGATAACCCTCCTTTTATGTGACCTGCCTCGTATGATCTATTACACCTTCTGTAATGGTTAATGTTAGAATATTCTTCTAAAATACATTAATACATGACACATAAGTGAACTGAATTTATTAATAATTCTAACCTAAAGCTTACTCACGTTAATTTATTCATTTTTAATCTGAAAGGTTTATGATAACTACATGAGTTTCTCTGTCTCTTGCACAAGAACCAGATTATCACTATGTCACACATTTTTTCCACACTTTTCAGATGCTGTTATTGGAAATAAACAAAAAATAAAGGGGGGAAAAAATGAAATAAACATTATTCTTACAACTTGATTCGGACATTTCTTTTCTGGAGACTCAGTTTCCAGCAAAGAGTTTTTATTAGTTTTTATTAGTTTTATTATTTGATGTGGGAGACATACAAATGTAATTGTGCATGGAGAATGGTCTTTGCTAAATGGTATTATAAATAATTATGTATTTTACTTTAGAAATGTTCCAGTGTGAACAAAGGACTGTGATGAAAGACGGCAGGAAAAGAGAAATGGTGAGGCTGAAAAATTGGAGGGATTAAAGTCCTCAGCAGGGGTGATAAATTATTATATCCTGCATGGGGTTGTAATCTTTGCCCAATCCCACTAGCAGCTCTTATCTGATAAAAACAATAAGTATAAAAGGGGTGTAGTTGGAGCACGGGGAGCATCTCACCAGGCTTGAGCTGAGCATTAACATGAATGCTTCTACAAGTTTGAGGGTGCGCTTGCCAGCGCTTGTGTTAGCGCTGGAGATTGTCATTGTAGCTCTTTACACCGTGTTTGTCACCTACGACGACGATGCCGATGCTAAGCTGCAAAACAATGTGACCAAGCCCATGGAGAACTCCCTGTACCGCGACTACCCCTACTTTGCTGACGTGCAGTTGATGATCTTCGTTGGCTTCGGCTGCCTGCTCGCCTTTTTCCGATTCTACGGCTTCAGTGGAATGGTCTTCAACTTTCTAACAGCTACATTCGCAATCCAGTGGGCGATCCTGATTCAAGGCTTCTTCCAGTTTTACCATGGTGGTAAAATTCACCTGGGGGTGATCAACTTGCTGAATGCAGAGTTTGCCTGCGCCGTGGTGCTCATCTCCTTCGGGGCTGTGCTTGGGAAGACCAGCCCCGTCCAGCTGCTGGTCATGGCTTTGCTGGAGATCCCTGTCTTTTCTGTGACAGAGTGGGCCGTGCTGAAATACATCAGGATCAACGATGCAGGCGGCACTATTCTCATTCACCTGTTTGCCTGCTACTTTGGTCTCGGGGTGACATTTATTCTGTATCGGCCCAGACTGAACGATGGACACCCTAAAGAGATCACTAGTTATCATTCTGACATTCTGTCTGTAATGGGAACACTTTTCCTCTGGGTGTTCTGGCCTTCATTCAACTCAGCTCTCACGTTTAAAGGTGACGACCAACACAGAGCGATACTCCACACTTTTATAGGTCTGAGCTCGTCCACTATGACTGCCTTTGCACTCTCCGCGATATTCAATAAGAGAGGCAAGCTCACAATGGCTGATATTCAGAACGTGACTCTGGCCGGCGGTGTCACTGTCGGGGCTTCAGTGGACATGATGATCACCCCTGCTGGTGCATACTCACTGGGCATCATGGGTTGTACCGCCTGCTTCTTCGGTTACAAGTACCTGACCCCCTTTTTGGCCAAACGCATGAGGATCCAAGACCAGTGTGGTATTCACAATCTGCACGGGCTGACCGGCCTCATCTCATCCACAGCAGGGATCTGTGCCATCCTGCTCGCCACCGAGGAGACCTACGGGCCCAGCATGTACCAGATCTTTTCCCACAGAGCTCCACCCGAGGGAGATCCAAAGCTGCTTGAGCTGCAGAAGCTGATTCCAGGGCTGAAGCCCGGCTTGGGCCGCACCGCACAGGAGCAAGCTCTTTACCAGGTCGCGGCCGTCTTCTCCACCATTGCAGCAGCCACAGTTGGCGGGCTGCTCACCGGACTGGTCATGAACTTGCCCTTCATGGCTTCGCCGCCCGACAATGACTGCTTCGATGATGAGCTTTTCTTTGACATGCCCTCTGACTTTGAAAGCATAGATGTGATCAAAGCCCCAATAAGCTGCGATGATGATGATAAAGCAAAAATAGCTATGAACAGCAAAGTCTGAGAAATCACACTGACGCCTTTTGTGCGAGAGAGTCGGTGTTAATATAAAATTCAATTTCTAAATTATTGTTCCCGAGACAGTCAACATTATTACCTCAAGCATTGCAGTGGTGCAGAACTGAGACTGATAAATATAACTGCTGTAAAAGTGTTCTTAATCACATGTTGTGTATTCGGTGCTGGTTATGTGAATCTTTCTGTTGGTGTTTTACATGTAAAATTATGAATTATGTTGTTATGTTATTCCTACAGTAATTCCAAGTTTAAATAAATAATTTCCTAAAGACATCAAAGCCTCTTTTCTATCAAAATGTGTTTTTCACATGTATTTAGTTAAACACATTTACTTCTTGCTCTTTTATCAACTTTAACTCAGTGAATATTAGTATAAAGGAGATCATTTACTACAGATGGTGAGTGCAGTAACTACACAATGCTTCAAACTGGCTTTGACAATTAAACTATGGAACATTTGAAATCTGCTTGGCAGGGAGGTTACAGAAGAACAGTGGCAGACGGCCACAAAAGAAAAACACAGATTGGTAGCACGACAGCCTGTGCAAGGTCCAAACAGAAGCTCAGCATAATCTGTCCAGATATAGATCCTTCATGTGAACGTGGCAGGCTTGCAGCAGCATTATTATTTTCTGACTTTTTTTTTTTTAAATAAGAAAGATAAATTGATTTAGATGCTCTGACTGAGCTTGATATCATATGAAATACTGCCAGCACCTGAAACCTGCACCAACACACTCAAAGCTAATGAAAGAGACGATGAAATATTTTGAATTAGAGGCACATGTGAGCAGCATAAAGCACAAAAAAAGACCCTTTTAAGAAATGAAAAATAGAGCAATACATATTATGTACAAAAATGATGCTATAAATCTTTCCAAATGTAACCATGGCTGTATGAATAAACTGGACAAAGTGCAGACAGGGTAAATGTGAACAGGAGTTTCAAGGTAGTATGGATAATTAATAATATTAAATTAGTAAGTGTGTTTAGACAATTTTTGTCAGCAGAAATGTCTGAATCAGGTTTCTGCTCCCTGCAGCACTCGGTTGTTTTGTTTCATTTAAATTACAGTCAAATCCCAATAAAAACAGTTTAAATACATCAAATGGCACACTAGTTTTTATTAATATGAATCATTATTCATAATTAAAATAAACCAATGCATGCAATTCGCCACTGTGAAGTCCAAAATGACAGCATGTTACTGCCTACAGTCCAGGAAGAACAATAATTTAAAGTTGTGTACAAAAGCTGCACCTTTACACCAGCTGACGATAAACGGCATCTTAAACCTTTTGGATTCAACCAAACCACCAAATGGACTCCTTCCTTGTGATGTGCAACTGAGCCACTGTGACCAAGCAATTTCCCTTGTGGATCAATAAAGTTTGTCCATGTCTAAGTCTCCATTTTTATATAATTCTGTGTTAGTGTTTGTTGTGTGATTCGTACCAGCTCCGCTTTGTAACTAGTGCTGCATTTCTAGTTAATTATACATTATATAACTTAGATGAAGCTGGTTATTTTGGCTCTGGCCACGTGAGTCTTAGATGATGTGACGTATATGACAGATCTAATTTACTGTCGGGGGACACCTGATCAGTTTACAGGCCGAGATTAATTAATACTTATTAAGACTTGGTTGTTTACATAGCCTGTCCTGTTTGATTGGTATTTAAAAATCGATATCCAACTCTACTGTCACAATCTGGTCCTGGATTGACTTAACGATTTTGCTTATCTTCACTTCACTTGTTTGATGCCAAAACTTTCACCAACAGCATCAAGCAGTCTCTTCCTCACTGCATTCTCTAATCAGTTGTTTTTTTTTATTATTATTTTAGACCTAATAGAAATAGCTTACAAATAACAGATAAGGGGAGTGGGCTTGTCCTGTGGTGATTAAAGTGCATGCGCTTACAAAGGTTAACTAATATCCCCAGTGTTTTTTATTAACTGACAGGTCAGCAAAGTGTCTTATCTAAGCGAGGACAATTGGAAACCAAAGCTCTGTGGTCTCAGAGTAAACTGCAGCTTGCGGGACATGCAGAGTGGTCCATTTTTGATGCTGAGTTGGTCTCTTATTGTCAAATAAGAGGAGCGGATGTGACGCGAATATTTTACATTATTCAGATTCAGCTTTTAGTGAGAGTGGCTGAAACATCTGGAGAAGATTTCAGTTCATATCCAGATTGCTTGACTCAGCCACTTTGTGCAAACCTAGTGTAAAGCCCGTTTAAGGGTAATGCCAGCAGCTCTGGCAGGTAGAGCTTTAAGTTAGCAGCTAATATTATATGCAGACACAGTGATGAACATCTTGTTCTAAGGGGGGATGGAGCCTACCCCAGTTGTCATTGGGTGAAAGGTGGGGCTCACACAAAGAGAGACAGACAACCGTTCACTCTCACACCTACGGACAATTTGGAATCCCCAGTGAACCTAACCAGCATGTCTTTGGACGGTGGGAGGAAGCTGGAGAACCTGGAGGGAACCCACACACACACAGGGAGAACATGCAGACTCCTTGCCGTGAGGCATCAGTGCTAGTGATGAACATAACGTGGCGGTTTTTAACGATCATCCACATCTCATCCTGAGCAGACGCTGATGTGTGCACCACATGTCACGGACTTTTTGTGCACATTTCACTCTTAACACAAGCCCAACATCCTGTTTGCACCAGCCTGCTAGCGTGGATCAATACGTGTCTTTTAAATTTAAATTCTTTCTTTCTTTCATTTTCATATGGAGCACAATAGGAACCACATTTCCATTCATGTCTGTCTTTTCCACTTCGTTGAGTCTTCAGTCTTCATTATTCATTTATTTAAGTATTTGCAAACAGCTGCTTGTGGTCACTGCACAATTTCTAGATCTTGCATCAATTAGCAAATTATTTACATCAATAAACAGTGACAAAAACAAGGCAGACAAAGGAATGTCACTTCTGTACAGTCTTGTGTTACATCACTCTGCTGGAAAATAATTTTACAACTGTCCTGCAACAAGAAATAATCATTAAGAAGAAAAAACTATAACTTCTTATCGCCCACAGTGATTACTGTGTCCTTACCCCCTGACATTTAGTGGTCAGTGTGATAAAGTGTGGACCAAGGTGACCTTTCTTCCAAGACGCGAAGAATAAACTAATGAGCAGAAATGATAAATAATAATCGTTTTCCATTTGGTGAGCTCAAATTATAAGTAATTTATCGGGTTCAAGCATTAACATTTCCAGTCTTTATCTTCTAATCATTAATAGTGCACGGAGTAGGAAGATGATTTATTACACCACTCACTGACCTGTCAGGCTATGGACATGTTGGAAGTACATTAAAGCTTCGCTCCACTCAAAAATGTGTTAAGCTTGGTGTTACATCACATATTTAGTAGGCAGTGTTTACCTATTAGTAATAAAACCTGTCAGTTTTACTTCACTAATGCTTCATCCTTATCGAACCTTATCTAAATGATTCACTGTACCAGTGGCAAGTGGCAAACGCAGCCCAGAGCTGCTGGCCTTAAGCAGGGATGAGGAGCATTAGTGATGCAGTCAGTTCACTCCAGAGATGTGTTCAAGAAATTCACTCGGCAAAATCATTCAGTGCTTTACAAAAGACACCTGAGCTGACTCAGGTCAAATCATTTTCTTCAAATTACTTTTTACTGGAGCTCAGTGAAAGTTCAGTCAAGAAGATCGTCTCTGTTAGCACTGATGCCTCACACCAGGAAGGTTCCTGGCTTCTAATCCATGGCCCGACTGAGGCCTTTCTTTCTGTGTGTCCCTGCGTCTGTGTAGGTTCTCTCCACGTTCTCCACCTTCCTCCCACCGTCCAGAAACATGCTTGTTATGTTCATTGGTGTGAATGTGTGTCTCTCTGTGTTAGCCTTGAGGTAGACTGTACAGAGTCTACCCCGCCTCTCACCCACTGACAGCTGGCATAGACTCCAGCCCGACAAGTGGTTGTAGAAAATGAGCAAATGATTTATTATGAATAATCATCCGACTGTGGGTGAGGGAGGGGGGCTCCACTTTAACCGTTCAGATGTTGCCACAACCTCACTTAGCCAATTATGCCTTTGCTGTCAAAGTTAATAATGTTTCTCCTCTGCTGCTGCAGTCAGACGTCACCAACATCCAGGGTCCAGTTCAAGCACTCCACATCCAAAGCAAAGCTCCTCTTCCTACACTAACCGAGGCCTCCCCTTTCAAGATCCATGACGTCTTATTTGGGCCTAATTGTCAAAAACGTTCAAGTCACTCCTCATTGAACTACATTTCTCTTTCAAATTGCTGATTCACCAGCCTGATCTGCTGATTATCTGGCGTTAACCCCTGGCTGCTTGCTTGTAGAGCTCCGTATCTCCTTGAATAAACGGTCTGAATCGCTCGCTCTGTGACTGTGATTGCATCGTTGCACGTTTTCCTGCAACCGACTGAGAGCTCAGCCAACGTCGAGGAGGAAGTGACTCAGGTCGGTTTGCTCAAAGATTTGCAAAAAACACTACAAGCCTGGAAGAGTTTCTGTCAAAGCTGAAAGCCCCAATCGGATCGTTTCACTTTGGCCAACAGGTTTCGGGAGAAGTTTTTTTGTGAAGCAAAACACGTTTGTGGGTTATGGTTTCTTTAATAAACGAACAGAAAAGGCTGCACAGGAAAGTATTACCACGTCAGACACATCTTATTATTATAACAGAAACTTATAATGATGTGTCTTTTTGCCACGTTTGGAGCCACATTTAATAACTCGTGCACACAAACTGAGTAAATAACGCACAGTGACTATACACACAATATGCTGAATATGTAACATTGGCATCAAAATGCCTTGCAGAGGCCGTATCTCCATTAAGTAAAAGACCAAGACAAGAAAACTGCATTGAAATCTACATGTGAGACGCGTCCTTCATCACTACACAGAAGGCTAATACTTTTTTCATATAATAACAGACAGTGCCATCCTGTGGTGGTAATGTCGAGCTGCAGAATCCCAGTCCATGTCCTGTCAGGATCGACGCTCTGCAGGACTCAGAGGTGGTTGGCGTAGCCCTCATCGCCCTCAGCCGAGCCGAGGGTTTTCGCTCGAGTTTGAACCGAAGCGTACAGCTCGGACACGGTGGAGAGGACGTCCGTGCTGCTGTCTTCCTCCTTCTCAGACTCCGGCGGCTCCTCTAAATGCACCACCTCCGAGAACTGCATCGGTGGAGCGCTGGGGCCGGACTGCGGCCTGGCAGCCTTCAGGGTCAGGTTGGCGTAGCAGTCCTGATTTTTGGACTAGAGGGAGAAGCTTAATGAGATGAGAGATGTTCTCACAGCACAGCTTTGTGAAAAAAAGTGAGTGTTTAATGTGTGAATTAATAGCTGATGGAGAGAACAGGCCACAGTGAAGATCTTAATCTTTCTGAAGACATTTAAAGACTCTACCTGTGAGTCAGAATTGACTCTCTGTGGGTCCCTCACAGATGCAGAGCTGGGTGACGAGAAAGGATCACTCTCTGTGAACAAAGCTTCGTCTGCGGACGACAAGATCTCACTGTAAACTGGTGCAAATGGACATTATGAAGGAGCAGGCACACACACACGCACATCACTTACTTGTGCTGTAGCCTAAGTTTCCATAAATAGGGTTTTCTTCCATCTGCCTTGTGCTCTGACTAAAATGTGACATAGAGACAGGGAAATAAAAAATTAAAAGAAATTAAAATGCATCTCGCTGAGGCTGACATAAATGTTTTTTTCTTTTGAACAGGAAGCAAATAATACGTCACGTACCTTTTCTGTCGATCTGTCCGTTTCCCTTTTTCGGCACAAAGAACAATGCATTTAATATTAGCTACAGAAAATAAATTCATTTTTTATCTTATTTTGTAGAAGAAAAATAATTGAATTACCTGAACAGTATTTCAAAACACAGCAGTAGACATTCCAGCACAGTGAGATGACCAGCACTAAGGTGAGAGGCCAAAAGATGAAATGTGCCTCATGTGGAATATTTTTAAGATCCCAGACTGGAGGAAAAAATGAATGTAATTAATTATGGATCATTTAATATAATCACATCACATAGCAACACTAAACGAATCCACTTTCAGACTCGTGTAAGAGAAGGAAAATGCACGAGGCGCATAAAACAATCCAGCAGGCACTTCGCCTTGCACACTGTTGTCTTTTAAGGCTTTGATTATCCTTCCCTCATCAAGTACTCCCTCTTAGACTCTCTACCATTTACGCCATGTGCGCTCAGTTCAGAGTTGACCTAACCGCACGCTGCGGGAGGAAATCGAGGGAGGATGCTCTGTCAGACGACACAAACATCAGATGTATCCCACTTGCACGGTGAGGCAACAGTAGCGACCACTTAGTTTCTATTTTTGAAATTATGTTTGGAGCACGCATTTCACTCACAAATACACACAATACCAGCAATCACTGCAACACCGTCGGCCTTGGTGTGTATTGTAGAGACTATGGTCAATAAATTATATTAATACGTGTGTATATATTGATGCATTAGAGGCGTAAGCTTCTACAGCGAACAGTCCAATTGGCGCTTGGAGAAACCACGCAAGGCCTTAAATTCTACATCTTAATCTGTAGATTTACACTCTGTTAAGTCGTCAGCAGCACAAGCTGTGGTTTTACGGAGATATTTTCATGCATGTATGTGCGAAATGTATAATTGCAAGGTTTTGTTGCAAGAATACGAGCTCAGCAAGCAGCATTTCCTACCTCAGAAACCATCATCTTCTCATACACCGAATAAACTCATTTAACCAAAGCCATTGTCATACCAGCATAAATTATTCACACTCTGTTTTGCTGTGCATCACATGATAGGCGTCCCACTCTTTTCCATTATTTACTCTGACAGGGTGTATTGGGTACCTTTACAAATGTCTGACGCGCAGACGAAATGTATGCACAACACTGAGGAGCAAATTGTGTCTGCGTAATTATATCTGATGATGATGGGCACTCTGCTGCAAATATAAGTAAATAACATGACATGAATATTTATGCTCATTCCGCGTCGATGTGCCACCTCATTACAATATGGAACAGGTTCTCCACACTGAGTTGTATTTTGCCTTTGGGCAAAACTGAACCGAACTAATTTACCCACCGAGAAATACTTAGACATGGCCTCTGGGGGGGGTTTATAGACTCCTTTCACTCAGCTGCAGTTTCATTAAACTTCCTGACCCCGTTGTTGCCACGGTAACATCATAAGAGTACTAGTATAATAATGAAGTTGTCAATAGATAGACAGCTTCAGTGTGACTCGTACGTACACGTGTGTGTGCGGGATGCTGATGTATGTCTGAGTGGGAGACAGATGCATATACGTAGGACCTTTAAGTTGACCTTTAGGTCCTTCTCTCAGACAGTTCACACATTCAAAAATAAAGAGAGATAGCAGAGATCATAGATTAAAGGTGTTACCGCAGCTTCTTTTTTAGGGTGAACACAGACTAACCGGGGCTGAAAATAGGCTGCAATAATTCTTAGATCTTTCTTTATGTGTTTCCACAGTCATCAGTTACTTAAATCTGCATTAATTGATTTTTTTTTGGACATCTCGACATAAAGCTGGCAAACGTGTCAGCAAAGCGGCTGCCACCTCGCACATTTAGCAGAGACATGTTATCGTTTAATTCCTTCTGACTGGTCAACATCTGATGTTGACCCACTTTTAAAGTTCCCCCTCCACCAGCTCCTAAAAGGTTTGGCCCCTCCACTGCCAAATGCACCACAGCGTTTTGCATGAAAATGCATCGAGCAAAAACATAAAAACGGGCACGGCAAAAGAAAGAACAGTAAAAACAGAAAAGCGGTCAATAACAAAACCAAAGCAGCAACACAAAAAAATATTGAGGTAAAGCGTGACAATAAACGACAGCTGCTCATGACACCTTTCTTGGTAGTTTCTCATTCGTCACTACACAGTACAAAGTGTCCCGGTGCAGCACGGTAAGGCTTATAAAACTAAAGAGCAGCCGCTGAAATGCAAAATCAGAAAGAAATGATGAGCATCTTTTGAAATTAGTTTGTTTAATCAACGCCGGAGAGTTCAGATGATCTCCTGGAGCTCCTCCGGTCGTCACACATATTCATCTAAATTTCCCTCATTGCACAGTTAATCTAGTCTAATGCACACATAAACCTGTAGCAGTAAGTAAAACTTGATGTAACTGGGTAAAACTGATTCCACTGTGTTTTAATGTGCAGCTAACAATACTAGCTCTCACTGTAAGAGTGTAAATACTCATAGGCTCTTAGTAACACTTCACAGTTTATAAACCACACTTAGAAGAAAGTTTTTGACTTACCCGATGTTTTATTACAGCCTGCCATAGTAATGAAGCTTTAAACGGACAGTTCTTTCTATATTATAGTAGTAATTCCTACTGTACCGTATCTCTGCTAAACACGACTACAGAGCCACTACTGTTGCATGTTTATGCTCCCACAGTATGATGCTACTCAACAGTGTTGTCAGTTGTTTTTCAAAGGACGGGGACAGGATGTGTGCTTTTGCAGCAAACCACAGACTTTTTTTTAGACTCCAGAAGCATCAGCGATAACTGCGAACCTGCTCTGAATATCAAGGAAAACTATTTTTTACAGGAGAACAAGTCATTGTGATGGTATTCTTCCACGAGTGCAACAATCAGTGCACAATGGCGAAACGAAGTGAGTGTGACAAATGTGAGATGCAGCAAATATAAAACTAACCACGGCGAAACATTTACCCTGAAACAAACTTCCCTATCAAACGTGGGATTTTATCATCCTCGCTGGAAATGAAATGGTTTAAAGTGACGTCTAAATTGAGTTCACAGGAACTATAAGAGGAAATAAGAGGAGGAATGAGTGGGTGGTCATGACGGGGACTGATTGTTGTACACTGGCCAAAAAAATTTAAAAAAAAGTTCCCACACTCTAATGTTTCGTTGGAAGGCCTTTAACTTTGATTACAGCACACATCCACTGTGGCATTGTTTCCGTAAACTCCTTCAATGTCACCAGATTTATTTCCATCCACTAGGGATGTGCGATATTTTATCGTTTACGATATATCGTCAAAAACATTCCCCACGGTAAGAATATGTCATCCCGCGATAAAAACGATAGATTTCCATTGATGACGTATATATGTGCGCGACACACTCACAGCCCAACACGTGTGGAATATTGACAAATTGACAATAGCGGAAGGTGGAACAGATACACCGGGAAGGAGGAGCTCGTTCCTAGACGAGGCTCCACCTTCACTATCTTCAACTGGTTTGGTTTTGTCTGATGTGGAGCAGCAATTTACAACATGCAAGGTTTGCAAACAAATATTGCAAAAAACAATTCAGACGAAACTTGCCAGTGCGCTACAGGCAAAAGGATTACGCTAAAATGGTGTTTATTTATCGTCATTTTTATTGTTAGCGTGATAAATAGCAGAAATTATCAGGATACATTTTTTTAGTCCATATCGCCCATCTCTACCATCCAGTGTTACATTCATTTTTCACCAACATCTTGTATTGATGATGGAGAGTCTGACCACTGCTCAAAGCTTCTCCAGCTCATCCCAAAGATTCTCAATGGGGTTAAGGTCTGGACTCTGTGGTGGAACAATCCATCTCATGCTCCCTGAACCACTCTTTGACAATCTGAGCCCCATGAATCCTGACATTGTCATCTTGGAATATGATCCATTGATGGAATAAGCTGCTCATTCAGTATATTCAGGTAGTCAGCTAATGAACCTAGACCTGAGCAACTGCAGCAACCCCAGATCATAGCACTGCCCCATAGCACAGGCTTGTACAGTAGCACGACGGAGCACGAAGTGAGGAGGGTGTTTAAAAGTGTTAACACCAGGAAAGCGGCTGGACCAGACGGGATTAGTGGGCGTGTCCTCAAAACCTGCGCCGATCAGCTGGCACCTCTGTTTACAGTGATGTTCAACCTCTCACTCAGACAGTGTGTGATCCCAACCTGCTTCAAGAAGTCCACAATAGTCCCTGTCCCAAAGAAACCACACCCCAGCAGCCCCCAACGACTTCAGGCCAATAGCCCTCACATCTGTGGTGATGAAATGTTTTGAGAGACTGATCAAGGCATTCATCACCTCCACACTGCCCACCACCCTGGATCCACTACAGTTTGCATACCGGCCAGACAGATCTACAGACGACACCATCGGAAACGCCGCCAAACTGGCCGGCGTTTCCGATGCCTGAGGGCAAAGACTGAGAGGCTGAAGAAGAGTTTTTACCCCCACGCCATCCGCCTGCTCAACTCTGAGCCTTAACCGGACTTAAATATCTGCACTTTATTCATGTTAAAAATAGCTGCTAAATACTTAATACTGTAAATACATGTACATATACAACTTCACTCCCTCTGTTAACCAGTCTATATTTCTATATTATTTTGATTCAGTCTATATTTCTATTCTTTTAATCTCTTATTTTTTAATTCTATATTTTATATTTTATTTCTCTGTTGGTGTTACTTCTCTATTGGTGTACATTACACTTATATTACTACTGTTTACTGTAGTATTTACATTCTTTTGTTACTACTGGTTACAGGTACAAAAATACATTTCACTGTGCATTGTACTATGAATAACTGTGCATGTCACAAATAAAAACCTATCTATAGACACTAGGCATGATGGGTGCATCACTTCGTCTGCCTCTCTTCTTACCCTGATGATTCTCCACTCTCCTTCCAGTTTTTAATAATGCCTTGGGCATTTCTTAACCCACTTTTAGTAGTTTCTTCAATCTCCTTAGATGTTTTCTCTTCTTGATGCATGCCAATGATTTGACCCTTCTCAAACAGACAAACATCCTTTCCACAACCACAGGATGTGTCTTTAGACATGGTTGTTTAAGAAATGAGAAGCTACTCATTGCATCAGCTGGGGTTCAACAACTTGTTGTCAGCTGGAAGATAATCACCCATGTAGTAATTATCCAACAGAAAGCTCGTACCTTCTTAGTGAAATCCAGGTGGCAACTTTTGTTTTTGGTGAGGCAGTAGGACTGTTTGAAACTGAAGCAAACCTCTCTAAATAGCTTTTATAACCTTACAGAAGGAAGAAGTCTACGGAGATTATGGAGCAGTTTGTGTTTGCAAGTCACATCCAGACTTCTAATCATGTTGGTGCAGAGATACGTTTGACTCCTCTCTGATTATTCCTGCCCCTAGTGAGTCCTCTCAACATCTGAGGATAAACTCAATTTGTTTGTCACTACTGTACCTATCTTCATCTGATGAACCACCACTACAAAGTGACCTGAGTCTGTAAAGAGCCTATGAGAATGACTGAAAAGGAAAGTCAAGAGGTACTGCATATGCTTTACGTGCTGTTGTTTTGGTATTCAATCCGAGGCTCAGCAATCAATCATTTGCTCCTTTCAAAACTGAACAAAACAAACACTCTTGTCTACTAATATGTGCAGTAGACCTACCAGGTTGTAGATGGGGATCATTTAAGAGCACAGACTGAGTGGAGCAGGTCGTGTGATATTCTGTTTATCACGTCGTTTTAGGGAAGTGAGATGGTGTTTAAATATCACCGGCAATCACAAAAGTCCGCCTAATTTATATGCACACTAGGTTGATGTTGTTTGTCCGTTTGCTGCTCACATTGTTCTTATAGCTTACAACAGCCACAACATTATGAACACTGACAGGAGTAGTAAATAATGACCATCTTGTGACAATTCACTTTTCTGCTAGTAAACTTTTAGACCTGATATTCATTCATGTGGATGTTACTTAGACATGTAGCACCCACCTAGACAAGACCAGGCACCCCCACCCCATAGCAATGACACTCCTTGATGGCAGCAGACATCCCCAGCAGGATGCAGCCTGACACAGACACAAATGCTTTAAGAACTACTTAAAAAGAGACGTGAAGACCGCAAGGTGTTGACCTGGCTGTTGAAAATAGGCTCAAAGTTGTTTGATATCACTATGACACTGTCATATCATCTATATAAAGGGCGAACACCTTAAAGTCTTGATGCTCAGACCATAAATAAAGCCTTGAATCTGCACAATAACAAGTTAGAATGTGCGAAATTCAAAGGAATTGTCTACGGAAACTTTGCACAAGGTGCTACTAATTCTTTTAGATGTGCGAAGTGTCACTGAAGCTTCGTGCATCATAATGGTTGTGACCCCATCCTGCTGACAACACCACAGAGACAATGTGGTCAATGAGGCAATGGCTGATATTTATTTTTAAAGTCAGCTGAGAGTTTTGGCCGAACATATTTTTGTCAGCAGAAGTGGACAAGCTCTAAATGTACTGATTTCTATTTTTGTTAAACTGCATGCACTAAGCTTCATGAGCTGAGCGTTCTCTTCTGTGCACTGGCCCCACATCTGAGAAACCTCAAAAACCACAAGTCGACAATAATTTTCCACTTTCAGCACAGTTCTGCTGATGCCTGAAACATGTTTACGAGTGGAGACTTTAATTTCTCAAATGATCAGGAAAAAGATTCAAATTGTCATTGTTTTATTTAACTTCCTCGTTGTTTCACAAAGGGGTTTATCCTATATAGCATGTCAGTATAGTTCCATCTCAGTATGCTTACTGGGCGTTGCACATGCTGCTAATATTTATTCTTGGAAATTATAGTGATGTGATGATGAAAAAGCAAATAGATCCCACGGTGTCTGAATTGTTACTTACACAGCAAAGTTTATTTAAAGTGAAAGCACTGACCATGCAGAAAGATTAGAAATCAGGACAAACAAGGACAAAGAAAGCAAACGGCAAAAGCAAAATTTGATTGGTAGCTTTCTTCCTTCTCTTTCTATGGCGACTCTAAGTTGCTGTTCTAACTATATGTATAGTTAAAATATGTGTTCATGTTTGCTCATTCTATTTTTATTTTATTCTAATTTTATTTTATTTCATCTTACTCTTTACTTGTGGTTCCACAAAGTGTTTGTATTTACGTGCGACTAGGCTACTGTGACTAAGCAGTTTCCTTTATCCCTTGTGCTAGCCTCTTACACAATCTCTGTCTGTCTGTCCAGTCACTTGGGGTCCCAGAGACCCCAAAGGTAGCACGAGGGTTATGGATGATTAATGTCTATTTACGTCTTACTCTTCAGGAAGTTTTCACATCATTGTCTGATTGTAAATGAACCACAACCGAATGATAATAACAACTCACCCTGCTAGCACTGTTTACTGTCTTCATCCACCTCAAATAATCTAGCATACAGTGATGCATATATAAAACAGATGACAGATTTTTTTATTATCATTATTCTTCTTCTAGTACACAGGAAAAATACTGGATATTAAGTCTAAATTGAATAATAATAATAAATAATGTGTTTTTTTATTTTTTAAACATCAGACATACTGTCTCTATTAATTTATTGACATACCTACAATGTTATTGTTTAGTCAGACTGCATATGTAATGGTGCATATTTTATCTTGTGTTTTTTTCACTTGTTTATATTTTTATATTATATTGCAAACATTTAAGACCTGTCTTAACTTTATCTGTCAATCTATTTATCTATATACACATTAGCATAACAAAAATGGTTTGGCAGACCACTAACACCTGATGCTGAACCCGATACGTGTAAAAATAAGCACTCAATGGAGGTGAATGAGTAAATAACTCGCGAGAACACAAATGTATTATCGCGAGACTGACACGGTGAGACGACGATGACGAGTCCCGGACAAAGATAATTTTCTGATTATCTGTCGATCTGGAAGGTACCATTTTAACGTCGGACACTTTAGAAGATGTGTAGCCTGATAAAAGCGGGTCAAATGTTGAGTTTGGTCAGTATTTAGCGAAATAATCTATGTTCTCGTTCACTTGTCTCTTGTCGAGTGTAACAATAACTTCCGCTACTCGCAGAAAGGGGCGGGGCAGTAGAGAACCCCACGTGACACCGAAACAGGAAGTAACTCTTTCAGAGCGCCGTCATCTTTCTGAAATGATTCAAGCCCTATGTTCAAGCCACGGCTGAAGCTGTAAACTATTCCCAGATCTGCTCAGACATCCCTCAGAGGCGGGTCTAACCTCCTCTTATCCCGCCCCCTGCTCGGCTGCTGTCCTCTCTTCTCCCAAACGCTGATGTGTTACTAACTTCAAGCCTTCAAGTCTGCAAAAATGTTCGATTTCGGATCAAAATTGTTGCTGCTTTTTCTCCTGGCATTCCCATGCGGATTAATATCCATCGGTAAGTCACTTTTTGTTTTTTAAACTTTTAGAGCAGGCGTTTTAATTCATCGTCCCGCTCCGGGAACAGTTAAAAACGTATTAGTGTAACATATTGACGTGGCATACTCACATAGCTGTACATGCAACTTTTCTCCACCGCTGCTTTTACTGCTAACACGAACATACTTACGAGTTATTCCTAATTCCGTCCACAGAAATAATAAATAAATAATAATAAAAAAGATGCCATGGTGCTTTATGCTTTTAATGTGAAATGAATGAAAACGATCGCTAAAAATCAGCTGTTGAGTCATTTATAATACAAAACAATAATTAAATGCAGATGGCGCAAAGATGAATTTAACTTTTTGACTTTTAGGGATGGTTTTTGTTGCAAACAAAGTAAATAAAGTGTATGCAGCAGCAGCAGCAGCAGCATAGCGGCGCCCTCTTGCTGGGACACGTCACCATAGATAAGATGGTAACTTGTGTTTGGGTTTGATCACTACGTTAAACCTCTTACATACATTACAATGAGAGCTTTTATTGTGTTGCTCCAGCTCATTTAGTTTGTCTGCACACATGGAAATAACATGACTTATACATTTACACTTCTAGTGTGTAGGAATTGGACTTTAAAGTCATTCTAACTTTAATATTTGACCCCTTGCAACCAGAGCCACATTTACACATGTTTTTTATTTTATTTACTGGAAATAGGGATGAGCAATTTGTTGTTTGGTTCATTGCCATCATGTTAATAAAATGGATAAGATGATTCATGCAACTCGCACTCAGCTGAAGAAGGTCAATGGACAAATGATCAAAATCTTGAATCTGAAAGATCCCATGCAGCCGGACATTAACCCCTGTGTGTCCTCTGACCTTGCAGGCCACGTCTCTGCAGACCCAGACTCTGCCGAGGACGCCGCCGATGACTCGGATGCTGCAGTAGATGAGGAGGAGGAGGAGGACGACGAAGAAGAGGTGCTCGTCGAGGAAGACCAGATACAAACTTCGGTACGTGCGGGATCTTTGACCGTGTGGTGCTTGGGCGAGAGCTGAAGAGGTTTTTAAATGATTTCATTGTTGCTGTGCTCGTCGCCAGGAAGGAGACGAAGACGAGTCTGATGAAGCCGCCGATAAACAGTTTACTGCTCACGCTGATGCCGACACGACCATCGTCTTTACCAGAGGAGAAGGTGATCTTCTCGTTTTTTAATTTACATTTTGTTTGCCTGTGAAATATTTTCATTGTATGTGTTATTTAATTATGTCCCTTCACATCATTTCATTTAGACTTTCCTGCCAATGAAATCGTGAGGTTCCTGGTGGGTTTCACCAACAAGGGAAGTCAAGAGTTCACTGTTCAGTCCCTGGAGGCCTCCTTCCGTTACCCCCAGGACTTCCAGTTCTACATTCAGAACGTAAGTGTGCCCTGAAGTAACCTTCAAACGTTGCTCCACGTTTGACTTTAATTTAATCAGTGAAACAGTGGCGCAGTAATCAGCTGGTTTGCTCACACTTTGAGATTATCTTTCCTTCATGTTTCAGAGGGAGAAACGGCTTATAGTAGTATTAGAAAAAATATCCTTCTGAGTGACTTAAAATAAAAAAAAACATGCAAGTAAATCAATATTTGTTTTAATTGTGTAGATGTGCGTTCTCATTCATTATTTTTCCATGGAAGTTTACATAGACAACGGCTCCCAGCCTAAACAAAATGGTCTAAACTTCTTTCACATCTGCCAGAAATATGACAAAAGAATAAAATTTACTTCTAATTTTATTGACAACACTAAATTAGAAGATGACCGGGACAGACTGAGGATGACCCACATTTTCAGCACCGCTGCCCGTGCGAACAACTTGTTGTTTTGCCACCTCAGTGTTTCTGTGCCTCCACTGAACTTGGCACGTCACCCGATGATTACCTCATGTCTGACAAACATGTGCGGAAAGATTCACATTCATTTGACTCTGAGAGAGATGATCGGATCGATCTTTTATGTGGTCATCGGGTGCTGCTGTTTTCCTGTTGAGTGAAACAGGAGCTTATCAAACCACCCAAACACAGAAATTGTTTAGTTCAAGTCTTGGTTTTGTTGTTGCACTACAGACTGTCAAAGTGTGTTTGTGTTTGCAGTTCACAGCTTTGCCCCTGAACACTGTGGTACAGCCGCAGGCTCAGGCCTCCTTCGAGTACTCCTTCATCCCAGCTCAGACCATGGCCGGACGTCCATTCGGTCTCGTTATCCTCCTCAGCTACCTCGACGCTGAGGTAAATACAAACGTTTTGTCTTGGAATAAAAATGATTTCTGGGTTATTATGTCTGACAGTGACTTTCACAGTCCACCCTAATGTTTTTGTGAACCTGAAGAAGCCTGCATGATTTTTTTTCATTTGTGTGTAACTGAGAATACAGGTGGCTCCTCTTTCTCATAGTTTCACTGCTTTTCCCCAGACTATTAACAAATGCTGAGTCATTTTAACTTGATATTTTTAAGTAGCTGCTCCTAAAACTTTTTTTCTGGGTCTGTTTTTCGCCAGGGCACCGCGTTCCAGACTGCCATCTACAACCAGACTGTCACCATCATTGAGAGAGAAGAGGGACTGGATGGAGAAACGTAAGGCTTTCATGTACATCCTACTCACTGTCAGTGAGTTACGTACGTAGGATAGAATCCAGATGAGGAGTTTTCTCTTACCGTCGTCCCGGAACGACTCGAGTTAGGGTAGTAGCAAATCAGCACAGTTTTATAAAATATTGCAGAACACAACCGTCTATTTTATTTGTCTCATCATTTCGAATACCAGCTCTCCCAGATAATCACAGCACATGTAAAAACCTGCAAAAAGGAGGAGGTGTGAAATTGGCACAAGGGGATTAGCTGTCAGGATTGTTCTGGTGGTGTGAGACGCGCAAACTGTCACCAACAAATTAGTCCAGCAAAAAGAGAAAAAAAATAAAAGGTTTTGGAAGAACATTTTGATAAAACCGATCAGACTAATTGTTATTTACTGTTTAAACATCAGTTCTGTTTTCATTTGCAGCATGTTCATGTACGTGTTCCTGGCTGGTCTGGTGGCTCTGATGCTCTTTGCCATGTACCAGGTCCTGGAGACGAGGACGGTACGTGTCTGCGACGGGATGACGATTCAAATGCTAACAACTGCCGTGTTATTTTTCACCTTAAACGGAGTAAGCTGGGTAGAACAAACCGTGAGATTTCTTCTCGTCTGTGTTTTGCAGAAAAAGAGGATTGCTGTGAAAATAGAGAAGGGCACCGGTGGGATAAATGACGTGGACATCAGCTGGATTCCTCAGGAGACCCTCAATGCCATGAGTACGTCCATTTTTTATCCGCGGCTGTTCAGAAATTACACTTTCAACAACTGTTTTAAACGGGAAGCTGTGGTGTAGTGGTTAGAGGTGCAGCTTGGGACCAAGGGGTCCCAGGTGTCCATGGCTGAGGAGCCCTGAGCAAGCGTCTAACCCCCAAATTGTTTGAACAAATGGATGGAACTGAAATTTTCCCATTGCGGGACAATTAAGGGTTAAAATTATTTATTTGTATTATTAATTATCATGAGGTGATGATTTTAGAAGCGTCCTTCTGTCTCTTATCTTTACTTCCTGTGTTTACAGACAAGGCTTCCCCAAAAACATCGCCACGGAAACGAACCAAGAGGGCAGCCGGGACAGACCAGTAAACCTACATCGTCGCACAGTCCATCAGACTTTCACTCTACAACATCCAGGATCTGTTTTATTATGGAATTCAGTTTTCAGCCCGAGTTACGAATTTTAGATGCTCGCACGGATCCCTGCCTCCTCTCGGCCTGAGAGTGTGACCGTTTAAACACTAAGGACTGAACTGTAGTTCATTTTTTAAGGGACTTTTTTTTTTATCACTGTGTGTGTCTGTGTGTGTGCGAAACACGATAAAAATAAAATAAAATAAACCAAAAAGTAATTAAAATTAAACGAAAAGTGACGTGGAATAAACTGCCCTCTGACAGAGAGCTGAATTACCTCCTCCAAAATTCGATTTTCATGTGCGTCATTAAGACAAAATGTATTTTCCGTTGTCAAACCGTGAGTATTTTGTTCTCATTTCACCTGAACACCGTCGTGCCTCATGCTGTTGTTACGGCGCCCTGCAGAGACGTAAAGCGATAGATGCAATCGATTAAAAGACTTCCCACCGATGGCCCTCTGGTGCTAACGCAGAGTCACAAGAGGTCAGGGTTTTTTTTAAAACTGTGATTAACAGACTTGTCATAGCGGGGCAATGGCAGCTGCAAGCACAAGCATTCAAACAGTGTTATCTCTGTGTTTTCTTCTACCTGGGATTTTTCTGTTAGAGCATCTTAGTGGGTCCAGTCTTTTTCAGGTTGTACACCATTATTTGTGATGAAAAAAAAAACAATAAATGGGTGAACAAAGTGGGTTTTGTTTCTCTTGGAAACATGACACATAATCATGTCTGCCTTGTTCTTCCAGCTTGTGGTTCCTGCAGTAACATGCTGCTGTTTAAGAGTCGATCTGTATCGGATAAACAGATAAAGTATAACTGTATAATCAGGTGATGGAAACACCGCCTTGAAACGGCAACTGAGCTCGGATAGCGGTTTGCTGGGACACGTCACCTTGTGTTTGATTCATTCATTCATCTTCTGAAACTGTAACTGCTGTGTACTGTGTGGAGCCCATCCCGGCTGTCATCAGGCGTGAGGCAGGGTACCCCCCAGACAGGTCGCCATTCACACTTGTTAGGGAGGAATTTGTGGTGATGCCGATGAAGAAGAAGAAGCACCAGAGTCCTGTATGCTGAAGGAGTTTATTTCGGCTTGATCAAGGAGAACAGAAGATTCGTCATCACAACATAAGTGCATGAGTACACCTCATTTCTAAGGGACAAACAGTAAACTCAAAGTCTAATACTAAGAAGGTGGACCGAGGCAGGGGGAGATGTGTCAATATCCCATTGGTTATTGTACATAAACATGAAGATAAGGAGTCACACCAACTAGGAAATACAAATTGTCAGACAGTGACGGAGGACATTACCATCTAAAGCTCGGTTTATGCTCGTCCGTATCCCTCCATACGCAATGCTGCTGCGTTGTTGCGTCGTGCTTGCATCGTGTTTGCGTGCACCTCCCCAATTTTTTAACTATTGCTCTTAACTGTTAACTGTTGCCGGTAGTATTCCCTCACCACAACAACAACAACACCAGCATTTTCATTAAAGAACAAACGACAAAATGAACGACATCGAGGAACGTGTCGCAGAGGAAATCAGGAAGTACGAGCGCTTGTACAACCCGACTTATAAAGATTACAAAGATGGCCAAATGGCACGCAATTCGTGGAGGGAAATTTCCCTTAATGTGGGGCTGTCTGTCCTATTGATAGGTATCGCCCCCTATTGTTCTGGCGATGAATTGCTTTGCAACGTTCACCAGCCGACGGAGAACTTCAAAAGGATTCACCTCTGCGTCAATCCGTCTGCGTGACCACGGCGTACACCGTCGGAGGAGCATAAGTCTACCTTAACTCTACAGCTGTGTCTGTGGACAGCCAGACAGTGAGATTTGGCGTGTTCCTCAGAGAGAAAATAGCGAAGAGAAATTATTCTCTAACAACACCCGCACTCACACCTACGGCCAATTTAGAATCACCAATGAACCTAACCAGCTTCTCTTTGGACGGTGGGAGGAAGCTGGAGAACCCAGAGAGAACCCACGCAGACACAGGGAGAACATGCAAACTCCACACAGAAAGGAACCAGTTGGCCAGTGGATTCGAACCCGGAACCTTCTTGCTGACTATACATTTACACTTATAGTGAATAGAAGATGGACTTAAAGTCATTCTGAACTGAATATTTGACGCCCTGCAACCAGAAAACAAACGGTCCACTGCCACATAAACGAAGCAGCACTGAATGAATCACCTGACCTCAGACGGATTTAACTGATGCAGATTAATTCAGCATTTTAAGACCAGACATTCACAATGAATTAACAGCAGCCTCTTAAAGTGTTTATTATCACCTTTAATGCTGCAGGGCTCTCTCTCTCTTTTTTTGCTGCAGCCGGCTCAGTTATGACTAATTAGCAGGTAATTTACCTCAGTTGGTGAACAGTGCATTAAATAAACAACAGGGAATTGACATTTAGAGAACGGAGCATAAATATGTTTTATGTGAAGAAGACCTTGTAGTGAAGGGTTCACACTGGGAGATGAGACGGGAGATAGAATTTGCAGCCTTACAGTGGAAGATAGAAAAAGATGGTGCTGGGTTGATATTTCAAATCTTTATTGTCCGGGGTCAACTTAGGTTACACAAGCAGTATTTTCTAATTTGCATATTTGATATCGGTGTGGGCGTACTCTTAATTGTAAGCATTATGCAATGGACATGTTCAATTCCCTGATAATTAGCACATAACTTTGCATAATGTCATAGGCCCACATCTCTCCAGGCAGCTTTAAAATAAAGCGATACCAAACTGTTTGTTATTATTATTCGGTTACTGATTCTTACGTCGTTGCTTGTGCACATTTGCCATAAATTCAACTTATCACAAATCGTAGAGGCCTGCAGTTTCAGTCTTCGCTGTCATTAAATAATGATGTATCTATGATTTATAATTGATCTCAGTTCCGACTGATCTGAACTTTTGCAAAGAGCATATTCATACATCCTTAGTTTATTAATAAGTGGGAAAAACAGCCCGTGCATCCATCCGGGATAGATGGTTCTCTGTGGAAGGACGGGGGACACTCTTTAGACTTAAAGGACATTTAGACCGGAGGTTTGGAAGAGGAGGAAAAGAAGCCAGAGGCGAAGGAGAGGCGGAAAGACATGTAATGTGTCGTCCATTTAAAACACAGGCGTCAAATGTGTCCCCAAAACAGTTCATCCACATTGATACGACATTAATCTGTGCAACCGGTGTAATTCTTGTGTTTTTGTTTTTGAGAAGAAGGGAGGAGACTATATCATGACAAAGATGAACAACAAATGATCCGCTTGACCTCACTCAAGCGAGCCCCACATGGCAAGAGGGGGGCCTTTATAGACACACAGGGTTCCCCGAAAAAGGAACGCAGGCTAACTGAGGTTCCACCTGAGGAGGACGTGTTAGTGGACGTCAACAGGAAACAGCAGAGGGACTTACATCCACTAATCATCAGTGGCTCTGAGGTGGAAAGAGTGGACGCTTTCAGACACTTGGAGTGACCATCTCACAGGACCTGTCATGGACTCATCACCTGAACACCACGGTGAAGAAGGCCAGACAGCGTCTCTACCTCCTCAGACGCCTCAGAGACTTTAAGCTCCCTCTGAAACCGCTCAGGAACTTTTACACCTGCACCATCGAGAGCATCTTGCGTGGGAGCGTCACCGTCCGCATGGGAAACTGCACCAGGCAGGACTTTGTGGCCCTCAAAGGGATGGTCCTACTGCCATAACGCCGGCATCTCTGCTGCCTGAAGAAAAAGACTATCCACATGCCATCCGTCTGTTCAACTTGACGCCTTAAACTGGACGTAAATACCACTGCACTTTAGTCACATAGCTGTTTTCAATACTGTAAATCTGTGTATATATACGAGCTAAATTTACATTTCAAGTGTACGGTCTATATTTAATTTTATCTTTCTCAGTTTTATATTTATATTCTGTGTGTTACGTGCAGTTATTACTGTTTTACCGTAGTACTTTTTTACTACTGGCTGCAGGTGCAAAATACATTTCACTGTGCATTGTACTATGTATAACTGTGCATCTGACAAATCTCATCTTATCTTGTGCATAACCCTTGTTACGCTAATTACAGGCAGTTATCTGGACAATACAGACCCTGGATATGTGAGTTCAGGATGGCACTACAGACAGATATTCCTTATAAAATCCCAAACTCTTCACCAGTCATTGAGAACTACTTAAATTACCGGTGAAACTATTTTATCAGAGCTCAAACAAGTCCACTTGCTTTAGTTTTAGGGTTATTTTATGAACGTACCTTGACCTGGACGACTGAGAACGATTTTTTTTAAACCACATAATTCAACTTTAGACACACCATCATTAATTTAAACGGTGTCCAATTTTTGGCTAAATTAAAGGATTATTTGAGGTAATCTGATCTAATCTCTGTGCGCATGCTGTAAAATGATGTCATGATAAAATAAAATAAATAAAAGAAGGTCCCTGTGATGATCTAACCTGTGAGGATGAGGCGTTCAGGGTGCAGTGAGCAGGACGGTGTTCCTGGTTCCTGCTCGGTGAGGGGAGGTGAGAGCTGTCCGGTGCTGAGGGGTGGGTACGGAGGGAGGGGGGGATGAGCTCAGCGCGCGCCAGGGGGCAGGTAACGTCAGCAGTCAGCGTCCGGAGCAGGGAGAGACCGAGCACACACACACACACACACACACACACCTACCAAGTATCCCCGCTTAATGACTGACACACACCGGCTCGCGTTAAGAATGGGCAGCTGATGGGCTCGGTGTGACTCTGCCTCCTCCTCCTCCTCCTCCTCTTCTTCTTTCTTTTTAATTTTAATTTCTTTTTTTTTAAAATCCGATCCCTGAGCGCCTCGATCGGCAGCTTCCGCGCCCTCCTCTCGGGCTTGAAATGGGATGATATGGGATTTTTCATGTCGACGAAGATCGGAGGGATCCTCGCCTTTATCTTGGGTAAGATAAGCTCCACCGTTGCTCTGATAGAGGCTGCGGGCCACTTGGGATGGTCTGACACAGATAGGAGCCTCTCGTGTTTTTATTTATTTATTTATTTATATTTATTTTATCTCCCTGCCCGCATCGATGCTATGACTGTATCTTTATTTATCTCCATCGGTGTACCATGAGACCTGCACCGTGGCCAGCTGGTTTGTCTTGTAGGTGCACCCAGGCAGGATATATACTACTGGTATTTAGTGAGTCTGCTTTTGGATTTACCTAAAAATGCATTTACCTAAAAATAAAAAAGGAATAAAAGCCTTAAAATCCAACTTTTATTAATATTTAATGTTTCAGATTTAACGTTTACTTGCAAATTCTGCGGAGCAGAGCTTTGCAAACCATGTGGAAGAAATGTGGGGGCTGTAGTGGTCAGGAAACATCTGCTTCACATGCTGCTGAATACTCACATCTGTCTAAAGTTCAGACGGCAGGACTGTTAATGCAAATGCATCAATAATAACAGAGCAGAAAGTGAGTTTTTGAACAGAAGATGCAAAGGGAAGGGTGTGGAACTGGGTTTGAATCCTGACAAGGAGTGAATTAACCACAACAGACGTGTCCACTTGAACGCGTTCATGCTGTTCTCTCTATCTGTCTCTGCCTGTTTTGCAGTATTCCTGTCCCTCAGTGCGTCAGGAGGAGACTCTCCGGATGTGAAGTGCGAGAACATCTACAAGGACTTCTCCGAATGTGTCCTGGAGCTGGGGGAGAGCATGGACAACTACCAGGAGAACGTGACCAGCGAGAGCGGAGTGGCAGCCGTGTGCAGGTGACGATGACTTCTATTAGAGTGAGTGAGTGAGTGCATGAGTGAGTGCATGAGGGAATGAGTGAGGGAACGTCCGGCCCTCCGTGCGTGGACGCCGTGGACGTCCTCAGCAAACGTTTTATTTGTCATTGCGGCTGATTAACCAGGGAGGAGGATGATGCAGGCAGCGAGAAACCAGATTTGATTTGTGCGCACATAATTGGATTGCAGTGGAGTCCGTATGAAATGACTGAGTGCAAACAATAACATATGCACCTCATAGGAAAATACTGGAGAGGAAAGAGCAGATGCCGTGATCTCAGAGGGAGAATAGAGAAATGAATGGTGCTGAGACACTGAGGCGTAGTACTAAATTATTTATGACTTTGCTGCAGCAGTAATGAAATTCCAGGGAGGTTTTTTGTCATTGTTACTGCACGCGCTCCACGAGCCCAGCACACTGTAGCCTACTGAAGACAAAGATTTACACTTTAGCCTCCTGCTGGAGATTGCCCACATGCAGCATCATCTGTGATATTGTTTCTCTCACGGATGCCGGTTGCCATGGCAATTAAAGCTCTGGCCCAGCCGCCTTGAGTGATAGATTATTGGCAGGCGACTCAATCCACACGTCCCTCCCCGCCTGCTGCTGTGGCGGACGGATTCGGTCACACATGGCGTTGACATGGTGATGCTTTGTTTGCCACAGCCACTGGGAAGCCTTCCACACGTGTGCCCTCACCGCGCTGTCCGACTGTCAGGAGGAAGTCAGCTCCATCTGGGAGACTCTGAGGCAGGACTCCAGGAAGATACGCTTCCAGGGAAGTCTGTTTGACCTGTGCAGCCCCAGCTCCTCCCCCGGTACCAGTTCACCTCTCGTTGCCCTTGCTCTGCCTCTGGTGCTGGCTGCAACCACCGGGCCCAGCTGGTGCTCTGTATAGACGGAGGGTGAGGAGATGGGAGGAGGTGGAGGAGGTTCTTCTCTTCACCCCGGGGTTCAGTCTTGAGTTCAAACTTAAAGCCAAGGATTTAAGAGGGACACATGTTTTCAAAGGAGCCACAGATGTCTCTGGTAAGCCAATCAATAACGTTTGAAATCCTCTCAAATAGCTTTTTTTAAATTATTTCCTTATGTCTATAAACTGCCGAAAGGAGCAGAGAAAATGTCCAATTTAACAATCCAGATTAAAGCCTGATCATCTCTGGAGCCAGACACCTGTGGCTCTGGGTTACTCATATACAAGGGGTGGACACACTATCACATATATCTGTACAATATAATGCAATCCAGCACAGCCTGCAGTGTATACCTCTGTGTAGATTATAATGTAGAGCTCTTAAGGTCACTTTTAAAGCAGTTCTCGTGGAGTTGGTGTATTACAGTATAAGACAGTGAGGTGTTTCTCTTATTGTGTCCACCCCCTGTTCCATGCATTGTTTAGATTTCGTCGTGACGGCCCAAAGGGACGGTTTGACATTCTAGTTAGCGTTAGATTAGAAAACCCATCACACTTTCGTGTAAATACGAAGCTATAGCCCAGCGTTCACGCGGCTCGACGTACGGTAAAATGGGATTTTGTTACCTGCACCGAGGAGCTGCTGGCTTTAGCATCGTATCTATCGATCAAATACGAGCCACGAATTTAATGAAAGTGTCAAACTGCTCCTTTGATTAGGAGCTACAGTGTGTGTTAGCACCCAGTTTAATCTCTAGTGAGTTTGTATGAACACAGTCAAGCGATGGTTATGTGATTATCTATCGTGTTACAAGAAAACAGGAAAGGGGCACTTCACCAATGCACAGCAGCAATAATACACTTGGCAAAAAGTGATAAGGAACTGTTAACTCACTCGTCATTTAGCAGATATTTTCTTACTAAATTAAGTTAAATGAAATCTAGACGGTGCATCTGTGAAACGCCCCTTTGACTTGTTTTAATTTGTAGTAAATGTTGTAGTTAAGTGACAATCAAGGAACTTGTACACAACCCCTTACCCTTCCTCCTTCCCCTCCCTCTCGGCGACACTTCGGCCCACCGTGGCTGATCTTGCACGGCTGCTATAAGACACCAAAAACACACAGACATCTCTCGTCACATCCAGTCCATGCTTTAAGTTCAGTCACAGCTGCCTGCTGACGTCTGAACGGTGTCAAGTTTGCAGGTTTCTGTTGTGGTGGAAAGGAAAAAACAACCCACATGCAGTTAACATGATATCACCCGTTGCTAAGTGTTTTCGGATACAGATGGAGATTGGCTTTTACGTGTAGTCACGATACAAATATATTATATTCTTTAAAAACTGATATGTGAGAATTAAAGGTGCAGTAGGCAACTTTTATAAAACTAACTTTCTGTCATATTTGCTGAAACTAACCCTATATAGGCTACTTTCAGAAACATCCTAACCTTGATTTGTCCTAAAGTTGACTATTGCTAAATATTTTTACCTAAAGTATAACGGACTGTATCGTTGTACTTTAGGTCAAATTATTTAGCAATAACGAAGGGTATTATAAAAACTATTTTGTTGTTCTTACGTCGGTGTGTTCCATGCTAGTTTGTTTACTCGCGCTCTCTCGGTTCTCTGCTCATGCGCAGTATTCCAGGGTTTATATGCACGCGCTCTATCGTGCACAGCTCTCCCTTGTCGGGGGGCGGGGCTTGCGAGACCGTTTTGGGCTTTAGCGGAAAGGGGGGGAGGGGCTTAGAAGTTGTCGATGTTCAAATTTTTTGGCAAAGTCCTGGATTTTCGCAATCCTGCCTACTGCACCTTTAACCTAGCTAAAACTGAGAATCTGTAGGTTTATGTTTTTGACGTCCTCCACAGCTGCCATCCTGACTTGTCACAGCACTGGAAGCTATAGGGGTATTAATAATTAGCTGCATCCCACTTAGTGGATGTTCCTCTTTTGTGTATGTTTGCCAGCTGGGACGGTTAATGGCACCATTAACACACCTGCACTTTCCTTACTCTGACAAGTCAAGACGCCTGCCGTGATAAAAGCAAAGGTCTGTTTACGTAAACTGAAACCTCAGACTTTAGCAGTGTTAGCCACCTAATAAATTGGCAGTTTTTGGTGTATTTCATGTTATAATAACTGCAATTAATCAATAAGGATGTGCAGTTATGTGTAAGAGCAAAGCTGGGAACTGCTGTAACACGAGAGAATGCCCCGTTTTTGCCAAATATCCGTATGTGTCTATGCTTTTGTGTTTTATACTATCAAGATAATGCATCGTATAATTGCTCACACATCAAATAAGACGTGTAACTCTCTGATTAACTGTCAATCAGGCATGTTTTTGGACAAACCTGAGCTTAAATTTACAGAAAACCTGCACAAAAGACAAAATCTGTTGCAGCACGACTCCCATCAGTCCCACTCATTCGACTCATTCAGCAAATGAACCTCTTGAGATATCAGTAATTGTAAAGCCCCCCCCCTCCTTTTTTTTTTACAAGTCTTTTGCTGGAAACATATTTCAGTTTTCACTCTCACTACAATAACCTCCCCTTCAATTTCACAGCGAATGAGAATGCTTGAGGTTCAGCTCGTCCCGTGCTGTACGCCGTACGTCTTGCTTGCGTGTCAACGTTTGCACATTTCCTTCCAACGCCGACAGTTTCTGTGTTCCTGAATGTTTTATTTTTCCTTCCCATCTCCTAGTGCATGGTCATTTTTTTTCCTGTGGCGATGGAGTGTGTTAATTTTACCTTGGGAAAAGTGTACAGTGGTCTTGATCTGTGCATGAAGTTAGGCTATAGTTCCCCGGCGTAACAGCATCCTTTGTTATGCAGATTTCTTATCCACACGCCCTCCACCCCATCTCCCCCTAAGCCCATCAGCATGTTTGTTCTTGCCGTTTCTGTTTATTTTTCAAAGTGGTAGCGTCATCCATCGTGTGTGCGGCGGTGACGATACGAATCATTCGTCCTCCAAGCATGAGCAATATAAAATCACTTCTTTAGGAGAGGACGGTGATCCCTTCATATTCTGTCAGCGAAAGCATGAAAATGATTGTGACCATGAGCACTATATACCATCAGTATGCATCCTAGTGACGGTTTTAAACATGGAAGGAACTCCTGAATGTAAAATCAAGTTCTGTGCCCGTGTGGTGTTTTTCTTTTTCTTTCAGTTCACAGATTTAAAAGTACAATATTTAAATGAAGCAATATATGGGACAGTATTGTGTTTGTAATAATAAAGCACCATGTTTGAAGAATACAGCATCTGTGTGTGTGTGTGTGCGCATCTCTTTTAGGGAAAAAGACCCAGAACCACAAAACAGTGGAGCGTTTAATCGATGCACAGTCGCAGGGCCGTACAACTCATTCACTACAGCGTTTCTGTTTTTCCCCCAAAGCAAAGTGTTAGTTTTTTTTTTAGAAACTCGTTAGCATTTTCCCATCTGCTCCTCTCCACCTGGACGCTTCCCCGCGAAGGCAGAGGTGGATGAAAATGAGGGATCGTGGCCCGGGGTGGAAAAACCTCCACAGAAGCAAAGACGTGCACGTGGAGAGTCCTCTCATTAGTCGACCCGAGTTTGACATCTGAAGCGCTGTGGCCAATTATTTTCCTCCTCTGCAGTTTCCTGTCTGAGAGCTTTCTGATCAGCATTGTGTTTTATTAAAACGAACACACCAGAACGGCTCGCCGCTGACAGGCCCACGTGTTAAAATCTTAAGAAAGGTGGAAAAACAAATAAATGCACACCTGGAGCTTCCTGCGCCAGAGGCTGGGCAGAGGATTTAATGACATGAATAGGTCCATCTCTCGAGTTCTTTGAGTTTAAATACATTATGAACAGACGTGTTAAAAGAAAACAAAATGCGGTATTGGGAAATCTTTCCGATCAGTCGTTGTAAGGAATAATGACAGACTTGAAGAATTAGTTTGAGTTTTAACACAGTATAAATAAATACTCTGACATTCTGGGGGTACGAACGCTTATTCACCTTCTTTCCTATAATAGATGAGAAGCCAGACGCTGCTCTGTTGTCTGTAAGGCCTACATGATGCTACAGCTAGCAGCTGGTTAGCTTAGCCTACACGTAAAGACTGGAAGTGGAGTGAAACCAGCCTGATTCTTTCCAGATGTGTCACCTGGACGAGGGCGTCTGATGCTTGAAACCCCTGATGACACCAGTAACATCAATGACCCTTAAAAGCTCCCTAATTAGCATGTTCTAATTTCATTCATATGAAAAGCACAAATCTTTGGTCAGACAACCAGTCTTGCTAATTTGTGTATTTACTCTTTAACAAGCCCTGCCCACCTGCGTGCTGTAGCTTAACAGTCATTTGAACTCCTCATTTGCCTTTCACCTCTTTAATATCCTCCCTTGATGCATAATTTGTATTAATATCACACTGCATAGTCCACACTACCAAAGCTGCAATGGTTACCAGGCCGCTAGAGCAAGAAATACGGGTATGTATTACAGGAGCTGCAATAGATTAAAGATTAAAAAAATCCAAACCGGGTTTTAAAAGCTTCCAGAAACGATCGGCGGTGCACATCTCAGGACTTATCGCATCACATCCCCCCTTGAGTTTCATAAACAAAGACGCAGCCTGCTGTCAGAGCGCAGCTGGTGGCTGACAAACAGCCCCCGAAGTGGTCTAACCGTCTGCACAATTCATCACGACACGGAGAGATGAGAACCGAACGACGCTAGCTCTGCGAAAAGCTGCAAAAGCTCGACAGGAAAATAAATATATGGGCGCGCTATCTGGAAAAGGCAAAGCTAAGCCTGATTCTGTTACCACTGACGGGTCACGCGTTGAGATTATACACTGGGGTTTACAAAACGAGTGTGCATCTGAAAACGCCCTTTTTAAAAACACAAAATGTGCTTTTAGAAGCAGCTAAAAGAAGATACGGGAAGGTTATGTTGCATGCTTTGCATTTCTGCCTTGCAGTGAGAGCAACTTTTAGCAACGGAGCACAAAGAGAGATGGAATAAAGTCTGAAAATGAGGGAATGGGATCAGCACATGTACGTGCCGTATCCTGACATAAAAATCAAAAAGGGGAAAAATATATATATATCTACAGTCGTCAGGTTTAAAGAAGGTTGTAAACCGATGTTTGCATCTTAATATGCTACAGGGTTAACACTGTCCAACATTTAGTGGACAGCTCTGAATAAATATCTCCAGTTCGTCTAGTGAATCACTTGATGAGAAGATGTGTGTCGGTCCCGCGTGTATGCCGACGGAGGTTCGTGTCCCTTTTGGTTTCTCCAAAAGCGGAGCGAGTTCCTTAACCCTCCGCAGACATTACAGCGCAGTGCCAAACAGATTTCACAGGTTCGATTTGGGTCCAGTATTGACCGGAATCGCCCTGAGCTCAGTCCGCATGCACAGGTACTCTCCGATCACGGCCATCAGCGCCATGCAGGCCACGTTGACGAGCCACCAGGACAGGGCGGCTGGGAGGTGAGAATTGTAGATCCAGCAGCCGATCATGTGGAAGAAGTGCACGGTGACGGTGAAGTCCAGGCACTGCTTCCCCCGACGGATGAAGAACCACAGACCGAGGGCACTGACGGAATAACGAGACAGAAAAAAGGTCATGTTACCTGAGGCGTTTGTGTTTTAGATACGACTCGAAGTGAATGTTTTTTTTCCTAGTGTAAACGTTCAGATCGATGTTGCACAGATGTGAATAAATCCTCTAAAAAAGAAAAAAAAGAAATAGTTTGCTTCGTGACATGCTCAACGAACAGTTCACATCTGATCTGGAAGACGTTTCTCACCAGGTAAGAGAGTTCAAGATGAACGCCATCATCGAGAGCCGGCCCTGCAGCGATGCAAAACCGAGCGCCTGTCAAAGCAGAGCAAATATTTAAATGGCACTTTGGGAATAAACCAACACAAAACAAAACAAAACAAAAAAAAAACAGTTTGCAAGCTAGTGTTGGGAGAATACTGCAGCAGCCCTTCCAGTGTACGGAAAAACTGTATTAGAGAGACGTGTTTGGGCTTGTGGCCTTCATCTGAATCATGGGTGAGCAAGTATGACTGCTGTGAGTCATTCATTCATTCATTCATGAGTCCATCACCGGTGGTTTTATTTTATTACGCTAGTTTAATGGTCTGCTTCCTTGAGATTTCAACTTAGTAAATAATTTAGCTGTAAAACCTAGTGTACACTAATAGGAACTGGCAGCTGGAGTTGGACCGATCACGCACGTTGTCATCACACTGATTTTCATCTTTTACAGAAATAAAGTAGTTATTAGCGGTTGCTAATGGTCCAACTTAGGGCTGGGCGATAAAGCGATAACGATATATATCGCGATAGACACGTGGTCGATATCAATAGAAAATACGTTCGATTTCACTTGAACTTCGTTAGAGAAAAACAGGAAGAAAACTTCAAGCCACAACTGCAAGTCATTCTGGGGGATGTAGGCAGAGGAAGGGCTTTAGCCTCTGGACCTATCACGACCCAGCTAAGCCAACAACGACAACAAAAAAAGAATGGTGTGGAGTTAAAAAAAGAATATGAGAGCGACAGCACGAGAGGAAATTGTAGCTAAAAAATGAAAGATCACGTTACTAGTTTGATAATATTTTGGTTATTTTAAGTCAGACATGAGTTAGACCGATGTTGTCTGCAAACTTGGTGGTGAGTGAGCATATTAATTGGCTCTTGTCTCACTTGGATTAGTTGTGTAAGAGTCGGTTAAGTTTCGTTTATCTGCCGGTCAGTGAGTGGCTGCTGACTCGGTTAATCAGGGATCCACGAGCAGCGGTTATGAGTCGGTTAAGTTTGGTTTCTCTGCGTATTGTTTGCTGGTCAAGTCTGGTAGTACGTTTAGTTTCTCTGCAGAGTGAGATGTAAGATGTTTGAATGGAGCCGTTTATTGATTATCAATCAAACGTGGTAGGACTCAACGGAGCCGGTTAAAGAGACTAAAGAGATTTATTCGAGTCGTCTTTGATGGTCGGTTGTATGAACCGAATCTTTTTTCTTTTTTTACTCTATCCAGCTTTGTCAAGAAAAATCGGTACACTGCACCTTTAGAAAAATAGCGCTGTGTCTACGAACGGTAGTCTTGAGTTGCCGTTGAAGTTGGGCGTGGCTGTGGACGTGTGCCGCTGATTTGAGGGCATGTTGCAAATATAAAGTAAACATAAAAGATGAAGGCTTGTCTTGCTGTTTGTTTTGGAGTTGGAACAGATAAATGTTTTAGACCAACATCTAAAAACATTTTTCATTGTCACGCGATCTACCCTCACTACCTTCACGATCTACCGGTCGATCGCGATCGACGTAATGAGCACCCCCCTGCTATAGGCTTTAATGTTACTGTACAATTTTCATCAAAAAAAGTATTTGATCCAGGAATAATCACAAGGTCCAGTCAATCCCATCGTTAGCACTATGAACAAATAATAACAATGCTACCTATGCTAGTGCGCACAAACCTCTGAGAACAATTTAACACGCATCCCAACTCTAGACAATATCTAATAACTTACTTCATAGCTAAAGATCTGGTCCAGCGACCGGCTACTTTGCACGAGGCTGTCTACTCCAGCCATCCACAGGCCCAAGAAGCTGTAGTAGATGCACTGCATGAGCACGATCTGGGACACAATGAGGACCGGGTCCCAGATGTAGCTACGGAAGTGACTGGCCATCGCGGACCGACGTTACGGCCCAAAGGATGTCAACAACAGGCCCCGACCAGCTGGCCCATCCAGAGTGGCCTGCGCGTGGTAAACCAAACCTGAAAAGGAAGAAAAAAATATTTACATGTAATGAAAACGATTCAGCTACTTCACATGTTGAGTTTTGAAGATGGATTTATTAGACAGAAAGAGGGCAACAGCTGTAGGATCGCAGCTATTTCAGAAACAATATGCAGACCTTTGTAACCTGCTGTCTCCATATTTCTCACTAGTTTTACCAAAAGCTGTACTAGTGGGGGAAAAAAGGGCAGTAATGTGTAATATCTCCCATTAACTTTTGATTAAATCGGTGCTTTAGTTGGGTTTTTAGTGCGTAACAGAACATGTGAACGGTTTATGTGGTGCAAACACTCTCCAAATCTTTACCCCCACACAGTCAGCAAATACTAATCATTGTCAATGCATCGGGAATCTAGAGAAAACAAGTAATGATCAGAGATTGTGCTGTACTATTGTGGCATAACCAATATACATTTACTTGCCAGTTCATTGGGTAGACTAGTAAAAACCAATGGCTACTAATATAACATGATTCGTGACTCCTATTATTTTGACTAGGCTACATACAGTTTAACAGCACCACAGACAAAATCCTCCCAAAATGATCCGTGGGTAAATGATTCAGGAGTTTAATGAATGTGTATTATATGTGTTCTTATCTTAGTTTTTCGTGTTCATTTGTCGGTTTTAATTAATTGCTTGACTTTGTATTTTTAAGCGCAATAACTCAACTTGTCATTTATCTCTCTGGTGGACACACTGTATAATGGAGACATTAGAAAAATGACCGTAAAGCTAGATTGTACTACAATTTCTTGTTATTTATGAGGCCACACACACCAATACGTCTGTATTAGAAATAACAGTCAACATATCAGTCTGGCTATTTGACATTTACATTTCTGAGAACCACGCAGACAAAAAGTCACATTTATTTAGCTCATTAATTTTTATGGCGAGAATCAGCGTCTGTATGAAGACAGCTGCTCGTGACTTATCTCTGACAACCATAGCTAACTGCGGTAAAGAAATACTGTGAGCTCTCAGAGACCTCAGAAATATCTGGAATAAAACCTCCAACACAATCAAAGCCAGCGCAGGCTAGCCGAGCACACAAGTAGCTTAGCTGGCCACCAACCAAAGATTAGCAAAAGCTAATGTTACACCGTGTAGTTGCAGTTTCTTCATTTCAAAACTAATTAAAACAACCCCCGCCATGACACTCAGTTCAAATACATAAATAATAAAAGAAATAGTAACTCGTGTATATTAACAGACCTGAGCTGTGTTTATTGTCTAACGGGAACTTTAAACATGACGGATGTTGATTAGCGGTGAGTTACAGCGAGTTAGCATGATTTCAGGCTAAATAGATTCAACAAGACAACAACAGAGATAATACAGACCTGAATATTAGATTGGAAAGATTTCAGGGGTGTCGTGTTCAGAGCAATCCTTTCGTCTCTTCAAGTTTTTCAAACTCTACTGTCGCCAAACCGGGCCTTGTAGTGGACTAGTAGCTAAACCTGGTTAACAACACGGAAATCACAGACCCGGAAGGAAAACTTACCAGCTAGCAAATACATTTCAATGTAAAATACCTCAGCGCTATTCCTGAGACAACTCTTTCTTTTCTTCAAACAAAAAAAAGTTTAAAAATCATTATATAATTTCTACAGTCGTCTCATGCAATACACACGTTGTATTTCTTTCAGTTATACTGAAAAAATATAATTTCTGCCACAGCTGCGATTTATTTTGAAAATCTGCCTTTTTTAACTTTCTGTCTATCGTAAAAGTATAAATACGTAGAAATGAAAAACAAATATGTGCTAAATAGAATAATTAATGATATCATTTAAAAAAATCATGATACAAACAAGTAAGACAGAAAATATGCAGCTATGCATAAGATAAAGGCGTTACTTGCCTTTTATTTTAAATATATTGTACATTAGAATAAGATTATGTAGCTTTTTTTTCGCTTTGTAAGAGAAAAATAAACCAAAATAATGCATATGTACTAAGCTGAGACTAAAGACCAAAATGACATCGTACTGGCATTTTTGTATACCGAGAGTTTCACAAGTGTGATAACCATTAATATTAAGTATTTTAGAGGGACCGAGGCTGATGAGGGTCTTTTCGGGACTTCCGAAATTAAACAGTTCAAACCTTTTGAATAACAACAAAGATGAAAAATGGAAGGAGGATACTTTTTATGGAATTGCTGAATGCCTCCTGATGGTAATAAATCAAAAAGGGTGAAAGTAGCGCAGATGAGATGTGCCAGAGTTGGCTCAGCGTGCAGTGCAGGTCAGCCACTCCCCTCCATTACTCTACCCATGTTTACTGGACGTCTGCTGCAGAAGCTGCTCTCTTCACCTGTGAACCTTTCTGATTTGATTGCTCCTACAGTGGTAAGATAACGTTTTAATTACAGATTTTGAGGCCTTGTAACTGTGTCGTGTGTTTGAACTGCTGTTTTCTGCACTTTCTGGGCTGTATGGGATATTTGGTTTGGGTAATGTGTCTTTGTTTTCACATTTCATACAGTATAATTAGTATGTAAACACACTCTTAAATTAATAATTATATAATAAAAAAACTGTAAAAATGGTATGATGAAAGATTTTTTTATTTTTTACATACTAATCATGGAGAAAATCACCAGTAGATTGAGCTAGAATGAAAATTAACAGAGCTCCACCTTAATCAACTACCTGAGTATTTTTTGTGGTGGCTGAACTTTCACTTAAGTAAAGGATGTGAATACTTCCTCCTTCACTGCTCACACTCTCGCACTCTTATGCAACAGCGTTATAATCTGAACTAAATAATCACTTTCACTCACGTTTAAAAAGTCACGTCCATGGGCAGTGGTAGACAGACTGAGGCACAGGTTCACACTTTAAGTCCTGATAAAAGCACAGTCAGTAGCTTTGGTTATTACTCAGTGTAAAAAAAACTGACAGTTTACACGGCACGTGCACAAACTCGCAGACAGTCTGGAAAAATGCGCACTATTCAGGACTTAACCAGTTTCTTTCAAGCGGTACTACATTGGGACAGGTGGGACAAAGGTCTAAGGTTAATTTCTAACACAGGAGCGAGTCTTTACCAGACAGATCTTCAGTGTGTGGTTCAATCTTCGATCAGGTGTTTGATATTTAACTCCTCCATTCACTCAAGCAGAATAACCTACACTAATCTAAACAGACACCACTGGAATATTGAAATGTTGGTTTAGTGTTTGATCTCCCTTGACCTCTGTATTTCCATTTGCAGGTTAGAGAGACACAGCAACATGCTCAGAGCAAACATGAGTGTGGCAATGATACGGCAGCTGACAGAAATGAAGGTGATACGACACCTGAATGTACATAGGAAAATGACTCTGGGTAAGAATATTGTTTGTTTGTTTTTGTTTGTTTGTTTTTAAAAATGTGCTATGTGGATATGACTGCAAGTAAATCTTCCACTGAAATAAAATACTACAGTTTTACAAGAACAGCTTTTTCTTGGAGGTTTGATTAAGTGTACAACAATCACAAGAAGTTTAGTAGATGGAGGATTAGTTTTGGGATTACTATTTAGACTTGTGTGTTGCATATGAACCTGGTTGTTTGTCTGAAATGCTACAGACACAAGGGATGTGCGATATTTTATCGTTGACGATATATCGTTAAAAACATTCCCCACGGTAAGAATATGTCATGCCGCGATAAAAACGATTAATTTCCATTGAGGACGTATATATGTGCGCAACACGGTCGCAGCGGCTTAACCTCCATTATCTGGAACTGATTTGGTTTTAAAAGTCTGATGCGGAGCAGCAATCTACAACATGCAAGGTTTGCAAACAAATAGTGAATATAAAGGACAGTAACGCCACTAAAACACAGCTCAAACCAGAATATGAAGAAAATGTGGCAGAAGAAGAAGGAGGGCGACTTCATCCAAAGCCTCCTGTAAAAAAAAAACTCAGACGAAACTTGCCAGTCCACTACAGTCAAAAGGATTAGGCTAAAATGGTGTTTATTTATCGTCATTTTTATCGTTACCGTGATAAATAGCAGAAATTATCGGGATCATTTTTTTATCCCGATAATTGTTATTGTTATTCTCTTGTATGAAGCCATTCAGAGGAGCCTCTGCCTCGGTGCCATAATCAGTTCTGTAAATTATTCATTTGCCTTCTGATCAGTCACAGTCTTATACACTGGCACTGATGATGCGTATTATATGTCAATCCACATTAGACTACTCTCTGGACACTATGACAGCCACTTCCACTTCCCACCTTTGCAAATATGCTGTAAATTCTGCATAAGTTTCAGTATTATACTGTTGTTTTGTTTTGCCATCCAGTTCTCTCGTCCACAATATTTCTTTGCACGGCTAACCCTGTGTTAATCCCGCACGTGGCGTGTAAACCTGAATCTGGACCCACTCATCAGTTGACGAGCCCTTCCTTTCTTCATCAGCACACGCAGTTCGCTGGCGCAGCAGCACCAGGCAGGCTCCACTCCTGACAGCCGCTCCTGCTCGGGCCCTGGTAGACGAGCAGATCAGCGTTACAGGGCGTTTCCTGCCTCCGCACTCCCCTGTCACGCTGTGGGCACGGCTGCACAGCGAGGATGGAGACCTGTGGGAGGCATTCGCCCATTACAACACGAATGCAAAGGGCAATGTCAGCTGTGAGTACGACCTAGTTTCCCTGCACTCTGTGTTACAGATGATGTTTATAATGTCATTTAGATGGTTAAATAAAAACCTAAAAAAACAACACCAACTCCAATTAATAAAGGAAAATGTCAAATTTAGCATATGCTGACTCTATTGCGCTGCCCCTCATAGTTTCACATATTATATTATAAATAAAAGTCACATCTAACTGTGGAGACATCTTGTAGCACTCTTTCATTTCACTTCCTCTCACTCCATCTTCTCGTCCCCCTCACCACCAGTGACCAGCGACCATTCAGTCGGGGGTTCGTATTTCGGCTGTGAGCCCATGGGACTCTTCTGGGGTCTGCAGCCGGCTCCCGGATCGAGAGAAGGTTTGAGGCAGGTGATGAAAACAAGCTGTAAAAAATAAAGTTTGCGGCATCAAACTTCACCCTTTGTCTCCTTACACACTTGCGAAAAAGCCCAACATGCCCTGAAACAGTAAGTTGTGTTACGAACCAGAAGGTTGCAGCTGTTCACAAGGTCGAGAGGTTCATACAAGTAGCAAATCTTGCTGCTATAAACTTCTGACTGAGCTGTGCTATTTTTTCTTTCTAACAGGCTGAGGAAAAAGAACACAGAGACTCCCTCTGTAGTAAACATCTCCTTACTGGAGGGCCACGTTTCGCCCAGTGATGGACAGGTGACTGAGCTGGCAGCCGTGACGACTGAACGCTGGTACATGGCGCCGGGCGTGAGGAGAATAGAGGTTCGCCAAAACGGGGTCGTGGGGACGCTGTTTTTACCTCCCGGTGAGCAACTGACGCATTTGTAAAGTGATTTTCACAGATTGTCACGGTGCATGATTGGAGCGTTCACTGAGCAGCTGCATGTCCTGCAGGCCCAGGCCCGTTTCCAGCAATGCTGGATCTGTGGGGAATGGCTGGAGGGCTGATGGAGTACCGCGCTGCTTTGTTTGCATCCAGAGGCTATGCGAGTCTTTCCCTCGCCTACTTTGGGCACAAAGACTTACCCGGCCCACAAAACAGCATCAATGTCGGCGATTTATACTTTAAGGTAGGATAAGGTGAAGCCTGCTTTATCTTATGCAGCGTCTCTCGCATAAAATAATCTGATCAAACGCCTCTCTTAATTATTTTGTCTTAAAATGTCCATCCGGTGCCGTTTGGACAGTCGGCTTTCCAGCTGCTTCAGGATCATTGTCAGGTCTGTGCAGACAGAATTGGGATCATTGGTCTCTCCTTTGGAGTCTACCTGGTTCTTCGCATTGCCACGCTTCCTGGAGTCAATGTACGTCACAGCTACTTTAAAAGTAATAGTGAATGGATATTAATAAAATACTGCAATAAGAGATGTCTGATGAGCTTACACCGCGACTTGTTCTCCTCTCCAGCCGTCCTGTTTGATTTGTATCAACGGTCCAGTGGGAAGTACCAACAAGCTCTCAGATGCAGATGGCAAGACAGAAAAATTTGAAATGTAAGTGGCTGGTACTTTGTTTAGAACTCCAGAGTATTTCATTTATTGTATATTTTATCAGTGTATAATCACCTGAAAATAAGATTCATTGTGTTATAGTTAAACAACAATGAGCCGTACACGCCTACAAGGGGAGTGGGTCCTCTTCCACAGAGTCCACATTGTTGTGTTGTAGCTCGTAAACTCTCCTACACGCTGGTAATGGGATGGATCGGGGCAAAGGGCATTTAGTTTGTTGCAATCTGCAGCTTTTCCCTTGATAACACTGAATCCTACACACAAGACCTTAAAAGGGAAACACCGGCGATAACATCAGCCGCAAGTTGTGAGAACGCTGCTGCTAGGCAACTGTTTGGTGTCCGAGGCTCACGGCTTCCAGCAAAGCCTTCAGGTCAAACTGTCGCCCCGTTGGGAACTAATTATGCCCCAGCAAACATCTGTCAGCTCCAGTCAAATAAGTTTGGGTGGGCTTTATGGAGCGATGTGTAAACCTGTGCTGTAGAGCTGAATTCGTTTTCCTCTGATTGGTGGATCCAGTGGCGTGCAGAGGTATTTTTCCTCTGTGTATCGGTTGAAATCCATACGTCATATTATCAGACACATACTCTGACATGGCCCAGCTATCTTAATGTAGGAAGTACAAACTAAATGGCTAAATGAAAGTACACCGATCAGCCACAACATTAAAACCACTGACGAGAGAAATAAATAACACCGGCCACCTTGAGACAATTCAGTGTTCTGCTGGGAAACTTCTGGACCTGGCATTCATTCTTGTGGATGTTACTTAGACATGTAGCACCCACCTAGAGCAGACCAGGCACCCCCACCCCATAGCAATGACACTCCTTGACACAAGAACACACACAAATATGGTTTAGGAACAAGTAAAAAACCCACCATGACCCACCATATCTAAAAATGAATACTACAAGAGTTCATATTGAACACGGTTTAACCCCATTTAAAGGCAACGACTGTGACCGGTGGCTGATAACACTGGATTCTCTGCTCTTCTGTCTTTCCAGCAACCACAAGTATTTGTCGTATGACGGTCAAGGCCACGTCTCTTTCAGAGCAATCTCCTTGCCTTCTAACCTCCCCCCCGAGAGCATAGTGAAGGTGACGTGGAAGCACATGCACGCGTATAAAGATTATCACGTCTTGTGTGATTTTTGATATCTGATTAACTCTTGTGTGTTTTTGCAGCTGGAGAAGATCAGCTGTCCACTAATGTACATAGTGGGTGAAGATGATCAGAGCGCCTCCAGCATAGAGAATGCAGACATGGTAGACTGTCTTATTTTTATTATTTTAGGGTTCTCTGCAGGTACTCCAGCTTCCTCCCATGCTCGCAAGGTTAACTGGTGATTCTAAATTGGCTGCATTTTAAGGTATAAACTCTTTTTTATAACTGATTTACTTTCCGTCAGATTGAGGAGACCCTGAGGGCTGCAGGTAAACCCCATCTCTTTACCCGTTTGTCCTACCCCGGAGCCGGTCACCTCATCGAGCCGCCTTATTCACCAAACGCAAGAGCGTCCCTGTGGAGCTTCAAACCGGAAAAATGTGAGCTTGACCCCAGATCTGCATTCACACTTTCTGCATTTTACTCAACCTACACTTATTTATAATAACCCTGTGCTGGTATTTTCTTTCTCCCCCCCTTGCAGTGATCACTCTGTGGGGAGGTCACCCCGCCCAACACGCTGCTGCCCAAGAAGACGCCTGGAGGAAAATCCTGGATTTCTTGGAACGTAATTTGAGACGGTGAATCTCTGTTGAATGTGAACGCCGCCCTGATGGAAGATGCTGCATCGTAAAATGTGACAGTGAAATGATTTGAGGCAGGTAGAGGAATTGTTTTATTTCATACAGCATGTAGAGGGCCTCCTTGTAGTGATCGTTAATATCGTGCAGGCTGCAGATTCTCCACAAGGGGGAGCTGTTTGGTCACTTTCTGAACAGACATTCAGCACAAAGCCAGTCTAAGCCAGCAGCACTAATAGACTAACATATATTCTTAATCTGGCGTACATATAATGTCCACATCCACAAGACTATAATGTTGTTCCCTGCTACTCGTTTTTAAAGATGGGATTTGCGGCTCTTTGAAGGGAGCCGGATCTTGTGAATATGTTCAAAGAGACATTCAAACTGACTGGCTTATTTTAATATTTATTTATTTTTTTAGATGCAAGCCTGGGGGTTACTGTTTTTATCTGGGAAATAAAGCACTGGGGGGAATGAAAGGGTAAGACTTGGATCAGAATCATTGAGACTTAGACATCCTACCAATCTGTATTCTATAGGTAAGGTATCTGAATTTTAATTATTCTGAAATATTGATTCTAGATAGATAAGACCTTACACTTGAATGATGGTAAACGATGTACCACCAACACTTAACACATTCTGCCTCATCTTACTGAGCAAAAAAATAAAAAAGGAACAACTGTGACTCAGTTCCCGTCATTCGTTTTAAGGAGCCGGTCAATAGTTTCGGTTCGTTCACGCATGTTACAGCTTAGCTCTTCTTTATAACTGACAGGTCTGGTCTGAACCTGCAGCTGTGCCACGAGATTATTACCAGCAGCACTTGTTAAAGACACAATAAAATGACTGTTGTTTTCTTTTATACATTAAATTTTAGTCAACAAATTTTTATAATACTCAACAAAAGTTGGTCAAAGTCTTACACACTGCTGCCCATAAAGATGGGATCATTTTTCACATTCCTATTATTGTTTCTGCTCATGCACATCAGCTACATGTTTGGAAGAGATTAACAGTTTTGAGAAGATTTGCACTTTATCTATCTAAGACTAAATCAAACTGTCGCAGTCATTCACGAGAAGTGGTAAATCATATTTAATTCCAGCTTTATGGCGCAGCAGTGTGCAGTCAATCAGTGCCCCGTGGCCAAAATGCTGACACTGTTCCTGTGTTCCTCACATTCTCACTGGGTTATTTGTACCACATGCTAACTAATCGTCGCATTGCCTCGGGGCGAAGAGTTCGTGGCAAGCCGAGGTGACCATGGCGATGAGGGCGATGAACTCCTTGAAGTCGATCTCCAGGTCTCCGTTCTGGTCGAGGTCAGCAAAGAGCTTGTCGAGCGTTTCGTTCTCTTGGATTTTCTGTGCAGGAGGACGGAGAGTGACGTTAACGAGGCCCAGGCTGAAATGCTCGTCACACGCCAGACAAGTTCTTATGTTAGTTCTTTTATAAATGTCTGCCCCGTCTGTATTAACGAGCCGTCACTATGATTTCTCTGCCACACAAGCCAAACTCACCATTATGAAATGAGACATCTCGTTGTTGATGAGCGCTTTGAGCTCCGCTTTCCTCAGCTTGCAGTTTTGACCCGAGTACTTGTGGAAAACTTGAATAATAGTGACCATGCTGCTCTCCAGCCCCGACATGTTGTCCTTCGACTCCTGCAACTCCAGCATGATCACAAACTTAATTATTTCCCTTTTTTTTTTTTTACGTCCTATTCATGAGATACAGTTTCTGCATGCATTAGTAGCTTGGTTGCTTATCTTATTTTCATCTATAAACAGGTTCCAGATAAAATGAAATAATTTGCTGGTCTGCAGCATTTAGTCTTTGTTACCGCCATCTGAAGAAGCTCCTGTCTTGGAAGGATCCTACATGCGACTGAAGACTTTTCTGGCAGTGTGTTTTCTGCCTCGCCCATACTGGACACTAAACGCTTATTGATCAACCACACGAGGCCTCTCAACTGCCATGCACCACGTAATGCTCAGCTAATGGCAATCAGCGGTCAGAGCTTTGACCAAAGACCATGTGCTCTTTAAATGTGTCATTTTCTCTGCTGAGTGCATCTGTTTCCCCTTTAGTTGCAATAAGCACTTAAGAGCCCATTCATTGTGTCTTGAGTAATGTCTTACATCACTTTGTCAGATTCTTGATTACTTCCTCATCAGTGTAGCCCATGTGATTATATCAGTGTGGTTAATTACACCAGCTGTGGCTAAAGATAATAACTGCAACTGACTTAAAAAAAAAGATCATTCATACTAGCAGTCAAATAAAGGTCAAAAACACTTGAGTAATGTGCAGATTTATTCTATTACACACATTTTAATGAGAAATTAAAGCTTGGGAATGAACTGAGAAAAGAAAGGTCAAACGCACGCGCAAATTTATAACTTAATTATAAAGCACTTATCTGAGAAACTAATGCATTAACAGTGTATTGGAGAGAGGTCTATGGCTTCTCTGTATTCCTCAGCGTAGCACTCAATGCTGCATTACCGGCCTCTTATCTCCGCGTATCACCGGGGATGTCTTTGCCTCATATGTGGCCGTGCTGGTAACGTAGCAACCACTGAAGCAGGATTTATTTAAACGTGGCGCATTTTAAATGTCAAATGTATGTCTCTGTGTGAGGGGGTGAGCTCCAGAAGCAGGCTTTTCTCTGATCTGTTTACTCGGGCCTTAATTACTTAATTGCATTATATTTGTAGTAAATAGGATGGAAACGTAGAGCAAGCGTTTCCTGTCAGTGATTCATCAGCGTCCTTCTGTGTCCTGGAGGAAGAGACAGTATTACTCAGTATCATTTAGATGCTGAGGCAAAGACAACTGCCTGCAAATTGACTTTTTTAAATAAATTAAATGTTTCTAAAGTTTCTAGAGTTTATTTACAGTTGCTATAACTGGTAAAAGAAGACTTTACAACGTTCATGCTAGTCTGTAACTGTGTTTAGTATGTGAATAAGAATATTTAACTGGACATTTCTTTTTGACTGTGGAGAAAAAAGTATTTCAGATGATCTGAGTAACCATCAGCTACATTGTGGAGTCATATTTCTTACATTTACTCATCTTAAAGAAGCTTCTAAACAGCAAATGGTTCTGTAAGAGGGATAAATAATAGCAGAGTCACACTTTATTGTGTTGTGTGTTCACTTTACCCAGTGGCGCTTTCATGACTACAACACACATCTGCTAACGTGTGGACTTATCATATGATTTGCATATGTGGTATTTTTGGACCGAAAAGCATACAGATTAGAAAGTGTTTATTGTGGATTCAGACTTTGTGGCGGAGGTAAAGGCTGGGGGGAAGAAAATGGAGACGGATAGGCTGTGGGTTAATGAGCGGAGTTACACCGATCAGGCATTACATTATGACCACATTCCTAATATTGTGTAGGTTTCCCTTGAGCCGCCAAAACAGATGTGACTCGTCAGAGAATGGACATGGCTCTTCTGTGTCCTGTGGTTAGTGGGGGGACATTTCAGCGGTCATCAGAATCAAAATACTTTATCCTTCAAGGAAATTGTTTTGTTGCTGTTGCTCCCATAAAGTGACAGTTGCTAGTTGACAGAGCAAATACAACAGAATAAAAGTAGTAGAAAATAAAAAATAAGGATGCAGTGTTCACAATATACAGAGGTAAAAGGCTGCAAATAAATTAACAGCATCTGAAGTGTTGAGAGTGTTAAGAGTGACCTACACTTAGGGGTAAGAGTTATGAAGTTTGATGGCCACAGGCAGGAGTGACCTCATGTGGCGTCCTGTGGTGCATTTGGGTAGAATGAGTCTCTTACTAAAGGTACTCTTTAGACTGGACAGTCATGGGGTCATCGGGACGAGAGACGGGTACATGCTGGACAGGTTTCTAGCAAGGGCTAAGGGCTGACACAGAGAGACGGACAACCATCCACACTCACACCTACGGCCAATTTAGAATCACCAATGATCCTAATGAGCATGTCTTTGGATGTTGGGAGGAAGCTGGAGAACCTGGAGAGAACCACACAGACACAGGGAGAACATGCAAACTCCAAAAGTTTACCAGCAGAACATTTAATTGTCACAAGATGGCAGCGGTGGACAGTAACGAAGCAAATTTACTTGAGTACTGTACTTAAGTACAGTTTTTGAGTATCTGTACTTGAGTATTATTTTGGGGGGATACTTTTACTTTAACTCCACTACATTTGAAGGACAAATATTGTACTTTTTACTCCACTACATTTCTGTTGATTCGCTGATTCGCTGATTCGCTGCACCATACAATCCGTACAATGCTGAACCAACACCTGGAGAAACTCCGAGCAATATCTCAAACCCATGTTTTGAGATTTTCTCCACAAAAAGTGATTCGTTTCAGTTTAAATTATATCACGGCCTACAAGAACTCGTCTTGTCGCGGTATGTAAAGTAGCTACTGACGTTAGCTAGCTTAATGTTTGTTAAATTACTGATTTTAAACGTAATTGTATGAGCTTGTAGAAAGAGTGAGGCTGTGGATTGTAGAGTGGATTGTATAATGACAATAAAGCTACTTTACTGTATTTCCTGAGATACTTTTTTAAACTTTTACTTAAGTATTTTTTAAGCAAATACTTTAGTACTTTACTTAAGTCAATTTTTGACTAAGCTACTTTTACTTGTATTGGAGTAATATTTAACAAGGAGTATCTGTACTTTTACTCAAGTAGTGAAGGTGTGTACTCTGTCCACCTCTGCTACACGGTCAAAGTTATTCACTTTTTCTGTCGGCGGTCTTTAGTAGGCGTAGAGAATGGGAAATTACGATTTTCACTTGAACGCAACTCCCGTTTCCTGTTGTCCGCACCTTAACTACCTAGCGGTCCCGCTGTGTTCTCTGCGCATGCGTGCCCGTCCACACCTTGTACTCCTCAGCCTAGATGTGAGAGATCCGCTCGCCCTTCCTTCGGTAGGAAACTGACGTAAAGGAACCAGAGCAGGCGGATACCGCTGTGTTTAATTAAGACCTCCAGCTACACCGTTTCACCCAAAGCCGCTGCCGTCACACTAAATTTATCCGCGGTTCGTTGACTACGTCTCTGACGGGGAAACTCAGCTACCGAGAGGGACGGACGAGCGGAGAATAAGGTTTATTTGTCTTATTTATTTCTTTTTTATTTAACTAATTTCACCTTTAGTTTTCTCTTCTCCTCTGCATTCCTCTGCTGCCTGTACTGTCTGATCTCGTAAATGCTAAGCTAAAGCCGTGAAGCTGTGCTGCAGCCGTGCGAGCTGAGTGCAGGGGGAGGCTGTGTGGAGCTACAGGTCAAAACAAATGCGATTTAAAAACAAATGCATTTAAAGATGATTTAGGTTTCATCTGCGCATTTGCGGAGAGCACACGGAGGCTGTGGTGTTGTTCTAACAGCTCCAAAAGAAAAAAGTGTGTGGGCGGCACTCAATTCACTCCCATTTTTGTTTTATTTCCCCCATTATGCTGTGTCTGTAATACCCTAAATATATTATATTATATATATATGTTTTTTTTGCAAAAGTTTTTGCATAATTGTCAGCATTTGTCATTTGGAAACCAGTGTGGTGTTGTTTGGAGATGATGGTGAGCTGCTGGTTGTTCACACAGCAGCCACATCCTCCTCTCACATTCTTCTTTCTCTTTAGAAAATGGCCTGTTTTCATTTCCAGGCTATAATTAGCTGAGCGTGAGCAAGTGTGTGACCTCTCTCTCTCTCTCTCTCTCTCACACACACACACACACACACACACACACACACGCACACACATGGTTTTGAACTCTGCTTTGACTCTTTGTTTTTTTCTTTCTCTCCTTTCTTGCATCTCTGCAGGCATGGCTGATCTGCTGAGGCTTCTGCTGCGGGTGGCTGAGAAGGCTGCGAACGTGGCCCGGGTCTGCAGGCAGGAGGCCCCCCTCTTCCAGCTCCTGGTCCAGGAGAAGACCGGCGAGGACAAGAACAAGAAGTTCGTCCAGGACTTCAAGACGCTCGCCGACGTGGTGATTCAGGAGATGATCCGGCACGATGTTCGCGCTCAGGTGTGCGAGGGGGGGAGGTTGTTGTCGGACGTGATCTGTCAGAAGTGGATTATAATCGTGTCGTGTGTCTTTTCCTTTTGTTGTGCAGTTCCCAGAGATGGCTGGCTTCATTCACGGAGAGGAGTCTAACAAGTTTGAAAACGGCCTTGGTAAATATAATAATAATAAAGTAGTCTGGATACTACAAGAGCTAAAAATACACTTGTGTGGTGCAATGGTCCGCTCTGGGATCTACTGCAACACAAAGCCAACACTGCGTCCTAATATTTACGCTTGCTGCACATCGCGCTGGATAAATATTTGAAGTAGTTTGTAGTAAAGCGATCAAAGCCCCGCTGCCTCTTGTGTCCCCAGGAGAGAGCGTGACGGTCACGGTGTGCGGCACAGAGGAGGAGACGGCGGCGTTGCTGGCCACGGTGCTGGACGGCGACCACACGGCTGCGTCTCTGCTGGCTCGGGCCATCCACCAAGACCCGGCGACCATCGAGGCCAGCACGGACGGCCTGGCGGTGCCCCTCAACCCCTCCGAGCTCGGCGTCTGGATCGACCCCATAGGTAAAAAAGCCCGTCGAGATCCAGGCGCCACAGCGTGAATGCCAGAGCTCAGTTTGCTTCTGCTGTTTTGCTCTTTATTAAGACGCCACCAGCCAGTACATAGAGGGCAGAGAGGAGGCGCTGGAGGAGGGTCACCTGTCTCCCTCAGGTCTGCACTGTGCGTTGGTTCTGATCGGGGTTTACCTCCGGAGCACGGGCGAGCCTGTCATGGGCGTCATCAACCAGCCGTTTAACCACAAAGATCCAGCGGGTGGAAGGTGAGACACTGAATAAAAAGCAAACATATCTTCTTCTCCTCCTCGTATTTCCGTTTAGTATCCCCGGCTGCTTCCCCGGCTCCACAATTTTCAAATGGATCGTTTTGGATCTGTAAAGATGGCACACATCGAGGAAAGGTTAAACTGATGAGGTTTGGAGATACGAGCGTTTGTACGACTCGCCGAAAAGTTTCATTGTTGGAAGTGAAGCAGAAATTAGGAACATAAATCAACCCGACTGGCGTAAAAAGACACAGCGCCGTCTATCGTTTGGGGGACGTTTTTTACAGAGCGAGCATAAATGGCTCATACCATAGACATATATACATAGACGCCTCATTGAGCCTACAGGGCGGCCATCTTGGAACAGGGCCACTCTCTCCTACAGTGCATTACATCTATGGAGGAATGGTGTTTCTACACAGTAAAAGTCAATAAGTCAACAATAAATCGCTCAGTTGAAGTCCGGCATCTTTTCTTTACAATCCTCTGTCAGAAGCTAGTCTGCTGATAACATTAAGTAAAATTTATATCTGGGTAGTAAAACCATATTTTTATCATAGCTACATCTGTGACGTTTTAACAGATCAATACGTTTGGAAATCGGTCCAAAATTCAGCGAATAATTCTACTTTGAGATTGAGGAGTACCTCTTTCCTTCGTATGTTCATGCACCGCTGCCTCTGCTAGCCCTGTACCAAGATGGCGGCGCTTTAGGCACGTCCCTCCACAGTCGATGCGGCGTCTACGTATATATGTCTATGGCTTACACCGCCGTAGGCTACGTGCACAAGTTACGGCGTCTAGGTCCCTCAGTACTTTAAAAGAGCCTTAAGGCTGCAGCTTAAACAAGCCAAGAACATGCGTTTAACTGTTTGTTTTACCTTGAGCTTATGCAGCCTTTACATGAGTCTTGTGACGTGTGCTCCAGTTGTCGACAAAGGCTGTATTTGTCTCAGAACGCAACACAAGATCACTAACTTCTGTGGTAAATTTGCACCGGATGCATCGTCCATTTCCTGTCTCTGTGTCTCCAAGACGAGAGCTGGTCCAGGTCCATCGTGTTTTCTTTGAATTTAGAAAGTCTTGACAAACAGTTTTTCCAGTTTCACTGCTTAACAGCTTGAGGCAAGATGTAAAAAAAAATTGCAGTCAGTCCAGTGAAGGCGGTCCTTCATACCACCACCAACCACCATCCTGTACCTGACTGTATCTGCCTCTTTGCTGGCCTGAAGTAAAACACTCTCACCTTACTGAGTCTTTGCATCCACAGCTGGAGGGGAAAGCATTTCTGGGGTGTGTCCTTCGGCGGCGTCAACGTCTGCTCAGTGTCCCAGACGAAACATAGACCCACAGGGGATCGGGGTCTGTCTGCGGTGCTGAGCTCCAGCGAGAAGCAGGTGGTGAAGGAGACCCTGACGTCCCTGTGCGGCCCCGACAAGCTGATGTACGCCTCCGGAGCCGGCTACAAGATCCTGTGCGTCATCCTGGGCCTGGCTGACGTTTACGTCCTCTCAGAGGGCAGCACCTTTAAGTGGGACTCCTGCGCTCCCCACGCCCTGCTCCGAGCCCTCGGAGGAGGGGTGGTGGACTTGTCGAAGAGTCTACAGTCCACAAGCGGGGCTCAGGATCTCAAGACAGAACTGACCTATCACCAGCCGCGCACCGAGTGCAAAGGAGCGGACCGCTGGGCTAATCACGGCGGCCTGGTGGCGTATCGGGACTCGTCTCAGCTGTGCAGCATCCTCGGGGCTCTGAGAGACAAACTGTCAGCGTAGTCGGCACAAGCCCGAGAATTTACTGCTGCGTATATCATCGTGTTAATGATTTCTATAATAGTACAGAAAGAAGGATGAGCGTAAGGGTGAAATATTTTAATTATAAATGCTATTGTCTTATTTTTAACCTGATATGCAAGTTTATATGTAACAAAAATGAACGTCAGGTCTGAGGAAAGTAATGTTCACAGATGCTGTTTGGTTTTAAAGAGCAAGCTGGAGCTGTATCAGGAACATGGTGCGGATTAATCAGATTTATTTGGGAATAATACTACAGGTTCTTCTATTTTGAGAAAGGTGATTCAGAAACACAGGAGCTTGTGTTGCTTTCCTCCAAATCTGCTAAATCAGTTTGTTGTCTTCCTCTAACAGGTGATTTGTGAACGTGGTTCAGCTCAGACCTGCTCGTTTGTCAAAATGTTTCTCAGTTTTAACGGTCCCTGCCCACGTTGCACACAGAGAAGTTATCATATCTACAAAGAGCTCGGGTGCTCACTGCTGGACAGCTGAGGAACACTTCAGTGCTACCGAAAATAAATAAATAAATGTAATGTATACATGAGATTTTCTTTATTTTACCAGAGTCACATTTTTCACTTTATTTAACTTGTCGGGGGGGGGGGATATAATCAGACTCGAGACAGAGCAGCGTGCAGAATCCACACCTCTCTGAAACAACTCCTTGTAAGGAGCAGAGGAATACGCGAACCCCTGCCCTCTTTTCATGGCCACGACACCGTTAGTTAAAGGTCAGGGAGTGGAAAAGCCATATGAGGGAATACTTTGACACATAGTCGTTTTTTGTTTTGTTTTTTCACAGCGGGTTTACAGTAAAACGAAATATTAATCCACTTTGAAGGATGGGACCTCTGCAGGATCACAGGCTGCTCCGAGGGCTGCAGCAGATTCTTATCGGGACGTTTCAAGTCTCTCGGATGTCTTCACACCGTGCGCGTTTAAAACCTTTTACATGCACTGTGAGAAACCACCACACAAGGAGCAGAAAGGAAAACAAACATTGTGCATATAGGAAATCATCTTTATTTTTGAAAACCAGAGTAAGCGGGAGGGCGGTGGGGAACAAATCCAAAAAAGCAGTGTTTTAAAACGCAGGCCAGGGAACTCGCCTCCTCACTCCCCACAAAAACCCCTGATGATTGTCAGATTATTACTTTTTTTGTTTGTTTGTTTTTGCAATAATTCTGCATATTCTGTTAAAAACTCAAAAATAAACAAAGCCTGATAATCTGGAGTGTTGGCTCTTTCGCTGACTTCCTCTTGGACTTTGAACTTCTGCCTTTCACGCACAGCTAACGCACATTCTCAAGTCAGGAACGACGCGCGGTGAAACTAGCTGTTGTGTTTCCAGTTTCCTAGACGGGGACTGAAGCAGGTCTTTTGACAGCCAGCTGTGATCTGGAGGAACAAGAACTCGAGTATCTAGAACAAACCCTGCAACGTTTGGTGAAACTTACTTGACTTCTCATGGCTCTGATTCAGTTGGAAACTACAATCTGCTTTAGATCACTGGCTCCATCCGTGTCTGGGAAACAGGTCAAACACAAACTACTTTGACACATGACGAGAAACGAGGCAAAACTTGTCGCTGCTTAAAAAAAACAAAACAAAAAAATACATCTCAAAACAGGAGCTTCCTTCTCAAGCTTACAAACAACTCCACACTGCCATAAAAAGAGTTCCCGTGCTTTGTCCAGACTGTAATGGTTGTGCAATCGGATGAAGCTTTTCAAAAACCTCAATTAACATTCAGATCCTACCAAAAATAATAATAATAATAATAATAAAATAAAAACAATAAGAAGTAATCCAATGAGCCCACGTCCTCTGATGTTGCTATTACAGTGGTGGGTGTGCAAATGGACAACAAAACGATGAGCGCGGCGCTCGTCGTGATCAATACGAAAACACAGCCTTCATCAAATGCCTCGTCGTAATAATTGCCGTATCACTTCACTCTCACAATCGTCGCGTCAGGTGTAAACAATAAAAGCTCCGTTTTCTCAAATCAAGCTGCGGTGAACAAACCCAACTGCGAAATACAAAGCGGCGAATCTGAACCCTTCCGTGTCGTCAACGCACAAGTACGACTGAACTGGAAATCGTCTTACCGGCTCGTTCTGAGCTGTGCCGACGGCCGCGGGTCGGCTTCATAACTGGAGTCAAATGGCAAAGTTTTTCAGTAGCTGCCAGAACAACGATGCCAGAGTTGAGTAGAGGCGCGTTTTTAACTAGTGTCATGTCTGTGAGTTTATTTACTGGTCAGGCTTATGTCGTGTCAGAAGAGAAATTAGCATAGTTTCAGAGTTACACTGTTGAATAAACACTTGCCAGTTCATTAGGTACACTGGTGAAAATGAACTCTAACATAACAGTTCTGCACGGTTACGGCTTTCAGCATTAGTAAAAATAACACAGATATTCAACCGTGATTTTTTTTTTATGGAGGTTTTAGTTTGTAGCACTACTGTGTTTGCATTGTGTGGTTTCTGTTGTCTGTGACGGTTCTCAGTTGTTTCAGTCAGCTAGGCCGGGCTAAATGTCACAGATGCTTCTATGTTTGGTTGAAACCAGTTTAACAGCTCCAGAAAGATCACACGGCTCAGCCACCACCGACTCGGCTAACTGAACAGGACTGTCATATCAGAAGGCATCTCTCTTCACTTGTGTGCCTAATGTTTTGGCCGTACATTGTTAGCAGTACATCCTGGTGCATGAACAGATTCGTTGGAAGTACGACACACGCATTTTAGTTTCTGGATTCGCGTTGAATTTGGATCGCTCTCTGTCCGACGACGAGTTCAAATTAAAACAGAGTGGGTCGGCCTTCGTGGCAAAGCTTTAGGCCTTAATCCAAAGTGTGGTTCTCTGGTAACGGCAGCACAAACAGAAGACGCGGTGCATCTAGACGCCGCATGTGACTGTGTGACGACTTTGACCGGACGTTGTAACTTCTGTAGTATCTGCATGCTGCCAGTTTACAACCCCAGAAAAGCTCCAGGTCAAGGTTAATTATTAAACAACTCTCTTGCTGTTTGTGCGCATGCAACCACAGAACCACACCACAGCTTCCTTTAGACCAGCTGACCAACTAAAACGTGATTAATCTATTAAAGCAAGTTTCATTCGCTGCAATTTTTGTTGATTTGGTTCAGATGTGTCGGGTTTGGCCAGCGAGGATTCATTCTTGAAATAACGTGGGCATGGCTCAGATCCAGAACTAGATCCTCTGATAACAGTAACTCTGACAGTGCGCAGCTGATCATTATCTTCATTACACAATTACAGTTATCCATGAATCACGGTCGTACTGACTGCAGCACTCCCTTCAACGGCTGCTCTGTCCGGACACGCCGTCTTAAACCGCATACAGAACGTTAATAACGAAAGTGAAAACGTGTTAAATGCAGGTGAATAAAATCATGCAATGAAGAATTTGGCAGGAAACGATGAAAAGGAAAATGTTTCATTACAGCATCCTGATAAGGATTTCAATGCCAAGGCTACAGTCGTCTTTAAGACCAGCAAAAGAAATACGGTGTAATGAGAGGTAAAGCACCATCGCTGCCACCTCTTCAGCCCTCCTTCAATACTTGTATTCAGTCGACAGGCTCCTCTACGTGATCAAGTCTCTCTCTGCTCTAGGCTGATCTGAGTCCAGCCTTAACCACATGAATCTAGTCAGTTCAGATTTTGGCATGCCGACAGGCAGGTGAGAGACAAACATTGCCATTATCAATTGTGTCACACTACCAAGTCAACAAGCTTCACCTCTGGAAGGGTTTGCGGACCTTCTTTCTTCTTCTGGGGGGTTTGCCACTTTCAGCAAATGTCTCGCTGGGCTCTGGACGGTGACCCCCCGGCATGAAGAAACTGGTCGGACCCGGAGGAGGGGAGAACGGGGGCGCTCCAGCACCAGGCGGGTGATGAGGAGGAGGCGGACCTGAGGGGAAGAAGCTTCCGTTGGCAGCCATGTCGTTAGGTGGTGCTCCCTTGAAGATTCGGTTGAAGAAGTCCTGCAAATCGGCGGGGTTGGTCGGACCGGGAGCGTGCTCCGAGGGCGTCCTGAAATGAAGACACAAAAGTTCAGAGTTGATGCTCTTTTCTCTTTAAAGAAACTTATACATACACTTTATTAGTTTGTTTTCCATTGACGTCATTAATCCAACAATACACAAGGGGGAGCTCCTCCTATATCACACAGCTAGTAAAATATATACCGTATTTTTCGGACTATAAGTCGCCCTTTTTGTCATGGTTTGTCTGGCCCTGCGACTTACACTCAGGTGCGACTCATATATTAAAATATATAATTTCACGTGTTCGTTATTTTCACACTGACAGCCACCAGAGGGCGCTCTAGGCGTGTGTGCCAGTATCTGCTACTCCTTTTACTCCTGCGTAATAGCGGCGGCGCGCCGTCTACCTCCGAAGTTCACGGAGTTGCTTAGAAGTGACACAGAGGATGACGAATTCAATGGATTTAGTGATTTTGGAGTGAGATCGAGAGTTTGGTAAACCCGTTATATTGTTTATGCTACAGTTATCTGTTAAATGTTACGTTAACATACCAGACACCTATTCAGCCCGTTGTTCTCTGTTCTATTGTTATTACTAGAACTTGCCTTTCAAGATGAAATGTGTCTCTGATTTTATCAAATAAATTTTCCCCCAAAATGCGACTTATAGTCCAGTGCGACTTTTTTTCTTCTTCATTATGCATTTGTTAGCTGGTGCGACTTATATATGCGAAAATACGGTAACATATTATATTTTAATATATATGTTTTCTCTTTCTAAATGATGGTCTCAATTTTAAATCGTCAAAAAGAAACTTAAGGTTTCATCTGTTCACTGGTAAATGCACCAGATATATGATAAACTGTATATAGTATAATCTACAGTGTATTTCTGCACCGAGGAACAACACCCACAACAATAACCCAAAACCTATAATAAGAAAACGTCTGTGGTCCATGATATATGTCCACAATGTGTCCAAACCTTCACCCCTTCGAGACGCGGACGTACCTGTGTCGTGCGGCGTTGCTGTTGTTCTTCGACCCAAAGGAGATGTGATACGGTACACGGTGTGTGTCAGGAGAAATGCCTATTCTTTGGCACCCTGCCCACTCTGAAACAAGACAGGGTCGCATGATGAGAGGAAACAATCACAAACCACTTTTCTCTAACTTGACTCATTAAGAGGGACAGATAACGAATGAGCTCATGCAAACCACTACTACTTATTAACTCGTGAGCAGACGATCTGTAATTGAAAGCTGATGTTCACCTGTGATATCATACACCTTTCCATCCATACAGGCAAAGTACGTGATGCGTAGGCCCAACATGCTGGACTCGGCCCACAGGTCGCCCTCCTCAGCGCTATGGTAGCGGCTGCACTCAGCACAGAACCGGGCCTCGGCAGGTTCACGGTCCATCTCGAAGCGCCTGCGCACAGACACGCGGGTCACAAAATCTACTACACGAAAACTTTACACTGAGTGAAACGGGACGGATAGAGACGTTTGACGACGAGGGTGCGTGTGTAGCGACGTACTTGTGCTTGCCTTCACACTTTGTACACATCATGGTGTTCATGGCTTCCTTCAGGTCGTCCTGGAGCTTAGTGAGAAACTCGTTCATGGACTTTGAGAGCTCGGTTGCTGCCATGCGCTTCCTGCATGATGACAATACAGATTAGTCATCGTTTCAGAATAAGAGGAAATAACTTTATCAATGTACCATAATATCTCTGTTAACAAAGGTCAACATCAGACCTTTTTACTGTTACGTCAAACTGACACTATTATGCATGAATGGATTCTGTTAACATTATGAATATTGAAAGAGCTCTGAGTGTTTGTTAAGGACTTCAGTAGAATAGTGATTGATTACTTCATGAGCTGACAAAAGGTTCAAAACAAGGCACTAAATAATTGCGCTTCTATCACGTTTTCTGTGTACTCACAACTCATACTCTCGTCGTGTCTCTGGGTTACTGACAATATCCCAGGCAGCCCTTAGTACTTTGAACGCCTCTCCAGCCCGTGGGTGTTTATTCTTGTCTGGATGGACCTGAAAGAGAACGGACAGAGGAAAAGGTTCCGTGAGTAAACATGAAAAACTATTAGTCACTACTGCAGGCATCCAGTACGCAGCACTTCTGATTCTCTCACACACCTGGACAGCTAGATGTCTGTAGGCCTTCTTTAGCTCGGTCTCAGTGGCGTGCACCTCCACACCAAGCACTGTAAAGGGGTCAAGCTCCTCCTCTGGTATCTCGGCCAAAGCCAGCAGTCTCTCCAGCTCCTGTCCTGGCTCACATTTCCCTGCTCTGCCTGGTGACTCGGGCGCTGATGGCGGTGCATGACCGTGCCTCCTGAACAGTCCTCGGACTCTTTCTAGAAAGGACACCACCCTCTTCCAAAACCGTGAATCCTGAAAAGCTGTCCAATAGCGCTTCCCCCTCTCTCCACCAACGCGAACCAACAAACCCTTCGCCCATTGGGAGCCGAGAATAACAAATGCACAGATAATTCTGAAACAAGATAAGGCAACTGTCTTTATCCACTTCAATGACCTAACAGTTTTGTCCAGGACGTCTGCTCCTGCGCATTTTGTCCATTTCAGAATCCGACTAGCATCCGCCTTCAGTCCGGGTATATCTGTGATCTTTACCAGGAGCTGCTGCACAACGCTGTAAAGTTTCACAACTCCTGTCTCCACTCCAACGCCACAATTGTGAGTTAATGTGACAATAATTTCAATCATCATATGGATGCAAGAGATGCACCAGAGGCTCACAGACTCTGACAGCATCTCCCTGAACGCCAAGACAAGCTGGTTGCCTGTCCTCCTGCGGCCCCGGTTTGCCTGATGGTGGTGGTTGCGTCTGCGTGTCTGTTTGTGCCGACCGCCACTTGACATGGCGTTTTTTTGAAAGGATGAAAAAGCATTCCGGCCGCTCTGCTCTAAAACGGATCCGCCGCTCCTCAGTTTACACCTCTTTCCACTTCCCGCATTCCTCCAGCCAGACTCCCCATTCATATGCTGCTCCTTGGCAGCTTCATCCTCCTCTTGATTAATAACCTGGGAATTCTCCTGATCACCAGTCTTGTCATGCTCGAGCCCATCTGAAACCTCTTCTGTAACGTCTTTGGCCTCTGTAGATCCACAGTAATCTGTCTCATCCATCCCAGAATCTTCCGGAGCAGCTGGGTTCGGGATTTCCTGAGATGTGCGATAAGCTGTTTTATCCTCCTGCTCGCATTCATCATCATCATCATCATCATCATCATCATCATCATCATCATCATCAGTCTCTCTGGACTCCCACAGACTTGAATTGGTCACTGAGTCGGCGAAACCATCAGGAATCTCCTCATCAGTGTCACTGACATCCATCTCCTTCTCAGCTGCTTCTCTCTCCATGTTCCTTGCAGCTGTTCAACTTACAAACCTGTAAAGTAGGTATATCACGGATGACAGCTTTTCTAAATCCATAATCTGTGGAAACATTTTCCCCAGGCTCTCATAGAAAAATGAGACTGGGGAGATGGGTTCGGGCTCAGGTCCACCATATCAGCAGCTGCTTCTAGGCATCAAAAGGCTATTTCAAATCTTACATGATGCAACCTGGAAAACAAAAAAACAGATAAGTATACATCAACAACTTTTGTAGCTTATCTATAGGTTATTTAATCTATAAAACTATTTCTCAGCTGCATTGTATCACAGTGTATATCAGAATATATAAAATTATACAGGTTAGCAGTCCCTAAACAGTTAAAACAGTTTTATTAAGAGCCTCTTAACACCTTGCTGCTTTCAAAAAGTCTCAAACGACAGTTTTTCTCTGTTCATTCATCACTGTAAACTTAATATCTTTGGTTTTGAACTGTTGACCGTCACTTTCGGTTCTACAAATTATGACAAGAACATTTACAACACTACAAAATATAAACATAACAACATAATAGTGATGTGACTGTAACCATGCTCCTACCACTGCTGATCACCATGTCCACCATGACGGAATGACAGCAGGGTTTTGAATAAACTTTTCCTAAAACTAAAGACGCGCACGCGGATGCCATTCATTAATGTTTAACTTTCATTAAAGGTTGCTTCATGAGTTCATAAGTCCGGTCGCTGTAGAGGTGCGTAATTAAAAAGACGCCAAAGCTTGCTTTGACACGTACATGTGCAAATGTGCAACACAGATTATATTATATTACCACTGCTATGTACTTTGTAAATTGAGCCAAACAATAGCACAGTGTTTGCTGAGATCTGAGGCGAGACAAGCAAACGCTGCACATTTTAAAACAGCTATCACGACGGTCTGACAGCCGTATGTTAACGGAACAGTGATAAAAGCACCAGATGTTATAACGGCGGCTAATGTTAGCAGGCAGTCGGGGTGTTAGCATGAGGAAGCAGCCAAGCAGGATGACAGACATACGCTATATGGGCTAAAATTAGCTTACCCCTCGCTGGCTAACCTGACAATATTTCGACTAAATTACGAAGATAAAACGACGACACAGCAACTAACTACTGACGCCTTTAGCTAGCAGCAGACGGCCGTTAGCTAATGAACAGTGACGAGCTGGGCTGGCTAATATTAACGGCTGGTTCCCCTTCCTTTGGGGCTTTTGACGAGTGCGCTAAGACATGTTTTGGACACCGGACGAGTCCAGCAAGACACCGAAACCATGTTGCGTTTTGCATTAAAACAAACTACGTGTCATATATACCTCTCAGATAATTGTGTAACCTTGTTTGTTAACAGACATCCAAGTGCCCGTGTTGTTTTTTTTAGCCACTTCTTCTTCTTCTTCGCTCCCTTATCCCCCACTTTCTTCCAGTTTCTTCTTCTTCCTCCTCCAACTTCTTCTTCGCCGTTTCCCGGATGTTAGCAAACAACAGAAGAGCGCTACTGCCACCTAACGCCACAAAGAGGGACGTGACAGTTTAACTTTTAAATATTGATTATTTTTAATAAATTCAACACACACTAAGATTATTTTTTTAAATTGTTACAGTCAAACTGTCTTTTTTGTTTATACATATAAATCTCAATAATACAGCGTCAGATGTCTAAATTTATTATGATTGAACTAGTATATATTCCCAAGCACTTTATATTATGCTCCTTTTGCTTTTGGTTGTGTAGTATTGTGCCATACAAGTAAATAAAACTGCAAATATCTGATAAACGACAGTAGGCGGTTGGAATAGTTTATATTTAGTATGATACTGAGGAGTGAGTGTTTATTGTGTTTTGTTGTTTCTTAAACCGGAAATCTAGCATGGCACACTTAAAACTATACAGGCGCACAGTAAATACTATCAAGTCACCCAGCATGACACGGGCAATAGACAGTAAGTAAAAGAAAGCTGATAATTAGAGATGTTTTGATATTAAAGCGTGACGTGTCTTTTTAAGTTTGTATATGACGTAAATACTGGGGTTTTAAACACCTGTAGCTATTCTCAAAAACATTTAAGGCCAACCAACTCCCACTTAAATGGAGATAAAAACTCAGTAAAATCCACATCTGCTCACCTTTCTCTAAATATTTTGTGCTGACGTCTTGTACGGGGGGTCTTTGACATGGTGAAACTCTGGGAACCCCCCTCAAGCCTCTGCATAAAGGAATAATCTTGAAGACGTAGAGGGTTAATTTCAAGCCCCCACTACCACCACCCACATCCCCAATTTGAAAGCCGCCTCTCTACCGGGAGAGGAAGGCTCTTTTTCGGTCAGATGGCGTGCTGCAGTCCGCCCCCGTCATTCTCCAGCCCACACAGACAGCAAAAAGGCAGCCAGCAACCAATACGGTGCGCCGGAGGAGGATTTCTGCCAGTGATTTCAGACGAGGTACGATACGCAAAGGGGATTTACTACGCCAATCTGCGACGGGGAAGCTGTCGGCAATAGACAAGAGGGTAAGAAACGAATAGGATCAGGACCGCGATGCGTCTCTGAGCATGGTGTTCTCCTCTAACATCTGGCTAGGGAATAGTTGCCTCCAGTCGATGGTTTTATTTGAACTCCAGCGAGTAATCCGGGTGTTTTTGTGTAGTTAGGATGAAACGTGGTTCTGTTTGAGTGATCGAGAATTATTTTTTTTTTTCATTTTATCAGTTTCACTCCGAGAAGACCGACCCCTGACATCGGTGTTTGGAGAGATACCTTTGCGTAAATACGCTGGTTCCCTTTCTACACATCAGGCTACCTGACCTGAAGAAGGTAAGAAAGACTTATACTACTGTTAAACCTTTTAGTCACGTAAGGTCTTTTGTGAAACAATAGTGTTTTGTGTATAAAGGGAACATGTTCTGCTACAAAGCATGCATAAACTTTCTATGAGCTATTGATTTGTTTTTATCAACTCTTTATTAAGACTTTTGGAGACATGTACACTAGGTGTGGTCCAGATGATAAAGTCTTTAACTGAAGTAAATAACTGGTACAGGATTTCTCTACCTGCAGGTTCATGTGTTTCCTTTCTCCTGCCTAAACTTTCCAGTGCTGTGTGCCATGTCTCTGCCACGCACACTTGGGGAGTTGCAGCTCTATCGGGTGCTGCAGAGGGCCAACCTGCTGGCCTATTATGAAACCTTTATCCAGCAGGGTGGGGACGACGTCCAGCAGCTCTGCGAGGCGGCAGAGGAGGAGTTTCTAGAGATCATGGCACTAGTTGGCATGGCCACTAAACCACTGCATGTGCGTAGGCTGCAAAAGGCCCTCCGAGACTGGGCGGCAAACCCTGCCCTTTTCAGCCAGCCGGTCGCTAACGTGCCTCTCGGGGGCATACCGCTGTTTAAAGTTGATGGGACAGGCACGAGTGGTTCAGCTGGCGGGCCCAGAAAGTCTGTGAGCAACGGGCAGCCGGGGTCGCCGTGTGAAAGAGATGATCGGGCGTGCCTTACCCCGATGCACAGCGGGAGTCCAAGAAGCCCCTGCTCCCAGGCCTCTCCGCAGCCACCAGACGCGCACTATAGGGAAAAACTGTCGCCCATGGACCCGCACTGGCTCAGCCCAGAACCCGACGGAAACTCCACTTTGGCTTCTGGAATAGAAGAGGAGCCGCACAGCCCACCTCTGCTGTCGACAGGTCCTCCCGGCCCCTCCACGTCCCCGAGCCCCTCTGCATCATTTACCCCGGCTGGTCTGTCGGCCTGGCCCGGGGGGCAGCTGGACGGGGAGACGGCGAAGGCGGTGGTGGAGAGCGTGGACAGGCTCCTCAGGACCCTGCCCAGGTCAGACCCTGCAGAGGTGAAGACCCTGCTGAGGATGAACAAGAAGATGGCGAAGACTGTGGGGCACATCTTCAGAATGGGGGCCCAGGATGTTAACAAGGAAGAGGAGATCCGCAAATACAGTCTCATTTATGGACGCTTCGACTCCAAGAGGAGAGAAGGCAAGCAGCTCACACACCATGAGGTAAAAGCATCAAAGACACACTGATACTTAGAGTGATCTAATCCAGAAGTTAGTGTACGAAACAGTTTCTCACAGTTTCTTGCCAGGAAGTCAGGTTTCAAACCGCCTATCGCTCCTTCTTGGGTTGTTTTTCTCCTCAGTTAATCATCAATGAAGCGGCGGCCCAGTTCTGCATGCGCGACAATGCCCTCCTGCTGAGACGGGTGGAGCTCTTTTCTTTGGCTCGGCAGGTGGCGAGAAAATGTGCCTACACCTCCACGCTGAAGCATGCAAGGTAAGGGCACCAACCACTGACCGACTCAACTCACACCTGCTGTGTCCCGACTTGCGCCTCTGTGTCAGGGAAGAAAGAATTAGAAAGCCTTACAGAGAGTCGGGAGTGTCGTTCAAAAACGTCCACAACGGATAAATTAAAAAACCCGTGTCCTCCAGAGCGATCACTACAGAGAGGGGAGTGTCACGTGAAATAAATGTGAATGATAATAGCTTGCATTCCACACATACCAGGTGGTTTATATGAGTCATCTGCCCACCAGTCGATTCATTTTCAGAATGAACAGGGTTAGGATCACAGTGGGAATTAAATTCCAGCCTATGTAGTGTTAGTTTAAGGAGCTAGCTTTGGAGCCACACAGGAATACACAAACACACTCCCTATTCGTTGACGTGCACGCAGTCGGAAATATAATACAATAGGCTTGAATGGTATTTTAAAAGTCCCTGATCTATAATGTCTTGATTGAGACATTCAGATCACATCCTTTTTTCATATTTACTTCAAATCCCTTTTAGTAAATATGTGGGTTTGTAGTAAATTAGTCATATTAGCTAGGTTTCAGATCAAGTTCCCTATCTACTGAGTGAGTTTGACATCCACTTAGTAGCTTTCTCTGCTTTGCTTTCTCTTACTTTGTTTTTAATGCAAAAACTTCCGGCCTGGCTCAACTATTTCCTTCCTGCAGGACAAACGCAGATGAGAACAGCATACTGTCCCTAAAGAGACCGAGACTTGAGGTGAGCCTTCAGAGCTGCAGCCACCATCTCATCTCATCTTTCGTCCACCAGCACTGAGCTGATCGACGGCGCGCTCCCTTTGTCTCGTGTCTTTCAGGTGTCGGAGAGCGTGCCGTCACTTCTCGGGGTGGAGGGATGCGAGGGCCTGCCCCACAGGGGAGACGACGACAGCTTGTCCGCGGAGAGCGTGGACAGCGGATCGCACGGTAAAGCTCGTCACACCGGGTGTCAGATCATTTGTAAAGAAGTGTCCCGAGACGACGCTAAGACCCTGTCTTGTCCCGTTAGACATCGGCTCACAGTGCAACCAGTCTGCGTCCCCGCGCCCCCACGCCGACGCCTCCAACCCCGCCAGCTGGAGCCGCCATCTCATACAGCAAACTCTGATGGACGAAGGGCTGCGACTGGCTCGGATGGTGTCGCACGATCGGGCGGGGAAGCTCAGCGTGGGGTCAGAAGGAGCTCACTCCACAGGTGACTTTTCAAATAGCGACGTACGAGTCATATGCAACTGAATAATAATAATAATAATAATACATTTTATTTATAACGCACTTTACATCAAATCAATGACCTCAAAGTGCTACAATGCATATAAAACAACATAAAGGCTTTAAAACTAGCATAAAAGAATTAAAGACACAAAATAAAAAGTGTATACCGTGACGCTTGTCCAATTCTGAGCTAGGGAGTTAGACTCATGCCTGCATGGCGAATGCGATGTTTAGATAAGTTCAAAGACGGGAAACTGTCTCATCTCATTTGTTTAGTCATATTCATTCATATGTTTCACCGAGAACATGACAAAGGCATCCGTATTTTCCTGTATGTCACTGCAGGAAAGTCAAATGAGCGCATTTTCCAACATGTCAAAGTCTGAAGTTGGGGGTGGACAGAGAATCAAAACGGGGGTGATGATGTCGGGGTTGAATTGGAGATGACAGACAGAGACTCCTCGACCTCTCTCCCAACAATGAATAGTTTATAGCGCTTGCAGTTTGAACCCTTGTGAGTCACAATCTCTCTGAGGTGACGCCTCCCACCAGTGCGCAGCTGAACTTCACCAGACTGTAAATTAGAGAAGATGGAAGATGGAAGGGGAAACAGAAGGAGGTGGGGAGCGTTATACAGAGAGGAAAAGAGTGAGAGAAGGAGGAGAGGAGGAGGAGGAGGAGGAGGAGGAGGAGGAGGAGGAGGAGGAGGGGGAGGAGGGGTGTTACACTGTTATAGCGCTTCTTTAACACCCTGTTACTGGAGCGTTTTTTATTTATTTTTTTATTTCTCCTGATACATCACAGCTTCTCAAAAAAAAAAAAGAAAAGAAATGAGGCAAGTTCTGAGCTGCGATCGCCGGTCGGAGAGATGAAGCGAGGAGAAGGAAGCCAGCAAAGACATGAGGGGGCGGGGAGGGGAGGGGAGTGGAAGGGAAGGGGAGGAGAGGGGGGGTAGGAAGTACTCCGTGGGCGGCAGAATCGGACCCCCCCCCCCCTCCCCTCCTCTCAGCAGCGCCTGACGTCAGAGTGTGTTAGGCGCGTGGGCTGAAGGGCGGGATGGATGGGGCGTGGGGGCGAAGGAGTGGGAGGTAATTGGAGGGGCGTTGCATTGACTCACCAAGCGACAGTGTACAAAAATAAAACCTGTGGGCAGGGAAATGGCACAGTCTTTTTTATGCAGCTTCTCCCTCGAACCGAAAGGACTGCGGAAATAACAAAAAAAAAAAAAAAAGAAGAGGGAGAAGAAGATGAAAAGACATATGTTTCATCTCTGGCGTCGATCTCCTTCATTTTGTCATGTTTTTTTTAAACTTTATCTCTCTCATCCATTGATCTCTCACTTCCTGTTGACGTCGCCGCCACCGCCGCCGTTCCTCCACCGTCTCCTTATCAGGCCAGGATATTAGCTCACATCTTAACCTACCTCAGACAGCATCATTCACATGTGGTTGTGCTGCAACGTGCTGCTAGGACACAGGGACACTGAGGGGTTTTTAATGAGCCAATAAATTATTAAAAAATACATGAGTCATTTTTTATTTTGTTTTTGTTTTTTGACTCATGATCTGAAAAGAAAACACCGTTGGTCATGTTTAGACCTCGATTGATTTTTTGGTGTATTTTCCCTCTTGCTCACGTTACTCGCTGACTTCATCGCCGCCTTATCAGCAGCCAAACTAAATGTCATTAAACTCTGCTGCGGCGGCTGGAGACATTTGGTTATTCAACAGCTTGGGTTGGTCATACGAACCCCGATGACTCCGCTCCATGTGGGAGGGGTTCTTGCTGAAACTATTATTCAAAAGATCCTAAAACGCTAGCTGCGCCCCGGTTACTCTGTGTAATAGTTTTCCCGGCATCAGAGGGAGGTAACCGTTTGCTGACGTTTTTGTTTTCACAGCTTTAAACCAGCCAATCCAACAGATTACAAACTGTTGCAGACGTCTACCTCCGCTCGCACAGCTGCTCCTAATCCTAGTTTCTGCGCTTCCCTTTTCTATTTCTTACAACTATTTGTCGCTAAGTTCGTTTTGGTGTCGGCTCCCGTCCTAAATTGTACGTCTCCCCACAGACCATGACGTTAAACCGGAGAGGCAGAGCTCGGTGACGGCGTGCAGAAGCAGTAGCCCCTGTGTCACCAAAGATGACTCCAACCACCGGGGGAAATGAAACCCTGAGAGGGGTTACCAGCGAACTCGTGAACTTGACTGGAAAAGAGACTCATGCTGACAAAACCCGTGCAGTAAATGCGAGAACTTTCCAGCGACTGACACCACAAACCTGTGGTGACTTCTAAAACCCTTGAGTTGTGAATGAACACGTTTTGATTTTTAATATTCAGGAAATAAGCAAGGAAAGACACTTTTTTTGGACTTTTGAAAGGATAACATGTGGATTTTTATCAGGAAAGGCCTGAGTTATTATTTAAATGAGGATGTGCCACCTGCTTTCAGATGAACCAGGCTCGACACAGCAGGGGGCAGTGCAACTTTGGAAAACGACTACGTTCCTTCACGCCGAGCTGCACACGTTAGTGGTGTAGAGGAAATGTTTGTATGTTTGTTTTGTAGAAGAAGGACTTAAACCAACACTTTAAGAACAGCATCTTTACGTCCTCTGAAGCTCCTCAGGAAACAAATGGGTGTTCTGGTAGTCAGTCAACCTTTTTTTTTTTTTTGTAAGTGTGTCGATCGTAGATTTCTGGGAGCATGCACACAAGCGCCGGGGTCACGGAGCCATTTTGTCTTTCGCCGCTGAGGCCCTTACGAGACAAAAAGCCGTGCACGGGCCTCCGTCGTACATCACATCTCTCTGTTGCACAAACGGCGTCAGTAATTTTGCGAAACATTCTCCCACGGGGCACCTCTTCTAAGATGTGCAGTGAAATCACGAGGACACTTCAGGACGCTTTGAGCTAATGAGTTTTAATGTTGTGCACCAAAGGAGCAAATGTACAGCCTTCGAGAAACCTGAAATCTAAGCTAAACGTTCGTGACCAATTCCAGAAACGTGTTGATTACTGTAGACAGTCGATGGTGGTGTATTTTTTTATGAATACAGGAAACCTACGGGCGTGTTTGGGATGATGTTTGTGTCGTCTTAGATTAACAAAGTGAATCTTACTCTCTTTGCTTTCAAGTTTTAGACAAATGAACGGAAAAGCGGGAAATTTCCGTACAAGTACATCTCATGGTGCTTTGATTGTTTTGATACAGCAGCTCCGGTCTGAAATAAGAGATATTTCCTAAAGCTGCCAGTGGCAAAATTTGGTAAAAACATTGAAGTGTGCAAATGTTATCAGACGGCTCATGTTGAATACGTCAGTGAGGTATAGCCTGCTGTGCATCAGTTACACCTGCCTGTCTCTGGAGTGATCACTAACCTCCTCAGTTTATTATATGTTGCGAAACAGATTATTTATTTTGTTACATCTCAATAAATGTTATTTTACTGACTAAAGCTGCAGCGTGTTTCATTGTTTTCCACAAAGAATCCTCTTGTCTCTTCTTTTCTTTCGGTTCTTGGCAGCTCTGATGTGTGGAAGAGGCTGCAGGAGCTGCGTCACACAGCCAGCAACACCTCTGCTGTCGTCTTGCTGGTTGCGCTGACGCTCCTCGGCGCTGCCATGACTCACCTGTGCCGGTGATGTCATCAGCGCTCATGCGCGCGGAAAGCAGACCTCGGGCAACCCCACTTTAATCAGCTGCGGGTTCCCAAAGCCATCGGTGGATTGTTGGTTTGTTTTACAGCGACACCGAAATTAGAAATGATAGAAGAAGACTGAATGAAGTGGATTGCCGTGACATTTAAATCAGATGCTCGTGGTTCTTCAGAGAATGATTTGTGAAAAGCTGGTTGCAAAACAGACTGAGGTTTGTCTTTATACACTGATCAGCCACAACATTATGACCGGAGAAGTACCATCTTGCGACGGCTCAGTGTTGCTGGAAAACATCTGGACCTGGCATTCATTCATGTGGATGTTACTTAGACATGTAGCACCCACCTAGACCAGACCAGACCCCCCACCCCATAGCAATGACGCTCCTTGATGGCAGCAGCCATCCCCAGCAGGATGCAGACACAAAAACACTTTAGAAACAACTAAAAAAAAACATGAAGAACAGGACAAGGTGTTGACCTGGCCTCCAAATTCACTAGATCCCAAACTGATCAAGTATCTGTGGGATGATCCACAGAGGCTCCTCCCTTCAAAGTAACACTACACAAGCTTTTGGTTACACCGGAGCAATTATATCCAAGCTCTTTTTTTATTCTTATTATTGTGATTATGAGAGCAACAGTCTATATAGCAACACATAAAAGGAGCTGCCACATCGTCAATCAGCTGTCTGCACCACTAATTAGGGAGTTAAGTCTCGGAGTCTATTCTTAGACCTGGCTCTCTCTCCTCGGTAACAGCAGCAGACAGCTGATCTGACGACAAACAGCAGACCGACTATTAAAGTAATGAAAGTAGGAAGTCGTATTGTCTGCATTCAGATCTTTTAAATACTTTTAGGATCATCCAGGCGGGCGTTTAAAATTCTCCGCTATATGAGCAAATGTTGCAGCTGCGCGCAAGGTTTAGCGATGCCGGCAAAACCACACAGGGAAGGTTTTCAATAATAATAACAACTTAAAAATTATAACTTAGGTTTTTTCTGTACGAGCTTGAAAGGGATCGTTTATGTGGTGCCATAATTGAAGCAGACATATAGGAAGCAATCGAGATCGAGTTATGCTCAATAGTAATATATTTATGTCCCTAGTGAAGATGATTCTTTTTAGATACAGTTATTAAGAAGAACAACATCCATTTTTCCAAGAAAAAATAACGTCTGCTGTTTAGTCCGGGGTCTCAGTGTTGTGTTCTGTTTACGTCTTTGACTAAAACAGTGCACAAATTAGGAATAATCATGCCGCGGCCCAGATTAGACCCTCTGAAAGGGCCGCTTTTGGCCCGCGGGCTATATGTTTGACCCCCATGGGTTTAATCAATTTAACAGTTTACACTTCAACCATTTCCCAGCCAATAAAAGCAACGCTTCTTGCTCTCCTTAGCTGGCAAAATAAACCAAATAAACGCAGTGACAGCGTCCGATTAGAAGACAGCATGACAGGCCGCTTCATGACATAACATCACCTTGTTTATTAAAAAAAAAAAACACTCCTCTTCTCACAGTTTTATATTTTTAGCTACAGACCAGTGAGTGTTTTCACATGTCTGCGTCTTGTGGCCGTATTAAAACACCTGAGGGGGATCAGCGGGGCCGCTGCTCTCCTTGCAGGTTGTGAGATTAATTACGAAGTTTTATTAAATGGACAAAAAGTCATGCTAGTATAGGCTTTCAACAAAAAAAGAAAGTACTCCAGTGGTATCCAGGTGCATATGTAGGTAGTTTTAGTCTTAATTCACCCACGATTAATGTACACATTAATGTACTTGCCCCAATAATAAACACATATATACTTGAGGATTTAACAAAGTAATTGAATAAAAACTAAATGCAAATGCAACTAAACTGCAAACAAGACCATGGCTAGACGCTGGTACCGCCGGTGGGTGTGACAGAAATATGTTTTCCTCTTGTGTTGGTGGACTCGTTAAAATAACAGAAAAATACAAGTAGTCAGCATCAGTGTCTGCAGAACAGGTCGATGTCCAGGGGTTCAGGTGACTAGGTGACGTGGGTGTCGAGGTGTCGCAGGAACTCTCCCCTCGTGGTCGTGTGTCCCGGGAAAACCGCCTGGCAGAAGTCGCAAATGTGTGACTGCAGCGCCACGTCCGACATCAGCGCCCCGCTGGACTGGCAGAAGAAGTCACCGCCCAGGGAGAGTCTGTCCGTCACTGGCATCTGACACAAACACAGAGGAGACGGAAACGTTTGAGAAAAACAAAACAAAGGCCAGGGTACAGCTTTGGGATTAGCTGTCAAAGTCAAAGCACGTCCTCTTACTCCATAATTAGTCCCGTGTCCATCACGATGTTTTGCTTCACAGGGACATGCCCCGTGGCACCTAGGGGACTCCACGGCGGCCAAGAATGGAGCTCTTTGCTCCACCTTCACGTCCTCCGTTGTCTGACGGGGCTTATTCACGCAGAGCTTGGACATATCTTCAGAAAGGAAATCAGAGACAGTTCCCACATTTCTGGAAAGGCGATCAATGCCAGACTGCGCTGCAGGGTTTTGTGTTTCAGCTGTTAGCGGTTGAGGCTGTTCGTGGAGATACGCAGGGATTTCCTGGGTGCACTGGACAGGAATCGACATCAGGCTGCTCAACTCTCCATTTGGGACGGACACACCTGCAGATAGAAAGCTGTTGTTTGAAGGCGTAAAGACTGGGACACTGTTTAACGTGTCGTGAGAATGCGTTCATACACTGACCTTGTTTCTGCAGAGCTGCTGTGAGTTGATGCAACAGAGCTGCCTGCTTCAAGCAAAGGGACCTCAGGCGAAGGAACTGCTGGTATAGCTCAGTGTAAGCTTCCTCCATCTCACCAGCTGGGGGATCTTAAAGAAGAAGAGAGTGTACTGAACAATCAGCCGCAACATTATGACCACCGTCTGGAGAAGTTACTAACATCGACCATGTTGTGATAGTTCAATGTTCTGCTGGGAAACTTTTAGACCTGGCATTCATTCATGTGGATGTTACTTAGACATGTAGCACCCACTTAGACCAGACCAGGCACCCCCACCCCATAGCAATGACATGATGCTAGCAGCCAACTCCAGCAGGATGCAGCCTGACACAGACACAAAAACGCTTAGGATGATGATCCACAGAGGACCCTCGTCTCAACTCATAGCACCACAGAGACAGACACCACAGGACACCCTCAGAAGGTCCATGTCCATTCTCCGATGAGTCACAACTGTTTTGGAGGCACAAAGGAGACTGTATCTAATAGAGTACACAGATGAATGGACTTGATTATTATTATAATTATTTTTGATGCAGTTTTGAATTAGCCAACATGGCAACGGCCAGATTTACCACACTGACCTTCCACACCTTTAGGAAAGTGTATGAGTGACGTCCTTATGGACCACTCATCTTTATAAAGAGAGACCAAAAGCAAATGGACTCGTCACAATGTGGCGATTCACGGACACAAAACGCAGCCTTTGGTTGTGAGGACACTGCTGCTAGGCAACCGTTGCCATCTGGAGGCCACAGAGGCCGACGAAGCCTAAGGACATGTCATGAGATTTGAAGGTGATAAACTGGATTATTGATGCAAGGCATGGGGCTTGGTAAGACTTTTCATCTTCATCTTTTTTAACCGCTTGTTCCTGTGAAGGGTCTGCTGGAGCCTATCCCAGCTGTCATTGGGCTAGAGGTGGGGGTACACCCTGGACAGGTCTCCAGTCTATCACAGAGAGACAGATACACTATTCACCCTCACATTCACACCTACGGCCACTTTAGAATCACCGATGAACCTAATGAGCATTGCTTTTCGGATGGTGGGAGGAAGCTGGAGAACCCGGAGAGAACCCACGCAGACACAGGGAGAACATGCAAACACGGAGAGGCCCAGTCGGCTCATGGATTCGAACCCGAGGACCTTCTCGCTGTGAGGCATCAGTGCTAACCATCTTTCCATAAGATTTTATCTCATAATAAAATAAATAAATAAAGTCCTTGTCTGGATATTTCGCTCTGAACCTAACAGCAGCTATTCTCTAAAACTGTTTTTGAAATAACAAGAATTAGTGTGGCTACAGTTTAGGTTGTCAATAATGAAAATATGTTACAACCCTAATGCTGCTTCTGGTTTCTTGTTTCTTAAAGCGTAATGCTACCACTGTACCCACTGCCCTCTTGTTGCATCTTGCCTATCACCGCTGATTTACTTACCCCCAATATGCTCGTCTGCACACGGTGCTCCGACACTTCAGGACTCCATGTCTTTCCTTACAAAAGCTACACGCAGAGGTCCCTCCTCCAGGTCTCCTGCTATTGTCAAGGAATCAGTGTTTAAAGCCAAACGCTAAGCTGTCCACAACGCTAAACTCTGTTCTTCAGATGAGGCCGGAAAAAGCACCGTTCACGTTTGTTTCGTACCCTGTGGCCTAATGGGCTGGATTATGCTCTGCTAATGTAACAACACGCATTAGGAACTGCTAAACATGAGGAAGTGGATCTAGAAAATAGGGAAGTGAAAAGCTTTTCGCATAAAAAGGAACTGCACCATCTCTCAGTTAGACTGCAGGGCACATTTTAGCATCAGAAGAGGAAAGAGACGGGCTTGATTTATTTTTTTATTTTTTTTATGAGAAACAGAATGCTTTTGCCCATGCATGGCTCTGAAATAAAGAGAGAAGGTGCAGGTTTAGTTTTAGCTTTTAGAGAAACAACAAAGCAGTGGAAGGAAACTATATTAGAATAAGAGCTTTCACAAACAATCCTCAAAAAAAATATGTGTCAGGCGTGATTCCTGAGGGTTGTATGAGAGTGATCTGTCTTGCAGACCTCATAAGACTGTACCCAGTGCTGCTGTAAAGTGTTTTAATAATTGAATTATCATTTGACAGCAAGTTTGGTGTTTATGTCTTATGTCAGGTGACTGGTGAATCCTTGCCAAGCTGGTGACTCCTCTCTAAACACTCAGACATGTCCTCTCACAAAGACACTAAAGTTAACTAGACTAATTGTCCAAAAAAATAAAAAATAAATCGTCTCGCACCAAAAATGATTCTCCTATTTTCCATATCTATGTTCCTGTTTTCCTACCGTAACCTGTCTCGTAAACATTTCTTTAAACTGGAAAGTCACAAAAGAAAGTAAAATCTTGCAGCTTGTTCTGATTTTTGTTTGGAAATAAGAGTGTCTGAAACGAAGGGAGCTTAAACAATCTAAAATACTTTACTTACATGGATCGATCATTCCCAGCCGGAAGCCCACGTAGCTACACCAACTGGAGGAAGGAAAACCAGTGCCATCGATGGCACTGAGGAAAACAAGATCCGCGTTTTTTACTTCCATGACGTCACGGCACGTAAAGCGCTCACCTGCGTCAAACCGGGAAACCTGTCAAAGCACCACTTCCTGTTCAAGAGGGCCGCCTTCAGAATAAAAGGTAAAACCTAAACCTAAAACCGATGCAGCGAAGGGTCTTTATTTTGAAAACGGTGTCTCAGGAAAGCGACACAAATGGTAAACGTTTCAGAAAAGTATGACCAGATAAAATAGTTTTTAGAGTTATGTTTGTGTGTGTGAATGTGTTGCTTTCACTAAACAAGCTGACCAAACTGTTGAAATCTCTTACTGGCTGCAGATACATGAACTTTGATGCAGATGCTGCACTTTAGTCTCATTTGTTTGAATCAATGTGAGTAGTTTTGACACCAAAAAAAATGACAAACAAAATCTATTCACCCTCTGTGATGAATTTATGTAAAAAAATAAAATAAATAAACGCTTTTGTAATAGTTTAGACCACAGCGGTAGTGTTTACCATATACCATTCAAGTAAATTCGGTCAGAATAATCAAATCTGCCTGGTCATTGGTGTTTATCCACAGATATCACATGAGCTGGAGCCCGCTCAGCGTGTCTGCGTGTAGCGCTGGCTGAATTTTCAGTCATGAGCTTAATGCGGCTGATACTGAATTTAAAATAGACCCACATTAAGGCCGCACAGTCCTATGGCTACCTTCCACGCCATCTGTCCAGTTAGGAGGAGCAGCAGAGTGAGCAGTAGCGTCCGCCCCTGACAGGCCGGTTGACAGCCAGCGCCTTATGATCTGAGAGGGGTGCCAGCTAACTCTGCTTCAGACTGGTTATGTAACTCTGCGTGAGGGGCTCGGGCAGTCTTAGTTTCTACAATACCCAGAGAGTCACGCCTTTGTCATGTTGCTTCTCCTGCAAGAGGATCCTCTCGGGTTGTTGCCTTGCTTTTGTCCGAAAACAGTTACAGTGTTAGAATCAAGGGCCGTGGTCTGAATTTTCTGGCGGCAGGTTGTCCTTGAGTGTCTGTTGCCCCAGTTTTTCCATTGTGTCCCGCGCATTTGGCACTAGCTGGACGCCCGGCTCTGGCTTTTCAGCTGATTAAACATGTTGAATCAGCAGAGAGGTGTCTCTGACTGACGAGAGCCGGTGTAGAGGAGGTGACGAAAGTAGGCGAAAGGGCACACAGAAAGCCTCTCTTTCTTTACATCTTCTAATTTGAACATTCAAATGCCAAAAGCAGTCTGCTAGAGGGTCAGATCTGGCCCGCGGCATGAACTTGCAAAGTGAGAAAATTACATAGAAGACTGCAAATTTTCAATGAAAATAACTGTTAGCCCTTTTTTAGTAAGATAAATGGACAGAACGCAACACTGAGGCCTCGTCAACACGTACCAAAACGATCTTTTCCCCCTCCGTTTTCTCTGGCATCGTTTCAAGAATAACTGCGTCCACACGGATCCGTCTCAACACGACTCAAAACGCTACTTCATACTTCAGGCCTATAGGTGGCGCTGTTTCAGTTTCAGAAATTCACCAAAAACAGAGAGGAAGAGGTGGAGCATGCGCATAAAGCTTGAGCATGTTTACAAATCGGCTTTAGAAGAAACCAAACTCAAGGAGAAATGATATTTAGCCCTAGTAACCATAATAGGCTCAATATCTTCTCCAGCAGGAACACGAGCATGTAGTCCACCATTGTTGTTGATGTTGTTATGAGACGTCTCACGGGATATAAGAGGTGGAAGGGGTGTGGCCATGACATCATCGCTTGCCAAAATCTCCGTTTTCGTCGTCCTCACACAAACGTAAGAGCTAATATTTCTCCACATTCAGTTCAGAACAGTTCACGTAGTTGACAAAATGTACGTTAGTTTTTTTTACTTTTTATATTTAAATTTCTGATTAAAAAAACAGATAAATCTATGCTAACATTTGGACGGAGCTATTTGTGGCTGCGCTAACGGGCTGTCGGCCAAAGCCCGAAGACACGAAAGCGGCATTCGAGTAAAGCACATATAGACACCGTCCGTACGCTGTGCCAAAGTCAGTAGGTTAATTCCTATATTTAACAGCTCCTCATGTTTCCAAAATGCGATGCTTTATCACGCGTGCGCATTCGAAGCGATTCAATCAGCGTTATCAATAATCTGGAAACAAGACAACGGCTTTGTCAGCGTCAGTTTTTAGCAGTCAGGGTGTAAATTGGGACGGATTGAGTTATTAATAGGTTTGTTGTATCCTATGTTTGCTGGTTTGCACCATGTGTTTGCTCCGACCTTGAACCCCACACCTCCGAGCAAAACACACACACACACACACACCCACACTAAGCCACACCCTGTCCACCAGCTAGTCTCGTCTCCCACCACTCGATCCCTGAGCTGGAACTCTGCGAAGCGAGCGTGTGTCTTCGTGCGTGTCTTAATCTGTGTGTGTGTCTTCGTGGGACGGTGGGTAGATGGGTGGGTGGGTGTGTTGTGTGGGTGTGTAGAGTGTGTGGGGCTTTGCTGTGAATAACTTCCAGGCAGGCAGCCAAGAACTGTCATCTGCCGGTGCAACACTATCCATCCTGTCAATCTTGTTTTATAATCGTAACATTCTCATATTCTCTGGCCGAGCAGAGACAAGTTTCCAACATAGTGAGACACGCACGCATCACACACACACACACACACACACACATGTGAGTGTCCGGCGTGTTCACATCTTCTCCATCAAAGGCATCAAGTTGTAAAAGCGCCTCTGGTTTATACTTACGTGTTTGCACACACAGGGATACGTTTTCTAATGTCACACACATCGTGACAGTGCTGCTTTTCTTAGCAGTGTTTTTTATGCTTCGTAAACACATTAAGCCTTCATTCAGCATCACAAAGCTACAAATAAAACACTTAAACTCTATTCAGATCAAAATAATTAACAATATCTACTCATGATGACAGTTAAACGGAGGGTATTAGATGTGAAGTGCCTTCACGAGTGTGCATCCAGTAAAGTTAATACCCAAGGACACGAGGAACACAGAGCAGACAAGTTTCCACCGTCTCTCCCTTTCACACACTTCAGAATGATAATTCATTTATGAATTTAATCCTGCCGGGACTAAGAGTTTAAGACAGTGATGTGGAGTGTACAGTTATCACAGGGACGGAATGAGAGATGACGTCTGCCAACTCATTTATCACTCTCAGGGAGAGAGACCAGATCCAATTACGGAGGTTTCTATGGGCCCAACAATGGCCTGCTATAAATAAACTCGCGGAGGGTTTTCCGCATTCAACAGCACGCCCACGCACACGTCCTTATGCTGCTGCACAAGTGCACACACACGGCAACTTCCATCCAAACCGTTTTTTTTTGTGTTTTTTTTATGTCAGAATCAGAAGCGGAGGGATTCCTGAGGGATTCGCCGCACTGAGCTGAGATGCTCGGGAAAAATATAACAGAAGAACGTCTGCGGGGCGATATGTGCACCTGTGCGTAGGCGTGTGTGCATAAAAAGGTATAGAAAGAGAACAAGAGTGAAGGGGAAGCAAAGAGAAGAAAAAAAAGCAGCGAAGCCCCCACAGAGCACACAAAGTTATTTAAAGCTCGATCCATCAACAAACGACAGGTGCAGCATCCTCACAAACAAACCTATTAGCTTTCCTCCCTCTGGAACAATATCATCCACAGCAATCAGCCGCTCTCTCTCTCTCTCACCACACAACCAAACATCTCTGTGCCTGCCCACTACATGAAGTCATGTTACATGTGGCACAGTGGAGGAAAGCTTTAGCTTTATTGTGCTTGAGTGATTTAACATTTTTATACATTCAGATTGTAAGAAGCGGCTTTACATTATTACGCTCTATGAATGGCAGAGTTAGATCTGAATGACAGAAATGTTGCTACTGGATTGTGCAGGCCTTCATTCATCCCTAGAGGAGTTGAATGATGGATTGGATTTTGATCCCGTCACAAATGCGGAAAGAGGATTAATTATAATAGCATCAGTACACCCTGAACTTCTCATCATCAATCACTACCAGAACCAGTCCAAAACATTTGACCCCCTCCCTCCCGGCAGTGAGAGTAATTACAAAAGCACTGTTGACTCGTGGGCTCGGGGCCTTTTCTTTTTCCAGCGAGGAAAAAGCCACACCTACGGTAATCTGTAGTTGTCCTCGCCATCATTTCCTTTTTAGACTCTAATCCTTCCTCATAACATCAGAGTTTCTTTTTTGTATCCGGACCATCAAAAGGCTTTGTTGAACGCCATCATCTCCGCCATAGTTGCTATTCCATCTCTGTCACTACAGTTGCAAAGCTCTTCAGGTCACTCAACACAAAACTATCACCGCTAGTCCTCTACCAGGATGTCACCACAGGCCGCAGATCTGAAATAGATTTATCTGGTGCTGATTGGCCTGACCAGTAGCACACATCCATTCATCATTCATCTTCTGTAACCGCTTGTCCTGTGAAGGGTCGTGGGGTGGGGCTGGAGCCTATCCCAGCTGTCACTGGGTGAGAGGCGGTCTATTGGTCTATCTCAGGGCTAACGCAGAGAGACAGACAACCATTCACACCTACGGCCAATTAACCAGGCCGGGCATACACTGTACAGTATTTTAAATCCTTTGATTCAGCTCCATCTCAAACTGCACGACTAGATCGCTGAGTTCAAAAGTTCACAGCCTACGATTCATGTTCTCACACTATACGGCCCGATTCTCTGATGCGACTTGACTGCTCACACTGTACGTCCACATAACACACGTCGGACTTTTGTATCCGGAACTCCAACAGCAAAAAGAAGTAGAAGAAGAAGAAGAGGAACCCGGAAGTGGGAGACGCACATCCAAGTAGTTTTGACGTAACTTCAGCGATCGCTCATGCTCTGTGCGAGAGGTTGAGGCAAATCGGCCCGTGGCGCTGCTTCTACTGTGAGATACCTTCACGAGGAGCGACCAGGATTTCAAACGAGTTTAATTTTCTTGGGAGCACACAATTTGTGATCGGGAGGTCGTCGTGAGGTGTTAATCTCTCCTCGTTACCCCACGTATGCTGCACGAAGCACGAAGCACGATTGAGACGAAATTCGGCCCGATTCAAAAAATGGTCGCACGAGTGGAAAATCGTCTCAAAGTGAGCCGACAATCTTGCTGTGAGGCATCAGTGCTAACACCACGTGCCGCTGTGCCACCCCATCACATACACCAGGGGTCTTAAGTGTTTTCCAGGCCATGACCCCAAACTGATGGAGAGATTGAGCAGTGGACCCCCTACTTACGACTATGTATTTAAAGACATTTAAATTTCGCGACCCCCTATTATCTCTGGCTTACACTATTGGTTAGTTTTATCGAACTTTTGCAATAAAATGTATATTTTTGTATTAATCAGGCTAATGCATTTTAATTCAGCTCAAATTAGGCTGCGGGAAGTTTATAGTAAGCAAGTTAAAGATTTCACAAAGGCTTTACTTAAAAGTGTTCAAGGCTTCCAACACTGAACAGAGAAAAATCGTTTTCACATGAGTACACCTGCGAAATGATTCTCTTTGAGTTGCAATAAATGTACGAGTTGACCATTTGATTTGTGTTTAAAACATTATTCAGCAAACACCTATTCATGAAACCCTAAAACCCTTCAGCAAACATTCCACTGTGTTAAACGTTCACTGTGGTTAGAGAGGCTGCAGTAGAGGACAGAAGGTTAGTGTAAATCATCATGACAAGGGGGCCGCAAATTATTTGTCGTATCGCATGTGTGCAGTTTGTTCCTGAATGTTCTGTGTCGGGTCAAAAGTTAAGGAGCCAATGGCAGCTCCAGATGGTAGCTTTCTACTTTTGGAAAAAGGTGGTGTCAAGAAACACTGCAAGTCCAAACATAAGATAAACTGACATGGGCATGTGTTTTGGGTTTGAGTTTGGGTTGTGTCAAGGCGGCCACATGTCTGACCTGTCACAGATACTAGATCATAAAAAATAAAAGGTTATAGTAGACATCCAAAGGGATAATCCTGCAACCAGACATAAATACTCTCAGTGCTACAGCCAAATCATTTCTTTTAAATTCTCCTTAATGGCACCGAACTCATTGCCTTGTGCAGCACCCTGGTCATTTCACAGCATAATGAACACCTTTGTGTGAGCTAGCTTTCATATAGCCCCCTCTTCATTTCTCCCCTTGTCCCTTTTTTCCACTCTGTCTGCCAACACCAAAATCCAGAAGACCGGTACGTGGTGTACAGTAGGATCAGGTGTCGAGTGGCTGAATGCGGCCAGCGCTGCAGTCCGCTGGGCCTCAGAGTGACACGGTGTCGTCTTCCTCTGGTCAAGGATGTCGCCAACATTAACACCGTGTGTGACAAGACAACACGGACTCTGTGAAAAGGACTTCGTTTGGCCACTTTTCATCAGATCATTAATAAGTAAGAAGCACCAGCATAGTATGTCCTGTTTTAAATTAAGTCTAAGCTGCCAGGGTATTGGTTGGCTCCTCTTGAAGGATGGTGATGTTCTGTATTTTTCTTGCCAACAGGGAACGGATTCCACCAACACATCTGACCTAATACAAATTTTCCTCTAAGATACTATAGCATGGTGGCGCGAGGTGACGATGTGTTATACTGTTTTATTCTTAGTAGTATAGAAGAATACGAGTCTGGTAACACGGCGTTTGGATTTCATTACCGCGAGTTTTTCCGCCGATACAGAAAAAGTAAATGTTTGCATACAACTGGACAGTCCTACAACACAAACACATATCACATTAATTTGACACCCAGCTCTACCTGTCCACCAAACCCAACTCCACATTTCCACCCACACACCTCTCTGACTGTAATCAGGAAATCACAACCTGGTTCTCCATCAACTTCCTCAAATTCAACAGTAGTAAAACTTCTCACTGGCACCAAATCCACTCTATCTAATATAAATAACTTCTCTATTCAAATTGACAATTCACCAGTCTCCCCCTCCCCCCAGGTTAAGATGCCGTCCACACAGAAACGCTTTTTGGTGTAAACGCACATGTTTTGCATCGCTTTGGCCGATCGTCCACACGAATCCTGTAAATGCATTGCCCTAAAACGCACTTTTCTGAAACCTGGTCCCAGGGTGGGACGCAGCTCTAGCGTTTTTGTGTGGAATTTCGGAAACTGAAACAGGGCAACCTATAGGCCTGGAAGATAAGCGTTTTGAGTCGTGTTGAGACGGATCCGTGTGGACGCAGATATTCTTGAAACGATGCCAGGGAAAACGGAGGAGGGGGAGAAGATGGTTTTGGTACGTGTGGATGAGGCCTAAGAGTCTGGGTGTCCTCCCACCATTTCACTTGAGCACCACGGGGTCCAGAGCCTTCTCCCATTCAGCCCCCTGCCTCTGGAACACCCTCCCAGAACATTTAAACACTTCAGACTCAGTCACCGCCTTTAAATCTCAGCTTAAAACATACTTATTCAGACAGGCCTACTCTGTTCCATAGTCTCACTTCTATCTGCTGTCATTTTTATGTAACTCTATGCTGTATATATATATGTTTGTGTGTATTTTAATTGTGTTCTGTTTAACAATTTTGTACGGTGACCTTGAGTTATCCTGAAAGGCGCCTAAAAATAAAATAGATTATTATATCAATGGAGCTGAGATGACATGCATGACTACTACTGTCACTCTTCTATCCATCCCTACATAAAAGCAGAGCATAAGCAGTTCCAAACGGGGTGACTCCAGGCCATTGTGCAGACAAATGTAAATACTCACCAGAGCAACACATCTGAATCAAAATTAGTTCCTGAAAATGTTCGAGTAATATTTGTCTGTGAAGGTTCTCAGTCATCCAGGTCATGGTTTTGCCAGTTCTAAAGGACTAATGGGAAGTTGATATTTAAATAGGCAACTCTGTGGCTACAACGCATCAGGGACCTGCTTGACTTGTTCTGTTAGCGAACAAAGAAACTTCAAAAAACTCAAGTCTAGTTGTTTTTTAAAAAACACTTTTTGAGTAATATATGCTAAACAAGATCAAATATTTAATAAAGATTACAGAATCTATCCAATCTGAAATATGTTGAGGTTATTTTAATGTTTAATAACACATCATTTTTATGTCACTCTAAACGGCAACAGCGACAAAGCACGAGGTACGCGACAACGTGCTGTCACTTGACCGAGGACAGAAACATTTAATCTGACCACATATGATACGGCAACGCTCTGACATTTAAAGGAGATCAGTCAGTGGAGTATTTTCAAAGCAATTTAATATCAAGTATCTCTGTTTTTTTAATACTTCTGCACCACGTAACGAAAAGAGCCTGGCAACAGTGTGTACGCACACGTCTCAAACTAACAAAACACTTTGAACACTCTGTCTGGACACTGTTTCAGGTGCTCTTAGCTGCACATCTTGTCGTCACATTTCACCGTGACGCCCTTTAAGAAATTTCTTTAGTTCGTTTTGAAAATTAAAACAATTTAAAAAAAAAAAAACAATAGAAAAAACAATAAATCCAACATATACAAACTGCACAATACAGAACAACATGGAAGACGGGAGCAGAGACGACGGAGCTGAGGGTGAAAACAAGCTGACGCGTCTGCAGACATGAACAACTGTTGTCACACAGGAAATGTCGAATGTTCGAAATCTCAAGCGTTTGTGATGTGTAGACGATTCACGGAGAGGCTGAGGGGGACTCTGAAATGTGCTTAGGCTTATTTAAATCTCAAACTAGACTGTCGTTATAGCTACCAGTGACTCAGAAACACTCAGAACAGATCCTTTGATCACCTCCAAGCTTAGTGCTGTGGATTATCACTTCCATCAAACTAAAAAAAGAGCTGAAATCTTATCCGGTTTGAGATTCATCCTGATGGTGATTGCTGTACCTGACGTTTGGAATGACAAATTACTTAGTGTCACTTAGTGTGCTGCGTGGACTGAGGCTTTCAGAAGAAGGCACTTTGTATTTCCATTCAGCGAGTCCATTTTCATTCGTAAAAGCCCAAGAAGCACGTCGTTACAGGTACATGCGGTCGACCGGTAGTTCTGCCAGCACCAGCCTTTACAAGAACTACAGCAGAACATTTAGGTTTAAGGCAATTCGGTTTGTAACTGGTAGTATCAAAATAAACACTTCGGTAAACTTTGGTCCACAGGAGTACACTTAGGTCTACAGCTATAATTTGTGATAAAAAGATATCAGTAAATATTTCCCTACTGAAATTCGTCGCCACGGACTGGATCCGCGTTAGTCTGCCTGCCTTTTTCCTGCGAAATAATCTACTATCTCAGCTTCGGAGCGGGGCTATAAAGCAAGCTTTTAGTCTTTGAGCGGTTAGTGTATTTCTGTGTGTTTAACACTGCATTGCATCGACCCAGATATCCAAAAAGCTGCATAGCAGGACGAGATTCACATTTCCAGCACAGCAATAAAGTCATTATACAAACGCACACAAAATATATATATAAACAGCGTCCTAAAATGCTGATATGGTGGGTAGTAGTCACACAGGCACCATATTCAGTTTCAGAACTAATGGATAAAAAAATAATGGTCTCTTGAATGATACCAGACACGTCAGCACACTAGTCAGTATGCTAGTTTGTTTATAAAAGCCCACAACGGTGCATTCCACCTACTTTGTGCCTATCATTCTTATAAACAACACGTTAGTTTACTCAGAATGGCAGTGTGTCCATAAAGATTTTCTCCACGATCGGCGGAGGAGGCACCAGGTCCTCCAGTTTCAGGTAAAAGATGCGCTGCAGGCCTTGCGTGCACAGAGTCCTCAGTTCAGGGAGTTTGCCCAGAAGACGAGACATGTAGTTGGGATGCGTCCGGCTCGGTTCTGATCCGCTCACGTGTTCCCTTAAACAGGTGATGAGATGAGTCTGGAAGTCCTCGACCCGTCTGGGCTCTTTGAGGCCATGGCGATCTAAGTGGAAGGGGATTCTCCGTGAGAAACTTTACATTACGCTCAAAAGCAGTTTCTCTCAGTGGAGGAAAGAGTTTCATTTTTTAATTTTTAATTTTTACCTGTGATGAGGACGAGTGCTGCGAGGCAAGAAAACAACGAGATGTCCAGGTTCATGCGGTGAAGGCTCTGGGAGAAGTCCATGATGGAGTCGATCCAGCCGCCGAAACTGCGAGCGCATTGCAGCCGGTGGAGAACCACGCCGTTACAGAAGATCAGCTTGTTCTTCTCTGGACTTGACCTACACGGTTTGCGATCATTGCGACAGTTAGAGCGTTGAAATACAGGCGTCAGTGTTGTGAGTTCTTTAAACCAATCAAAAAAGAAAATCAACAAAATCTGCACCTGTATGCCAGGCGGAGGATGAAGAGCTCAACAAAGGCAGATTCAAGTAGAAGCTCCTGGTCCTCTGTGCAGAAGTCTGTGAATCCTGGGACGGTTTGAGCCCAGTTTCTTATCACCTCTAAGGCACCCGTCAGCAGATTGTAGAACTGCTGGATGTCACTGGCATCCTCCTTTTGCTTCAAGTTGTCCGTTGTCTCCTGATACTGAGGGGGAAAAGAGAGGAAGGGTAAGAACCACCGCGCTGGTTTCTAGTGAGCAGTTTCCTGTCATTGCTTTCATCGTCCAACTAATGTAATGACAGTAAAGGAGACGTGATCAGGTTGCAGGCTTTGAGATTTACCATGGAGTAGTCCAGCTTGGCGATGGTTGGGTTGGAGTCTAGATGAGCTCTGACAAGAGAAGCGATGACGTTGACGCTTGGGGTCGTGGACGAAGCCTCGACTGTGGTCTTGGGTTTGGAGGGCAGGCGACCTCTGCGGCCTTTCAGGCTGTCTGTGCGAACGACTAAAGAGAGCGACAAGGAGAAGGAGCACACGTTTGTGAGTCTCACATGGCTGTCTCTGCAAGTACAGAATAAAAAAAAACAAAAAACAACAACTGCCGTATCAGTTTCGCTTTCCCCCCCTATCTTTTTTTTTTTTTTTTCCTGCAGCTGGTGCTCTGAAGCTCTTGTTACATATGTCTGTGCTTCTTAGCTTTGGTTTCACAAGACTGTCATTACAAACCCCTGTTTCTCCTGATCATACAGTCACTGAAAGCTTTAAGAGGGTCTGACATCGCATTACCTTCTTTGACCATTCCCACTGCGAGACATTTCTGGAAGCGGCAGAACTGGCAGCGGTTCCTGCGCCTCTTGTCCACTGGGCAGTCTTTATTAGCGAGGCACACATACTTTGCATTTTTCTGAACCGTTCGCTGTCAAGGAAAGGAAAATAAATCTTTAATAGAGTGTTGTAAAGTATTATAAATAACATTAAATGCACCAACGAATATGTATAGTGTAAGTATCGTGTATAATGTGATTAATTATAGATTTTTGGGGTTGATAACAATATTACTATTGCACAAATCACAATTATATAGTGGCCATCTTTGCTTTTTTCAACATATACACAGAATATAACCACAAAAAAATAAGAATTTTTGTTGCATATCACATAAACTAGCGCTGATACTGATATATCTGCAGAGGTGATTACTCCATGGACCAATTACGAACCCTGATCGGTTAAATATACCAGCAAAATAAACTTTTTTACCTTGAAGAAACCTTTGCATCCCTCACAGGTGCGGACCCCATAGTGCTGACAGGACGCATTGTCGCCGCAAACTGCACAGCGGCCCTCGCTGGATCCTGGGTTCGGGGTTTTAGGAGACATCATGGCCCCCTCCATTACCCTGGGGCTTTCCAGAGGTCCGTGCTCCAGAGACATCGGAGGGCAATGAAGTGAGGCGACATGCTGCTGCTGAGGAGACAGGAAGAAAGCGTCGTCCTGCCCCGGCTGAGCATCCTGATGCTGCCCCAGGGGAGAGTGCTGCTCTGCTGCGTGGCTGAAGTTGTAAAAGGAGAGTTGCTGAGCCATGGCGGCCTTATCAGCCACAGAGGACGTGGGCGCAGAGGAGTACGAGGTGAAAGGGGAATCCCAAACAGGTGCCGTTTCGGTCTGAAAACCCGGCGTTGGAGGAGAAGCAGTGGCATAGACGGGGCTACCATAGTAGTCAGAGCCACATGACGACAGTGTTTCATCAAGGCAGCTGAATGCAAAGGATCCTGGGTAGCAGCCGTACACCTGGAGATCATCCAGCTTGAAGGATTGGTTCTGCAGCTGTAGGCCGGAGCTTTCAGCTACTGTGGCGTGGCTGAATGAAACTGTAGAGGCGGGAGGAGAGGTGGTAATCTTGCAGGAATAAGCATCAAACTCCCCCATGTAGCCATTTCCCACCAAGGTATTGATGCTGGGCAGTGAAGATGTTGACAGCTGCTCCTTTTGGTCATTGATGTCCATCACCAGTTTGGCACTGAGGTCAGGGTTCAAGAACTCAGAGCTGAAGTAGCTGTCATGGGGCAGGGATGCATACTGGGTTTGTACACAGGGCATTGCTAGGACAGAGGACAGCAGCATGTGAAAATGCTGAACACAAATTCAAATGTTTGCACGTGCAAGCTACTGTTACATTTTAACATAATAAAGTGAATTCTTTTAAAATATTTTCTGCAAAACGTTCTCGTCGCACATATTTTCTTTGTTGTATTGCATTTTCAAAAGAGAAACATCTGCACCACAAATCAGGACTGTAACGATGGTTTAATGATTTTTATTTTAAGCCAGAGTTGGGCATTCAATAATTTCTTACAAATGAGCTCAGGTCATCACATTTATGTCTGCATATTTTCAAACAGTCCAAACAGTAGCCAGATTTCACACGTTGAATCTGCAGCGTCTCATTTCCCCCAACATGCCATTTCTGTATAGCTTCAGGGCCCGTCTGTCCTATTTAGAAAATGTACAGGGTGGTCCAGCAGAGCAGTCAGATATTGTCAGATATTATGTTACTGGCTGTTAATGCTCTGAAAACCTCCTTCTGTGGAGGGCAACCCTCTTTTCAAAGCAACTGTTCCAAGGGAGTGTTGCAGATTGTATTACAGCGTGGGCCGAGCGCCAGCAGCAAAGGTGGCAAAGCCTGTTATGTATGTGTGTGTGTGTGTGTGTGCGTGTGTGTGTGTGTGTGTGTGTGTGTGTGTTGGCAGGTGGGCGTGTGTGCATGTAAGTGTGCTAACTTCTTCATTTCAAACTTTTTTTTCAATACACAGAGTGAAGCAAATCACACGAGAAGAACTGGCCGTTATTTGCAGACTGAGCTCACAAATTATTTATGCAGAAGTTATGCAGACATATTTTTTCTGTCCATTAAATACACACGCCTGTATTTCAACATGTCAAAGCCCCGAAAGTCATGACGTTGATTACATGCTGACATGAGCCTGGACTTGCACAGACTTGTAAGGCTGTCAGGAAAGCTGACTTCACTTTATTTGTCATATGCTGGGACAGTGTGCTCCATAATAATACAGTTAATTCTGACAACATCATGTCTATATCAGATTACATTCAGATTTGAGTGTAGCTTGTTTTTGTTTGTTTGTTTGTTTTTGTTTTTTATAAATGTTAGGGTAAAGCAACTGTGGCTGCATCTGTTGCAGTTAGATGTTGATTAAAGTTTTGCAGCTTTGAGTATTTGTTATATTTTACCCAGACCCATTTGTAACAAGAAGGGTACTCTGGCTAAATCAGACATGAACATTGTAGTAATTACTACAACAGACTGAACTAGTTAATATGAACTAATAACATGCAACTACTCAGAGATTACATGACAACAAAACAACTAATTAAAATGAGTAAGAGCAGCTGCAAATGTTCACAATGTCAGCAGCTCTACCTGTCAAGTCCCATGAGGAGTAGTTACAAAGAAGTATAATTCACTAACAGCAGCATTACGTTTTAAACAAACAACTTAACTTACCTGAATCATGTAAATATCCGGTTTTTTAAGCCTTTCATTAAGTCCAAATCAGTAAAAACAACAGACGAATGTCACCTCTGCCAGCTTCTGTCAGCACACACACTCTCATTCAAACACACTCAACACACACTCTCACTGGGTCGGACCGACGCAGGAGGCTCCATGCTCTCTTGTTTTATTTTGCTGGCGTCGACAAAAAGGTGGGTCCATGCCCAAAGATGGCGAGCGGGGCGGTGGAACGTTCCGGGTGGCCGGCCAATCGGCTGCGCGCTCGACGCAGACGTTCTTCCGTGTGACGCACGCAGAGGGATTCCATTGACGCAAGAGCCGAGGGAACGTGCGTTCTAAATTTAAACTCACAACGACAGCGGCGTTCACGTGGGGCTATTACGGGATGAAATGAATGCTAAAAATAACTGCAACCTGGAGCCGTTTTCTGACTGGAAATGTAGAGATGTTATACACGTTTACAGGACTGGGGTGTGTTATCGCGCGCCAGACCGGGAAACATCTGGAGGGTTGGGGTTTTATTTTATTCAAGCACAACTTTTGTTCTCAGAAAATGGATTCTGGCAGCTCTCAACTGAAAAGCTACCTCTTTAACATCCCAACTCTTTTTTATGAAATTACTCTTATTTTATACTTTTTTATATATATAAAAGCAGACCACCCTATATTACACGTAAAAAATAAATAAAATATATTATTAACACGTCTTACTGTTATTAGCAGTCATACCTTAATGTGCTTTTGTTGTCTCAACAAGACAAGACAAAAAAAAGTCTTACTCCAAGGTTGATAATAAAATCTGTTTTCAGTCATATGAAATATTATGAAAAATTTTACCTTCAATCAACAGTCTAGATTTAAAAATATGCAAATACGTCATCAAGTTCAGAATCTGCACACCGGACTTTGATTTGGTTTTATAGACAAGAATGAAACTTTAAACCTTAAGAATCTTTCATTTTTCTTTTGTTGTTTTTACTGCTTTGGATTTAATGAAAAGCTTAAAAATCCAGATATTTACATGAAACAGGTAAGTGAGCTCGTTCCTTTGTTTGTTTCAAACAAATGCTGTTGTTAGATATGTTTAAATTATACTTCTTTGTTACTACTCCTATAATAATTTGAGATAATACATCACACATAGTCCAAAAGTCCAAAATCTGCATGCTGGACTTTGATTTAGTTTTAAAGACAAGAATGAAACTTTACTCTTTACCAATTTTTCATACATATACATATTTTTTTCTTTGTTTTTTTGTTTTTTTTCATTCATTCATTCATCTTCTGTAACCCCTTGTCCTCTCGAGGGTCGCAGGGGAACTGGAGCCTATCCCAGCTGTGTGAGAGACGGGGTACACCCTGGACAGGTCTCCAGTCTATCTCAGGGCTAACACAGAGAGACAGACAACCATTCACACTCACACCTACGGCCAATTTAGAATCACCCATGAACCTAACGAGTTTGTTTTTGGACGGTGAGAGGAAGCTGGAGTATGTGTGTCCCAGGTTAAAATCTGTGACAATATATATCACTATTCCTTTCTAATGAAGTGGTTTAAGTGCTTTCTGTTTTACTGCTACGCAACCAGTCCAGAGCCAAATTAAGTGCGATATGTTATTAGATATAAAAGAAACAGAAATCCTTACTTTGATCTGCAAAACACAGACACATACATTACAACAACTTACACTTGACACATGACCCTTTACTGTACTATTAGTACTAAAGTCATCATCAGAGTATTTGCACTTTAGATGTGGCAGTCTCAGCTGCAGACGTCCACATCAATTTAAGCAACACCTAATACCTCTTATGTCATAGCTTCTCCACAACAACCGGAGAAAATACAACACACACCAACACTTGAACCCTCTCCGGGGATGTCTGGGTGTGATCTGGCTCGCGTGAAGAAAGTGAGAGGGATCGTTCGGGCCGAGGAGCAGCTGAGATCGAGAAGAACCTGTAGCTAATGCGACTGCCTAGAAGCTCCTGGAAGTTATTAAAGCTAATTAGAGGGGTTTGGGCTTGACACTGCGTTGAGTATGAATATAAAGTAACTCACAGTTGGGACGTAATCCTTTCTCTGTCATATGAGACCACACATCAGATGGAGAGAAGAAACGGCGTGCACGCATTTGCACCATGCAAATGTCAACTGAGCATATTTCCTAGTAATTAAATAGTAATTCTAGTCAGGTTTAGTTCAGTTGCATCTTCCTGAATGCTTTATTTCATAACCTTGGTTAATAAGACGGCAGCACAATGTAGGTTTGCACATTACAACGTATTGTTTTGACAGATTTTTATGTGCTTCTGTGGTGGCGTCGAGGTCCATGTGTCAGTGAGGTGATGCCAAACTGTTTACACTCCACTAACTGAAAGCAGACTTTTTAATCCTTTGGCAAAAACATAGACGCTGGTGAGTGAGGCAGCAGTGACGCTTCATAGTTTGGTAACGATGGAAAACAAGGATTGCGTTTTCATTTTATTTTACAACACTGCTACTCTTCTCTGCTTCTTTTCTTCGTATACACTCGTTTGCCTGTTCATTAGCTGCACCAGGGAAAGCTAATATAATATACTAATAAAGAGTCCTGCTCTAAATCTTAGCTTCATGACCATTTTAATGTGCAGTTTGTGTTGAGACGGCGTCAAAAAGGTGGTAATTGAACTGGATGATCGCTCTGGAGGATGTAGTTTGTGGTGCTGTTAAACTGGAATGAACTGAACACAATATTGTGTGATTACAACACAGTACAGTTCAGCATCCAGAATGAAACCACAGCACGGTTGAATCAACAGCTCACTCAGATATTTTCAATAAACGCTGAACACCATAACCTTCATGAAGATAGGATTTACAGTAGGACTGTTATATTAGAATACATTAGTTTTCACTAGTGTACCTAATGCCAAACACGTTATCTATTAGCATGGCTGACTCTTTGACACATTTAAAAGCAGTAAGGTTTACGTTTTCACCCCATTTCCAAAACAGCTTAGAAGGAAAACAGTATCTGCAAACCATCTTTTACTCTAACTCTTACTCCCTGTGCTCTTTCCTCCATCTTCCACAATCTTACATGTCGGTCACGCCTTCAACTAGTTCACACAGATGTCACACACATGCCACTCTGAAGCCTGGCTGTTGCCCGTTTCCTTCACCACCTCTAGATTAGCCCGCCTGCTCTTCCTCCCACGCTGATGCAAAGCTCGTCTCACCGCAGGCGGACATGTTTTAGTGTCAGGGAGATTCCGGGCAACTTAGATTTACTGCTTCAGTAAGCCGGGCCGCATGCAAGGTACTTCTTCTTATATGCATTTTAAAACACACGAGTCAGTGCACTGATTTAACGGTTTATTCTTCAAGACAGATAAGCACATTACTTTAAACGGTTTGCCTATTATCAAGCAAATAGGCTCCTTGTTGCTGCTCTGCATTCTTCTCCACTGTAATCTGTGTTGTGAATATAAAACAAAACGATAAATAAAGAAGTAATTTATTCTGTAAACTTTTGATTTTAACATCAAATTGTGTGGTCGCCGTCTTAGCAGCTCCTCATCATGTCTAAATCTAACAAATTCATATTTAGCTGCAAGAGACGAAGAAGAGGAGACACCGATGAGGCAGCCGGGTTTCATTAGAGGATTTAAGAGCATTTCCTTTAACCGCCCGATCGCTATGTAAACTGTCTAAGGAGAATGTAACACATCCCGCCAAACGGAAAAAGAGAATCACACAATTTTACATCGAGACGAGACAACGAATGAGCATACGAGCGTGTTGCATACGTACACGGGCACGCTGTAAATCCAACACGAGACTTTTTAGCTGAAGACACATTATGCACGTCACTGAAATAACACCATCGTGTTTTCTAGCCTAGCTTTCACCACGTTTTAGCATGAGCAGTAATGTAAAAGTAGACGTCTGTGTGTTCTGTGGCAGTTTTAAGAAGGGTTCACTATGTTGATATAAAAACATAACGCTGATAAATAGCACTATTTTTTCCTTTTTCCCAGTAATGTATGAAACTAAATTCGGGAGAGCTACTTTAAACCTCACTCTCCGCAGCACTTTCAGGTCTCAACTAGAACCACTTTCAGTCACATTCACTCAACAGCTATTTTCCTAGAAATGGTAAAATAAAATAAAGAAAAAAAAACTGACTGACATTAACAATTCATCTTCTTTCGACTGGAAAAACATTGGCAGTGAAAGTGAACAAACAGGTAGGATAGTGCTGTTGATTGAGGCGAGCTCCTGCAGACTGAACGCATCCAGTCCATCATCAGCTCTATTATGAATATGATTTACCACTAAAACGACACTATGCATCAAATACAGTCACACACACACACTTCTTTGTCCGTACACTGTAAGATACGCAACATGCTCTGCTGTCATATTCACACAAACGTAAGCATTGCGTTTTAGTTGGCACACGATAGCAGCAATCAGAATGATCAAATTTTGCACCTTCGATGCTGCAAAGCAGATTCTACTGCGAGCGATCACTTCGAAAACATATCAGGGATTAAGTGCAGAGGGCAGACACGTTAAAGCGAAACAATAAAAGCACATTCAGGGTAGCGCGGTCTCTTTTTCATCCCGCGTCCTTTCTGTGCAGCCGTTGTTTTGGTGATACGTGAGGTGGTTTCTCTACTTGAGATGAAAGAAGCCGGATGTCTTGGTTGGAGCCGCCATTAGCATGTTAGCTTGGTTCTTGTGAGTTATGCGGATCTGAAATTAACAGGAGATGGAGTTTAGTGACAGTTAAAGAGATTGAATTAAAAGTTCTTTTGACAAATTAGCTAATCCTGAAAGCCAACCTGTCCTTCCTCCACCCATAAAATATCAGCAACACAACACTTGCGTCAATCAAATCGTTTGGGCGGGCTTCATGGGGTTAAATGTCTCTGATTGGTTGTAGGACTTACCAATTGCGTGCAGGGGTGTTTTTTCCTCAGTATTTGCTGAAACTTGCCCCATAATGATAAGGCCAAATTATTAGGAACACCTAGCTAAAACTTAAAGCAGCCAAATGCAGTCGTCCTAAAATAAATCCTCCCTTCATGAAGTTTATAAAGCTGCTGTTATTTAGATTTTGTTATGCGTCATTGTCGCTATAGGTCGACAAATAATTAGAAACTGTAAATTGTGGATAAGTGTAGGAGACTCACACAGTAGTTTGCCATTAATTACGCAGCTGTAGGTTCACCTCCTGTATTATTATGTAGAGATATAAGTGTCCTTGAGGAAGATGCTGAACTTTGAATGTACAGCAGTGAACTGCGTTATAGCGAGGGACTACTACTTTTGCAGTTTCGCAGATTTTTTTTAAGTGCAATTTTTTTTTTTACAGACGCATTGTTTTCTGCGTCCTGATTGGCTAAGGGACAGTAGACCATTGTCAATCAATTTCCTCCGTACGGTGTCTCTTGTACAGTACAGAATGCGTTCAACTTGCCAAATTTATATATCTAGTATCTTTGATCGCTGGCAGTATGACTGAAGTACGGTATGTTTGCAAGTTGTAGAGAAAAGTGTATAAAGTGTGTAGTGAGGGGTTTTTCAACCTTAAAACATTTATAATCATTGTAAAAGTTAAAGCTGACTACTTCGTGGATTTCGCCTATCGCGGGTTATTTTTAGAACGTAACTCCCGCGATAAACGAGGGGCCACTGTATTACAATTTGTGTTTTGTGATAATAGTGTTTCACAGGTGATAATTTTGTGTTTTTCTGCGCTGTTAATTGCTAGTAGTAGTAGTTGCACCCTTTTAGGCTAACCTCTCCTTTTAAATGTTCTCCCACTCTAAAATGAATAGTGATATTTTATGCATTTTGCTGTTATTTAATTTTTAACCTCTATGCTAAGTTCGTTTTAAGTACAGATTGTATAAATACTTCTCAAAAGAGCTCCCCCTGGTGGCTGGCTGAAGTATATGTCATAAGCTCCGCCCCCTCCATGTTAGTGGATGGGACTTGCGCAATAACTAAACCAAAATCCACGCCAAATCCATTTTTTCAAGGATGATTTCGGTCATTTTAGGTAGTTAATATAATATTGATGCATTTTCAAGTGTGAATTTTTCAGATGAATTTCATTTTAGTTATTTTAGTTATTTCACGCCATAGAAACAGGAAGCCCCGTGAGACCATGAGAGTGGTTTTTAAAACTATTTTTTAAAAACAGGTACAGTGTAATCGGCCTCTGACTCCAAAGCTGTATGATGGCGCCGCCCGTATCCCGGGAAAATATCGCCAGTTTTGCCAATGCAAGGAAGTGGGGACACTGCGTCCATATTTATATACAGTCTACAGCTTTCATGTATGAAAATGAGCCACATTGAGACTGAACGTTTACATTGCTTCAGGTATCTCGCATGAGTTCATCAGGACATCACAGTAACTGTCTCCTGAGTGAAATATCTAATGTGACTCCATTCACATTTAAAATAAACTTGTGAATGAGCTAATGCGAAATATAAAGGAATGAGCTCTTCTATAAATGTACGGTCTGGGTCCTTCACACTTGCTCAGTTTTGCTATTAACACTTACAGTGCAAGGAGGCTGCATCCATGGCTCCCCATCAATCTGCATGGGCAGGGCTTTGATTGTCCTGCACACAGGGACGAGAGACAGCGACCTTTAATATAAGAGTTTATGATTGCTGCGTTCTCACTGTAGTTATTATTAAGCCTGTGTTGTATCGCTAGCTGTCCCTGTTATGTAGTTTTAGTACAACCTGATGGTAATTTGGGAGGTCTGTGCCAGTCTGTGCCCGGCGCTCTTCAGTCCAGTGTAGATCTGCCCCATCTCTATGGCTCCTTCCAGCCCCACCACCTCCAGACGTTTGTCGCTCATGTCTGAGGAGTCATTGAACACATCGCACCAAGTTTGAAACGTTAAAAGACAACAGAGACTCATTGGTTTAGGAGAGATGGGGCAGAAAAAACACTGCGTCACCTTGTGTGGTTGTTTTTAGAATTTCGGGGTCAGTGATAACCTCACTATGCTCCACCGCTGGAGCGCCATTGTGGTTCTTCTTGGATTCGCCCCAGAGGTTGGAGCCTCCGTGCATGCTGGGTATGTTGAGGACAGCTATGCCCTCGAGAGACATGGTGCTCAGGTCCAGAGGTCTCCCACAGCACTGGCGTCACAAATAAACACAGAAACTTTAATTACGAATCATTAGACGAAGCGTCTCGGCAACTCTGGCGGGAATTCTGACCTCGATCGTGAGACAGTCCTTCAGCTTCTTGCACGAGGCAGAGATGGTCTCCGAAGTGGCGAACTCAAAATACCAAAGTTTGTTCTTCATCCTTGACAACAGCAGAGAACAACAACAAGAGGTTGACCTTTGCTTTTGGTGAAAACACTAAACCCCGTTACTCAAAATGTCCCATGATCCCGACCTGCTGTTGAACCTCTGGGGGTGTTTCTCTCTCATGGAGTGGAAACGATGAGCAATAGAGGCGTCCTGCAAAGACACCGTCGTCATGTTAAATCATATTTTAAGGAACATACTCTTGGCCAATAACCATCTGTGATGTTAGTATTCCTTCCTGCTAAGTTAGTGACTCACCACTCCAATAGAGAAGTAGTTATTAATGATCTCGTAGGGCACGGGGTCTCCTGCCTCTTGAGGGTCATCCGGTATCACCTGAATGCTCCAGCGGTCCATGTGAACCAACTCGCTAGCTTCAATCTCCTTCAGGATTTCTTTCAAGTCTGACCCCTCATATCCTTTCATTGGTTTACAGTAGAATAGCGTGACTATGTAGCATGTGGCACCAACATAAGGTCCCAGTGATATGTGCTTGGTTATAGTCGATGATCTTACCTCCTCCCCATCGCAGACAGCGAGCCAGGTCATTCCCGGTGCCCAGAGGCAGCACAGCTACTGGAGGATGCACCCGGAGGTCCGCTTTGTCTGAAAGCACGGGTGTCAAATGTTATTTGCTCTCTACGTGATTATTGTGGTCAGATCTCTGAAACTCGCTCGATACCTATTGCATCCAGGAGCCACCCGACTGTGCCGTCTCCTCCACACACCAAAATCCTGTACTCAGTCAGATTACGGAAGAAGTGCAGCCTGAAAAACAAATGAAACAGGCTCAACGTTAACATACAGGAACTTTCACTGAACTGCTAATGTTAGATGTGTAGCGTACCCTGGAGCAGGGCCCCCGTTGGACAGATTGTAGACTTGACGAGGGTTCAGCAGGTACTGAAACTTCCTGAGAACTCTGCGCAGGAAATGAAAACATGTGAGGTATTTTCACGCTAATAATGAATATTTTTACACTAAAGGGGATTCACACGGTAACCACCGATAATATATGACTGCCCATGACACGTTAATAAACCCACGCACCTACTGAGTCACAGTCAGTCGCTCTTTGGACAAATTTCTTTGCAACAATGCTAGATTATTAATCAGATGATTCAATGTGACGCAACTGTACAGTTTCACAACAATATTCCTAAATAAATCTATGTACACCCATGAATGATGCGCTCCTCACCGTTCGCCTTGCTTTCCTCCACTTTTTGGGTTCACAAACACCAGCAGAGGGTGGGTGCCCGGGATAGGAACAATCTGAAAGAAGTACACTGTCACGGTGAATGGCTGAATTTTGAATGTTTTGTGTAAACCACTCACCTGAAGAACCCTTTGTCTGCGTGCTCCACCCTCATTGGTCTCACCTGTTTCATGTTATTCCATCAGCCCATGTGTGTGTGTGTGTTTGTGTGTGAGTGCATACGTAACTCTGCCTTTACCCTTTGTCATTTGTCAAGTCATTTGTGATGTTGCTCCCATTTGTTCCTCGTTTTGATCCTTCCCTGTTCTTTGGGTTTGTGTTCTCAGGTTACCCTGCCTCTCAACTGCAGCACCTTTTTCTTTTTACTGTTTTGTAAGTTTTCATTAAATTTGTTTTGTTCCCGGCCAGCGGTGGACAGAGTACACACCTTCACTACTTGAGTAAAAGTACAGATACTCCTTGTCAAATATTACTCCAATAAACAAGTATAAAGAAAAAACAAGTAAAAGTAGCTTAGTCAAAATATAGTAAAGTACTAAAGTATTTGCTTAAAATAATAAGTAAAAGTATTTAAAAAATATCTCAGGAAATACAGGAAAGGAAAGTAGCTTCAATATCATTATACGATCCACTCTACAATCCGCAGCCTCACTCATTCTGTTGCAGACAACTTCTCTCTCCAATTTACATACGGCGGCATGCTTTTTCATGTTGGAAGACGAGTTCTTGTAGGTCGTGATATAATTTGTTCGTGGTAAGAACAACAAACGTTTAAACTGAAACGAATCAGTTTTTGAGGCAAAAATCTCAAACATGGGTTTGAGATAAGGCCACAGGAGTTTCTCCAGGAGTTTCTCCAGTTTCTTCCTGCATTGTATGGATTGTATGGCATGACGTAGGGAATCAGCAGAAACAGTTTATTTCCTCAGAATTTTGAAAAAATAATAATAAAAAAAATAATAACCAGCTGACGTAAGCTCAAAAGTAGCGAGTAACGAGAGCATCAACAGAAATGTAGTGGAGTAAAAAGTATAATATTAGTCCTTCAGATATAGTGGAGTGAAAGTAAAAGTATCCCCCCAAAAATAATACTCAAGTAAAGAACAGATACTCAAAAACCGTACTTAAGTACAGTACTCAAGTAAATTTACTTCGTTATTGTCCACCACTGTTCCCAACTGCCGCCTCTCCTTTAGCGTCTTGCATTTGGGTCCTATCGCTACATAACGATGACATGCAAGTAAGATTAATTCAATTACATAACTTGGGTTGGTGTGTCTAATACTGAATTTTATCATACACCCTGGCAATGATGCAGATTTGCATCTTTCATTCATTCATTCATCTTCTGTACCCTCTTATTCCTGTTAAGGCTTGCAGGGGTCTGCTGGAGTCTATCCCAGCTGTCATCAGACGAGAGGCGGGGGTACACCCTGGGCAGGTCGCCAGTCTATCACAGGGCTAAGGCTGGGCGTACACTGTATGATATTTTAAATCCTTTGACTCAGCTCCATCTCAAACTGCACGACTAAATCGCCGAGTTCAAAAGTTCATAGCCTACGATTCATGTTCTCACACTATACGGCCTGATGCAACTTGACTGCTCACACTGTACGTCCATATATCACACGTCAGACTTTTGCAACGGCAAAAAGAAGTAGAAGAAGAGGAGGAACCTCCTGGGAGATGCACGTCGAAGTTGTTTTGACGTAACTTCAGCAATCGTGTTCTGTGCGAGAGGTTGAGGCAAATCGGCTCGTGGCGCTGCTTCTACTGTGAGATACCTTCACGAGGAGCGACCAGGATTTCAAACGAGTTTGATTTTCTTGCGAGCACGTGATTTGTGATCGGGAGGTAAAAAAATTTACGAGCCTGTAACGTTTCCTCACCAGTAGACACAATGGCCATTACGGGATATTAATGAATACAAAAAATATGGCATTAGTCTACACCAGGGGTGTCAAACTGATCCATGAAAGGGCAGCACCCATGCAGTGGGTGTGGATGGCAAGTTTTTGTTCCAAGCAAGCAAGAGGACGTCTGAAATGACTACGTGAAGGCAGTTCAGTTGATTGAGCCAAGTCAGGTGTGCTGCTGCATAGTTAGAATGAAAACCTGCAGCCACATGGCCCTTTCATGGATCAGTTTGACACCTACACAACAACATCTAATGCTACCTGCCACTAGGGCCTGTTTTGCGTTTTCCCTTGTCTTGTCTTCTCTGTTTCTGCAGGTACCTCAGTGGGCGGGGCTAATCTTGGGCAATTGGGTGCACCTGGCCAGTCTCCCTGAGCTGATAAAACCAGGCAGTCGCAGTCCTCACACTCTCTCTTTCTCCCATCTTCCACCTGGACTCCAACATGGTTTTTGGTTCTTTGGCCTGTTTGCTTTGTTTTAACACCCACCAACAATGCACAGACATTATTATCCATCCATCAACAGACACACTGATGTTCACGTTCAAATCTCAGTAATTCTTCTGGGTTCTTTTCGCTTGTTTAAATACATTGGTTAACTGCGTTTCTTTGGTATTTTGTCGTGACAAACCTTACAAAGACAAACGTAGGTACAGAGTGGAACATTTGTCATCCCCTACTGGCAGCGGAAGTAAATACACAAACACTGTTCCTACAGTCTATAGGCGGTTACGTAATACTTTTCTCTGACTTTCTCTAGACTTTACTTCATTCATTCTGTCTACCAGAGATAATATTTTCACAAAACCTAAGATACATTTGTCCATTTTTCTTGGCATACTACTCCATCACCACGCTCCTCTCTCTTCAGCTCTGGTGATTGATTAGCTTAATCAGCATTATGTGCACTAATTTGACAGCTGAATGTAATGAATGCCCATTGCTTGGAAAATGTCCTGCACTATAGATTTAAGTCTGAAAATAACACCCTCCTTGAAGACCTTGATGATGACTAAATAGACAACTTCAACGTGACATATTGAATGTTTGAAGGTTTGAAGTGACAAACCTGCAGGATGTGTCCATCAGGAGTGACATTCAACAGGCTGCTGTCCTCATCCTGCAGGAAAATAATATTTTCTTTTACTAACGACAGTCCTAAACATCTACATCTGCCGTGGCTGCATTCATGGCATCGTTTAAATGTTAGCTTACCTTTGAGACAGCATAGATGGCCCATGGAGGCAGTATATGATCTTTCAGTGGTCCGCACTCGCAGGTCGATATGCCGGAGAAAACGCACTCGCCGTGGCGCTTAGAAAAGAAACCAGACTCAGTGAGCACAGAGAGGAGGAGTCCACTCTCCAGGTATGTGGAAAAGTAAACAGCCAGGCGGCATCCTCACCGTCTCCTGGCACCACATGCAGCATCTCCCCGCTGAAGTCTTGATCTTCTTGTGGCAGACGTGACACTTGGTGGAGTTGCAGTCGGTTCTGATCCAGTCGTGAGCTGCTATCTGAGGCACAGAGGAGATAAATAAGAGGCATTATCCCTCAACGAAGACTTCTTCTTCTTTGTTTTTTATCTTCAAATCGTGTATTGACTCCATTGAGTTTGGCTGATTTTACATATTCTTCTACTCATAAGATCTAGACAAGCGAGCCTTGTTCGTGTTCACTGCTGTGATGGAAAACTATAACCCGTCTGTGAGTAAGTGCAGGAAATGTTAAGTTACTGTTGACTTCAGCTCTTTTTCTCCAAAGCAGCTGTGGAAGTTAGCTTCAGATTTACGACTTCTTGGAAAAACGTGGACTTGGCAGATGTGCATCACCAGATCAAATATCCCTAAAACTGCGCTGGTACCTCCAGCTCCCACAGCTGTGAAGGAAATTTGGGCAGCTTACTGCTGTGATGCATTAAAGATTTAGTGAATCTGTGGGTTGTGGCATCACAGAAATGATCATTGTCTATGCTTGTGCAAAAAAAATTAGGACATTTAACAGATGTAGAGAGCAGACTGCCAGCTGTAATCCGCTGATGGTTACATTCACTGACTAATGCACCATGATGCTCCCTGTTGTTATGTGTTGACTGCCATTTGGTTTTAGGTCAGAACTGACCTGAATGTACCTAAAGGTCCAGTGCGTAGGGTTTAGGAAGCTCTATTAGCAGAAATGGAATATACTATTTACAGCCCTGTTTTCAGAACAAAAATGCCTCGATTGGGAACAGACTGGCCTGATTTGACTCAACTATTTAATCGAGTTGAAAGGGTTGGTGTAACCCATTGATAATCCGTTGAATAGGAAAATATTCAGGCCTAATAACAATGTAAACATTTGATATGATCACTTCTTTCATAATGTGAGGCAGGGGTCGCGTTAACCGAATATTTTCCGGCATTGACCGTTTTTTAAAAATGATTCTTGAGTTGTCTTTGACGGCCGGCCGAGTCTAGCGCAACCTCTGATATGAGGTGACATGTTTCAGGAGAGGGATACAGACATCGATAAATCCAAGCGACAGTGTTGAAAATGTGGGTCCATCATTGTCATCTTTTTCTATCAAACGAATGCAGTATGATCGATAATACAGAAATGTCCACAGCAGACATGAGCAGTTGGCAAGTGTCAAAAGTTCTTCTCTGATTGCTATTTTGGGTCATTTAAAAGCATAAATCTTATTTGATCATTTTGTCTTGCTACGTAAACGGCTAAGTCACATGGGAGGGAGCGGTATTCAGTTGCAATCTGCAGCCTCACCACTAGATGTCACTAACCCTACACACTGGTCCTTTAAGCGAACATAAACAGTCTTGTAAATGCAACTGAAAACGTGAGAACAGAAATAAAAACAAATCACCGGAAGGAACTGAAAATAAAAAAGTGATCTTTGTGGTTCTTACACCAATTTCCTTTTTGGATTTGACAAAGGTGCGAGCGCAGGGTTCAGGATTCTTGTTGGCGCACTGGTTGTGGACGGTGTACTTGCAACCTGGTGGAAGGAAAGATAATGTGGAGGGGTGAAACCACTGTGTCACTGACAAATATCAGACGGCACAAGTAAACTGGAGGAGGCTCATTTCCTCCAGTTCACTGTTGGAGGATACGAGGTGCGTGGCTGCCCCCTGGTGGCAGCTGTGAGCTCTTACATGTGCAGCAGAGTCCCTGCTTCCCGAGGCCGAGCAGCATGCTCTGGCACACGCTGCAGTAGGTCGGCTTGTTAAAATGCTTCATCCTCCAAATGTGCTGTCCATCTCTCTCTGTCATCTGTGAGAAACAGGGCCCACAGTCAATCGGCGCTCACAAGGCAGTAAATCTGTCCTTGAGGTATAGAGCGGAGCTGAATCACTCAAAGTTGTGTTAACAAGAAAGTGGAGGTTGAGAAATATTGCGTGTGTGTTTGCTTTTCACCTTCAGGCCAAGCAGAACAAGTAAAGGCACATTGTTCATGCCTCCCTTCACCCACTCCTCCAGAGTGACAGTCCCACTGTCGTCCACATCGATCGCTGTCATCATATCTTTGAGCACCTGTCCGATCACAAAATCCCTCATTAATTATCATTAAAACTCATGTATGGTAGGGATGTGCGATATTTCATGCGATATATGGTTTGGATTTAAAAGTCTGATGCGGAGCAGCAATTTACAACATGCAAGGTCTGCAAACAAATGGTGATACAAAGGACAGTAACGCCACTAAAACACAGCTCAAACCAGAATATGAAGAAAATGACTTCATCCAAAGCCTCCGGTACAACAATAACAACAACAAAAAACTCAGACGAAACTTGCCAATGCAATACAGTCCAAAGGATTAAGCTAAAATGGTGTTTATTTATCGTCATTTTTATCGTTACCGTGATAAATAGCAGAAATTATCGGGATAATTTTTTTTAGTCCATATATCCCATCTCTAATGTACGGTGGTCTCTCATTTGTCACGCTTATACACCCTTATGTGAAAGAAGATGAAGTTGGGATAAGCGTCATGCAGGCTTATTATTACCTATTATTATTATTATTATTATGGTTTTTTTTAAAAAAGAAGAAAATGAAAACATGAAAAGGAAACTCATACAGGTCTGAGTTCGGTCACATCCCAGCCAAGATAGTCAGCGGCGCGCATCATCTGGGTGATTATACGATCCACTTCCTGGAGGAGAGACAACAGAGTTTAGATGGTGTAACTATATCCATGTTAATCAGTTTGCAGTGTAGTACTGTAACTTAAGACAAAGGTCAGGTGCCTCAGCACGTACATCGAAAACAACACTCAACCACACAGTTATGAATGTGAGGACTATCTGCAGCCCGGGACATTCAAGTTTAATGACGTGAAGGTTGCTTTTCTTTGCAAAGGACTTTTAATGGTTGACTGTAAATAGTGAGACATAAATCAGCTGACCGTTTACTGTCAGAAGCGACTTCCGTGCAACTCTTTCAACTGTGGACTAAATTGTACAGTACAGTCGACTCCTTTCAAGCAAAACCGTCGACATGTCTGCTGTTTTGAATGAAAAGCATCCTCAGAATCCTTTTTACAAACATGCAGCAGAGTGAGAAACCTTGGGTAACTTACAGAACTGTCCAGGAGCCCGTTGACATCTTTGTCGTACAGTTTGAACGTGACTAGGAGCAGACAAAGTGATCCAGATCATCAATTCTGATCATTTACCAGCAGTAAATGTAGACAGACTAAACACTGGAATAAACATGTCACAAAATGTAAGTTAAACCAACATTCAAGCTTCTCCCGTGGCTGTCCTTCCTCCAGCACCGAGAAGTAGCAGGACACGTCGCGAAGAAAGACGCTGCCTGGAAATAGAGAAACGTACAGAATCTGTGAGCTGAAAAAAACTTCATTGCGTCAGTGAGAAATAAAAAGAGGAGGCTTTTTTCTCCAGATGAAAATTGCTTTATAAAAAAACAATCTTTTATGATAGTTCTGTTATTAGAACAGGTGCACTAATCCCCAAGGCTACGCCTACAGCTTCGTTTCTGTGACGCAGCACTGCGAGATATAAAAAAAAAAATATCACACAGACAAACAAGTGGGCGTTGGACAAACTGTCCTTGCAGCATTCATTCTTTCTTTGATCATTTTCAGGAAGTACATGTGCCGACCACACAGGATTGTGTGCCGAGGACGACCGTAAACAATGCTTGTCTTCCAAACATCCACTCTGTGATGGTGCTGGCCTAAAAGATGAGGAGGCATTTCTTAAACTTCACCTGCTTTGGACTGAGGGCACCTCGTGGGCCCCTCTTGCTCCACGTGCTGAAAATAGCGAAAAAGACGTTGGCAGAAATCTGCAGGGAAGTCGTCCACTTCTAGGTAGGTCTTGAGAAAGAGGGAGAAGCCCACGGCGTCGACGCACTGAGGAGAGAAATCAAGAAGGCTACTTGAGAGCAGTGCCAGAAAAAAGAAAAAGCCTGGAGAATTAGTGTCCGTGCATAAGCATAACATGTAAAATATATCTACAGTCAAGCAGACAATATAATATGTTCCAGTCACAGGTCAAAAGTCCATCACAGGGCAGACACAGAGAGACTAGGCAACAGTTTGCACGCAGACCAATGGCCTACTTAGAATAATCGATGAAACCTAACATTAAAACACAGGCACAGGGAGAACATGCAAACCCTGCACCACCACGACAGCAACGGGAAATGAATAGCATTTAATAAATAACAGTAAGAAGAGTAGGAATGATAGTTAGTGCCGGAGTTTAAGCAGAAATAAAGTGTTACCAAGTTTAAATCAAGAGAAATTAAAATACTCTGTTACCTCTCCAAACCTGTGCTGCGCCAGGCGACCTCCAGGTTGAAACTCCTTAATCACGTCTTTCACCCTCAAGTTGCTGTCTGCGGTCGGGGGGGGGGGGGGGGGGGGGGGGATTTGGAGAGGTCAGAAGGTGAGTGAATCGTGTTGAAGCTGTTAGGTTGAGTGTTTACGGATCAGACTACATGTGTGAAAATTCTGTCTTCAGCGATAAGCCGGCGGTTTAACGGACTGACCTTTAGATTTGGCACGTCTGTCAACATGTCATTAGTTTGTCTCCACTGTTACCGTCTAATAAAGGTAAAGTGGCAGACGATAATAAAACGTCATGATGAGTGAATTGATGACTCAAAGGGAAAACTAGTGAAGTTAATTTAAATATACTTGTTTGCTGTTTGTCTGTATACATTACATACATAGTTGTGGAGTGCTAACACAGCGGTTAGATGTGCGATTATTGTTTTGCACCTGACATATAACCTGAGTTTGGGCCCTCCACACAGCCGTGCCTTTCCCAGATCCAAACAGGAACCTGTGTAATTATCCATTCATCCATTATCCACTGTGCAAATACTCTCCTAAAAGCCTGCAGACCCGTTTCATTTCTTTCAAAGCCCCTGAGTGGATGGAGGAATATTTTTAGCCCCACCTTTTGTTTCCTGTCAACATATAATTCTGCATTATCTCCGGTGCGTGCACTTACATTTTCAGGGTTGTTGTTTGTGTCTTTGCACGGATGCAGAGTGATCCTCCAGAGGACACTGTGAAGTGCTCTTATGTTGTGGCCTTCCCACGCTTTCAGAAGCGTTCGCCTGACGTTTTGCACAGGCTTCAGGTTTTAAATTAAAATGAGTAAGTGGTCCAGCAAAACCTGGAGGCCTAGTTCAGCTAGAGCACACTTTCACATCAAATATTTGCATTTTTAGTGAGCAGGAGCAAAAAAAATAAAAAAGTTGCTTCCGCTTGAGCTGGCTGAAAACTAATCATCCGAAGTGATTAAAAAAATAATCTGATCAATTTTGGGTGTGTGCTGCTCTTCTTGTTCCTGCTGGACTTTGATTGTAATTACACTCGCCTTTCTTCTTATCTTGTTTTTTATATTCAGTACAAATATTCAGGTCTTGCATCACACGTACATTTTATGCATTTAAAGTTTTAAATAAAAGCAAAAAATACACATGTATAATGTGCTATCGACAAATTACCTCTTGTTTTATTCTCATGTGTTACAAACTGTTATTGGAGTGGCATTAAAGCGTGCTGGTAAAGCTGGAACTAATTTCAGCTACATGACAGACAGTTGTTGGAGGGTTTCATCTGTGTAAAGTGATGATCAGTAGATCACTTTATGTGTGCAGTTTGCTGAAATGCCGTGAACTTACATTCCATGTAATGCTGCAGCTGGATAAAATCCACAGGGGTCAGAGAGCCTTCGGTTTCATCAGATGAGGCCATGTTGATTAGATGCTGCAGAAAAGACACAACAATGATGAAGTGCTAACCTCCAGTTAGGCTGCGGAGACAAAGAGTCTCTCTCTCTCTCTCTCTCTCTCTCTTCTTTCTCCCTCTCTCTAGTAGGTCTTAGGCCATCCTCTGTCTCAGTTAGTGACTCAGATGAACTGGTTTGCCTCCATTCCTCTGACTCAAACACTCCTCTCTGAATGGATACTGATCAACCACAGGGTTAGGGTTTGTGCACTGAATTCAAACCGTCTCTGGCTGCTGTGATAACTGAGGAGGAATCATCAGTGGAAAAATCAGGACTGCACTCTACAATGAATGTGGTTCATTTTATCGGATGACAATAATAAGCCGCAGCTTTGAATAACACAGTCACGGATGGGTCAAAGGTTTAGAAACAACATCTGGAGCAACACTGTCCACAAATATTAACACACCAGGCTGCATGTCTGTATTGCTTTAGCACATAACTAAGGACACCTGACTGTGCCCAGCAGACAGATATCCATCTATTCAACACCAGCCTGTTTCTGCAGGTAAAGTGTGTCCAGCTAGAACCACTTCACAGCATCCTATCAGCTCAATCAGCAACGTACAAGTTCAGATGCCAACAATTAAGACCAGCTTTTAAAGTCTTCATAGATCAGATAGGATTATGAAGTGAAGCCAGAGTGAAATGACTCAGAGCTGTCACCTCTTTCACTTTCTTCTCTCCGCACAGGTGGACACACAGTAGGAGGACTGAAGTTAGACGCTCCCAGACGCTCTTACCTCGGGTTCCCCTCTCTCTCTCTCTCTCTCTGTCCCAGACCGATGGCGGAAATAAAATAAAAACTGTCCCAAACACGGAGCTGCGCGACCCGGATCACTGATAACGTTTGCTGACGGCAGTTGGTGCTTGTGGGAGAATGTCTGCGGCGGTATTAGCGGATATAGGGGATTAGAAATGCGCGGAGGAGGAGGAGCTTTCAGACACATAATTACAGTTAGTGGCACCGCCTCGCGCGCGCACGCACAAACGCACTCACGCGCACATCCACTTGTATGATCTGTTGTGGCCATCATCCAAGTCATCAGATTTCCTAAATACTGAGGCTTTAAGCCTGGAAATCACAATGAGGCTCATGCTCTCTGACCTCCGGCTTTAGGAATGAATGAACTGATGTGAATGAATGGAATAAGAGTTCATGAATTGGCTCTGAAGTTCACAAGCCGCCAGCTGAAAACCTAGTATGATAAGTACTTAAAGCTGCAGAAACACAAAATTAAAATGTGTCTCTTTGCCTTTGTAACTGATGTGGTTGTGAGTTGTTGTTTTTTTAGCTCTGGTTGGATTTTCAGGGTTTTTCTGAAGGCTAAGCCCTGGTTTAGTTTGAAGAGAAAGCTGTAGGATCATCTGAAGACATTTTGCTGTTCATTTGTTCGTGGTTTAGTTGTTTAGCTGGTTGGTTGGTTGGTTGGTTGGTTGGTTGGTCATTTAGTTGATTGGTTGGTTGGTTGTTTAGTTGTTTGGTTGTTTGGTTGTTGATTGGTCATTTAGTTGATTGGTTAGTTGGCTGGTTGTTTAGATGATTGGTTGATTGGTTGATTAGATCCAAGATGGCGCCGCGGACGGACGCCTCGGTACTGTGCTCTCTAGTACTTGTTGCGTTTTTACTTTTTCGTGTAGCTTTCTGTAATCCCTCTGCCATTAAAATCAGCAGGGAGAAACTCTTGGAAATAGGACTATCCAGTGCTGGACTTTATTCACCGGTTTTCAGCCAGCCAGACTGTTTTTTGGAGATTTTGGTTGGAGGAGCAGCAGCGCTCTGTGGATTTAGACGGAGACGCCGGCGCGGAAAACGAGCTGGAGCGCTCGTCAAGCTGCGGCAGCGGGGATTGCGCACCGCTCTCCCGTCCATACACCTGGGGAACGTCCGCTCTCTGGCTAACAAAATGGATGAACTGCTTCTTCTCCTAACCAAGAACTCAGACTTTTGCCGTTCTGCCGCCCTGTGCTTCACTGAAACCTGGCTCAGCGAACACATCCCGGACAGCGCACTACGGCTGCCGGGCTTCCAGCTGTTCCGTGCGGACCGCTGCGCGGAACTGTCTGGGAAGTCAAAGGGTGGAGGAACGTGCTTCTACATTAACGAAGGTTGGTGTACAGATGTCACAGTGCTAAAGAAGTCATGCAGCCCTCACTTGGAATCACTCTTCATAAACTGTAGACCATTTTATTCACCGCGGGAGTTCGCCTCGTTTGTGCTGGTCGGTGTGTACATTCCACCGCAGGCGTGCGTAACGGAAGCGTTACATCACCTCGCCGACCAAATTACAGACGTGGAGAAAACACACCCGGACTCTCTGCTTATCATTCTCGGGGATTTTAACAGAGCAAATCTCAAAGTCGAAATGCCAAAATACAGACAGCACGTGACGTGTCCCACCAGGGACATGAACACTTTGGACCACTGCTACACCACAATAAAGGACGCATATCGCTCTGTCCCCCGTGCTGCTTTGGGACTTTCTGACCACTGCCTGGTCCACCTCATCCCATCCTACAGGCAAAAGCTGAAATCTGCTAAGCCTGCAGTGAAAACCGTGAAGAGATGGACCGACGAGTCAAAGATGCAGTTACAGGCCTGCTTTGACTGCACTGATTGGAGCGTCTTTGAAGCAGCAGCCTCGGACCTGGATGAACTAACCGACACTGTGACATCTTACATCGGCTTTTGTGAGGACATGTGCGTGCAGACCAAAACCTTCTGCACATTCAACAACAACAAACCATGGTTCACTGCAGAACTGAGACGACTACGCCAGGACAAGGAGGAGGCCTACAGGAGTGGGGATCGAGACCTGTACAAGCAGGCCAGGAACAAGCTGACAAAGGAGATCAAGGCAGCAAAGAGGAACTACAGTGAAAAGCTGAAGGACCGCTTTTCTGCCAACGACACCTCTACAGTTTGGAAAAGCCTGCAGACCATCACCAACTACAGGAAACCATCCCCCCACCCTGTGGGAAGCCCCCGCCTGGCAGAGGACCTCAGCGACTTCTACTCCAGGTTTGAAAGGACTTTCACACCTTTCACTTCCCCCACCATCTCCATCACAAAAGGCCCTGCAGCTCCACAAACCACACCCCACCCCCTGCCTGCGCTGAGGATCTGCGAACAGGATGTGCGTCAGCTCTTTCAGAGACAGAGGATTAGGAAGGCCCCGGGACCCGATGGAGTGTCTCCGTCCTGCCTGAAAGTCTGTGCTGACCAGCTGGCTCCCATCTTCACTCAGATCTTCAACAACTCCCTGGAGCTGTGCGAGGTCCCCTCCTGCCTCAAACGCTCCACCATCATCCCGGTTCCCAAGAAGTCCCCTGTCACAGGATTAAACGACTACAGACCAGTCGCCCTGACATCTGTAGTCATGAAATCCTTTGAACGACTGGTGCTGGCCCATCTGAAGGACATCACGGACCCCCTGCTAGACCCCCTGCAGTTTGCCTACAGGGCAAATCGGTCAGTGGATGATACAATCAACATGGCTCTCCACTACATCCTGCACCACCTAGACTCTGCAGGGACCTACGCTCGGGTCCTATTTGTGGACTTCAGCTCTGCGTTCAACACCATCGTCCCGGAGCTCCTCCACCATAAACTGTCCCAGCTCACCGTGCCCCCCTCCACCTGTCAGTGGATTACCAGTTTCCTGACCGACAGGAGGCAGCAGGTGAAACTGGGAAACTTCACCTCCAGCACCCGGTCCCTCAGCACTGGCGCCCCCCAAGGATGTGTTCTCTCCCCACTGCTCTTCTCCCTTTACACCACTGACTGCACCTCAAGGGACCCTTCTGTGAAACTCCTGAAGTTCGCAGACGACACCACCGTCATTGGACTAATCCGGGACGGCGACGAGTCTGCTTACAGAAGGGAAGTGGAACAGCTGGTCCTCTGGTGCAGTCAGAACCACCTGGAGCTGAACCCACTCAAAACTGTGGAGATGACAGTGGACTTCAGGAAGAGACCCCCATCACCCACTCCTCTCATAATACTCAACAGGACAGTCCCAACAGTGGACTCATTCAGGTTCCTAGGGTCCACAATTTCACGGAACCTGAAGTGGTCCGCCCACACAGACTCCGTGAGGAAGAAGGCCCAGCAGAGGCTGTACTTTCTGCGTCAGCTCAGAAAGTTCAACCTGCCTCAGGAGCTGCTGATCATATTCTACACTGCAATAGTCCAGTCTGTCCTGACCACGTCCATCACTGTCTGGTTTGGATCCTCCACCAGGCAGGACAGGGACAGACTGCAGAGAACAGTCAGGTCTGCAGAGAGGATCATTGGCACCGATCTTCCCTCCATCCAGGACCTGTACCGGTCCCGGGTCAGGAAGCGGGCCAGGAAAATCTCCACAGACCCCTCACACCCTGGTCACAAACTGTTCAGACTCCTCCCCTCAGGCCGGCGTTACAGAGCACTGTACGCCAAAACCACCCGCCACAAAGACAGTTTCTTCCCCCGGGCTGTCGCTCTGATGAACTCTGAGCAGTCACAGAGTGCAACCACCCCATGGTGATTGGCTTTGTAAATTTCCTGTTGGTTTATGTGGTGGTTATTTTTTTGTTAGTTTTGATTAGTGTTGTTGGTTGGGTCATTTGTTTGGTTGATTGGTTGATTCTGATTCTGGTTGGTTGGTTGGTTGTTTAGTTGATTAGCTGTTGGTTGGTCATTTAGTAGATTGGTTGTTTGGTTAGTTTGTTGATTGGCTCGTTGTTTTGTTGATTAGTTGGTTGGCTGTTTAGTCCAGATGGACTAAAAAAATTATCCCGATAATTTCTGCTATTTATCACAGTAACAATAAAAATAACGATAAATAAACACCATTTTACCCTAATCCTTTTGACTGTATTGCATTGGCAAGTTTCGTCGCTGCTTGGCGTATCTGTTCCGCCTTCCACCGTTGTCAATTTGTCAATATTCCACACGTGTTGGGCTGCGAGCGTGTCGCGCACATATATGTGTCATCAATGGAAATGTATTGTTTTTATCGCAGGATGACACTGAAAAGCCATATGTACAATGCAGGAAACACTCATAACAAAATAAGAACTCCATAACTTTGGATTTAAACACATTGGATATTCTCTCAGGATAATGGGAGGATTAGAGAAGTCTGAGGTCCAGAAAACATGTCAAAAAAAAGATAAGAGTGGTTCAAAGGTTTAAGGATTTGTGGCGATACAGCAACAATGTACCAGTTGACCATTAAGAAATTACAGATTAAAACTGCTGACAGGGAAGAGATTATCAAAAACAAAACACTCTGTTACCCATTACAAACAGAGTGAAGACAGATTAAATTTGGTTTCAGTTCAAACACACACACACCAGTGCAAAAGAGGAGGAACGAGTAGAAGGTCCATTCCTTGAAGCAAAAGAAAAACACATATCCAAGGCAAAATAACACTGCAACAGTTATTATTTACTTACTGGTCTTTCACATACTACATACACTTTTTTCGTGTGTAGATAGACACTTAATACCCATTGTTAAGGAAACAAATCACAAATATATAAAGCAATGTTTGTCTTGATTTTGACTGTATTATTACTGCAGCTAAATATATTCTTTACCACTGACAAATGTCAGACTCTGATAATTAATGAGGTTAAAAAGATGCTAAAAAAAAGATGGGATCTTCTTCTTTTGTTTTAATTTTAGAAAGATTTGGTGTCATTTATGTTGTGCTTTGTTATAGTCCTACACATTATTTATCCTTTTTATTTAACTGTGATGCGTTGTGGATATTTTGAAATGTTCATTTGTTTGTTCTTTTCTTAATATGGTGTTTGACTCATTCAAATTTTAATTGAATACTTGAATTACAAAAGGTTAGGGTTAATTGATGTTACCTGATTGAAAACTATGTAAACCTGTTGACAGTTTTCGATTGTTCTTCCCCGGGGCGATAGGAGGCGCTAACCCACGTTAGCTACAGATGACAGCAGCAGTAAATGAGTAGTAGAAGAGAAACGGTTTACGCAGGTGTTTACGTTCTCCTACTTCCGTAGCTGCCAACAGCGGAATAACGTTATCGATCTGACGTTAAAAAGCGAAATTTGACAACAAACTCTCGGTCATGTTTATTCGTTTTAACTCCAGTGCCAGAGATGCTTCGCAAAACAGTATGATTGAGGCCGTTTGCTGTCTTTTGTAGGCGCCATATCGCGAGTTATCCCGATCATTCATCGCAGGCGAAGCTAAAGCTAGCGCTGTGTTAGCGGCGCGTCAGCGGCGGCTGTGGCCATAATTTAATAAATCATCGCCTGGTCCGCACTTTGCCCAGTGATAGTTTAGATATCAAGAAAGGCAGTCATGGCCACTAGGCGTCTGACCGATGCCTTCTTGTTAATGCGGAACAATGCGATCCAAAACCGGCAGATATTGGCTGAGCAAGTGAGTACATACGACCCCCGTCTGAGTACACGTAGCAAGGCTGCGGTGAGTGGTCTGCATCGTTTTGACATCTTACTGTGTGTGTTTGCAAATAGCCAGTTACTGAGTGGTGTTAGCTAGATTCATGTGTGTACTAGTAGCTGTTGACGATTATTTAAGGGCGTTTGTTTTACGCCATTGTTACTTGTGTGGCCCGAAATTCACCCTTAGGACTGACTGATGGATGTGAGGTGATGGAGGAGGAGGAGGAGGAGGAGGAGGATGAAGGGGGGCTGTGCAAGCATGTTTTGCAGCTCTGCCACTGCTAAAAGTCTAGAGGAGTAACTCATAGTAAAATCTAGGACAGTACTATGAAAATGACACGTAATAATAATGATGTTTTGGAGATTATCTGTCAATTAAAGCATGTTTTCATTTACGTCCACGTGTGTTCCTCACAGGTAAAAGCAAGGGTGTAGCCTTTGACTGGTAGCTGACCTAGAATTTAGCTTAGAGTTTAATCCTGCACTAATACAAAGGTGTGACACACACAAAGACGGTGAAAATACCTGATAAGAGTCATGCACATTCTGACACTCTGGTTTGTTTAGGCTCTAGTGAAGCCTTAATGAAGCAACTACGCTGCCGTGAAACTTCTAGATGCCACAACCTGCAGTTACATACGTCTTCTTCTCATACTCTATTTTTTTGTGCCTTTTCCCCCCGCAGCAGTAGTCCCTAAAACTTTAATGGCATGCTTCCACTGACTTTGTTTAACGTTGATCAGTGAGCACGATAAGGTCAGCGTCTGGGTCCAGCAGATAAGATCGATTCAAGAATGTTGTTCACAAACAAATCCTGGGAATCCTGTCTCAATCTTCTTGCACGTTTATAGCTGAGCTCCACTGCAGTATGTAAGTCGATGCGGGTCCTGGTTAGAGCCAGTGGAAGCACGCAGGTGCTGTCTATGTGTGACTATTCACACTCTGCAGTGAACATTTTAGCCGGCTACCTGCTCGCTGAGGTAGATTTGTTCCTTCCTTGAAGATGCCATCAGTTGCAAGGACTTAGGGAAACAAATAAGGCTGTGGCACCTGGCCTGACACTTCATATGAATGCATTTCTCTGTAGGACACAGAGTAGAGCGACGTGTTCTGTTTATCTCAGGAGCTTCAGCGGATAGGTTTGGAGTATAGGAAGTGATGCAGTGGGCCCCCAGAGCTGACAACGTTTTATGAAGGATGATTCATGCCCAAAAGGGCAGCTGGTGTGTTGATGCAGATAAACTGCTCACGCACTGTTGTTTCTCCTACCGAGAGCCCAAAACACATTACCTGCTCATTACTCAGTCAGTCGTCTGCAGTTTCCCTGCAGAATAACACTTATTTAGACTCCCAGCTTTAGACTCCCACATGATGATGCGCCTGCACCGTGCACCTGTGTTGTTCTGGTTACGTCTTCATACCACAAATAAATCCAGCTGCTTATTATTATAGTAACAATAATTATTGTAGCTCTATCTATATGTGCTCACACAGCAAATCTATACACACTGGACACTTGGCGTCACACTGCTATTTGTTATGTGTGTCAAACTGAGAAAGCTTAATGTTTTTTCTGATGTCCCTCCGGTCGTACAATGCTTGTGCTCAGTGTTTGTTTGGCCTCAGTGTTCACGCTTGTTAGAGAAGATGTAAATGAGTTTGTGGTGAAATTAGATTCAGAGGGTCAACAAAAAACCCAGCCATGACAGTGAAACATATCTGACCCTGGCGCTTTTCTGTTTGATATATGATGCACAAACAAAGGTGCACTGTTTAAGACGCTGACTCACCTTTAATACGTTCTTGATCATGAGAAGATAAACACTCAACTAACCGACCGACTGACTGACTTTGCACCGTGACCGTTTGAAGTGTGAAATTAAAATAAAGGAGACAAATGAAGTCTTAAAGGTTTTAGTGAGCGGTCACTTATTGACGGATGGTGAGAAATGAATATTAATGAGGAATTTTAGAAATACAAACGTTCCTTTCTTCTTCTGTCACCCATCTCAGGTGACTTTTAAATCTCACTCACTCATTCTGTTGCCATTTTCTGGATGATTTATTCTCACACTCACAATTTTTCACTTCTATACCAGGCTGGGATTAATATCAGCTGTCAGGCCTTCATTTCAGATTAATCTGTTGGCGGGACCTGGAAACTTAAAATTCAAAAACTGTTGTTCACTGTTTATTTCCTGGGCCTCACTTTCTGTTCCTTCTGTCTTTCCTTCCTTTTCCTTGTTCTTTGTTGGATGGGACCACTCTACTATCTGCCAATCGCATTAGGAGTTTGACGAGGTACTTCTGCCGTTTCCCTTTGTGATAGATTCGCTTTAGAAGCATAAAACAATCCACCATCACCTGAAATACGATGTAAAATGTTTAAATAGTTTAATGTTTTTCTTTTGAAGTTGGCCGATGATCGGATGGCCCTGGTGTCGGGGATCAGTCTGGATCCCGAGGCTGCCATCGGAGTCACCAAGAAACTGCCTCCCAAATGGATTGAGGGGGTTGATGAGGTAAACCTGAAATATGCAGAACGATGTGTACTAAGAATGAAGCAGTGGCTGAACCAGTCATTCCTGCAGTAGCTGACTGTTAAGCTCCTCCCTTTCAGATCCAATATGAAATCACGAGGGTTCGGCAGAAGATGAAGGATCTGGCCTTACTTCACGACAAGCACATGAACCGTCCCACGCTGGATGACAGCAGTGAAGAGGAGCACGCAATAGAAATCACTACTCAGGAGATCACACAGGTACTGGGATATGCATGATGTTTATTTTAATAGATGACGCTTTTCTGTTATTGTCAGAGAATCTGGCGTCCACATAGATGAAAAAAGTGCCATTGTTTTTTTAGAGATAAATTTTGCCTCAAACAACACTACAGACAATATTAAAACAAGGAAGACAAATGTAGCGTATAACTCTGCATGATTCTTCTTGAGGTGGTTGATCAAATTTGATGTATTAAAGGAAGACGCCTTGTTTCCTCCTCTCATAACCACCTTTGCTTTGCAGTCATTGCAAATCACAAATTTACTGTTAGTAGGTGACACTTGGAAATACTTCCAAACCACGGACATCTCATACACCGGGCGAGCTAGCTTGTTAGCCACGGTTAGCGACCTACGAGACTAGCGTGTTGTTGTTGTTATACGTCATCAAGCACGCGCCTGTTAACGTCCCATGCTGCGTTCATGCAGACTCGGAAATGCTGAAACCTACAGAACAAACATCGGTTATAAAAACCTGATACCGATAATTCCTGATATTACATTTTTAACTCAATATCGGAGGGCCGATATTATCGGACATCCCTAGTATTTATGACCGACTGGTTCCTTTCTGTGTGGAGTTTGCATGTTCTCCTTGTGTCTGCGTGGGTTCTCTCCAGGTTCTCCAGCTTCCTCCCACCCAGACATGCTGGTTAGGTTCATTGGTGATTCTAAATTGGCCGTAGGTGTGAGTGTGAATGGTTGTCTTGAGACTTGTCCAGGTTGTACCCCCGCCTCCCACCTAATGACAGCTGGGATTGGCGACCCTCCGGAGGTCAAGTGAATGAATTAGTATTCATGTAATTCGGTGCATTAAAATGAACACCTGGCTCTTTTGTGCTCATGCAGATGTTCCACCGATGCCAGCGAGCTGTGACGGGCTTGCAGTCCCGCTGCGGCCACTGCACCGAGCAGGAGGAGAGGCTCTTGAGAAATGTGGTGTCGTCTCTGGCGCAGAGCCTGCAGGATCTCTCCACCAACTTTAGGCACACGCAGTCCAGCTACCTAAAACGTAAGAAGCGCAGTGAAGCTGGTCTTATCTCATACTGTTGTAAGAGATAAGACACGTCCGCGCTGTTATCACGGCTCTAGGTCATAGTTAGTCATCAGTTTTATCCTCGTCTTGTTTTAATGACGTCATTTTGTTGTTGTTGTTTATTTTTTTAATCAGGTATGAAGAATCGTGAGGAGAGATCAAAGCACTTTTTCGACTCTGGGCCCTTAATGGAAGAGGATGAAGATTTAGCTCTTTATGACAAAGTGAGTGATTTTTAGTGGGGCAGTAATTCATTCATATCGGCTACTCTGTTACAATAAAAGTAAATATTACATACTATCATCATAAGCACAAATAATAACTCAGTGGTTCACATTTGAACTTAGTTACAGATACTAAATTGGGCTGTATATTAGGGATGGGTGCTATGCCTAAAAAAAATATCCTGATAATTTCTGGTATTTATCACGATAACGATAAAAATGACGATAAATAAAAAACCAGTTCAGTCCTAATCTTTTTCACTATAATGCATCAAGTTTTCTCTGAGTTGTTGTTTTGTTCCCGGACTCTTTGGATGAAGTCGACGCTGCTTCTGCATCTTTGCTCATTTTCTGTCTTTCTTCATATTCTGGTTTGTGGTTGTGTTTGAGGTGGTGGAACAAATTAGTGCTGTTACTGTCCTTTTTATTCACTATTTGTTTGCAAACCTTGCATGTTGTAATTTGCTGCTCCGCGTCAGACTTTTTAACCCCTTCGTGCCTAGCGTCGCAAATTGGCGACGTACTGTTTCCGTTCAGACTGCAGCTGAAATAACGCATGTAATACTCCAGTGTCTGTTTGCACATTCAAAAAAATCCTAAGAACCTTTTGCAAGCACTAGTTTCTCGTAGGAATTGCCGGAGTGGTAACAAAAATACAAATATTTAATTTCTTTATATAATTGAAAAATCAGTTCAGGTGTTAAGGGGTTAAAACCAAACCAGATAATGGAGGTGGAGCCTCGTTTAGGAACGAGCTCCTCTCTGCCGGCGTATCTGCTCCACCTTCCACTATTGTCAGTTTGTCAATATTCCACACGTGTTGGGCTGAGAGTGTGTCGCGCACATATATACGTCATCAACGGGAATTTATCGCTTTTATCACGGGATGACATATTCTTACCGTAGGGAATGTTTTTGACGATATATCATAAACGATGAAAGATCTCACATCCCTACTGTCTATAAGATGGACTTCATGACATAACCCTCAAAATTACCTTTAGATTCTCTCCCCATCTTTGCTGTATCTGACTAAGATGGGAAAATGGGTGGAGCTGGGGGTGACCTCTTGACCTGTGACGGCACCCACCTGTCACTCAAAACGGCCTCTCCCTTCATTGTGTTGTAACTTTAAGCCTTGATATATAATAAAATATATACACATTCATAGTTGTCATGAATGGAGACCAAATCATTTCTCTTTGTACCATTTTGTAGGTTTAAGTTGACCTTTTCTGGAGCCGGTGTTAAGTGGTCATTCAGGGAAATGCAACTGTTGATGCTACAGCAAATGCCTCTTGTGTTTTGAGCATAACATCGTATTCTAAGGGTTTGGATCTCTTTTCTTTCAGGGCTTCACAGACGATCAGTTGATGCTGGTGGAGCAGAACACGGTTATGGTTGAAGAGCGAGAAAGAGAGATTCGACAAATAGTTCAGTCCATCTCAGACCTGAATGAGATTTTCCGGGACTTGGCCGGGATGGTGGTGGAGCAGGTATTTGGAAGGAGAGGAGCATCCCCCCCGTACAAGCACATAACCTGATTTTTGATCTTGAAGTGATTCATTTTAAATTGTTATTTAATTTTAAACTCGACACACTATGAAGCAAAATTATGTCAGAGAACCTAAAAGAAAGACTGTAAGCAGATGGAAAGTACTTAGCTACACCAACCACTGCCAACATACTGTGTATAAATGAAATAACCTACAACTGAAATAATTGAATTCTTCCTCCTCAAGGGCACCGTTCTCGATAGAATCGACTTCAACGTGGAGCAGGCTTGTGTTAAAACAGACGATGGGTTGAAACAGTTGCAAAAGGTAAACACATCTACTCATATTTACTTAAAGTGGGATTTGAACTCCTTTAAACCACCAACAGGCTAAAGACACAGTTATGATACACTGCTTGGCCAATAAAATAAAAGTTGATTTAACTAAACAAACAGGTAGGAGACTCCTATTGGATAATTAGTGCATTGATGATTATCTTTCAGCTGACAACAAGTTATTTAACCCCAACTGATGCAATGAGTAGCTTCTCATTTCTTAAACAACCATGTCTAAAGACACATCCTGTGGTCGTGGAAAAGATGTTAGTCTGTTTGAGAAGGGTCAAATCATTGGCATGCATCAAGCAGAGAAAACATCAAAGGAGATTGAAGAAACTACTAAAATTGTGTTAAGAACTGACCAACGCATTATTAAAAACTGGAAGGGTAGTGGAGAAGCATCTTCTTTGAGCAAGAAATGTGGCCAAAAAAAGTGAAAGTAAGAACATTTCCACACGAACAATGTGAAGGGAACTCAAGAGATTGTGACTGAACAGCTGTGTAGCCTTAAGAAAACCACTAATCAGTGAGGATAACTGGAAATAAAGGTTTCAGTTTGCTAGGGAGCATAAAGATTGGACTCTGGAGCAATGGAAGAAGGTCATGTGGTCTGATGAGTCCAGATTTACCCTGTTCCAGAGTGATGGGGGCATCAGGGTAAGAAGAGAGGCAGATGAAGTGATGCAGCCATCATGCCTAGTGTCTACTGTACAAGCCTGTGCTATGGGGCAGTGCTATGATCTGGGGTTGCTGCAGTTGCTCAGGTCTAGGTTCATTAGCTGACTACCTGAATATACTGAATGAGCAGCTTATTCCATCAATGGATCATATTCCAAGATGACAATGTCAGGATTCATGGGGCTCAGATTGTCAAAGAGTGGTTCAGGGAGCATGAGATGGATTGTTCCACCACAGAGTCCAGACCTTAACCCCATTGAGGATCTTTGGGATGTAATGTAATATTTGACATTGTTTTGATTTCCCCCCACAGGCAGAGCAGTACCAGAAGAAGAACAGAAAGATGCTGGTCATTTTGATCCTCTTCGTCATAGTCCTTGTTCTAATTATTATTCTTTTTGGAACAAAGTTTTAATCATGCATTCCTTTAGCTTGTTTCTCTGTCTGGGTGTTTGTTGTGCATCTGTGTGGACTTGGACTGGCTTCTCCTCTGAACAAGAGCGACTGTCTTTCATCGGCAACCAGGAAACGTCACGGCGCACTTTGGGCTCTGCCAAGATGTTTTCTGGTTGATTTTAATGAAAGAAACAATCGACGGTCTGTTTGAGCTGTGGCTGTTTTTTTTTGTTTTTTTATGAAACGACTACTGGGACTGTGACGGAGGTTTGTCAGACCCGACCGCGCTGATAAGTCGTGCCTCAACGAGAGAACACACTTCTTTGTGTAGTGTAAACTAATGCACTGCCGAGGTCACTGAAGAAAAGCTGCTTCGACTGAAAGCACGAACTGTGACGCGGTCTGAAGAGGCGACATTTGTGTCCAATATCGTTACAGACTTTTAGTTTATGTGGAGGAAATGTGACGAGAATGAATGTTTGGGACAAAGAGAAGCATGCAGTAGGTCCAATATCACTGCAAACACCATTTTTTTTCAAGTAATATGTTCTGGCTCAGTATTTACCTTGATAGACTAGAGGATGATTTGTATTAGAGCAGCAACAGATAAGATTAAAACAGCCATCCAGTACCAAAAAAAAGTATATTCATTTGGTTTAAGGACCACCTTTTATTTTTGTTTCCATTAGCCTTCTCTGTTGTAGTTGTATGGTCCTTGTTACTCCATTGAGGAATGTGTACACAGCCACAAGCCTTCAGTTTTAAATCCATCCCTGTCTCACAGTCGCTGCACTTGTGCTCCTTTTAAAACTTTATTTTGTCGTTGTTGTTATTTTCCATGGTCCTTGCATAAAGTGCTACCTTTTAAAAACTCTTGCAGTTTGCACATATTGAGGTCGGAGGGCGAAGGGGAGGGGGAGGGTGTCGTGTTATGGATGTAATACTACTGTCATCTGTATGATAAAAAAAAAAAAAAACACAAACGAAAGAATTTATTTATTTTCTAATGACTTCAGATAATCCAGAGGTGTTCTGTTTCTGACAGATGTGCTGTACATTGAGTGTGTGTGTGTGTGTGTGTAGCCTGACAGTTGTCGTCCACCCCACTGAGGAAGCTGTGATGTAGTCCCGACACTAGCAGACGCCTGAAGACAGCATTATGATTTTATTCCACCTTTATTCTTTCCAAACCCGGACACGTTACATTTCACTTGACTGCGTTGGACGCTCGTGTCCTTGTGTTCTGTACAGACTGAAACAGTGAAGAGCTTTATTCGACATATCTGTGCTCGACTCTACACTTTATACACCTGTTGAATCATCTCCGTCATTGATGTGAAGTCGTGTGTGCGTGAAAAAACAAACGGTTATGTCTTCGTGCTGCCTCACCTGAGTATTGTTTTACCCAAACAGAGCAGGTGAGGAAACGGCAACTCTTCTTTTATAAATAAACTTGAAATGTGACGGTGTTTTGTTTGTTTTTACCTGCAGCATTGAAATCAAGTATAACAACCAGATAATCACATATGCACTGATGCTAATGGCAAACTAAAATCATTTCTAAACACTTAATAGCATAACGTTTAAGATCTTAAGTCAGGCATGAGGGAACAATGTTTAAATGCAATCAATTCCTTTAATAACTGATTAATCATTTATGTTATTTTAAAGCAAAAAGAGACTGGCTGCATAACAATCACCCAGTTCCTAACTTTTATACACTCGCTTGCCAGTTCGTTAGGGTACACCACTAAAGATTATTATATTCTAATATACCAAGAATATATTCCTGCACTAAATCTTTATTTTCAGTTGAAATGGTGTCGATTCAAGTGCATTGTCATTTAAGGGGATGTAATTTGTGGTGCTGTTAACGTAGATTGTCTATAATTTGGCCTGGATTACTGATTAAATGGGGTTTTTCAAAGTAACAGAAGCGTGTCACTATAACACAATACAACAGAAATAAAAAATAAAAACCTCCAACATGAAAAGTTCATCAGTTTAAATTTTAAAAACGAATGCTAAAGACAATAGCTTCCATGCAGATAAGATTTAGAGCAGTATTAATGCCACCAGTGTACCTAATAAACTGGCAAGACACTGCAGCGTTTGATAGGCTCTCTGACCCGGAAACTACGTATGTTTGTGCTGCCTTTCAAAGTAAAAGCCTCTTGTAGTCCCTAACTACGTTTACAGCTGTGGCTTTTACATTCAAAATACAAAATTAAGCACAATTAAACCCCCCGCTAGTTTTAGCTAATATTGTATTAGTGTTTTTACATTTATAGGATATCAGTGCTGAATGAAACTACAAGCGGGGCACCTAGCTAGCTAGCTAGCTCACCCAACTGGCAAAGCACCAGTTGTAGCTAGAAAGGTAGCTTATAGTTAAAACAGTGAACGCCAACAAAATTCTTTTAAAAACAGACAAAAAGATAACCAGGTTTAGCTTTAGTTTATCGCTAACGAACAATTTGCTAAACTTCCCGACACTGTCTCCTTATAACTTGCTGCTAATTATAGCATTCGCTAACCGATGCTAAGCTAACGCCTCTTAATCTGGAAGCGGCGTTCAAGTGAAGTTCGAGTGAAATTAGCTTTTTTTTTATTATTATTATTATTATTCAACATGACATGTGTGGAGGAAGAAGACGACGACCCGTTCCCGCAGACGACTGCCTCTTCGGCGACACGTTTCACAAGGACTCCGTGTACAAGTTGATCGGCGAAGAGCTGAAGATAAGGCAGGTGTTCGGTGCCAACCTCGGCGTGGCCGCACCGGTCTGGGAGGCAGTAAGAGCGGATCGTATTGTATTTAATAACCTGAATATTTCATTGCTAAAGTTACAGTTTGTGCAGTTATGTGTTTTTGTGTGTGTGTGTTCACAGGCGTTGCATCTGTGTTGCTACTTCGAGGAGCAGTCCGTGGAGTTGAGGGGGAAGCGTGTCATAGAGCTGGGGGCAGGCACCGGTGTGGTCGGGATCTTGGCAGCTCGGCTGGGTATGTTTGGCTCTGTTTGGCTCTGTTTCACGGCGTGATTTAATTTTGAAAGCCCCCTAAACTTTCTGCGAGTATTTTAAAAGCGTCGGGTCTCTCTTTCTGTGCATTTGGCCTCACATGTTCCTTAACACCGAGCAGCTGTTTCTGGATGAGCCACGTTTGCAATCCCTGCAGGCATGTGTCGCTCTGCAGCAGAGACACTGTAAACCTTTACTTACAGCACACACCTACATGTTGCTTATAGAAATAAAATATATAAATGGCCCTTTTTGACAAGAATTAGAACTAAAAAGTGATGCCAATTAATCAAAAATAGAAATACTAGTCAATAAAGTGGTTATTATTATAGGCTAATTATTCAGTAAATATTATCTCCGTTCAAGTCAGTTTTACCTTTGGCTGCAATAACAGCACTGCCTCTGTGTAAATAGATCTAAATCAGGCTTGCACATCTGGACACTGCATTTAATTTCCCCCCCTCGCCCTGGGTGGGGAACTGCTCGTGCCTGTCCCAGCTGTCACTGGGCCAGAGGCGAGGTACACCCAGGACAGGTTTCCAGTCTATCGCAGGGCTTATAGACAACCATTCACACCCACGACCAATTTAGAATCACTAAGGAGCATGTCTAAGGAGAGAACCCACGCAGACACAGGGAGAACATGCAAACGCTGTTTGTGAACGTAGGTTCCTCCTCACCACAACAGCGCAGGTTTGATTCGCAACCTGCAACCTCTCCCTTATCCCATTACTTGCTGTCTATCTCCACTACCACCACCATCAAAAATAAACGCACAGAAATTATCTTTAAAATTGTGGTACGCATAAACACTGACACCAAAGCCGTAGAGCAAAGAAGTGTTTTAATAGTTTATTTAAAAGTAGATGCAGATGCCGCAGCTCTCAGGTCAACAGTAACCAGCACTCAACACTAAATGACCTGGATTCTACCACCAGCTCTGTATTCTGACTGCATTGGCCCATTAAATACTGGTTGAAGACGCAGAGGTTCATGATTCAGATAATCAGTACCACAGCAACCCAAGCTGAAGTTGTTCTTTGCATTAGAATAACTATAATGCAATAATCTCATAATCAGATTTTCATATCTTCAGGTGCAGACGTGACGCTTACAGATCTTCCTCTGGCTCTTCCACAACTCCAAGCCAATGTCTCGGCTAACACGCCGCCCAGTGGCTGGCCCTCGGCCCCTCCCACCGTCCTCCCTCTCTCGTGGGGTGAGGACCACACGAACTTCCCCTCTGACTGGGATCTGGTGCTTTGCGCAGACATAATTTATCTCCCGGAGACGTACCCGCTGCTCGTGGAGACGCTGGCCCACCTGTGCAGTGACGGAGCCTCGGCTTATCTCTCGTCCAAAATGCGGAAGGAGCACGAGACTCCGGGTTTCTACGAGGAGCATCTGCCGAGCAGGTTTGACGTGGAGCTCGTGCACCGTGATGAGAAGCAGAACAATAACATCTACAGGGCGACTCTAAGAACAGGACAGTGACAGCAAGGAATGGACTTTTTAAATACGGATTTATTTATACGTTTATTTATGTGTCACGCTGTTTTCAGTCACTTCAGGAATGTGTGATGTCCTGATTATATCTCACTTGTTACAACAAAGAATTATGTGTTTACAATAAATCTTTTAATGAACAAAACTAAACGCGTCATTTGTATTTGACTGACTGTCAATCAAGCTGACACGGTTCAGCTCTGTGGTTACACCTTCATAATCGCCTGGCTTAACTTTCCCGGTTCATCCTTTTATCATCATCTTGCTGTCACCCACCGTGGAGTACTCATCGAAGAATGTGACAAGATTATCAGCGCATTTCTTCACCTCTTCCTCATTTCTCATCACATATTTCTTCTCTGATATCATCCTATCAGATAACAGATTACGGCGACTGATGCCTCACAGCGAGAAGGTTCTGGGTTTGAATCCACTGGCATGTTTGTATGTTCTCCCCGTGTCTGCGTGGCTTCCTGCCACTGTCTAAAGACATGCGCTATAGGCCTATCGACCCCTCTAAAGCAGCTCAATAGGCCCCTATCAAGGACAGTAGGAGGAAGCTGGAGTTCCCAATAAGCCCTACGGCGCACATTGTTGCAGCTTTAGAGGCCATGTAAACCTTTTCTAAACCAGTGGCACAAGATATAACAGAAGTGCACGCTTACGGTTTCCATGAAGCATGTTTTTTAACTTGGACTGTTGCTAATTTAGTCATGAACAGTTAGCGTGATGGCAAAACACTTAAATCCGGGTGTTTTTGGGAGTTCAAATCAAGTCAAGACTGTTAGAATAATTTCTCTACCGCTGGGGTCAGGTATCTGCCCTATTTTCTCTCTGAGGAACACGCGAAGGCCATGGTCCCTCTTTTGGCGTCTTCAATCTCACTGTCTGGCTGTCAACAGACACAGCTGTAGAGTTAGATGATAATGTCCTCCGTCACTGTCTGATTATTTGTATTTCCTAGTTTGTGTGACTCCTTATCTTCATGTTTATGTACAATAACCAATGGGATATTGACACATCTCCCCCGGCCTCGGTCCACCTTCTTAGTATAAGACTTTGAGTTTACTGTTTGTCCTTTAGAATTGAGTTGGACTCATGCACTTATGCTGTGATTCTCCTTGATCAAGCCTAAATAAACTCCTTCAGGCATAAGACATACAGGACTCTGGTGCTTCTTTTTCTTCATCGGCATCACCACAAATTCCTCCCCAACAAATACATTCATCCACTGAGCGTAAAGGGAGCTGCCACTTATTACATCAGGGACAGACGTTGGTGTCTTACGGTCTTTTTGATTTACTTATAAAAAAAAATGTCAATATTGTGAAGCAAACACGAGGTGCACCTTTCAGCAGTTAATGGACAAGGCCTCATATTAAATTCTTTCTCATAATAATAAACCAGAAGCATGAAAACATCCACCTTTAGGTGCTTGGATTGCCCAATACAATTTTGTCTTTGCTTTGTAAAACCCCCCAAAACAAAATTCATTTCCACCCCAAACTATTCCGTCAACGCCAACAGACTGCCCTCGCTGCAGCCGGCTGTCTGTACGCGCTTCATCCTGCACTCTGCTGATGTACAGACTTTCTGTTCAGGAAAGGAAAGCCTGTTTGTTACGCTGGAGAGTTTCAAAGAAAGGGAGACGAACATAACCGCTGCCCGTCACTCCCTCCGCTACAATTGAGCCGCCAAAACAACAGATCCCTATCTCCGCTCAGAGTCTGCTCGCCATCACGGCCCGGCACCCTCCCACGCGACTCTCGTGTAAAGTACATGTCACCGGTTTTGTTGCTGTTGTTTGGGCAAGAGCCATGAAAGCTTGGGCCAAGAAGTGTTCATGTGGATTAGAAAAAATGCAATTACAGATCAGACATTGTCAAATTAAAAATGGTTTTGTTTGAATGTCTGATTTTTGATGAAAAGTTAAGTGAGCAGTGATTTCTGTATTTCAGTAACTACCAAGTTACTGTTAAGTAAAACTATGCTCAAAACATTTGTTTAAAAATCAAAAACATGAAAGTTGATTTTATCCTTTTTGTCACATTTGACTGTTTTGGACCTAAATGGCCCAAAGCAGTCTGACAAAAACAACTGATAAAAACATCCTCAGTGGTATTTAAACTGGGCATGGATGAAAGGAGGATGGGCTTTCAATGGTGAGGGAGTGTGTGTGTGTGCAGGGTAGAGGTGTGGGAGGGGGACCGCGAACCACCATCCTCTTAAAACAAGTTGTCCTGTTTGGGCTTCATTAGACTTGATGTCAGCAGCGAGTGCAAGAATCTAAAAACACAGCAGCTGAAGGTATGTGTTGACGGTTAACTAATACATTTCTGGTGAGACTTTTAGATTTTATGCAACCTAAGTGCATGTGTAAAGTTTTCTTTCCCTTCCTGCGTGTTTCAGGCTTGTACATGAGACCACATGATGGAGTTCTGGCAGGAGAATCAGGGTCAGTCACACCTTTACTCCAACTTTGGTACCGTTCCTGGGAGAAACTGTACACATAAGTGAGTTGAGGGCGATGAAGATTGTATTTTTTTTAATACCCGTTTGATGAATTTACAATTATCCACCATTTCACTCACAGCTATCACGACAGACATCAGTCAGCCCATTATCCGTTGTACTGTGGTGAGCAGCTGGATCAAAGCAGAGAGTCCAGTTACTGGACTGTACCGGGATCAAGAACGGGAGGCGCTCCACATGAGTACACCAACTGGAAAGACCCAGAGGTGTCCAACCCTTCCTCTTCTTCTTCTTCGTCCCACTTCCCTTTCATTCTGGACCGCAACACCCAGCACCACCGAGACCTGGGAGAATATCAGCCGCATGAAGCCAAAGACAGAGAGTGGACGACTGCTCACCGAGCCGCGAGGGACTACGAGAGAGGGTTGAGGGAGGGGTGGCAGAGGAGGTGGGAGCCCTGCAGTGCCGCCCGCTACAACAGGGAAAGTTGTGCAAAGCGAAGCGACAGCAGCTACCGGGAGCTGGAGGCTTGGGCAGCTCGATACAGTCACTCCCTGCCGAGGAGGAGACGCATAGAGGCAGAGCTGAGGGGAGCCTCGCAGGGCCTGGCGGAGAGCGGCAGGAGCGGGATAGATCCTCAGGTGGCAGCGCTGCAACATCCCCGGCAATCTGCCAACATAAGAGAATCCGGTTTGTGGGACAGAGGGGTCAGGCAGCAAGCGCCGACCTACTACCCGTCACAAAATCCCAACGGGAGCCACATGCTGGACATGAAGGGAAACACCAGCTACCAAAGGAGGACATTCAGCCAACCTCCTGGCTATATTGCTCCTCCTCCGTACAATAGCCCTCAAAAAAATGTGCCTGTAATGCACCACGGTGACAGCGGCTATGAGCAGGATGGTAAGAAACAAACATACTGGTCACAGCCAGCACAGATAAACCAGAACATCTCAGTGGATTTGCATGATAAAGGAAAGGTAGAGAAAGAGGTATTTACTTTGCCTAATGAAAGTACAACCTACGCAAAGTTTGACGGATTAAAGCACCAAAATCAGGAGGCAAGCGGTCCCAACAGTGCACAGAGTACACCCCTGCAGCATGAACCTGTGTTGCAAAAACCAGAAGAAGTCAAGAGTTCAAAAATAGACAAGGAAATTTCCTCAAAGGTCATTGAAGGACGGAAGTTCAGGCTAAAGAAAAAGACAGGTGGGATGACCATATTCTGCCTGGTGTCTCGAAGAGCTGGAGCCACTGAAAGCTCAACTTTGCCACTCCGAGCCTCCCAAACAAACACCGAAAGCACGGAAATCGGAAAGGTTTGTAAAGCTCCAAGAGACACGGGGGAGGTCGGTGAGGTGCATGAGGTTGCAGATGAAGTAGACTGCAGAGCCCCAACAATCAAAGAGCAATCTAAAATGTCTGATGTGACACCAGCCTGCACCAGCAAGGAGACGCTCCGAGATGATCTCTCAAACACAGAAGACTCTGAAGTTGTGTTCCCAGAAAAAGCTAAGACGAATGATTCTGATTTGACATTTGGGAAACAAGTAGGTCAGTCTGTGTCAGTCAAATACCCGTTATGGAGGGAGCCTAGCTTCACAAGCAAGGCCGACACTGACAGCGAGGAGAAAGAATCAGTTCAGAACACAGGCAGTCATCCGATAGACATAGAAGTAAGGAGGCTGGACATCAAGGAGGACACCGAGGACGGCAGTGGTCTTCTGGTTATAGACACGACCTGTGTTGTTGTCAAAATGGAGCTGATTCTGTCACCCAAGAAGGGGCACGTCCAATATTTGGGGTCCACGGAACACGGCGAAGAAAGTCCATCAGATATTGAAACAGACGAGGTGAATCAAGATGTGACAACGGATCAAAACACAGACGCAACCCCGTTGCAAACAAATGAAAGTCCAGAGATGGATTTGGCTTCAGCACTTTTGGAAAAAGAGGAACTCGACGCGGAAAATGAAATCTCGGTCCCCTGCATGACGCTGTCTCCGGTTCCCAGAGGAGAAACGTTACAGGAACGTGCTGAAAGAATCCTGGGAATCCCTCTGCACGACTGCATCCCTGAGCAGCAACCTGCAGATGCAACTTCAGTCGATGATCTGCATTTTGACAAGCAGTTGGGGGAGGAGGAGGCTGAACCTTCTCCAACAAACAATTATGTTCACAACGCAACCGAACAAACTGAAGCGGAGGAGGCAACGGATGAGGACCAGTCACAGAATCACTTGGAGGTCGTCCAAGCTGAGGTGTGTTTGAGAGGCAGTGACGTCTCCAGGGATCAGGTGACAAGTGAAGAAGTGGAGGGACTGGCAGCAACGTCTGAAGAGAACGACTCCCAACTTGAAACATCAACAGAAATCAGAGAAGAGCCTCTGCTTGAATCCAATGGTGAGGACGGTACAAGTGAGCAGGAAGAAAATCTACCCGTTGAAGATGATCAGTCTTCTCGTCATTCTGATTCCTGTAATTCTCCTCCACTTTCACATTTTACGCCTCCGTCGTTTATCTCAGACGCAGACGAAGGTACCGAAGAAACCTCATCCCTTCCTCCTCCTCAGACACCTTTGCCCCAGCTGCCATCTCCTCTTCCCGTTGTGTCTCCCGACTCTTCTCCAAGCTTCACTCCCCGTATAGACTATTCCCCAAGCCCTCCTCCGCCTCTGGATTTAACAGATGAAACTGCAGAAGTAATGAGCTCTGAGGTCCAGGATGAAGAGGTTGAAGCATCACAACTGACTGAAAATGAGGCTGACAGTGCGTCTGCTGCCACAGACATGACGGAGGAGGTGTTGTCATCACAGCAGCATCTCGAATACGATCGAACGGATGACGCTTACTATGTCACTGACGAGCGGCAAATGGAAGAAGCTGAGGAGGAGCCTGCTGTGGAACAAAACCTTGAAACATCTGAAGGAAAGGCTGTAGATGCAAACATAATTTTGCAGCAACAGATTGATTGTGTCCCAACAGAAGATGCTTTAGATGTGGAAGAAAGTAATATGACTGAAGAACAAGCAGCAATAGAAGTCAGTGAGGATCCCACGGACCTTTCAGGACAAACACCTGAAACAGATGAAGAAAACGTCAGAGATGGTTTGACAGATGTCACAATTTTACCACAACAGTTTGACTGTAGCCAAGATGAGGAGGCTTTATGTGTAACAGACAGTGGCATGATTGAATCGCAAAAAGATCCAGATGAGCTCTCTGAAGGTGTTTGGGAACAACAGACGTCATGCAAAGACGAGGCCACAGACTCTCAGACTGAAACGTTGGAGGACCCTGAGGCCCAGACTGAGCCCTCCATCGCTTCTACTCCCTCAGTGTCAGACTATGAGGTGCAACCTTTAGATGAACACTCACCCCCTGAGCATCCATCACCTCCACATGCATCTCTTGAGTCAGACACAGAGTGTGTCTCTCTTTCGGACCTGGACTCAGTCTGTCCTTTAACTCTAAACCCTGACTCTGCTGCTGCTGCTGGCGTCCCAGTAACTGTTCCTCCTCCGCTTTTTACGGATTCTTGTGATGAACCCCTCCAGTTTTCATCTCCCCCCACCTCTGACTCACCTCCTCCTCCACTAGAACAAAATGTAAACCTTCCTCCAGATTTCCTGACATCTGCTCACGACAAAGAAACGACCCAGTATCCAAAGTCTCTGTGGGATGTGGTGAATCGCATCAGGAAACACACAGCACCCGACTCTGAGAACGAAGAGGAGGACGTGGGCGAGCCGTGGGATCCGGAGAACGTGGGCGAGGGCTTGGGCTGCCCGGATGTGGTAGTGGACGCGAACACTGAGAATATAATTTTTGATGAGGCCGAGCGGCAGGAAGTTTCAAAGTATAACGCCGAGATGGAACTAACCAGGCAGGATGACAAACGGCCGAGCGGCGACGAGGACACGCTGTCCTGCAGCAGCACCAGCAGCCACGGCTCTGGAGACACCATTGTCGAAGCGAATGAGGATGAAGACGAGGAAGTTGTTGCCACGACTGAATGCAAGACAGAGACAGAGGATTTTCACACAGCTGAAGAGGAGCTCTGCTGTTCTGGTGAAGCAAAAGGTGAGAGCAGAGCTGAGGAAAATGAAGAGAAGGATGGGGCGGATATGAATGAGTGTTGTCAGAGTGAGGAGTGTTCAAGAGAGGAGGCCGAGGGAAAGACTGAAACTGAAAACCTCCGATCGGCTCAGGTGGAAGGATGAGAAGAAACAGCTGCGGGACGACTAGAGGTGAATCTCTAAATCAACTAAATGTGTATTGTCCCTAATATGAACGGAGGCCTTTTCATTAATAACATTAAGAAGTAAATTCGCAGTTTTGGAGGCTGAATAGTAAAACTATGTTAAAGAAAATTAGAAAGTTGACATTAAAACAGTTTTTATTTCACAGAACTATTCTTATAAAGAGGGTTTTCTTGTAATTCTTTCTTCAGCTGTTTGTTCCTATCTATCAGGCTACATCTAGAGAGCAGTGTGTGACTTTAAACAGTGTATTATTTGGTGTGATTTCTAGCCGTTGGGAGTCTATTATATGTAAATAAACAGTGGAGTGCGTTAACAAAAACATGAATATAAAGTTCATATTGTCCTTTAAAGACAGGGTTTGGTCTCTTCTGGTTTCTATGGTATAGAACATCCTAGGTTGGATGTCAACTGGACGAACTCAATGTGGCAGCTAAACTGACTTAGTGGTCACCTACTGTTTGCAAGATCAAATATGAACTTTAAAAGTTTCTACACTGTTAAGCCTTCTCAAGGTGTCGTGGGCCTAACTTAACATCGGTGAAAGGAGGTGCCCACTTGAAAACCCCAATGACATGCTGCATACTACTGTTGTTCAGGTCAGGTTCCTGTTGTTTTCATGTTGCTTGGTTGGTTAGCTGCTGAGCGGCCCATACAAGCCAGCAGCGTTTAGTTATGTTTTACAATGTTTGAAGTATCCTCTGCTGCTCAATGGGCTTACAAGCCAGCAGCTTTTACTTAGTGTATGTAGATTATAGGGTAATTGTCATATCACATGACTGTAGGTTTGGTAGGGCCTCTTAATCGAACAAGGCCTCTAAATGTGTTTTGCCTGGGATTTTGGCACAAGGGATTGTAACATCTTATCCCGTGTATTACTGAATGAATGAGAGGTCACCTACTGTTTGCAAGATCAAATATGAAGTTTCTACCCTGCCTGGCCAAAAGAAAAAGTCACCATCTGGATTTAACTCAACAAGTTATTTAACCCCAACTGATGCAATGAGTAGCTTCTCATTTCTTAAACAAGACACATCCTGTGGTTGTGGAAAAGATATTAGTCTGTTTGAGAAGGGTCAAATCATTGGCATCAAGCAGAGAAAACATCTAAGGAGATTGTAGAAACTACTAAAACTGAGTTAAGAACTGTCCAACGCATTATTATGGATTGTCCACCACAGAGTCCAGACCTTAACACCATTGAGAATCTTTGGGATGTGCTGAAGAAGGCTTTGAGCAGTGGTCAGACTCTCCATCATCAATACAAGATCTTGATGAGAAATGAATGAAACACTGGATGGAAATAAATCTGGTGACATTGGAGAAGTTTATCGGAACAATGCGCCAGAGAATGTGTGCTGTAATTAAAGCTTAAGGTAGTGCAATGAAGAGTGTGTGACCTTTTTTCAGCCATGCAGTGTATCAACTCTGAAAAGAGACATTTTGCAAAATCTTAGTTTAACGGTCTCATGTGTGTCAGCAGCATTACTCTAAAATGAAATCATAGGGAAGATATAGGTCTCCCCTTATTGAAAATACATTTTTATTCCATTAACTGACTCAGGGATTATTATTATTATTAGTCTGTCCTGATTCTTGCTTTGCTTTAGCCGTTTTGATGAGCAGAACAAGAGACGCTGCGACAAAAGCTGATCCATTCCACAGCATGAATAACCTCAAACACCTGACTGCACTCGTATAAAATGTTTCAGGGACACCACGCGATGACTTACGTTTTTTATGACCGAGTCTCTGTGACTTGCAGTTGAGAAACTACAATTTCAAGCCGTGCTGATGTTGTACAAATATATTTCCACTGATTGAAGACACAACAGATTGAGAAAAACGTACAAAGTTTATAAAAAATGGAAATTTCCGGAGAATGTTTGCAACACAGTATATTCATTTTGTTTTCACATAAACGACACCAAAAATACTTTCTGATATTTCTACATCGACAGTACAGCATATGGACCAATGTGTTTGTTACAATAATTATTGTGGACTACAGCACACTCTAGTGGGGATACACAAGAGGAGTTTTATTACAGACTGCCAGCAAAACTAAGATTCATTATAATCCTGATTCTCGTATTCAAATAATCTCTGTACACGTTAGAAGACAAACAGGTTTTGGTAGTGTTTAATCAAAAGTCAGCGTGGGCTCCAGACATGATCCGTGCTGTTGGCCTCATTTACCCTTGTTCCAAGTCGCATCCAATGCCAGCAGCTTCAGGAACTTTAACCCGACTCGACCAGTAACGATTAATTTTGCAGTAACAATAATAAACAACAACGAGGACGGAGATGGATCGGCTTCTAAATAATTTGAAACTACCTCTGCACACGTTTGTTATCACTATGATTTCTACAACAGCAGTAAAAGTAATTTAACTCAAATCATAAATGATCTATTTATCTGATTTATGGGTATTTAAATCGTGGCTTTTTACTTTTTTGTTTTACAGAAAGAACGAATAAGAAAAAAAAACAGAGACGTGTGATTGAAAAAACTCTCTTCTAAAGCTAGAAGTGTAACGCGGCGTCAAATAACAGGCAGTAAAAATGTCAATTCATTGTGAATAAAAGAAGGCTATCTGCTATTAGCACACTTAGCTTTTAGAGAGAGCTGTGCTATCGATACTTAAGGACCAAGTCACCCGATTCAGCCTGATCTCACTTGTGTTAGAAATCCAAAAGCCAAGCCTCGTTTTAGCCGTTTCACAGTTTTGCTTTGAACTGGCCAAGAGCATTTAAATGAATAATAACTTACTGTATGTAAACAAGTGACCAAGGAATATGAGATGAGGCCAAAAAAAAAAAAAAAAAAAGAGCGGTCCTTGCATGGTACTTGTCCTAACGCAAACAGGTGAGGAGTGACGGCTGGAGACTAGACAGCACTAAACGTCGCCTCAGCTGAGGAGACGTCGGCTGCGGTGAGAGGACATCAAAGTTCATCATGGGGCATCTTTAGAGCGTGGTCACAGAGGTCTGCAGAGCACACAGGAAACAGGGAGACAGTGAGCTACTGCGGTGGAACGACAGAAACGTTCAACAACTCATAAATAACTTGGCTTGTTGAGTAGTAACATACCTGTCCTCTTGCTGCAGAGCTTGTCTTTAACGTTGTCTGTTTCGTGAGCGAAGAATTCTATGACTTCATCTTCGTGCTGCTCAACAATTGTTTCACACTGCATGAACGAGGCAGAAAAACTGGTTACGAGCTGCACGCGGTGGAATACCGACGAGTTGTGTGAGGTCTTTTTTAAAATGCACGGTGGATCAAATTGCCCCGTGTACTCACTGCAAATTTTAAGCTGGATGTGACTCTTGAATCGAGCGTGGCCTCTGAGAGGTCCATGGCCTCACCGCTCCGAGACTTGATCCTGACGTACGACTTCCTGTTTGTGGCGGAATCTGTGCGCTCACCGTAGTCCTCCATCCTCTCGCACACGTTCTCCATCAAATCCAGAAGGTTCCCCTCAGAGCGCGCCAGAGGAACCTGCAAGCATTAAAAGGTCAAGAAAGAGTCCATATCGATAAGGACGAGCGGGTTTCTACTCCATGCCATGTGATTATCTACCGATGCAGCAGCATGCGTGTTCGTCACGGTGCTCGGATGAACACAGCATCACAGAGTCCGTACGGGATGATATGAAAACACGTCTTGAACCCGTAAACGAAGCAAGTTCTAAGCACCTTGAAATCATTTGTTCAACTCAGGGTGTTCTTATACTAAAATATCATTATTAAAGCAATCAATTGCTCTTAAGAACTGATCTTATCATTAGGTATTAACCAAAAATAGACTGCAGCTATGTACAAATTGTGCAGAGATCACGCATATTTGTGATTATTCTTTAAATAGAAGAGATCACATTTAGTATAAACTGATCAACCGCAACATTAAAACCACTAACAGGACCTGGCATTCATTCATGTGGATGTTACTTAGACATGTAGCACCCACCTAAACCAGACCAGACCCCCACCCCATAGCAATGACACTCCTTGATGGCAGCAGCCTAATTAAATAATGAATAAATAAATCTAACCAAGAACTAGCACATTTAAATGAACATGAGTACACTGTGTTTAGATATGCTTTAAGATACTGAGTTGTGCACAGCCCCATGTTCACTGTGGGCTGGATGAGTCTTCCTCTGCCTCACCTCTCTGATGGACTGGCTGCCGTCCGGGTTGATCCTGAAGGATCCAGTCTGGATCATCTTCTTGGGATCAATCTGGGAGATGGCCCACTCCATCTCATCTACCAGAGCCCTGCAGGCTGAGAGGACAGCAGGAGTCAGGAGACACGTTAGGAGTGCTCTGTGTGCAGACTGTACGAAGAGTCAATATGTGTCCCCTACCTCCACATCTGATGTCCTGTCCTTGTCTGGCCGCCTGGCTGAAGCTCAGGAGGAGACACAGAACCACACACGGCGTCAGCAGGAGAGCAGCTTCCCTCATTTTGAGTCTAGAAACACACATTTCACCGTCACACATGTAACTTGTCTCTCTGTCGCCGGTCGCTACCCACAATTTTCCCCCACCGATAACAAAAAAGACACACGTTGAAGGAGTTAGCTGAACTTTTAATTCAACTTACATGTTCCCAGCTCCGTCCTCAGCTCTCCTCCACGAGCTCCCATCACAGTCCCGTCAAATGTGGTGACGTAGCAACGGAGCTGCTGGACAGGATGTCGGAGCTCGAGACAACTCACGACAGCTCCCCCGCGTGGCCGGGAAGATTCCAACGGCTCAGGCCGTATCGCGCAACGCCGTTACTATGGCAACTGTTCAGCTAAACGCGGACTGGACCATGACAGTGTACAAAATGTGCTTACCTTTTACAGTCTACGGCTCTTTCATCGGGCCATTGCAAAAAAGAAAAGAAAAAGAAGACATAAAAAAGACGTACGCAGCCTTCAAATTACATTGGAAGTTGCAGTTTACACAAAAATACGTCAGCCATAAATTGTGAGAAAAACGCAGCAAGGAAACCGCCAAGCCGAGCCTAACGGTTTTTTGTTAGCATGCTAACAAGCGGCTAACTTAGTGGAACACATGCACACAGACATACATAACATTATAATTAAAAAAGCAAACGTTATTTAAAACACAATTTGCAAAGAACAAACAAACGTTAAAAAAACAGTCATAACGCTTCAAAAATAATGAAAATATAAACTTAACATAAGACAAGAGTAAATAAAAAATAATAATTCCCCAATAAATAAATTGAACACTGGTGACACAGTTTTATCTTGAAAAAATAATGTTTTAAAAGAAATGTTTTTTTTTTAATTATTATTAGTTATTCATTTAAGAGACTGAAAATGCAGATATATTTTTATTTAGAAGAAACAACTTAAAAGACAGTGCTGACCTAGAGCATTTAGTTTTACGAATAGGACATTTTCCTAATAAAATAAAGTGATATATAAAAGTGACTAAATTTCTGTCAACACACAATATATGTGGTGTAATATATGTGTTACATAATGCACCATTTTCACAAATCCTTTTTGAGAGCAACTCAAAAAAGTGATCACTGATCAGCCTTATAATCTTCAGAAGGCTGGAAAACCATTAATTAATTAATTCATTCATTCATTCATTCGTTCATTTTCTATACCCGCTTATTCCTGTTAAGGGTTGTGGGGGTCTGCTGGAGCCTATCCCAGCTGTCACTGGGCGAGAGTTAGGGGTACACCCTGGCCAGTCTTTCGCAGGGCGGCTGGAAAAGCAACACAGTTATACTGTGCACATCCCAAGTTTTAGTTTGATTTAATAGTGTTTACAGTATTAATAGATATCAGCAAACAAATATTGCCTGTTTAAACTTATAGTTGAGTTACAGTGGCTGCAGTATGATGGGATTAGACCCTACACACAGTTTTTGTGTCCGTTGTACTGACTTGGATCAGAAGTTGTGAACACTGACTATGAAGTCATCTAAGTTTTAACTTGTGCATGTGTGTGTTTAAATGTCACATTTTCAGAACTTAACTTGAGTGTCAATAACTGATAATTCAGATATATACAACACATTTAATAAGTTAGGAGCAATGCTACATGCAAGTATATAATACTTATTAGTTATAAGTTCAGTTAATGGATGTCCCTTTCTTGCATTAGACTGATTATTCCTGCTTAAATAGTTTGGGTAGATAAACTGAGATGATATAAAGCCACTGATTTCCTCAAACAGTTGAGTTGAACTATCTCAAACTCAGTTTATGAGGGATACAAAATAAGAATCAGCTTACATGGGTAGGAGATATTTATGAATGATGCCTTCATGTAGAACCAAGAGATAAGGTTCTATTTTAGGGTGTTCACTTAAAAGAAGACAATTTTTGGAAAGATTTCAACTTTTTTTTTATTCAACAATATTAAAAAATAAAACACAGGTAACAGAAGAACATTTAAAACAAAAGACAAAATGGCAGAAAACACTCTTCTCTTTGATTCAGTAACTACTTACATTGACACAAAACCAAAACATGGTCTCTGACAGGGGATCCCAAATTCAAATATTGTTCTTTGTAGTACTTCACGATGCAACAGGGTAACAAAAAATACTGTACCTACCAAGAAACAAGTTTATAACACTCTCAAGGGTTGTTTCAAGTCGTGTGTGCCTGCCGTACATTCATATACGTGTCGCTAGCGTTGGGATAACTCAACACGATGTTTTCAGTTACATCTTGGCCCATTACTTTAAGTGCTGGTTTGTTTCTGTTAAATAATGAGATCCTATAAAAGAGGCACGTTGGTGAATACGAGGCACTGGGGCCCTCTGCACAGCAGTTACAACACATGGTACAGTACAAGTGCAGTTTGATATTTGGTCAAGGGTAAGGTGTAATTGAACAACCATATCATCCCTCTAAAGTGTTTTAAGTTGAACTATGTTGCTGTTTGATGTATAGTTTCCTCTTTAGCGTCTCTGTATTATATCCTCTGTAAAAGGCTAATGTTAATGAAGCAGCACCTGAATATGAGCAAGTATCAGAGTTTGTTCAAAGCTTGCCTCGATAACACTTGTTGTGAAACCAACACTTGTCTTAAATTTGTTCATGTTTTATACATAGACTGTATACAAATATGGACAATGCGTCTCCACTTCATTGCGTTAGCCAAACTGACGATATTTTCCTGGGGATATTATCGTTTGAGCCAGAGTCTGAGCAGTACAGAACTCTCACTTTGTAAAAAAAGAAAATAAACAAAAAAACAACAACTCACATCTTGTTTCTATAGCGTCAATTAACTAAAATGAAACTTACACAAAAAAAACGACACTTGACCATGCATCAACAATTATATCAGCTACCTAAAACGATTTACGTGTATTTTTAGTGTTTAAGTTCGGCCCAAGTCCCGCCCACTTACATGGAGGGGGTGGAGCTTATGACATATACTGCAGCCAGCCACCAGGGGGAGCTGTAGTTGCTTTGGCTACTCTTTTGAGGAGGAGGTCCGCCTTCCATCTTTATTTATCCTCTCTATAGGTTTATATCATGTCAAACTCCTCCCACACACCAGTTACAATTACATATTCTCCAGGGAGAAATGGTAAATCCTTGGAGCAGCAACTCATGATACATTTCCTAACACTTAATTCATCGCAGACGCCAGTTTCTTTACTCTACAGCCATATTCCCCAAAAACAAAGGGGAGCTTTGCACACATTACACTTTGGCACAAAAAAACAAACTAACAAACACAAGCCTAGTTGCGAGTGCTTCCAGAAAAAGGCCAAACTAAACCAAATAAAACCATTTAAACCAAATACAATTTGCTCTAAAACATGTAAATAAACAGGTAACAAAAAACAAAGCTGGCCTAGGCTTAACTGAGAAGGAAATGAAAGAAAAGCCAAAATAAAGAATAATCAGAGATGTTAAATAACAGCCCCTGAAACACTGAGGAGATCACACTAACTATCTTCATATTGAGCACGCAATGCTCACTTATGACAGGAAGTTTTAATTAAATGGGAATGTAAATATGATCTGCAAAATGTACGCACAAATATTCATGCAGCTTAAGGTCTGCTGCCATTGTGTCTTTTTTTTTTTCCATCACTAAAACCCACTGCAGGGAGGAAGCTACCGATCCTTTTTTTGTTTTATTTTTACAAACAGCTTAAAAAGACCTGAAAATACAGAGGTGTACATCTACAGGAGCGAAATATACTCTTAAATGTTTTGCGAGAGTGACATAAAACTGCCATTCTTTATTAATATAAAACACGGGGGGGAAACGGTGTGACCGATGACACATAAATACCTTGTATATATTTATATAAAGCATTATCTACATATTAAATATATTATGGCAATTTAAAAAGTCTAAATTAATTATCCTGGTATTAAATAGAATGACACTTTGAACAAATAACAATCTGGAACAGTGTGAGTCAATAATACAGCACTCAGGTTAGCTTTTAAACCTTCTAGTTGCCAGTTTGCCTCTAAGATCATATCCAGTAAAACAGAAAGAAGGTAGTTTAGAAGTTAAAATAAAATGTATATATAAAAATACAAAATAAGAGCCCTTTATATGTGACAATATAGACAAAGCAGTGTTTAGGTATAGTCGTCGTATTATGATTGCTCCATCCCTGCGGTGTCTGATTAGTAGCTTATTGCGTCACGGCCACAGGTCACGTCAGACTTCTTATGGAGCCCAGATAATAAACCATTATATGAATATGCATTTGTCTGTGGCCTGAGCCGAGGCCGCTGAGGAGACACTTGAAAACCATCTGAGACTGATTGTGGGTGTACTGTAAGGTCACTTAAAAAAAAAACATAAAAATAAAAAAAGAGGAACTTTAGGCACAGAGAGGAGAAGAGGAACACATACTGGCCGAGCTTTGGGGGAGGTCAGTGGTTCAGCGGCCACTCAGGGCCGTCATCTGTCCTCCGTCATACCCGTGTCCATGTCGTTCAGTAAGTAAATGTCTGTGTGGCGGGATAGTCCCAACCGCATCTGAGAGAGAAAGAAAGGAGGATTTTATTAATACGTGAATAAAGAAGTCATCACCGTAAATCAGAAATCAGATTGATATGATTGCATCAGTCATAGAAATTATGAAACAAACTTGATTTTTGCATCATTTGTGGGTTTTTTTTATACTTAAAAGATTTAAAGTCTAGATATAAGGAGTCATCTTCCTCTGCTTACATGAAAACACTAACTACACTGATCACACCATGACTCGTGAAAGCATCCGTGTTGCCGCTGCTCACTTTCTCCCAACTTCACAATCAGTGCTGAGTGCTGATTGGTCGGAGCACAGTCTGCTCCTGATTTAAATCTGATTGTTTGATCGTGACGGATTCATTGGCGGCGGCTCACCTTGGGTCAAAGTGTTACTATCCGTATCTCAGCTTTCCTCATTTAATCCTGGAAAGTCCTGAGAAGAGCAGCTTTAACTGCAAAGCCATCAGGTAACGGCGAAGCTTTGACGACGTAGTCCAGGAGAGAGGACCGTCTGATATTTTATTACTTAAGAGATTAATTTAACAGGTAATGACGACGTTAAGTGAACACAGCTCTACTTTTATGCACCAACATTTTACAATTAAAAGTTCGAGTCATTTATATATTTTGAGGATGTTATTTTAATTAGTAGTAGAAAACCTTTATTTTACTTCTAATTTCTGGTTTACTTCATCATCACCGTGTTTCTTAACAGTTAAAAACACACAGGTCACGAGTCTTTATTTTTTGTTTTTCCAGAAACAGAAGACACCAACAAATGTCCATATATCCATAATCCACATTTATTTTTGGACACATGGTGAGCCAGGATTAATGAACAGACAGAACATATGAGTGTAGACATTACTACAGTGAACTTCTCTAACAGCAGCAATGTGTGCGTTTGACATGTTTTTTTTCTTTCTTTCTTTCGCCAGAGAGGTATTCATGAACTCACAGTTGCCTGAAAATCCATCACGTTACCTTGAGAAACTTTATAAAAGCATTTGAGAACTCTAAGCCAAAGAGACCTGCCGCTCTATCGGATGAACACTGGACAATACTGTAACTTCTGAAGGAACCTGAGGACCCTGTTGTGTCTGTGTAAATGTTATTTGTTCACATGTGCGTCTTACTTGGGGATTGCTCGGTTCGTTTTAAACCTGCAGACTTGTCTTTGTCGTTTAATTACATTCTCCGTGTGAAAAGTGTTTGTCGTGCGCTGGCGCTAAATAAACTCCATGATGTCGATCTATTGGCCGTGTGATATTTACTTGGGCCTGTGTTCCGGTTTGAAGCCCGGTGGACTTTAAAAAGCTACAGTAAAATATAATTTTATTGTTGATACAGAAGGACAGGGATATGTCAAATAACAACCTGATTAAAAACCAAAAATGCTCAGGTAGGAAAATAAAGAATTAAAAAAACAAACACAAAAAAATAAACAGTTTTCATAACCACTGCCTTCAATTCACGTCAATACCATGAATTACACTGTGACTTCTTTACAGCTAAAGCCGCAGACTAAACCCTGACAGTAAAGGGCTTAAATTAACTGAAATGAATTCACAGAATGACTTCTTCTTCTTCTTCTTCTTCTGAGGGTTCAGTCTGGATGGAATGAAATGCTGTAAAGACTACAAAGCCCTCAGAGAAGAAGCCGTGATTATATAATTATATAAATAAACTACAACTATTATTCTAACTACATCCTTATTTAATCCAACACAACAAAATCTCTCTGCACAGCAGTATTAATAGCTTGAGATTATTTTCTTTCAAAAATTAAGAACATATGTATTGTAACAGGACATGTACAGCTACAATACATTCAGAAAATCAGTTATTTTATCCGTTAACATATCCTAAAGACAAATGTTTTAAAGAGGTTAAACTTGGTGTCACGGTAAAAAGAAACAAAAAAGAAAGAGGAAGTAATTATTTCTTCACATCCACCAAATCTCTGTCAGTCAAGAGGAAATTTAACATCTCCTACTCTCTGCTAAAAAAAACTACTATACTCTCCCTTTCTCTCTCTGGCATCTTGATTATTGAGGCACTAGAAGAAGCTCTGAGGACGAAGCCACAGTCAGGTAAAGGTTCACTGCCTGGAATGAATTTCACGTTCCAGCAGCGTCGTTCATAAACGACAACTTTCACACAGTAATCGTGCCCCATTCAAGACTGAATTGATGATTTCACAGTCCAAGGCTCACGTTTAAAAACACTGACTGGACGTCCGCTCTAGAGTCGTGCAGAACAAAAAGACGACGGGGCCTCCACGGACGTGACAGAGGAAGAATATACATGATATATGTATGTATGACAGGAATCACCTCAAACAAAAACAACAGCCTGTAACCAAACGTTAATTTCACACACGTGGGACTGGATATCATCTGGAGCCTTTTAGGGCGCATCATTGACTTAATAATTATATTACAGTGATTCAAAGTGTTAAGCTACATTGAGATGAGTAATACGCTGAGGTAGACGGAGCGAAAACGTTGATAAAATGAGGACTAAATCTGGACGTGTCTTCACATTAGCTGGCTTAAGGAGAAGACGGCTCAGAGAGGAGAATGAATGAATGAGGAATCTAGGTGACAAAAAGTTAGCTGAAGAAAGATTAGTGACCAGTTTGTATATGTCAAATAAACCAACTAATGTAATGTAATGTAATTTTCTATTAGCGCCGCTGGTGTACCTTCGGTTATCAGGTCTTTCGCTAAAGCATGTGAACCTGTTCAAAGACAAAATGATCTTTCCACATGAGAATAAGCAGCTTGAAAAATCTCTCTTGGGATACAGGTATTTGTTATAAAGCTACAGCTACAATTATGTATTTTATTTATATATATATATACGAGAATGTAAAAAAGCAACAAACCCAGATATCCAGTCCCACACAAAATAAACATTTCACATTAGCAGAAAAAAAATGTGCGTTCAAGACACTACGGGAGCCTGAAAAGTCCTGGTTGTGTACAGGTCTCTCTCCCAGAGGAAAGACAAATGCTGGAGGTTACTGTCGCGCTCAGCTCTAGGAGTCGTACTCAGACTGCTCCTCTATCAACACAGCAGGTCGATTGCTTACCCTGCTGCCAAAGTCCAGGCAGGAAACTCCCAAGGCAACCAGACAGTGCCATGCCTGCAGACAACGAGAACAGAACAGCTCAGGACACTTTGTATAGACTAAAGGATGTTGTATTTTGTCCCCTTAAAGATCAGTAACATACCGTAAATGGAAATAGAAAAGCACACACTTAAGTCTTCTACCAGACCAACTAATGCCAATTCTATACATTAATATTGAAGAATAAACACGGACCATTTTTTATCATATTACTGAAGCTCCATCGACTTTTATGATTCTGTTACCGTTACAGAATTGGCCGTTTCTTAAACCTCCTTTCTGAAGCTGACACCTGGTTATCGGTACGTGAGGTATTTACATAATAACTGAAATGGTTTCAGAAAACCTACCAACAAAAGTGCGTGAAGAGCGAGTAAAATGTTTCAGTCACTCACCAGGTAGATCACGAAGCACAGGTAGAGCACGGAGAGGAGAGCAGCCAAAACGTAGAACACCACGCTGTTCAGCGCCGTCACATACACGACCACAAAGTACGTGTTGATGGCACAGACCACCAGGATGATGATGCCTCCTGAAATCTTCCACACCCTAAAGAAAACAGACGTTTGATTGGACATTCAGAGGTAGTCTAAAGGTCTGTTTTCAGTCTCCTGACAGTCTGAGATGACTTTGAGGGGGTGAGTTGTTCATTCAGTAATACACGGGATAAGATGTTACAATCCCTTGTGCAAAAATCCAAGGCAAAATACATTTAGAGGCCCTGCTCGACTAAGAGGCCCTACCAAACCTACAGTCATGTGATATGAAAATTACCCTATAATCTACATAAGCTAAGTAAAAGCTGCTGGCTTGTAAGCCCACTGAGCAGCAGAGGATACATCAAACATTGTAAAACATAACCTAACTAAATGCTGCTGGCTTGTATGGGCCGCTCAGCAGCTAGCCATGGCTACCAAGCAACATGAAAACAACAGGACCTTGACCTGAACCAATTGTTCCGTGGCCTCAGCCCCGTCTATTCCCTGTTTTGAGATCTCCTGCAGTGGTCAGAGAAGCTTTCAGGTCTTTTTATTTACTTGATGAGCTTTGTCTTATCCACGTTCAGATGAAACCAGCATGAAAGTCTCACTGTTAACTTATTAATTATCCTGTAAATTAACTGTACAGACATGTTACGATTATTAAATTATATTACTGCACTCACAATCCGTTAGCAAAGTCGTTCATTATGGACGTCAGGCTGGTGAAAGTCAGGATTGGGATCAGAGCGAATGGAAGCTGTTGGATGAGGAGAGAAATCCCAGTTAATATTTTATGAGGTCATGTACGACACACAAATCAAACAAGCTGTTTAAACTTTCTCGATGACGTCGATCCTGACCTGCAGGCTTTGAAGCACGTTCAGGAAGTCATTCATCCCTGTGAGATGCTGGACGTCCTGGAAAATGGCTACCAGCAGCGTAGGCGTGATGGCGATGGAGCGGGTCAGGAGCACCCGGGCAAAACGAGACCACCGTAGGTTCAGGAAACCCTTTGAAAACAAATGAGCACACAGGGTTTTATACACACGTGCAAATGTTTTTTGTTTTTTTTAAGCCAGTAAGTAAAGTTAGCTGCCAGGTAACCTTACCTCCATCACAAACTGCCCGGAGTAAGTTCCTGTCATGGTGGAGCTCTGTCCTGCTGCCAGAATCCCTATAGCCCAGATGTAGAGAGCTGCAGGGCCAAAGAAACAGCCCAGCACCACTCCCTGAACAGAAAACGTTATCTAATTACCTATTCACCTGTTGATGAATGATATTTACTTCTCCTGTCAGTAGTTTCAAAGTTTCTTAAAAGAGAAACTCTTTTTCTCTCTGCTCTATTGTTACACTATAATACTGTGGTTATAAAGCTGGAGTATGGCCCACGTTAACCTTTACGTACCCCTTTGTAAATGTCCACCTCCAGTGTGCTGTTGTCTAGAGGGAACAGATCTGTGTGAGGGCTGCCAGTTGAATTGCACATAGCGTTCTGCAAAAGCACAATTAACAACAATTAAACAAAGCTAACCAAAGCTCCATCAGTCCTCAGTATGGCACGCGTTCAGTCCAGGTACTCACCACATCCATATTGCTTTTATTATAGAAAGCCTGAGCAAAGACTGCGACAACGAAGACGTTGATGAGGAAGGAGACAAAGAGAGCGACTGCTGACTCGATGAAGAAGTACTTGTTGGCCTCCTTTACATCCTTCTTATTTTTGCGATCAATGTCCCGAGACTGGTTGAAGAAGGAAAATAGAGGAAGCTGCCATCAACACTCACATCAAATCTAGTCCGAGGTTAATTTTCCTTAAAGAAATGTTACTTTTACTCTCAAGGATGTGATCAAAACAACTTCAAAATACAGTAAATATGCTCATACAGTGTGTTCTAACCTTGACCAGTGCAGAGTGCAGGTAGATGTTGTGAGGCATGATGACAGCACCAACGATCCCCACCGCCTGCTCCAGCTGTAAAGGACCACAGCCGGAACAGTAGGGTACAAACATTCCCTTCAGCAGTTCCCCTTGGTTTGGCTTCACCAACACGTACTAAAAGCAGACGTCCCAGAATCAGACGCTTTAATCGGCCACAAAACACTTGAATTTTACTGGAGATGTGAGGGAGTCTTACCTCATAACCAAAACTAACAGCCATTACAGTGATGAGAAAGCCAAAGAAAGCTTCAAGTTTCCTCAGACCTACACAGATATAATAAAAAGAAAGTATAAATAGCAGGATGTGGTATTGATTAGGTCAGTGGTTCTAATTCTATAAAGAACAATCACATACCGTATTTGTCTAAAAACAGGAACACAAATGTGTCTGTGATGGTGATGAGAACACCTCCCCACAGTGGGATCCTGGAGGACAAAAACGTTTTTTTATTTTTTTTTTGTCAATAATTTGACGCCGTTACAGAATTTAACTTCCTGTAAAGCTGTAAAAAAATATCTGCAGCCTCCGTTCACACTGCAAAAAAACTAAATCTTACCAAGTATATTTGTCTCATTTCTAGTCACACAAAGACACAATTGCCTAAAGAGTACAATTTCAGCAAGACACAAGGACTTATTTTAAGACAATACATCTTAATACAGAGCCATTTTCACTAGTTCCAGATTGTTTTGCCTATTTTCAAGCAATTTTTGGCTCTGTATTAAGATGTATTGTCTTAAAACAAGTCCCTGTGTCTTGCTGAAGTGGTCCTCTTTAGTCAGTTGTGTCTTATATTAAGTGTAATGAAATATTTTGACTAGAAATGAGACAAAAATACTTGGTAAGATTTTGTTTTTTTGCAGTGCATGGACAAGCTTTGAACTTTTTACCTTCCCACAGAGAGAAGATTGAGAGCTATGGCGCAGCCAATGACCTCCTGCATGTCTGAGCCGATAATAGCCAGCTCGACCATCAGCCAGAGGATGATCCGAGGAACCTGAACAAGAAAACATTTACAGAAACCACTGGAATTATGCAGATCATAGCATCAAGCAGAATTCTATTTCTTTCATCGTCAACAATACTTCAGAATATGAAATAAAAATCGTGTTTAAAGTCTGAGATTTTTCAAATATGGCTCCAGGCAAATATGTGAAGAGTGGGGCATGCTCACGGTGGGATACTGGCGGTTGCAGACTTCAGCCAGGTGCATCCCTGTGACGACCCCGAGGCGTGCGGCCAACCTCTGCAACAGCAGCCCGATAATGGTGGCCCCCAGGAGCACCCATAGGAGCTGAGAAAGAAAGACAACATTGGCGCGATCATTGTGTGAAATCATATGCCTTTGTTTACAGAAATACATTAAGCTCTAAGGACATTTTATGAAAAGACAGAGGAAAAACATACAGAATGTACCGGAGTGAAGAGAACAACACTGATCTGTAGAGTCACTTCCTAAATAGATGCTTTCGGACTAAGCAACTTTGCCATAGTTCTGTTAGTTATCTATCAGAAGAGAGGAAATGAGAATAACTGGAGTCCTTAAAACTCCATTTGAGGAGCATTTTTCAGATCTTGTAAAAAAAGAAGGTTCCTTGTAAGGTTCCTTCCGTGTCACCACTGAAAACAATGTTAACCCTTATATAATGTCAGCCTTAAAAAATGAACTTAACACAGAGATGTGGACTGACTATAAAGTCCAGGCATTACTAATCCTATACAGCTAAGAGGCATTGCTCTACCAACCACCAGCCAGCTACTACATCACTTCCGTATTTCTATTGATGGCGTGAATAAAACAGAAAAGTCTTGGACATAAAACAATATGCAGATACAGTGAGTAATCTGCAAATGTTGGGGAACATTTTAAAAAGGAGTGAAGGAGTTAAAATGGGAATCTGTAGCTTATTCATCACCTTGAACCCAGCTTTAGCTCCAGACTGCAGATCAGACTCGATGTTCCCTGGATCCAAATAGGCAATGCTCATCAAAAACCCGGGTCCAGTGAAGGCCCAGAGTTTACGGAAACTGAAGACCTGAATGGAAGAGCCAAGGAGAAGAGTTGTGTTATTAATGCTTGCGTTTTCATTTGCGTAACGCGCGCTTTCTGCTCATATCACGTGAAACAGATGGGTTACCTGGTTGACGCTGTCTGGAATTGGCACCTTCTCCTCAAAGTATGTGGAGAAGGGTTCGTCCTGTGCCTCTGGTGAGGCAGGAGGAGAGATGGAGCTGTAATGGTTGGTCTGGACTCCATTCTCTTGAGGGGAGTCCTCTAAGGAAACCATAGAAAGAAACACACAAGGACCCTCGTTACTGATCAGAGAAGAGACAAACTAAAGCTGCTCACATTCACATTATCAGCTAATGAACAATATGAAGCGTGAAACTGTGTGTCTGTTATTTTTTTTGTTTTCAACCTTATCATTGCAAGGTCATCTTTATATTTCCCTCAAGTTTATTGCTGAAAGCTGCAGACGTGACACAATCACTACTTCCAAGTCATGTGCCAAATAAATAAAACGACTCTAATGAAGGCTACGAGCCCGAACATTTCACCCTAATAAAATAAGAAAACGTGGCTAGAGTTTTGAAAAAGCCATCAGTGCTTTTGTCACCAGATGCTTTTCCAACAAAAATCATCTCTACTTCAAGTCTTATTTAAAAAAACAAAAACAATAGAAGAGGAAAACCAAAGTGACACAGCTCATGTTCAAGCCTTCACACTACAGTCACCCAGTGGCTTTTCTTTAGTTGCGCAAGTTGGTCTCAAACCAGTAGGAAAGAAAATTAACTCACAGAATTTACTCCATAAAAATGCTGCGATATATTAAACAAGCTTCAAATATTTACAACTTTATTGAATAAGTCAGTCAGTCTGTTCTTAAAAGTAATAAAAGAACGGTATACACTTATAAGAGTAGGAACATAAACCTCAGTGCTGATAAGCTAAAAACAATTCAGTGCCCGAAGTACTACACAAGTGATTTAGTTTAACACTTTAAATTGTATTTGCTCGGTTAACAATAGTATATGAGAGACTCACTAATATGTTTTATGAGAAGACAACAAAAGCGCTGGACATATAAAAAAAAAAAAAAAAACACACACACAGAAACTAGCCCATAATTATGGTCGAAGCATTCCCAAACAGATCTATAATTATTCAAAGCGTGCCTATAAATGGTTTGAATAAACTACTCACTGAGACTGGACTTTTCGTTCTCTCCTTCTTTCATCTCCAACTCACTGCTGGTCTCAAAGTCCACTCTTGCCTAACAAAGTCTCTGCTTTTATATGACTCAGTCTTCATTTTTTTTTTTTTCATTAGATGTCACAACTACACTCTGACATCTTGTTTCTAAAAACTGAGCCAATAAAGAGAAGTAGGAACAGCTCACAAACCGCACGTGTGCAGGAGGATGTCAATGAAGCATGAGACCTGCCCTTTACTCACACTGGATGAGACAAGCACTTAAACTCACGCCAAAGACTAAATGAGTGTCCGGCCTGTGCAGGTCATAGTACACCCATTAGCCACAACATTATGACCACCTTCCTAATATCGTGTAGGTCTCCCTTGTGCCTCAAAAACAGTTGTGACTCATCAGAGAATGGACATGAGCTGATCTGAGGGTGTCCTGTGGTGTCTGGGAACAGGATGTTGTTAGTAGGATGAGGGGAGGGGCCTCTGTGGATCATCCCACAGATACTTGATCAGTTTGGGATCTAGTGTATTTGGAGGCTAGGTCAACACCTTGTGCTGTTCTTCATGATTTTTTTTTTTTTTTTTAGTTGTTCCTAAAGCGTTTCTGTGTCTGCATCCTGCTGGGGATGTCTGCTACCATCAAGGAGTGTCATTGCTATGGGGTGGGGGTGTCTGGTCTGGTCTAGGTGGGTGCTACATGTCCGAGTAACATCCACATGAATGAGTGAATGCCAAGTAAAAAACATTTTCCAGCAAATTGTATTGTCACTTCTCCTGGTTTTAATGTTGTGGCTGATCAGTGTATGGCTTGAGTATTCAGCTTTGTGTAGAACAGTCTTCACAATACACGATGTGCAGCAGCTGTATACGGTCAGCTTAGCTTGTATGTAGAGTTTACAAACATGATTTACAGTAAAATCATGTTTAAGCAGCTCTGTCAGCACGGACTCTGAGCTAGCATTAAAGCAGTGCAGCCCTGTTTAATGTTGGAGAACATGGCGACCTCGGCCATGTTTCTGTTATCATAAGCAGTTACCTTCCAGGGCGTCATCTACAGCATTCATCCGGACAAGCTGAAGGATCGCTGGGAAGTTGAGGGATGAATTTCAGCCTCCCTGCAAAAAGGAAAACAACAGTGACATGATCTTTGTGAGGAAAAATAACAGGCGCCTCTTTAATGTGGGAATCTGTGTGAAACTAATCTGCTTAGCAAGTTATTCAAACACAGGACAACTATTTTGTTTTTACTTCCCTTTTTCTTCACAAAAAAAAAAAAAAAAAAATCTAAGTCATACTAATGACTAAGCAACATTACGGTAAGTCAGAAGGACACTGTGTTAGCAAGACAAGAAACCTGGCGTTGACCACTGGTTTCACTTCCATTACAGTGGATACAGTACATAGATTTCCTCTTATGTCAAGACACAGTAGTACTTGTGGAAGAAATGAATGGCCAAACACATATAACCTATAAAAGTGAATTTTATAACACCACGTTGTCTGACAGAGAGAATGCATGTTTTCTGAAAGCACATGACTGTGAGATCACATGGGGCAGAAGGCGTCCTGAGGCATCAAGGTTTCCAGACACTAGTTTCCAAAGCCACTTCCTCTAGCTGAACATGTGCAAAGTGCTTCATGAAACTTTCTTTTAGAATTTGAGTAATAATATTACAAAATACAATTCCCCCAAAAGTTAAATAACAGAAACTTCAGGCAGCGTTGAATTAAAAACAGACATTGCTCTGCAATGGATACCACTGCATGGACTTAGGGTCCTCAAATGCATATTATACAAAGTAGAAAGTAGTTGCAAATCCTAGATGCTGATTCCTCTGACCATGCAGCTTCTTATCAGAGAGCGGTTTAAAAGCCAGCGGCTGCTTTTGGAACAACACATGCTGCCATTCAAGTAACGTATTTTTCATATTTTTCACGATAAGACCAAGCCGTAAAAGAGTCCAGGTGTTAAATTGACCTGCTGTCAGTACACATCTGTCGTCAACCGGAAAACATTTTGGCACACTGTGAAACAAGAAAATGTAACACAGCGGCTGGAAACTGCTGATATGCTAAAATCCTGTCTGAACTTAGGAAGTGAAAACATGACACTTTATAAGACAGAAATTGTTCTCCTAAGTCCACAAAAAGCCACAGTGCGTTGTGAAAGGAAGAGTTGGTTAAACACAATGAACGTTCATAAAAAATGCACAGCACACATCAAACTGACCATAGAGTTTTCAAAAGGTGTCAGCTTCAACATTGAGATTTGCAAACCAGCTTATATTTACATGTCATATAACACGGCAATGTTTTTGTTTTTGTTTTGGTTACCGTTGCCAGATAAATGTGACCAAAGAATGAGAAAATCAATCAGTTTTTCCACAAAACCTTTTTTTTTTTGACAAGATCATCAGAAGTAATGACATATTTCTGTTTCATGTGTTTGATAGCGTTCTCTTTGGATCAGGATCTGATGATGTGTTGAGTCATTTTGAGTCATGCAGAAATGTAGAAAATCTTGAAGGATGCAAAAACATTTAAGCATCGCTGTAGGAGGCCGTAAACGGAGGCCACCCGTGTTAAATATACTGCATATTTGGCATTTTGGATTTGTTGAAACATCCAAAGGTGATTACAGGGTAGTGTATTAATGGCTGCTGCATTAATAATATTGTGTGTGTTTTTTTTTTTGCCTCTGAAACTGAGCCTTTCTAGTTTCCCTCTGCTCTCCCTTATGTAACCAAAGCTCTGCACTGTTAGCAGCACGAGTCTGTTTGTACTCTTGGGTGAAGGTAACTTTCACACAGCCAACGAGGGGAAACACTCACGCAAACTACTCAGAGAAAATAAAACTTCCACACCTCTTAAAATGATTTATTATTATATATTTCTTGTGGGTTTAGAAAGAAAGACTTTCTCCTTAAATATTCTGTTCCTTTTGCACCTGATAACTAAAAAATAGTGCTGGACTGAAATAACAATTGGAATCTTATTTTAAAGAAATAATCGTCTCGTGTTTCATGTGAGCCACCTTGTGAAACTGTCTTGGGGCAGGGTCTGGCCGTCGGCTGACTGCCACGGATTACGGGGTCACAGCGAACTTTGATTTTCTGCATCTCTGACCGCGACCTATTTGTCATGTGTTCTCATGTGGCCGCAGTCAGCAGGCACAGTTACCAAACACACTAGAAACCCAATGAAAAAGAAGTTTAACCCGATTTCTGGCACCATACAACGCGCCAATATTGTGTACAGCTGCCATAGTTCATAAAAACAACTCCTCTTAACATGCATCCTTACTTGCTACCTACTACACCGAGCAAGGATCAAAATTAAGATTTCATCTTGCTCTGCCATGTCTGCTGATTTGACTGGTGACCTGTTTCTCAAATAAGTGATAAAGACTATAAGGAAGATTTCAGTAAATTGCCTTTGTCTTAGCACCTGGTCGAAGCTGTAGACAGCACAATATGCATTTTCTCTGTTTTTGACTTGGTAAAGTGCAATGTACACCGATCAGGGATAATATTATGACCACCTTCCTAATATTGTGCCGGTCTCCCTTGTGCCTCCAAAACAGTTGTGACTGATCAGAGAATGGACATGGGCCTTCTGAGGGTGTCCTGTGGTGTCTGGGAACAGGATGTTGTTAGTGGGGGGGGCTTTGGGTCCTATGGGTTGAGGGGAGGCACCTCTGTGGATCATCCCACAGGTGCTTGATCAGTTTGGGATCTAATGAATTTGGAGGCCAGGTCAACACCTTGTGATGTTCTTCATGTTGTTCCTAAAGCGTTTTTGTGTGCGTGTCTGTGTCAGGCTGCTGCCATCAAGTAGTGTCACTGCTATGGGGTGGGGGTGTCTGGTCTGGTCTAGGTGGGTGCTACATGGCTAAGTAACATCCACATGAATGAATGAATGCCAGGTCCAGAAGTTTCCCAGCAGAACAATGAATAGTCACAATCATTGTCATTTACTCCTCCTGTCAGTGGTTTTAATGCTGTGTCTGATCAGCATTTAGTTGCTATGTCTCACATGCCGTATGTAGATAGATAGATAGATAGATAGATAGATAGATAGATAGATAGATAGATAGATAGATAGATAGATAGATTAAGAAAAGAATAATAATCAAAATGAAGTCACATAAAGCCCTTAACGATACTGAATAATAGTTTCAATATGATGTTCATCAGGAAAGATCTACTTACGTCATCAACTACATGACTCATTTTGACTGTACCAAATGTTGTAAAGCTGGATTAACCAAACTTGTAAAGCTGGATTAACCAAACTTGTAAAGCTGGATTAACCAAACTTGAAAATCCAAATTAAACTGCCTAGTGAAAAACCACCCATTCACTCAACTATCCTGTAAGCCTCAACGAATGAAAGCTTATCGGCATGAAACAGCTTCCACTATCAATACATCTACAACAACTCCCAAACTGACCAATGATCTCGAATGTTACTCCCCTTAATCTGTGACTCTTGCAGACTTTTACACAATCCCAACACTGTCAGATGAAAGTAAACACGTTGTAAATCTGAAGCTGTAATCTGACAACACTAAAGTATATTTGTTGTGATATTGTCAGAGACAGATTCTAATCAAAAACCGAATAAGCAGAATAATATTTTTAAAGAGAGAACTTAGCAGGACCACTAACATATAGGACCTGTAAGATCCAACAGAGCTCAGATCCCATCTTAAGGGACACTCAGCTATCATGATGGTTAAACAATGAGCTGTCTCTGATGTAGTCCAGCCAGAAAAGTGTTTAAAATCTGGGCTCTTGCAAACCGTACCCGTATATGTATAAGTTGCCCACTGTGTCTTTGGTTTTTGTTTTTTCCCCCCATCCACAAATTAAATAAGCATACTTGGGTTTAAAATAGAATACAAATATACTGCACAATTTGAATGAGTGTTTATTTTACAATGCAAATAACTAGGAGACTGTCAGTAGTACGATTATCACGGCAGTTCCTCTTTTTCACAACGGCCTTACCTGTCGTAAGAGATAGCCAGTAGGTAACAATAGCTACACAGGCAGATTCAAGGTACAATTGCATCACATAATTACATGTCAACAGCAACATTCAAAGATACTTTGGGACCGTGAAGTAACTGGTGTGATACCCACTATGTCCATGCCTGAGGTACCTTGATTAAGCACCTGAACCCCTGCAAACTGCACACAAGGCCAATAAATATGATAGCTTAGTTGATTTAGGAATATTCATTATAGCTATTATGTGAATTGTCCTACTTGTGGTGGGTGGGTTTAAACTCAATCACACTACGTTGCCCTCAATTCTACCAGAACCACTTCTTCTGCCAAAGTGTTGTCCTTTTCCAAGCACTTCATACAGCATCAAAGATTACAGGTCATTTCTGTAATATTGTTACATTCAGTTTTATAAGATTTTCACAACTGTACAGTTGCAGTGACAATTTCTAATGGCCAGCCCTAATAACAGCCAACTGACGACTAGATCTGATTCTGAGCTAACACGTGAATCAACAACTTGACTTTAACGATCTCACTCCAAAGCAGACGCTGTTAATGACTATATTCAGCCTTTAAGTATAACACACTGGTGTACTGACAATATTACAATGAAAATAACAAGGAGTAGTATGTAGCTAATCCCAGCTGAACTTATAAAATAATGAGTGACCTTTCGTCCCCTGCATCGTAGCAGCTACATGGTGATGCAGTTTATAAAACGAGCTGAATAGCTAGCTGGCCCTCGGGATACGTACATACCGCCTGACTTCCGACAAAACCGACAACATACACCTTACAACGCCAACACTGTACCTGTGAATGTACCGTTGCTATGTGTCATCAAGCTAAAGAGTTTCCATAATGTATTAACTGCCGGGTCGGCTCTGCTCACGTTACCCTCGCCAAAGTATGAAAACGCTCTTACCTGTATGTAATCTATGAGAGGATAAAATCAAATGCTGTGTTTTGGTTATTAACTTTCACTTTAAACTGCCACCATTTGGTTAATTTCGAAGCTAGCTAAGCACGTTATCAGGCTAAAATCCGGCAAAGTCCTATCGTTCCATGTCAACTGTCGGTTCAACCTACACTGCGCATGTGCATTGACCCTAAACTCATTTGATTGGTTGTCACGACTCACGAGATTAGAGCCCCGCGTCGCGTCTGGCAGGCTCAGTAACGGTTGATTCTCATGTGGTAAATGCATAAAACTACGTTCATTCAAATATATTTTAATATTCACGACAGAAAAAAAGTGAAAGTACAATATGAATCAAAATATGTCTTCCCAATTGCGGTGTACACAACTTTACCATAAAAAGAATAATATATCAAGAGAAGATCTGTAGAGCTGCTTTCCACCACACCTCTTACCATTTCATTTATTTTCCAATTTTCCTTAAACTTTTGACGAAATAAACAGTACTTTATTGGTAAATTTATACTTATCTACCTCACACTTCAGGTTAAACCGTTTGTTGTTTTATTTATTATTAGTTTTAAGGTAGAAAATCTGTAACTTCAATCAAAACTAAATAAATAAAAAACTAACAATAAGTAAATAAATATTGCCAGCACAAATGTGTAATCAGTTTACACTGTTGGAGAGTAAAATAAATGAATAAATAAATGAATCAAAACCTCTCAAAAATCACGTCTCTTTAACTACTCTCGCGATGTTCTGGGAACTGTGCCGTACACGTCACATATCCCAGTTGCTAAATAAGCTAAAGCTAGGCTAACTAGCTGCTACAAAGTGACATGTAGTTGGATTTACTCAAAGTCTCAATGAAGGAGCTTCCAGAGTGATCAAGACATGGAGTTGAGAAATATCAAGGACCAGGTATTAAATGGAGCGTTTTGCTGTTGTCTTACTTACCGTTAGAGGACCAGGAGTACTTCTTACTCCTGCAAACGCTTAGCTAGTAATGTTAGCGACATGACGAGGAAAGTTTTTTAAAAGGCTTTTTAATGTCACAAATTCGTTGCCATGCAAAGATAGATAGGTGGTAGTTTAGGGAGATATTTGCTGCATCAGTTCTGGTGTAATTTGCAATAATGCATTTAAATACTGGGACAATTCAGGTTCAAGGTACATAAAGTACAAACACTACCAAAAAAAAAAACATTTTACACATCCATGGCACATTTATATTTCGATTACCTTTTAGTTCTGATTTATTATTAGTGGCTGCTAAAATCTCCCTCAGAAATCCTCAATATTCACAAACTGTGTGGTATTTGCAGAAGTTTTTAAAATTATTTTTCTATTAAAATGCTTTTGTTGTTGTTGTTTTTCCATTTAAAATGTTTCACAAAGGTCAGCCCAATCATTTAGATTATTCCTGGAGAAGTTAGTCAGAAAAATGGCATCCAGTCTAAGCTATAAACGGTTTTATTACTGGCAGTGGGTCACAAAAAGGTTGCCAATGAAAGCCATTCATCTAAAATTACTGATTTATTATTGACGCCTCTCTTGGCTTGCTGTTCTTCTGCAAAAACACTACTTGAGAAATCCTATTAAACAGATTTTAATGTGATTTCATTTATTTATTTTTCTGTTTTGCATCTGTCAAATCTCTGTTTCAGTCTCCATTGGTCCAGGCCATATTCAGCCGCAACGCAGAAGATGTGACATTTTTGTTGAACCATAAAGAAGATGTCAATTCACTGGTAGGATTATCTTCAGTTGTCTTTCAGTGTCAGTTTATATGATTGATAAAAAAAGTTTGAAGTCAAACTCTAGCCACAGTTACAAATTATATAAAGTGGGACAAAAAGCATTGTCTACTATTACATTGTTTTGTTTTTGTCTCAGGACCAAGAACAAAGCACACCACTTCATGCTGCTGCTTATTTGGGTGATGTCCATATTATGGAGTTACTTATTAGTTCAGGTAAAAGAAAAAAGAAAAACAGTCTTGTAATATTACCCATTAAATTATAAACCCAACAGTTCTGTCACATAATATATGTTTTTTCATTTTTCTACAGGTGCAGATGTCAACGCTAAGGACCAGGGCCTGCTGACTCCATTACATCGAGCCGCTGCCTCACGAAATGAAGTATGTTCATATTTTCAAAATGCAAGAAGAGTGAAGCCACTGAGGACCAGATCTTCATGTCTGACCCTTATTCTTTAATCTTTTTTTTTTCCCCCTATCAGAGGGCTGTTGAGCTGCTGCTAAAACACAACACGGAGACCAACGCGCGGGACAAATTCTGGCACACACCCCTACACATGGCTGCTGCAAACTGGGCGATAGGCTGCGCCAGAGCCCTGATACCGCACACATGCAGCTTGGATGTAACTGACAGGTCGGGAAGGACGGTCCTACATCATGCAGCGCACAGCGGCCACAGAGAGGTAAACTGTAAAGTCAACAGCATCTGATTGAACCTTTCAGTTTGATAAGTTATCAGTGCCTAACACTGCCTGAAAGTAGGTTTATTTACTTTAGATAAGGGAATTATGATTGAAGGACATTATCTTGGTTCCTGGCAGCATTCTGGAAATTTGCGCTTTTGTGTAACCAAAATATAATATTTATAATAAATGTTTAAGAACGTACCGGTATGTTAAACCGCATTCAAGGCAATAATTACACCATCCACCGGATCATAACTATTGAGAAGACTTTGCATAGACACACGTTATCCAGTTATGTTTCTGCAGATGGTGAGTTTGTTCCTGTCTAAAGGTGCCAGTGTGAATGCCAAAGATAAGAAGGACAGGCAGCCCATCCACTGGGCGGCATACCTCGGTGAGTGGCGTCACTTTACAGAGAGACGTGTTCATCTGCACTTTTTTACCAAGAATTAACATTTCTTTTGTCGTTTATGAGTGAAAAGAAGAATAGAAGAAGACCAAAAGGGCTCTCAGTGGCTGTAACACTTACTCTGTATTGTAGTTGTGCCTTAGTGAATTCACATTTTATTGTGAATTTAGGAGTATAATGCAAGTATCATGTGTAGAAATGTTTATTTTGCACAAAAGACACAAAAAACAGTGAAGACTGTCTTGATTTAAAGCACTACATTTTACATTCACAAAACCAAATTTGAAAAAAAAAAAAGGATTTCTTTGGTTTGTCAACCAAACTTCAGTCGGTCAGCTTGTTGTTGAGAGAAATGTTGCTAACTGTGCTTCAGTTTGCAGGCTACAGGCTCGCAGATAATGGAGCTAAATGTTAAGCTCTTCTTTCAGGACACGTGGAGGTTGTGAAGCTGCTGGTGTCTCACAGCGCAGATGTGATGTGCAAGGACAAGCGTGGCTACACCCCGCTCCATGCTGCAGCTGCCAGCGGACAAATAGATGTGGTCAAATATCTGTTGAGGCTGGGAGTGGAGGTAAAGTAGCCGTGGCTCGGTCATTAGAAGATGCTCGTAACCCAGATGCTAAGTTAGCAACTATATATTTTTCCCATTGGAGCTGTGATTTATTTGACTTTATTTGTATTATGTACATACACCGATCAGCCACAACATTAAAACCACTGACAGGAGAAGTAAATAACATTGACCATCTTGTGATGATTCAATGTTCTGCTGGGAAACTTTTAAACCTGGCATTCATTCATGTAGCACCCACCTAGACCAGACCTTGTGTTTGTGGGATTTTTCCTCTTGTACTTTTAAAGTCAGCCGTCTGTTTTATACTAATCAGTGTTTTTTTTTTCCTCTCCTCTCCGTCTCAGGCTGATGAACCCAACGTCTTTGGGAACACGGCGCTCCACATGGCCTGTTACACGGGTCAGGACACCGTAGCCACTGAGCTGGTGAACTGCGGTGCCAACATCAACCAGCCCAACTACCACGGCAACACGCCGCTGCATCTGGCCGCCGCCTCGTCCAGCGGGGTGCTGTGCCTCGAGCTGCTCGTCAACAACGGGGCTGATGTCAACATGCAGGTAAAGAGGATGAAAAGAGAGGAAATAAAAAAAAAAAAATAACTCTGGTCAAATACGTGCTGTTTACGTTGCCTCTGTTTAATAGAATAAAGAGGGGAAGAGCTCTTTGCATATCGCTGCGATGCATGGACGCTTCACGGGCTCCCAGATTCTGATCCAGAATGGTAAAACATTTTATTCTTTCTAGTTGCAACATGCGTTTGAAAGTCATATTAAACATATCTAAAGCTGAAGAGCGAGTATGATTTTTTTTTTTCCCACTGTGCACAGGTGGAGAGATCGACTGTGCTGACGTGTATGGAAACACTCCTCTTCATGTTGCTGCCAGATATGGTCAGGAGTTACTGATCAGTACTCTGCTGACAAACGGCGCTGAGAAAAGCAGGTAAAGAATAAGAAAGATTTTATAATAAACGAGTTGGGAAAAGAAGTTTCTAACAAGTGAAGTGCTTTAACAATTAGAGCAGGGATGATGATGAGGGAAGGTACGGTCAGGATCCCTTCGGCCGAAAAACCGAAATTGCTGCAGTTGTTGCTTGCCTCATCACAGCGTCCTGTTTCGGCTGTGTTGTTTCTAAATTAAAGTTTTGGCCGAAAATTGCCTGAAAGTGCATTTTTGGTTTGTCGGTTGGAAAATTTCGGACTTTAACCACAGAGACAACACGTGCGAGCAACAACCGCAGCAATATTTGGCCGAAAATGGCCCGAAAGTACATTCTGGGTTTACAGCCAAAAATGTTCGATGCATCCCTAGTGGGAGCAGCAGGAGGAGATTACGGGTGTCAGATTTTTGAAGTTTAAAGAAGGTATCGGGGAATCAATTGTCTCAGAGAAGGTGGGCTAATATAATAACTGGAAAATAGCGTTGACGTAGTTATTGAGAATGGAAAGATGAACAATAGAGTCGGCAGGAACAATCTTTATACACTGAACACGAGGGGACAGATATTCCTTCTTGAACTGTCTTAAAGTTTCATGATTGTGGCCTATAATTACAATTTGAGACGGATGAGTTGGAGTGTTTACCAAACAGTGTTATTATCTCCAAAGACAGGGCATTCACGGGATGCTTCCACTACATCTGGCCTCGCTTTATGGCTTTCCGGACTGTTGTCGCAAGTTACTATCTAACGGTGAGGATGTGTTTTATCTCATCAAGCTCAGTTTTTCCAGTTTAATCCCTTTTTTTTTTAGATTCAGCTCTTAGCCGACTATTAAGTGTTTCTCTTGTAACGTGTTTGACACAGGACAGTTCTACAACACCATGCCAAGTCTGAGTTGTGGTCCAACGGCAGCAATGGGGTTTGACATAAACACGGTGGACGAACACGGGAGGACCTGTCTGCATGCAGCCGCCTCTGGAGGGTCAGTGATGAGCACGCATGTTGCCTCTGTCTATTTTTACTCTGTGAATTTGTCTGTTGATGCCTGGACCGTACCCAGGCGGATAAATATAGCATAAGCAGCAGCAGCAGTCCTTGTCCGTGCTTATTGATTCTTATTGTTTTGTTGTGAGAAACTTGGTTCTTAAACTAATAATAAATGTATAATTTTGTTTTCTAGAAATGTTGAGTGCCTCAACTTGCTGTTAAGTAGTGGCGCTGAACTGGACGTAAAGGATGATTTGGGAAGGTAAGCGGCGCCGAGGTGAGAACTGAGCTCTGCGCTAGTGTCAGCCTGATATCACAGCTGCGCTCTGTCCTTGCAGGTCTCCTCTGCACTACGCCGCGGCAAACGGGAGCAGCCAATGCACGGTCTCCCTCGTGAGAGCCGGCGCGGAGGTCAACGAGCTGGACGTGACGGGCTGCAGCCCTCTGCACTACACCGCTGCTTCGCACACCTTCTGTGGGTGAGGGGCTTTAAGTTTTTGGCCTTTAGTCGGCTGCGTGACCGGTTGCTTGGACGTGCGTTTCACAATTTTAAACGTCAACGACTCCAAAATAGAATATAGAATAGAATATCCTTTACTGGCATTGCAGAACATGGCTTATACAGTGCCACAAGATTTGCTTTACAGGTCTGGAAGATGCTCAGTATAAACAATGAAATAACATTATTAAAAAATATAAAAAAATAAACCATAGTAAAAAGAAAACTACCTAAATCATGTCAGAGTGGAATGGAACAAAACTAATTATGATATAAATATGAACTACAATATAAAATCTGGGTAGGGAATATACAAATTGTCACAGCGGCAATTTATTTGGTTGTGTTTTTTTCTGCTGGAGAGAGAGTTTCTTGTCTTCTGCTGGGTATAGTTACTTTAGAAAGTAGTTAGTTAGGTTACTACGACGGTGACGGTGAAGCTGGGACTAGTAAAATGAACGTAGAGCAATGAAAGAAGCAGAGCAGCCAACATTTACCAGCCTTGTAACGTAATGTAGCTCTAATGTTAACGTCCATTAACGTCAGCTTGTATTAAAGCCTGACACAATACGTTATCTTTGACAGAAACAGTTCAGTTTGATAGCTCCGCCAGCTGGCCTGACTCCGTTACCATCAATTAAAAGTAATCCCTTACTTTTATTCATAGTTAACGCTGTAACGTAACACGTTAGAGTACTCATGCGTTACCAAACATTAAAAGCCGTTTGCAGTAACTCGCACATGCTGCAACTCAGCGACACACAGCCTCCTTTAAATGCACTGAGAAGTCCTGACAATGAATAACGTCATTCATCCAACCACATTAACTCTGCAGGATAACAATAGCAGGGTGATAGAGTGGTGCTTCTTTAATGCAAGATGTTTTTTAAAATTGTGGAGTTTTTTGCAGCTTTTCACCAACGCAGAGTGAGTATTTTACTGTTGTGTTGTTTTTGTCCTTTTCGCTGGCGAATTGAAAATAATGTGCGTACTTCCACGATTCAAAAGCTGTCGAAAATACTCACACACACACACACACACACACACACACACACACACACACACACACACAGGTAACGTAGGTCAGCAGGGGACGGACGCATCGTCACAGTGTTACCTCCGCTGACACATCCGCTGGTGGCACAGTACTGTCTGACAAAAAATAACGAAGTTACTGATTACTTAACGAAAGGAACTAACGCGTTACGTTACAACTTACACGAAAAAAGTAATTAGAGTACTCTAAGGCGTTAACCACAACGCTGCTCAGATCGTACAGATGCGCGCCCACTTCCTCCGAGTCGGTTTTCATTTCACTATAAAACAATTCAGTTAAATAGATCCAATGTGCTGCACCTCTTTGTTATTCATTAATAACAGCAGATTAATTAGTCTATACTTAACACAGGTTGTTACGGTTTAGTTTTTTCTTTAAGTGTTTTCACTTCAAGTTCTCGTCTTTGTTTTCCTGCAGAGGGGAGTCTGAACCAGACCTCGTTGTGGAAAAGGAACAAGAAGCCTCTCTGTAAGCCGCAGATTGTTTATTGTGTCCACAAACCACATTCTCTTCTATTTTTATCCATTGCTCTGCCGTTATGTGCTCCACTGTGCGACAATCCACTTTAATCTTCTCGTCAGTAAGATGATAAATAAACATTTTATCTCATTAAAAGTCGACAATTTTAACAGCACAAGGGAAAATGATGAGGGTGTGACATAAATATACACTGAACACATGTTTTTTATTAACTATACACAACATATATAAGGTTTTACTCGTGTAAAATGAATGTAATATAAGCAATGAAGGCATCCTAATCTTCCTCGGACCGTCTGGGTTCAGATGTTTAGATTACCTGCTTGACAACGGGGCGAACCCGACTCTGAAGAACATAAAGGGTTACAGCGCCGTCCACTACGCAGCAGCTTATGGGAACAAACAGCATCTAGAACTGGTCAGTGGTGTCTTAAGATAATCTTTCAAGATTTGTCTCTGAATAACTGACTCGGCCTAATCAGAGCTTTACTCCCCTCGCAGCTCTTGGAGATTTCTTTCAACTGTCTCGAAGAAGCTGAAAGTAACATCCCAGTCAGTCCTTTGCACTTAGCTGTAAGTATGAATGAACTGAACGCTTGTGCTTCAAACACAAAGCTCTTCCTGTTAACGTGACTGAAACTCCGCTGTTGTCGCCGCAGGCCTATTACGGCCACTGCGAGGCGCTGCATTTGCTTTGCGAGACGCTGGTGAGTCTGGATGTGCGGGACATCGGAGGCCAGACCGCTCTCCACCTGGCGGCTCAGAGAGGCTTTTCCTCGTGCGTGGACGTCCTGTTGAAGCACCAAGCCTCCTACACCCTGAAGGAGCACAAGCGCAAGTGGACGCCGCTCCACGCTGCAGGTGTGTACGGACAAATGTTTATTATTTGACGACGAACTTGGCGGGACCTTTTTATATTTCTGAAGAACCGCTCTTACGTTTTGTTCTCCTTGTCCTGCGTGCAGCCGCTGAGGGCCAAGTGGACTGTCTGCTTTTATTGGTCAACCGGGAACAAAGTGCCGACATCATTGACAGTCAGGACACGCAGGGACAGTGAGTCAGATTATTGTTTGTCCCCCTGCTTTGAAAGTTAGAATATCCAAGATGATAAAGTTAATCTACTCGATGAGGCTAATAATAAGACATCTTTACCGGACATGATCAGAGGCTTATGCCTGATTAATTCACGCTCTGTTCGTCAGGACGGCGCTCATGCTTGCAGCTCTGGGACGCCACACCGATTGCGTCCACATCCTGCTGGAGAAGAAAGCCAAGGCCGACGCTGCAGACGAACAGGGCTTCACTGCATTACACAGAGCTGTGAGTGTGTACACATCTCCCTCTACACTTCATTCTCTAAAATTGAAAACCACACCTTTCCGGCCTCGCCAGCGCTGCACGTGTGATTTTTTTTTTTCCTTCTTGTGTCCTACAGGCCATGCTGGGCAGCGAGGACTGCGTCTCTGCTCTGCTGGAACACGGGGCTTCTGCCCTCTGTAGAGACTCTCAGGGAAGGACTCCGCTGCACCTGGCAGCGTCCTGCGGTCACACAGAGCTGCTGCACACGTTGCTGAAGGCTGCTAAGAGACTGGACCCTCTGGACTTCATGTTGGACTACAGAGGCTACACGCCCACTCACTGGGCTGCCTACCATGGTGAGACATCAGGGCAAAGTTAACAGCAGTGACTTTAGCTCAGTGTTACATGCACCGATCAGCCACAACATTAAAACCACTGGCAGGAGACGTGGATATCATTGCTGGGAAACTTCTGGACCTGGCATTCACAATAGAGAGACATTTTTAGCAGCACTCTTCTGTTCTGTGTTAACTAATTCATGAAGGTTTTAATAATAATCATTTCTTCTTTGTTTCTTCTTCAGGGCACGAAGGCTGTTTACACATTTTACTTGAAAACAAACTTTTTAGCAACCAGGAAGGAAACTTATTCACCCCTTTGCACTGTGCTCTGTGAGTACTGCGATGCACGCATGATACGCGTAGATTCATACAAAACGTACGTGTCGATTAACATGCTGTCCTTCATGTTCCTCGTCCCTCCTCGTAGAGTTAATGGACACGACGTTGCTGCTGGACTTCTTGTGAAGACTGTTGGTCCTCAGACAGTCGGTGTTAGTGATGCCAAAGGAAGGTGGGTTCAAATAAAAGTGCAAAAGGTTCATTTTAAATCATTTTCAGCTCTGATTGGTACCTACCCACCTAATTTTGCTTCTGTTGCAGGATTTCTAAATTCGACTTTAATGAGATTTTTCCAGCCACTGCTTGTATAAAGATACAGATCAGATCGAACATTATTTCACTCTGAATGTGTCGTCCTGTGTTTTGATGTGTGCTGTGCAGGACTCCACTGCATGCCGCCGCTTATTCGGGAAGTGTTGCTGGGCTCCAGCTGGTCCTGGCTCAGGGAGCGGAGGTCAACGCTGTGGACGGCTGCGGATGCTCTGCTCTGATGGTCGCTGCCGACTGTGGGCAGACCATGGCTGTTGGTACGTGATTGCGGTACCGTGGATGTACACCTTTTAAGAAGCCTCTCACGTGTACCCTCACTATTTTAAACGCACCGTTTTGTTCCCTGTCTTGTCGGGTAAAGCCTTGTCGTCTTAACCGTCTGTGTTCCCCTTCATTTTAGAGTTCTTGCTGCACAATGCCAAGCCAGACCTGAACCTGGTGGATGTCAATAATAACACAGCCCTTCACTTAGCCTGCAGCAAGGTCACATACACACACACACAGATGGATGTACTGAATGCATGCAGCGGCACATGAACGTTTTGCACGAGAGTAGCAGCAAGAGATCATTTACCGATATGACAGATGAGGTGATAGCTTGTCAAACATCTACTCTGCAGGGTCATGAGATGTGTGCCCTGCTGATCCTGGGAGAGATCACCGACCCGTCCCTCATAAATGCAAGAAACAACGCTCTGCAAATGTGAGTTTTCTAACAGCGATAGCATCTGCACCTTGAACTATAAAAGAATTGTAAACAGACACGTCTCCGCTTCTCATGCAGGCCCCTTCACATTGCAGCCAGAAAAGGCCTGGCGACAGTCGTGCAGGTGCTACTGAGCAGAGGAGCTGCAGTCATGGCCGTAGACGAGGAAGGTATGCTGGAATAACTCGTATTTCGGTGACACAGTACCAAAGAAGTCCATGCTTCCATACAGAAACGGTGTAACACTTCCCCTCTGGATCCTCTGCAGGCCACACGCCGGCTCTGGCTTGTGCCCCAAATAAAAACGTAGCCGACTGCCTGGCCCTGATCCTCTCCACCATGAAGCCTTTCCCTCCCCGAGAGGCCGGCACAGCCTCCCACTTCAACCCCATCCTGAAGAACTGTGGCATCGCCGCCACCTGCGGCTCCAGCGGAAACTTGTGTCACGCCTAAGGACAGACGCGCCGCGTCGTCCCAGCGTGGACGCACGGCAACGCACATGTGTGGTCACGTAGCTGCGCATACTGCATTTACTCACGTGCCAGTAGCGGCGATTGCTTTTTCTAAAACTCTAGTCTTACGCGTTACGCTAATATTAGCAGACCTGTTGCGAGTTATTTGAATGACGTACTAACTGTTCGAAATGAATGGAAGTTTTAACGCGAGCACACGACACGAGCCTCCCCACTTGAACCTCCGTCAGTGATTTTTGAGCTCTTTAACCAACGGAGAGTCCTCGCGCGTTGTGCATGATTGATTTATGTCCGTGTCTAACACTAGACACTGCTTCCTATCATACTTATAATATCTAACAGGTGCTGTGAACCTTTTATGCAATTAATAAGACACTATTTTCTTATCCAGACCAGGGTGTAGCAAACACTACGCTAATATAATAATAATAATAATAATAATAATAATAATAATGTAACTTAGGATGTTATCATTTACTGATTTAAATTTCAGTCCAAGTATCAAGCATGTCTATAGTTTTAGTGTTATAGTTTACCAGGTCTAGTGTATATATAGTTCTTAAACCGAAGTCAATCTTTTTATTTGTATTGTGTTGAAAATCCCAAATTATTGAGCATAAACCTCAGGTCAGTGAGTACTGTACAGCAGGTGCAATAAGAAGCACACGTTGAGCTGGACGCTACCAAGTGATAAAGCTCATATTTCAGTTAAATAAGCCACAGAAATAAATATCATGTGTTGGACAGGAAGAAAATCCTTCAGGCTTCAAGCTTAGGAATGTGTTTTTAGTTCTGTGTGACCGTGTAAAAAGTTATATTTCTGCAAAGAAAGCAATTAAAGACCCAAAGACAGTTAACATACCATATAAACTAGTCACAAATGTTTGGCTTTTTAGTTTCACGAGTCAAAGTTCTTATCAAACGTTCAGTTTGACGAATCAGCGACTTGTTTCAGCTCTACGCTTTATGTTTAGTCATTGCAATTAAAATGCCACGATCTCCATGAAGCACCAAAAAAAGAAAAACTACATTTTGTATATTTTATAATTAGCTCTTTGTGATTTTTTTTTTTTTACACCAATTTTCTGTTCTGTGTGTTTTAAAAAAATCCCCAAAGTGACTGAAAACACTTGAGCGTCCAGTATTTGACTTTCAGTGAAACCGTACGTGTTTAAAATTAAATTGGCAGCGCTTTTTTTGTTTTAATATACGTTTGTACCTTTTATTGTTAATAAATTAGCACAATACACCTGTACTGTTACAAACATGTCACTGCCTCTCTCTTTAAAGATCCTATTTTTTTTTTTAAACGGTGTCGTGCATTAAATATTTTGTCTTTTTCCAGCATTGTAAGCCACACGCACGTCTTTTCCTAAGAAAACCTGAAATGCTTTAACCTGTTTGCACTGTTTGACACGAGAGTGCGTCATTTTTAGTATTCTGCACTTGAAATTTGTGTCTAATTAACAGCAGCGATCTGTCTGACATTTCTAAACATATGTTGAACTGAAACGTTGGGAATAATCTTCAGGATTTATTTTATTTTCCCGATGCTGCGTTCCATGTCAATAATCTGTGACGTCTTCCAAACAGCTTATTGAGATTTAGATGCAATAACTTGAATATTCTGTGTGGTTTACTTGTGATTATAATTCATATGACAGAAAATAAATACATAAATTGCCACCGTCTCAAAGGTTTGTGCAGTTTTTGTTTTCAGATTTGAGTTTATTTAAACTGAAACACAGGTTTGGGTTTACTCTTCTGCAGCCGAGCAGGAAATCCATTAGTGTAATGGTTTATAATGTCTATAAAGAAAGTATGAATTATGTGGTGGGTAAAGAAAGAATACATTGCAACTTGTTAATGTGACACAGAGTGAAACACACAGAAACCTTAATATCCTGTAAATAAATATTTAAACCTGAATCATTCTTTAAAACTTCAACTTGACACTGACATCATGATTATTAAAGATTAGTGCTTTATGTGCACCGTTTAATTATATGTTACATTAAAGTTAATACACACTCTCACAGAAGACAATGCTGATGTTTGTTTTTTTTTATTTATGGGGTAGTAATGTTTGTGAAGACTGTCAATCACCCAGATCATGGTGTATGAACAAAAACAACTGGACTGGTTGCTCCACTCATTTCTGAGGGCTGAAGAAGCCCCAAGCAAGAGTGGAGCAACATTTTTAAAATTCTTTTAAAGCTTTTAAAATGTCCAGTTGTCTGTAGAATTTGGAGGAATATTAATTTAGTGTAATTTGGATACGACGCATGATCTGGATGACTGAGAAACTTCACAAAGGGGGAGGGGGATGGGGAGGGGGTAAGGGTAAGGGTAAGGGGACTAGGTGTCTAGTCCGGTGTAGTGTCGCTGTGGCGGCGGCTCATCATCTTGTGAAATCTGCACCACAAGCCGTGACGTTTCTTCTTTCTCGTCTCGTCTTCCTGTTCATCCTGAGACGGAGATGCAGCAGCTTCATCGTCACTGGTCTTTGGTTGTTTTCTAGAGAAGCTGTGTCTCTTGTCTTGTTTGTCGTCCTGCGGTGGAGACGCTGTGGCTTCATCCTCTTCAATGCTGCTCCTCTTCTTCTCCTCCTCCTTTGTCTTCTTGTTCTGGAGGGCTAGTTCTTGAAGACGGACGTTTTTGGCGATCGCAAGCTTCAGGTCTTCTTCGGCTTTGCTGGCTTCCTCCTTCAGGGCCTCTTCTTTCTCCAGCCACAGCTTCTCCATCTCTTTCAGTCTGCTCTCTGAGCTCTCCTTTCTCTCAGCCAGCTCCTCCTTGAACTTCTCCTCCAGAGCCTGGCACTTGTTGATGCTCTGGTCCAGTTCAGCTTGTTTGAGGCTGAGCTCAGATGAAATGACCAAATGGTCACTTCTTACAGTGTCGATCAGGTTGTCTTTCTCGGTGACCTGCTCCTGCAGCTGGTTCACCTTCTTCTGACGTTCATTTTCCATTTGCTGCAGGTCAGAGCTGCGCTGGGCGTCGTATGTGGATTTGAGCTTTTTCAGCTCATTGTCAAAGTCAGTCTTCATCTGGTCACAGGTTTTCATCAATGAATCTGTGACTGTTTTTGTCTCCGTCTTCTGAGCGTGAAGAGTTTCTTGAAGAGAGGAGATTTCCCGGTCTTTCTCCAGAATCATTTCCTCACTTCTCTTGCGCTCCTCAGCCAGCCTCTCCTTAAACTTCTCCTCCAGAGCCCGACACTTGTTGATGCTCTGGTCCAGTTCAGTTAGTTTGAGGCTGAGCTCAGATGAAGTGGCCGATAGCTCATTCTTGACGGTGTCGATCAGGTTGTCTTTCTCGGTGACCTGCTCCTGCAGCGGGTTCACCTTCTTCTGACATTCAGTTTCCATTTGCTGCAGGTAAGTCCTGCGCTGGGCGTCGTATGTCGACTTGAGCTTTGTCAGTTCAGTCTCATAGGTAGCCTTGAGATGCTCTGCAGTGTTCATCCAGAGGACTTTGCGTCTCTCTGTTGCCTCTAGTTCATCACGGAGCGAGCAGATCTCTTCTTCTCTGATCAGGTTCTCCTCCTCGTCTTTCCTTGCGATGTTTAAAGCTCTTTCCAACTGGCTGATCTTCTCGTTGGCCATATACACCTGTCTCCCCAGTTTGCTCTGTAAGCAGCGATTGTTCTTTTCCATCCGCGCATTTGTGTGCTCCTGTTGGGTCGTAAGACCTGTCATTGTGTTCAATGTAGATTTCATCCCCTCAATTTGGTTCTTGGCAATATGAAGTTCCTCTCTGACTGCGAGCACATCAGAGCTTTGGGACATCGCTCTAGGTCGTATGTCCTGTCTTGGCCTGGGAAGCTGGGGGGTGTGAGTCTGTGCTCTTTGTGAGCCCTGTTGTGGGCCCATATCTGAGATGGGGGGTACTCCTGCAGGATGCATGTTACCCTGGTGCTGGCGATGCTGGGGGGCGCGAGCTGGAGCTCTGCGCGATGCCTGATGTGGGTGCATATCCGAGCTGGGGGGCACTCCTGCACGGTGGAAGTTACCCTGGTGGGTGCGAGCCTGAGCTCTTCTCGATGCCTGTTGTGAAGGCATTTATGATCCGGATTGATCAGTTGTAGGAAACTGTTAAATCCTCGAGGTGGCGCTCGTTGTCTGTGGTTAACGATGCCGGATGTGTGTGGTTGTGGTTGTGTGTTTCTGACGGTGTCTGACGGACGTGAGTCGGTTGACGGTTGTCTGTGTGCGTTGATCGTTGCTGATCGTAGCTAATTGTGGAGAAACTTCTGCTCTGACTTGACCCTAAAGGTTTGGAGTCTGACGTCATCGTAACACATCAAAGAACTTCAAAGAAAAACACGTTCCCTTTGAAGTCATCGTTCTCGTTCCGCTCTGACGTGATGACGTCAGTGACTGAGGATGATGAAGATGACGATGAAGATTATGAAGAAAATCAAATAATTATCAAACAAAATACGTTTTTTTTCTTTTAATTCACTAAAATTAACATCAATAACCGGATACGCTTAGTTGCTGTTACAGCTGCACAACAGGTGATAATGATGACAAAGGCTCACATACTGTAGCAACACACACAAATATACAAATGATTCATTTTCTTGAATAAATAAATACAGAAATATAATATATATACTTTGTTTACTTTGTTTTATTGGGCTCTCTTTGTCTACTGTCAGGACTCGTGTGAGAATGTTTCGAGTCAGTGGTTTTCAAAGTGGGGACCGCGGTCCCCTGGGAGGCCGCCAGGGGGCGCTATGGGGGGCTCAGACAATTGGATGTAAGATAACATAAAACATAATTATTATTAATATATTATATCTAAATGTTATTTGCCATGCTCATCTTTCTGATTCACTGTCAGTCAAAAAACATTGTCCGTGACCTCATAATCTGTGTAGACCTGGCGGATTGCACCGTTTATCAAGCAGCTTTGCTCCTCAAGCTGTAGCTAGCACAAAATGGGACAGGTTTTTGACAAGAAAGAGACAGAAGGAACAGACCAACAGTCATAATTAAGTGAGATGACGTTTCTTTACAAATTTTCAGAGTAAAATTCCTTGTATGTGTATATATTTGGCCATTAAAGCTGGTCTGATTCAGATATTTTGTATTATTGGGCCAGAAACTAAAGCTGTTTGCTGGATGCTTGGCATGGAAGAGTTTGGGAACCTCTGTTTTGAGTAATTTTCATGCAGAAACATAAAAACGTAAAAACTTTTAACCTCCGTTTGTAGCCTACTGATGGTCGCCGGTAGAGGTCAGTAAAGATCCCGGTGTTTTACTCGCAGTCTAATATGAATAAAATCCGTTTGTTCCTCTCCCGGTTGCCGTCGCTGGTCAGGGCTGAGCCAGTGAACGACAGCCGTCCTTCCGCCTCCAGTGTAGCCGTGCAGCTAGCAGAGACGGCTAGCCGCTATCTCCTGGCAAGGCGCAGAAAATGGCGAACGTGGCGCTGGACTTTAAGGCGTCTGCCGGTGACTCAGAGCCGCAGAGTCGTCCCGTCCTCATCATTGGTCAGCACACCAACCTCCAGCAAGTCAGCTGGGCGCAAATCAAGGGGAAACTGCAGCCAGTCGTTAGCAAAGAGGTAAACAAATGGACGGCAGCGATAGGCTAATGTTAGCGCTATGCTAATTGAAGTTAGCACATAGCTCACCTCATACCTCATAGCTACAGAACCGTTAGCTAACTAGTCGAGTTTAACCGTAACCGTGTGTAGGTTAGTTAGTTATCTGCTAAATCATACAGTAATAGTATTAATAAGACACTTCTGTCCATTTTTATTAGTCAATGAAAAAGTGAGCAATATAATATGTAATACTCTTATTTACTGCTAAGCTACGTAACTGGTGCAGGTTTGTTTTGATTATAGTTTTGGTGCTATGCTTAATACTTTTGAGGTGGTTTGTCTTTTACAGCTGGAGAACATCTGAGGTTAAAGTCCCATGTTTCCTTTTCCCGTCTTCATTTCCTTATCCTACTGTGAATCTTCTGTCCATGAGAGCACATCTAAGATTTGGCAAATTATGGATTGTCTTTTTCAATCTCGATTAGTGTTTAGGAATAATCCAGATTTAAATACGCAAAGTGTGAAGCTGTAAATCATCGTGTTACTGTCTGAAGTCTTCAGAGGTGGTTGTGCAACAGTGATAGTCTATAAAGAGAAACCTGAGAGAGTGTGAGAGGTCAACGAAAGCTTCCCTGTCAGTCAAAGAGCTTCTGGGTAATTGCGGTGACTAGCCAACTTGACTGTTACTGTTATTACTTGCTGTGCTCCGGTTGTTTAAAGGTGGGAAAGGCTCTGGACACATGTGCTCAAACCATAAATGTGACACCCAGATATCCTGCACTAAATCTCAGCTTCGTGACTGTTAATAATCATTTTTAGTTCATGTTGAAATGGCGTTGAAAAGGCGGTAATTCAACTAGATTGTCCCTTTTTTGAGGACTTAGATTGTGGTGCTGTTAAACTTTGCTACTACAACCCAGTTCAGTAGTACTACAGACCACTTCTGTTATTTTATTTTAATAAAAGGACGACAAACTGTGCAAAGCTTTGTTGTTTTTGTCGTGTTTCAGTCGTGTCTCGTGTTTTTCTCAGATCTGGCAGGCGGCTCTCGGTGCTTTGAACCCAAACCCCACAGACAGCTGTCCTCTGTACCTGAACCATGCTGCAGTCGCCGCCCTTCCCTCACGGGTCAGCAGACACAACAGCCCGTCTTCTGCCCACTTTGTGTCCCGTCTGGTCCGTTCCTGTCTCCCTGGAGGGAATAACCGCTGCATTGTGGTCGGTATCTTGCAGACGACCCCTGTGTCAGCTCATGTTTCACTCCTCCTATGGCGCTCAGGCGGTTGACACAGCGGCGTTTCTCTCCTGTGCAGATGGTGTGCGAGCGTTCGGATGTGTTTGCTTCGTCTTGTGCCATCGCCAGGGCCTTCCCCATCTTCTCTCGCCGCTCCACATCCTCACGCCGAGCCGAGAAGAAGCACGTGACTGTGGAGTTTGTGATCGTTGGTCAAGACAGCAATCCTCTGAATGATGCAGAACTTGAGGTACTTCAGTGACGTTCATCATTATTTATTATTTAAATGGAATTTGTCGATGGCAAGATTCTGCTCAGATGTGACTTGTTTTGTCCCGTTAAGACCTAAGCGACCCTCTAAAAGCATTTTAAAAACCTGTGTATTATTGGTAAACTGCCTCTTATGCTCTGAATGGTTCTGAAAAACTTTAAGACGTTACATAAAATGCTTGTGCAAAGTCAAATTTGGTCTTTAAAGGTTACACAAGCATTTCTTGCATGTGGTCTTAATGGGTTTAAAGTGCGACGGTGCATGAAAACTGCAGTCTGCCTTAGTTTGAGGGCTTTTCTTCTCTTCAGTGTCTTTCCAACGCTGCTGACGGGGTGCGGCTGGCAGCTCGCATTGTGGACACGCCATGCAACGAGATGAACACGGACCACTTCCTTGATGTAGGTGAAACGGTTCCTCTTCTGGGCATTTTGTTGATCTTTGCCCCCGGTCAGACCTGGCATTAAAGTCCTTCCTGGGGAATCCAGTCACGAGTGGCCAGGATGAAGTACAGGTTCAAACTCTCCCTGGACTCTTTGAGGGTGTGGTTTAGAGATCCCACCTCTGACCAACTTTGTTGTTGGTGGTCTGGGTCACAAATAAATCTAAGTTAGAATTTACAAATGAAAGTATTTAATACGAGTACACAAGTGTGATTCTGTGTTAATTATTAATGAGGATAGAACTGTGCATGGTTCAGTTATGTATTTCCTCATTTACCGACGTCTTTGTTTACCTTTTTATTACCAGAGATTACGGTGGAGGTCGAACAAACGTCAGCGTGGAGATCAATAAATAATAACTTGACGCCAAAGTCTATATACATGCTTGACACAAAACTAAGATCAGATCTGGAGACGCACGTGGAAATGCGTTTTAATGCCAGCTGTGAACACGTGCACCTGTAGCTAGTCACTTGTGATCGGATCACCCAGCCCAGATGTTGATGTAAAGGTCTGACCGTGTCGAACTGTAACGTCCCACCACCACCTTTCCGTGAACACAAATTTGTATCGTACACAAAAGTCATTAGTCGTTCTAGTTGTACATAATCGTACTGTTTAAACAACGATGTGAAACGATTTAACTGTCGACGTTAACGACACTCGCAACAAGTGAATATCTTATCCTGTATTTGTTTTTCTGCAACATCTGGGATTAGTTCTGCAAGTGTATTCTTTGCTGCAGCTTTTCCATCATTTGCGTTTCAGGAAATTAAGGCCGTGGGAAATGAACTTGGAATCACTCCAGTCATCATTCGTGGAGAGGATTTGAAACAAAAAGGGTTTGGAGGTACTGCAGATTATTATTTGTTCATTGCATTACTGTAGAGCTTTAATGTGTATTCAGTTGCTGACCCGAGGAGTAGTTGCACTCGCTGGTTGATGAATAACCGTTAAATCAGTTGCCTTCGTCTAATTATCAGAGGTAATATTCAGGCTGATATTTACCCGTTCTCTTTCCCTCAGGTATCTACGGTGTTGGAAAGGCAGCAGAGCATCCTCCTGCATTAGCAGTCCTGAGCCACACTCCTGATGGCGCCACCCAAACCATTGCATGGGTGGGCAAGGGGATCGTGTACGACACCGGTGGACTCAGCATCAAGGGGAAGGTGTGCTCCAGATAATAAATCAGGATCTGCATTTCATAAACATTTTTCAGCCTAGTCCTTCACATTTGGTACCCCTGTTTTCTGGTAGTGTCTTTATTACTTGAACGTAGCGTCCTCCTAAACGTGTATTTGTATTATAAGGGCTTAAAGGTCAGTTTCCCAGTGTCACGCTGTTGGTGAATCATCTTAGTTAGAACCGCGTCAGCAGCTTTTCGGGCCTATTCAGCATATTCAGTCAATTTAAGTTGTGGAGAAAGATCTGTGACTGGCAGAGGTCAGCTGAGGAAAAACAGAAGTGATGAAAGTAGAAAACTGCAAAGTTGTAGAGTTACATCGATCAGCCACAACATTAAAACTACTGACAGGAGAATAAGATTGACCATCTTGTGACTATTCAGTGTTCTGCTGGGAAATTTCTGGACCTGACATTCATTTATGTGGATGTTACTTAGACATGTAGCACCCACCTAGACCAGACCAGGCACCCCCACCCCATAGCAATGACACTCCTTGATGGCAGCAGCAGGATGCAGCCACAAAAACACTTTAGGACCAACTCAAAAAACATGAAGAACAGGGCGTAAATGCACCATTAGATCAACTAGAGATTCAGTGAATGAAGTCATCGCATATGAACTGTTGTTGTTTTTTTATTTTTTATTTTTTTTCTAGACCACTATGCCAGGGATGAAGAGAGACTGTGGTGGAGCTGCTGCCATTCTGGGAGCTTTTAAGGCCACAATCAAACAGGTGATTTGAAGAATCCCACGCTGCCGGCTGTCATTCATCCTCTTCTGTTTGGGCTCTTTTTATGAATCGGACTCTCCTCTGTTTGCTTCAGGGCTTTAAGGACAACCTCCATGCAGTGTTCTGTCTGGCAGAGAACGCAGTTGGCCCCACAGCCACGCGACCTGATGACATCCACACTATGTACTCTGGAAAGTGAGACATTTCTTTTCTACTATAACGTATCATTTACTTTCAGTTTTTGATTTGCTTGTCTTGCCCCTGCTGTTACAGTGTGAACTGCTCACAAATCGTGTCTGATATCACAAACAAATCTTCAGGAACGGACATGTGCCGCGGTATAAAAAGTGTTTTGTTTTTTCTCTCCTCTCCAGGACGGTGGAAATCAACAACACTGATGCAGAGGGCAGGCTGGTGCTGGCTGACGGGGTGGTGTACGCCAGCAAAGACCTGTCTGCTGATATTATCCTGGATATGGCCACACTGACGGGGGCACAGGTGGGTCTTTAAACCAACCGCCGCAACTTCACAGATTAACAGACACAGATTTGATTTGTTTGTTTTTTTGTTCAGGGAATTTCCACTGGGAAGCACCATGCGGCCGTGATGACCAACAGCGAGCAGTGGGAGGTGGCGTGCGTCCGCGCGGGCCGCAGCAGTGGAGACCTGGCTCACCCTCTGGTCTACTGCCCCGAGCTGCACTTCAGCGAGTTCACCTCCGCCATGGCGGACATGAAGAACTCCGTGGCTGTAAGTGCTTCGTGCAGTACACGAGGGGTAACGAGCAGGGATTAACACCTCACGACGACCCCAAATCTACTTTCATCAGTGGCTTGTGTAATATAACATGACTGGTGGATCTAATACTTTAAGCTGAAACAAAGTGGACGCCAATATATTTGATATAATAAATGTATATATATGTGTCTCTTTACATAATAGAGTGTTTCATTTTGGGTTTATCGTCTTTTTCTTGCTTTGACAGGACCGGGAGAACGCCCAGAGCTCCTGTGCCGGCCTCTTTATTGGTTCCCATTTGGGCTTTGACTGGCCTGGTGTCTGGGTCCATGTTGACATTGCCTCTCCTGTTCATGCTGTGAGTACCTGAGGACAGTTAGTGCTGTGATTTTCATCCTGGAGCAAATCAGACCAGACGACGAGCCTGGCACACCTTCAAACAGGCCTGGTATCTAGTTAGAGATGTAATTATGCTTAAAAGTAGGCGACTTTGGATAATGGTATCAGAAAGACGTGGATAAAACGTATTGACTTTGAGTCAGATGGTTTGGAGCCATCAGGGGTATTGCACTTTAAGCCGCTTCCACATGGGCTTCTGTTTTCATTTCAGTTTTAGAAGATATTAGGAAAGTTAAAGCATCATCAAAATTCAATGAACGTTATTAGATAAACTTTAAAAACACATCAAGCTTTAAACTCTGCACAGATATTTTCACCTAAAAACGCTAAACAATACTCATTCAAGGGACTAATTGTTTGTTCCTGCACTATTTCAACTTTGGATTTTCTTGTTCTTTGTCCAAAACCGTTTTAACTATTACATAAGATCCAAAGTATGTTAATAAAGTTGGCAACAACAACGCTATGACGCCTAAACGTGCCATCTTAGTTTAACTGAAAATTATTTCAACATGAAAGCAACATTTAGAAACATCTAAAGGAAATGTTCTGTCCATTTCTCACTAAAGGCACAGTGACTCTGTTCGATTCCCTGGGGCAGAGAGGGTTCGATTCTCAGCCTTTCTGTGTGGAGTTTGCATGTTCTCCCTGTGTTTGCGTGGGTATTCTCCATGCACTCCCAATTTCCTTGCATCGTGAAAACATGGGTGCCACAGCGGCGGTCCGCTCGGTGCTTTAGCCTCTTGACCTATCACGGCCCAGCTAAGCCAACAACAACAACAAAAAGAACGCCGTGGAGAGATCACGTCACCAGTTTGATAATATTTAGGTTATTTTAAGTCAGACATGAGTCAGACCGATGATGTCTGCAAACTTGGTGGTGAGTGAGCAGATTAATTGTCTCTTGTCTCTTGATTAGTGTAAGAGTCGGTTAAGTTTCGTTTCTCTGCCGGTCAGTGAGTGGCTGCTGACTCGGTTAATCAGGGATCCACGAGCAGCGGTTATGAGTCGGTTATGTTTCGTTTCTCTGCGTATTGTTTGCTGGTCAAGTCTGGTAGTACGTTTAGTTTCTCTGCAGAGTGAGATGTAAGATGTTTGAATGGAGCCGTTTATTGATTATCAATCAAACGTGGTAGGACTCAACTGAGCCGGTTAAATAGACTCTAGATTTATTCGAGTCGTCTTTGATGGTTGGTTTTATGAACCAAACCTTTTTTTCCACCGCTACTGAATTAATTAAAAATGGATGAAATTTAAATGCTATTGAATATGTCATTGTTATCATTTTTTTAAAATTAAAATGAACGAAAAAGTTAGCGCACTACATCAAAGCGATATAATGAAATAACGATGCAGCTTAGCACAGCTGAGTAGAATAGATTAGAAAAATGAATCAATAATTATCGATATCGACTGATATGAAACACTTATATCGTGATACGTTTTTCAGCCATATCGCCCAGCCCTACTTAGAAATGAATCTCAACAAATCAGAGCACACCGACTGAAACATGGAGCAGACCTGCCAGTAAACTAGAGAATCACTACTGTGAAGTTCCTAATTTGCTCGTAGCTACGGCGTCAAATTGATGCATTGATGATCGTAAACCATGCATTAGCGTTCTCCAAACAGGATGAATTATAAATGCAGAACATGAAGGAAATTATTGGCGGTAAATAAATCGCCGGCTTTGCCTTCCGAGAATCTAGTTTCTGTACTTCCTCATTCATCATGAACCTCGACTCTATTGGTAAAGAAAGTGAGAGTGTCTAATATAACTGCGTGTGACTTATGCAGTACTGTGTTACATCTGCTTTTTTATAACTTTACTGCAGGTGCTTTCCTGACGTTCTGTTGTTGTCTTGTGATTAAACTCATAATGGCCGTATGATGATTTTTAGCTCACAGACTTAACAGTGCATTTCTTTTCTTTTTTTTGTCTTTGCAGGGGGAGCGTGCTACTGGTTTCGGTGTAGCTCTGCTTATGGCCCTGTTTGGTCAGGCCTCAGATGACTCCATGCTGAACCAAGTGTCTCCCTTGGGTGCGCCCACCACTGTGTCCGAAGACCACATGGAGCGCGACTGCAAAAGGCGAAGACTGGTGTAGAGCGAAGCGGTTCACTCCCCGACTCCTCTGCTGCCGCCGCTCACCCAGACGGATGGAGCAAGTGCTCGTGCAGTCAGAGCTGACGTCTGAAACTGATTCAGTGTTCTGTGTTTGGATTAAATTTGTCTTAAATGAATAAAACCGACGATCATCACTATGTCAGACGTGGTATGAATGATTACGATCAAACGCAGGCTCCCACTTGTCCTCCTTTCTTGGTACTGAACCCCCCCACAGCTTCTCCATTATTCAAGCGCTTTTGACGAAGATGCACTTATTATAAAATCTGAGAAAAGTACGTGGTTTATCTCGAGGGCCGATTCATTTCAGCAGTGATTTACCTAATGTTTTTTTAAAATGATTTTACAGCCTATTTTTACCTTCGTAATCTCTGCTTTCAAATATCCACCTCATTAGCAGGAGTTGTTGTTGTAAGGTATTTTATGCAAATCAAGAATTACGCCTACATGTTGTCTGAGACGTTGTGGAAAAAAAATAAAATACTGGCTCAAGATGAGTAAAGCCAGGTTTGTACTTGGAAACCACTGCACTTTGTATTCAACCTGTGTAAAGATGGACTGCATAATCTCTGGACCAAAGTGCTTATTGCGTTTTTTTTTTTTAGACCCTTCCACAGAATTATGACGTGCTTTGTCAGCGTTAAATACGTTAAAAGGTAAAGTCAAGTGTAAGTCAGGTTCCAGCACCAACGAGATGTTGTAAAACCTTTGTGACAATCGTGTTGACCTTCAATAAAGGCGGTGCCATCTACATACTGTGTGCAGCCAAACGCTCTTTCAGTATGAAGCTTAAAACTTCAGGGGGGGGCGAAGTAGATTTCATTTTCTATTCTTCTACTCTTGTATTCTCAATTATTATCTTGTCAGTTAAATGTTTTATCCCTCCTGAAGTTTTTTTTTTAAGAACCATTCACCCCCATGGATTTTTCCTCATTTTATTGATTTAATAATTGGAATTATGATTTATATAATTTGGCTTTTTAACAAAAATAAAGTGACAAAGAAGCTTCATGTGAAAATGTAAACTTTGTCATGCAAAGAAATATAAATTGATTAAAAAATCTAAACAAAGAAATAAAGGAAAGGTGAGAAATGAATCCTAAATAAGAAAAGGTGTGTAAGTCTTGAGCGGGCCGTCCTAATAAACTGAACAAGATGCACATTTTGTCACATTACACGAACATAAATAGATTTTAGAACTCTAAATAGATTTTTAGAGTTTTAGCACACAATTTTGAAGTACAAAGAAAATTATACATGATTTTATTTATTTATTTAACAAAACTGAAAAGTGCATTCAGCCTCCCTGAGTCAATACTTCGTGGACTCACCTTTTCCTGCAATTACTATGTCTCTACCAGCCTTGCCCATCTAGAGACTGTAAATTTTGTCCATTCTCCGTCAGCTCATGGAGATGGAGAGCGTTTATGAACGGCTGCTTTCAGATTTTGCTACAAATTCTTGATTGGACGTAGGTCTGGGCCATTCCAACACATGAAAATGTTTTGTTTTAAACTATTCCATTGTTGCCCTGGCTTTATGTTTTAAGGTTGTTGTCCTCCTGGAAGGTGAACCTCCGCTCCACTCTCAAGTCTTTTGCAGACTCCAACAGGTTTTCTTCTTCCGAGATTGCCCTGTATTTGACTCCATCCATCTTCCCTGTCCCGGCCGAAGAGAAGCACCCCCAGAACATGATGCTGCCACTACCATGTTTCACAGTAGGGATGGTGTGTTCAGAGCGATGTGCAGTGTTAGTTTTCCAGCACACATAACGTTTTGCATTTAGGCCAGAAAAGTTCAATTTTGGGCTAATCTGTCCAGAGCACCTTCTACCCCACATGGCTTCATCAAATGACACTTCGTGTGGTTTTCTTTTAACAATGGCTTTCTTCTTGTCACTTTTCTGTAAGGGCCAGATCTGTGCAGTGCATGACCAGTACTTGTCCTGTGGACAGATTCCCCCACCTGAGCTGTGGACCTCTGCAGTTTGTCCAGCTTCACCATGGGCCTCCTGGCTGCATCTCTGATCAATGCTCTCCCTGTTCACAAACCTCTGAGGTCATCACAGAACAACTGTGTTTGTACTGAGATTAGATTACACACAGGTGGACATCGATCATTCAGCAATTATCAGGTGACTTCTGAAGACAATTGGTTGCACTCAGAGAAAGGGGGGCTGAATATTTGTGCACACCGCAGTTTCAGTTTTGTTGTGTAAAAAATGTTTTAAATCATATACAATTTCATTTGTACTTCACAATTGTAGAAGAATGTTTGCATTAAATAAAATATCCGTCTTAACAAAAATAAGTACAATTTGGTCACTTGGTGTCTGCTGTTTAGTCCTACGTCTCCCGTGTTGGGTTCTATCCATTTCTCTTACTAAAACAGTGGACATATTAGGGATAGCAGTTTTCCTTGAGGAATTGCAGTCTTCACTTTTCAAATTCATGTCGCGGGCCAGATTAGATACTCTGACGGACCGCTTTTGTCCCTTAGGCCATATGTTAGACACACCTGCTTTTGCAGGCATAAAACAAAATCACAAAAGCACCACCATGCCCACTCTGAAGCATGTGTCTCTGCAGAAGGACATATATTTTTAAATAAATTACATTACTTTGTAGACATCTGAGTTTTTTTTAATCTGGTTTATGGAAGCAAAAAACAAAAAAAGGGGCTGCAATTTTTTGTGGATACTGTAAAAAAAGTCTGTCATTATATATTTTAACTTAAATTAAATATATTAATTTAATACAAACACTAATGTAGACCACTGTTACAGGAGCTCTTATAATGACTAGTTATGAAAAGGTCACTAGATCACATGTCTACAGCTAAGACTGAACTTCCTCTTGTACTCTAGTTAAACTTGGTGGTAAATAAATCATCTTTTCCTTTTAATAAGTGTTTCTGTCGATTTCAACAACAGCTGCTGGTCTCCGCTGACATCTGATCCCATTAAACTTTATTTTAAACCTTAAATCTGTGATGGATGTCACATAATGTCTATGGTTTACCCGGTGACTGTGACATGTGATTTCCTTGTAAGCCACGTGTGTGTTTCGTGGTCATGTGACTTGTGTAACTGTTGTTACCGGCGATTGGTAGGTGTTTTTAACCAGTGCCTGATCTACCTCTGCTCCAGACAGCTCCCTTAAATCTCTCCTGTCTACTTCCCACTGGGTGAAGCCCTGCTCGGCGTCAGCGATGGCTCGGACCGCCGTGGTTCTTGTCCTGTTTTCGGTCGTGCTGTCCGTTGTGTCCGCCGGAGTGTTTTTCAACCCGAAAGAGCCCTGCTATGTCCGCAAAGCGAGGAGAGACGGCTTCGGACAGAGGTAAGTTGAATTTTTTTTTAGTAAAGTTGATAAAGTTAGCCCCATACGTTACGGAGAAGTTTAAATTAGCCGCAGCAACGAGCTAGGTGGCTAACGTTAGCTTCGAACAGCCGTTGGCTCCGTTGGTTTAGCCTGTCAGAAAATACCAACGGCTAAAGTTGTCGAAGCTAGATTACACAAACAGATATGATTCATACACAGTTTTACGTCGCACAAAACACGACTAACGTAGACGTGGAGGCGAAAAAAGACACTTAAATGTACCATTGTTTGTTTTTTTGTGTGTTATTTTGACTATAAGGCAACAAACTGACAGAAAACAATAAAAATGTCCCCATCAGCGTTTACCACAAATCACGAGGTTTGCTGAGTCACAGGTTGAGGAAGTTTAGAGCTTTGTAATTTCCCTGCAGCTGATTCATCAAACCTAAAAGACTGATGTACATTCAAAACAGTGTGGGGAATATGACTGTTTTTTTTTTGTTTTTTGTCTGAACATTGACTGACTGGTGCTGATTATTTGAGGTAGTTTCTTCAAACAACCAAGAAAAAAAACAAAAAACAGCTCATGTTATAGATTGACAGAACAGACATGACCTACAGTGTGACTGCGACCGAGTGTTTTTCTCAGTGTTTGCACATCAGAGTCTAAAGTAGGAGATTACACAGCCTTTACTCTCCCTCTTCAATGTATATCAGGATTATTAGAGATGTCTTTATACGCCGATCAGCCACAAAATTAAAACCACTGCCAGGGGGAGTAAATGACATCGGACCTGTTGTGACAGTTCAATTTTCTGCTGGGAAACTTCTGGACCTGGCATTCATTCATGTGGATGTTACTTAGACATGTAGCACCCACCTAGACCAGACCAGGCACCCCCACCCCATAGCAATGACACTTAACGCTTAACGGCTTAAAAACGGCACAGAGCACATCGCTGTGTGTTCGCATTCGGGAACAGAAACAATCCCCACAGTCTGATTATGTGACTAATAGTTTCAGTTTGTTCACACATTGTTGCACAATATGCATCTAATGACCTGTCTATTCCCAGGACGGTGCCTCGTCCTCATGAGTACTTAAACGTTTCTGAACTGCCCAAGGCGTGGGACTGGAGGAACATCAACGGCACCAACTACGTCAGCACGACCCGCAACCAGCACATTCCCCAGTACTGTGGCTCCTGCTGGGCTCACGGCAGCACCAGCGCCATGGCGGGTATGACTGCCTGAGGATTGTTTTATAATTCAGACACAGGCTAAATCAGTCTCGGTGTAGATCACAAGATCATTACTTGATGTTTTATTTAGCAGGTGCGGTAGTTCCACTTCCTCCGCTGCTTTGAGGAACAGAAACTGATCTCTTTATGTTTTCTCTTTAAGATCGAATCAACATCAAGCGGAAAGGAGCATGGCCGTCTGCCTATCTCTCCGTCCAGCACGTGGTCGACTGCGGTGATGCCGGCACCTGCCACGGAGGAGATCATACTGGAGTTTGGGAGTACGCCAACACACACGGCATCCCTGATGAGACCTGCAACAACTACCAAGCTAAAGACCAGCGTAAGTGTCGGCGTTCGCTGGACAGAGTAATGGTTAGGGTCAGATACACAGTCTGAGCTGTACACACTCCGTTTCTCTCTCTAAAGCATGCAAGCCCTTCAACCAGTGCGGCACCTGCACCACCTTTGGAGTGTGCAATATTGTAAAGAACTTCACTCTGTGGAAAGTGGGAGATTATGGATCCGTCAGTGGGAGAGAGAAGATGATGGCAGAGATTTACGCTAGAGGGCCCATCAGGTTTGAAACTTTTTTTTTTTTAAACCATATAACAAGTCTTTCTGCTTGTTTTAAATACAAATACAAGTTTGTTAATTCAGTTATATAGCGTCAATAACAATACAAATCGTCTCAAGGTGCTTAATGAGGACAAATATTAAAGCCAGATTTATGCCTCTGCATTGGTTCAGACATGTCCTGATGTGCACCTCCTTAGAAACGGAGCTACAAATCAAGATGGCACAGACTGCAGCAGCTTTGATTGGTCAAGAAGCCGATGTTTCACATTTTCTCCCAACTTCTGTCTCCTACAAAAACCATCTAGACACAAGCACACAGGGAAACCCAAAGCAGCTGACTGAAAGCAGCTCTGCAAATAAAAGTGAAGAGAATGAATGAATAAGTGGATGTTTGCTTGTCCTTTAAGGTGTGGTCACACTAGGTTTCTGTTCAACAAAGTGCCCCCATTCTCATGTGGGTAATAAACGTCTCAGAGACTAATAACTGCTTCATTTCCAAATGCTGTTGTTCTGTGGGTCAAAAAGTGTTGACAAATGTTAAGAGCAGGATCAAAAGAGACATTGAAGTGAAACAGGAAACCCACAGTATGTTTATACCAATCGAACACAAGTGGTAATGTGACTGAGCGTTTTAAAATGCAGGGGAAAGCACAGCCGCTGTAACCTGATCACCTTTCTGAGATGTTTTGACACATAATATAAAGGTAACCACCTGACACCACCTTGACTTTCACTATGAATGAAAGATGAACATATACAAGCATCTAGTGTCTATGTAGGAACTTAAAATGGTAATGTACGTATAGATAGTGAAGAATACGATTTTTTTATTCCCTCCTTTTTTTTCTTGGAAGCAAATGTTGAGCCACTCTGGCCTCTCTCTGTTATCTGCTGTGTAATACTGCATTATTCAACAGTGTGTGCACTTCACGGGTCCTGTGCAAATGGCTGATATCAGTAAACCAGAACACCTTTATCCAGAAAGTGGACGTAACCTGTGGCGTTTGTTTTCTTCAGCTGTGGGATCATGGCCACAGATAAGCTGGATGCGTACACTGGAGGCGTCTACTCTGAATACCAGGACGAGGCTTTCATCAACCACATCGTGTCAGTGGCAGGATGGGGAGTGGAGGACGGCGTCGAATACTGGATCGTCCGCAACTCCTGGGGAGAGCCGTGGGTGAGTCCTCGTAGAGTCCTAGATATTAGTTGATGATTTTTCTGACGGTGGCGTCCGATAGATGCACGGGAATTCACTTAACAGCAGATGTAAGATGTAAAGATGCATAAAAGGCTCAGTGTGGTAGCTCTTGTAGCCACCATCTTACTAGTGCCTAACTCCACCTCATTCCCGACTAATTTAAAAGAAGTGGAGCTGAGGTATACGTGACTGTAAGCCTCGATATATATATATATATTTAAATGGGATCATTATATAAAATTTATCCATGTAAGATTGAAGTTTGCTGTTCAAACGTGTTGAATATAGAATTCTGCCTCAAGTGGCCATTAGAGGAACTGCAGCCTCCTGCACTTGACTTTTTTTAATCAAAACTTTAAACTTCAGCTGCCTCTCAATCCAAGAATTGTTTATTTTGTTTGTATTTGGGAAAAAAAGTAACCAAAATATAAACTGCAGAGTAATTTATATTAATAAATATATCCAAACTAGGACTACAGTTAAGGGTTTCCTATTCATATTACTTTCTCATTGACTCATCTATTAAACTCTTATGAAAACAGACTCATTTTATTTCTCCCATGTCCTCAGGGTGAGAGAGGCTGGCTCAGGATCGTGACCAGCGCCTACAAGGGAGGAAGCGGCAGCCATTACAACCTGGCGTTGGAGGAGGACTGCATGTACGGAGACCCGATTATCCCTAAAGGCTACCACTAGAGGAGCTCAGTGTCAGGACGCCCCTGCACACGCTCATGTCTTCCTATCTGGGGTGGAGGGAAGCCTTTTTTTTTATTTTTATATGTGATGCTGAAAAAGGGAATGATTCAGTTTTTATATTTTAGCAAATTGTTTTTTAAATTTGATCAGTGCCAGGGACTTAAGTAGAGCTGCTTACATTTGAGGTGTGTAGGTGTTAACAGTCACAAACTTTATGAGTGAGGGGAACGACACTCATCAGTACAACTCATATCTGTGCTATAAGACAAGTTATAGCATTATAGATGCTGAGTTTACAACATTGGAGGACATGGAAGAGTTTTGATTTTTAACTTGTAAATGCAAACTTACTCAGCCAAAGAACGCAGTGGTGACAGTTCATCCTGCAGTGCTGCAACACTGAATGTTTTCAGTGTGTCGTTAAAGCTGCCGACCGATATTGCACTACACAGCAATCTATGATTTCAATGCACTGATGAAAATAAACTTTAAATGGCCTTATATGCATTTGACATCAAGTAGAGTTAAATGTCCTGTTTGTTTTTTCACACTGAACAATCTGAGAACAAATCTATTTGCTGTCGCCGTCTGTGCCAATAAACACGATACTTCACATGACTTCTGTCCTTTGAGTATCAATCGCCCTGAATAAAATAAACAGATGAAGACACCTCGTCTTCCCTGAACCTGTCCTGTGATACAGCAGGATGTCTCCAGTTTAAATGGAGACTGTAACACATTTATAATTATTTTAAACGACAAATGCAAAAATTTAACCCAACAACCGACATGTTACGATCATACATTCATGTTTTTTATTTTAAAAGCTTGACCCTACATAAAATATAGAAAATCAAATATACAGGTGGAGAAAAAAAAAAAAAAACCCATTGAGCTGCATCTTCAGAGGCTCCTCCATCGACCAGTCTGTCTTATTACTTTCTGTGACATTTGTCCAATTTGCGTCCTCAGCCGAAACTCACTCGGTCAAACTTTACAGTCCCGTCTCCAGGCTGTGTGCTTCAGAGTACAGAGCCTTCGGTTATCGCTGGGATAACTTATCTCCCGTCTCTTTGTACAGTCTCCCACAAGAACGTTCTCTGTGTCGTTTCCCCGTCAGTTGATCATGATGAAATTTGATTTGCAGTGAGCTGGAGAAACAATCGCCCACATGTTAGCACGATGACGCTCGTTCATGTATTGTGTTTTCATACGGTTATATTTTGCGTTTAATCCGGGCATACACTGTACGACTGTCTGCTCATTTTGAGACGATTGAGACGAAACTATTTTTTTGGAATCGGGCCGAATTTCGTCTCAATCGCGTGTCGTGCTTCGTGCAGTATACGTGGGGTAACGAGGAGATATTAACACCTCACGACGACCTCCCGATCACAAATCGTGTGCTCACAAGAAAATCAAACTTGTTTGAAATCCTGGTCGCTCCTCGTGAAGGTGAAGCAGCGCCACGGGTCGATTTGCCTCAACCTCTCACACAGAGCATGAGCGATCGCTGAAGTTACGTCAAAACTACTTGGATGTGCGTCTCCCACTTCCGGGTTCCTCTTCTTCTTCTTTTTGCCGTTGCAGTTCCCGATACAAAAGTCCGACGCGTGGTACATGGACGTACAGTGTGAGCAGTCAAGTCACATCAGAGCATCAGGCCGTATAGTGTGAGAACATGAATCGTAGGCTGTGAACTTTTGAACTCAGCGATCTAGTCGTGCAGTTTGAGATGGAGCTGAGTCAAAGGATTTAAAACATCGCACAGTGTATGCCCGGCCTTAGTCTACAGATGTAGCGTGAATATCTGAAACCCTGAAAGTTAACACGTCACTCACCAATGAACTCGGCGACCGGGTCGTGCTCGCCCTCTGTGCGGATTGTTCCTGCGATGCTGTCGTTCTCCAGGATGGGCAAGAAGAGCTGAACGAAGTCCGACGTGTAGGGTGGCGCGATCACATCCAGGACCTTTAACGGAAATACTTCTTGCTGAGCTTTGTTTGAAAAGGTCGAGTGTATTTAAAGTGTGCCAGACCTCCAAAAGATATAACTTACTAAAGCTTAAATCTCAAATTGAGAGCAAACAGTTGATACACATCCAGCAGTCTATATTTGTGGTGGACTCACGCCCAGTGCAGATCCACAGGTTAAGCTCTTTAATCTCCATTTCCTCAGGTAAATACCTGGCTCTTAAGCTGCTACATACTCCTCTCAAACCCAGCAGTTACCTCAGTGACAAAGTATCTAATGAGGGAGATGTCCGTGTTGAGCTTCTCCAGACATTTCCTAATGTAGCCGACGACGGGCAGCACGTAGCCACGGCTCAGCAGGTGAACCATGCGGTCGAGCAGAGTCTTCTTCAACTCCAACTAAAGAAGAATTAAAAGGAGCGCATGGTCAGCTGACGCATACACCGACGACACACGGACGTGCTTTGAGAAGTGAAATCAGACCTGCTCCATGACGTCCAGCTGAGAGTGCTCCGTCTCAAAGAGCTTGATGAGCAGCTGGAGGACCTGCGGGTGCAGCAGCTGGTGACACGTGCAGATCTGGGGAGAAAATAATCCCGTTATCAAGCGTTTCTTGCCATCTCAAAGAAAAGGCTCATTAAACTTGTCGTACCTCGTCCAGTAAAGCTAAATGCACCGGCGTGTGGTCTGTCTGGAGCTGGAAGTACCGCGGCTCAGACACCGTCCAGTCCACCCACTTCAACACTCCCATAGCAACCACAGGGAACCTGAACGCACCACCATGCAGTCAGCAGGCTCATACCGACCGTGACACGTTGTTGTAATATGCACTGACCTGCTGAATCATTAGCTTTGTAGCCGTTAAGTGGTTCACTCACCGAATACACTGGTACAAAGTGCCGAGTTCAGCCACCAGCTCTGTGGCTCCTTTGTTCTCATTGCAGCAGAGGTTGTGCACGGTCTCGATGGCCTTGGAGGTCGACTTTAGCTCATCTTTGTTGATGTTTACTCGCTTGTTCTGAGATCAAACAAAATAAAAAGTCAAAAGATGTTTAAGAAGCAGCGGATAATGTGAAACAGGAGGACGTAGAGTTTGAAGCTGATGAGTAAAGCAGCGGTATGTTAACCTCCCGTACCTTCTTCCATGTCTCCACCACACTGGCAGCGTAGGCCAGGATGTGGATGTATTTGTGTTTGTGGTCTTGGTTGATCTTTGATCCCGGCTTAAAAAGCGACTGCATGAACAGATCGAGAAAGGCCGGCACTCTGATCTGAAGAAGAAGAAGAGTTTCAGTCAACAGCACATTATGAAGCAGTAAGTGGATATAAACGAGCTGAAAGAAGTCGGGTCCCCACCAGCTCGACAGGAGGGGGGTCCATGCTGCTGAACATCTTGAACAGAACCGTTATATCGGCAGGATTCAGGGCTCCTTTGGACAACATGGCACCCAGCGCCTGGCAGGCTCGTGGGTAGGCTGCTGCCGTGCCGAGGGCGAGGGTGATCTGACTGGCGTCGTGACCTCTGAGATTTAAACAGATCGCTTATCTACACACAACCCAACCAGCGCAGTTTATAGTGTTGATAGTGAGCCATATTTTTTCGCCTGAGACACTATAGGACCTGATTACTACCTCGCGTGTGCAGACTTTTGCACCTCCTGGCCGATCCTACGAACAGCTGAGCCTCCTTGTTCCTCCTGAGCGAGGATGGACATCATGGCCTGGGCAAAGAGGTAGGTGTGTTCACCGTGACACACCATCTTCTGCAAGTGAGAAGAGGGAATGATAAAAAGAGAAGCAGGGCTCTAAACGTGACTGAAAACAACCTAATATTTGACGGCACATGCAGCTAAAAGAAACTCAAGAGTCTCACGGCGAATTCTGGCAGATTCTTCTCCAGATTTTCTTCTCCGCCGTCCAGCAGCGCGGCCAAAGACGTCCTCAAGACCCTGGAGAAAACCTCCAGCTGCTGACAGGCTGTAGACACGCTGGTGATCTCTCCCTGATAACCTGCGTCTGAAATGAGCTGGACACACAAAGACACACTGAGAAGAGGCGCCATCGTCTGAGTGGCACTGTGACTCCAGCTGCCACTGCTCTTACCTTTACGGTAAAGTTGAGCATCAGGCAGTCGGGGTGAGCCTCTGCCAGCTTATAGAAGAGATCTCTCCACGTCGTGTGCGCTATCATCTGCTCGAGCCAAGCGGGAGTCTGAAAACGCGAGAGACCGGATCGGTTCATAAAAACCGCCGCGACACTTCCTCTGAACTCCTAAACGCAGCGTTCAGACATCTCACCTCTCCCTCCACCGTGAAGATGGAGTCGGCCTTCTGGGGGTCAAAGTGTTTTATCAGGAGGCTCTTGAGGTGATTTTCTACTCGCTCTTGGACCTGAGCTGGCTCGACACCTGCAGGCGAAATGACGACATTACAGATGAATGAAACATCCTCAGCGAGGCGCACGCCACTTGGAAAAGAAAATGTACGAGCAGCAGTTGGCTAATGTGCCGAACCCATCTGGATGAGCCACTCAGCCAGCAGATTGACGGTCTGAGCCACGGCGGAGTAGTTTTCAGAGAGGAGCTGGATGACGTGTTCTGGAGAGCCACCTGCTTGGAAATACCTGAATACAAGAAGATGCTTTTATCACCCAGTTATCTTTACGATTCAAAAAACAAACACTCAACAGAACAGCATGTGTTTGTGCAGGACTTCAAATGAGGACGCTCACGTTTTGAGTGTGTTGAAGATGGCAGGCTCCATGATGTAATCCCTGCTGGAGAATTTCTTCAGACAGTCCTCCTGGATTTTCCCGTCATTTTCCCCTTCGACGTAGCCGTCCTCCTGAAAGGACACGTTCACACAGACGTCTGTGAGTCTGGAGAACAGGAGCGCCTCCACTCAGAATACTTTACTAATCCTTCAAGGAAACTGTTTAATGCAGGAAGATGTAGAGAGGCCACGAGAGTCTGGGTGTCATCTTCGACAGCTCACTATCATTTCAGTCTCACATCAATAACGTTACCCGGTCTGCATATTTCCACCTACGCAATATAAATCGTCTCCTTGCCCTCCCTCAGCCCCCATACCACTTCCATCCTTGTTCATTCTGTCTTGTTCTGTGTCTTTATGTTTTTGTACAGGGTCCTTGTGAGTCCTGAAAGGTGCTTATAAATAAAATGTATTATTATTATTATTAAGATGGTCCAGGACGACTGAAGAGAGCCCTTTACTTTTCGCGTAGGCTGAGGAATATGCACCCACATGCCAGTTCATTAGGTACACCAGTACATTCTAATATAACAGCCCTGCTCTGATTTAATTTAGCAGCAGGGTAAGATGGAGCAAAAATACAAGTTTGATAAAAAAAATAGAAATGGAAACATAAGAAACAAACAATATAAAGGAATAAGAAACATTTACAATAATAACAAACTACAGTTAAGTACACAGAGTCACGGGAAATTAGATAAAATACTTTAAATATATGTGTTTTGCACAGAAAAGGTTCATTCTCCAGATGGATCTATTGTGCAGAGGATGGATTTGATGCTTCAGGTGTATTCAACATAAATTGCACATTAAAGCAGTCATGAAAAAGGGTTTACTGCAGGACTTTGGTATTTAAAAAGCGTTTCTTTTCTCTAGTGAGTGCATATCATACATGCATAATCAGATTTAGCGTGTAGCTGCGCAAAATTAAGTAAACACACAAATAATTGAATGAAAGAACAACAAACCGTGCTCAAGTTAACTTTAACTCCATGTCCTTAGCTAGCCTGTAGCTGGCTAATGACACAGCTAAACCAGTAATGCGAATTTAAAATATACAGGTCACTAATGCAACCATGTCCACGTGCATATTTTATCTAAACGTTAAATGTGTGGTTGTCACGATAAATCAATGGCTGCTGTGGCTGCAGCTAAGCTAACGCTGCACGGCTAGCTAACGGTCTGAATGGCCAAACAGCAACAAGTCGCACTCTCACCGTGTTCCCGTCCGTGCCTTCCCAGTCTCCTGCACCGCTGTAATATTCCTCGTCCATGTCGACGGGAAAAGAGGTGGCTGTGAGGTACCCACAAGAAACCAGCGGCGAGGTTTAAACGTCGCCGCGACTTCTTTTTTTTTAACAGACTAGTATGCTTGGTAGTAGCAGCTAGCCTCTTAAGCTAGCAGGCTAACAACAACAGGAGGGAAATGGCTGCAGGCCACGCCCCCCACGATTTAAAAGGTCATGGGAATAATTAGTACCCGAGTTCAGACTGTCAGGCAACTACACACAACGTTACTTTATTATTATTATTATTTTTGTCTGATAAACTGAACAAAACAAGGGGGCAATAATTTGAGGAGGAAAATATAAAATTATAATCTACTGGTGAGCAGCACGTTATTGTAATTGAGTAGTAAATGAAGGAGCAATAACCAATTTTCGCATTAACCAGAGAGGCAAACTAAGGTTGGACCACATATTACATACATAATACACCGATCAGCCACAACATTAAAACCACTGATAGGAAATAATGACACTCCTTGATGGCAGCAGCCATCCCCACAGGATGCAGCCACAAAAACACTTTAGGAACAATTAAATAAACATGAAGAACAGCTCAAGGTGTTGACCTGGCCTCCAAATTCACTAGATCCCAAACTGATCTAGTATCTGTGGGATGATCCACAGAGGCCCGTCCCCTCAAGGACACCCTCAGTAGGTCCCATGTCTATTCTCTGATGAGTCACAACTGTTTTGGAGGTACGGGGGAGACCTACACGACATTAGGAAGGTGGTCATAATGTTATTCCTGATCAGTGTGTAATAGTAGTGTTTGGACTATGCTGTATTAAGACCAGTACAGCTCCAATAACTCCTATTTCAACACAAACATAACATCACATCCTCCACGAAGACAGGATTTATAGCAGGACTCTTGCACTAGACTGCGTTCGTCTGAAATACAGCAGGTGCAGCTAACAGACTAATATTTAAAACGTGTCTCTCCTCATCCGACAAACAACAGAAAGCAACTCACAAAAGCATAAAATAAAAACCCTTTTAAGCGTACTACTACTACTACTGTGAAACAACATTTTCCTGCTGCAGGTGTTCATTAAATGCAAATGATCTCCAAGGTTATAACGAATGGAAAAGGTGTTAAAATGAAAATGAGGCTGCTCAGGATGTGAAACTACAGTTTGTCCGTCTTTGCATATGCACGGCGCTGAGAAAGTGCTGCAGGTGTTCACAACATGTTCGTGTCTAAACGAGTTTTAGTTTGATGTGAGACAGACAGGTACAGACTGTTTAAAGTGCATGCACCACTGAGTATTAATGTGAAGTACTGGTCTGTGATTAATAAAGAAATGATAAGACCAAAGATCATCATGCCATTTCATCATATTCAGTTGAGCTTATCGTTTAAGGATCAGTTTGTTTTATTACAAGTGGAAAATAAAACACATTCTGCAGCTATTTGTGCTGAATATTTATCCTTCTACAGGAGTGAAGCACACTTTAAACTCTTAATTCATTTAAAATCTTAGCTCCATAAATAGGCATCTGTAAAATGTCTGAACCATTTATAAGATTAGTTACCACACTCTGTTATGTCCTGCTCTTCTGCTTTGAGTCCAGTGAAGTCATCACCTCAAGTTTTTACTTTGGTTTATTCTTATAAAACCAACATCTGTATAAAATAATCTCCTCGTCCAAATAATGAAACCAAAAATCAACTCACCCCCAAAAAAACCTTCTGCAAACAGCAGATGATATAAATGACAGTCTAGACATATGGGAACAAACGTTTTATTTTATAATGCAAACGGCAACATATGAATTATATTATTATAATTATTATACCCAAAAGGAGCAGGAAAAAAAAGGTCATATACCCGTGGCAAATAAATCACACAGTCTGTGTTAAATCTAAGTCCAACACAATATTTTCATCCTCAACCATAAAAGGGAAAATTCACCCTAAAACAAAATGTACATTCCTTTGATGTCGGACAGTTCATCCATACTTGAGAACATTATCAAGTCTCCAACGCCAGGAAAGAGGGATCCGGGTGGGGGGGGGGGGGGTTTCTTTTTTCTCTCCGCAGACAGCGCAAAAGGGAAACCTGACTTGTCAATGAAGTCAGTGATTTGTTAAAGGGACATGGGCAAATTATCAGGTGCAAACTTTGCACGGGTTGGATCATTGATCCATTTCTGTTTTGAGGTGCACGCAAACTGGAACTGAACCGTGTACTATCGTAGGATTCATAAAGTGAATTCTTCGGGGTTTTTGCTTCAGGAAGGCATTTTATCAAAGTATTTCTACGCACAAATATAGCTCAGCTGAAAACTGAACCTCAATTAATCTGTTCAGCTATTGCTTAGATAAATAATATTTACTCTACAAGAGAAAGTTTCACATTGTTCAGATGCATGTAAAAGCAAAAAAAGAAAAAAGAAAAACAACTGTTTTAAAATGTCAAACTGACATTTTTTTGGTTGAAAAATCCCTGCGCTGATGGTTCTTGAGACATTTTACCACACCTGCATAAAGTCTTGGAAAGTTTCAGAAAGGGTTAGTTGATTGGCTGAAAAACCAGTCGTGTGACAAAAACAGCGACAGAAGTCTTTAGTAACTCTGGGAAACAAAGGAAGTAGCACCATGTTCACTGAGGGCAAGCCAGAAGGTAAAGGGAGAAGCCACAGGACACACAGAGTTCAGGTGTGCACTTAAGTGCTGCGGCTTGCGAGAAAACTGCTGATCCTTCAGTCCCTTTTTGGTCTTCATTCTCCTCTGTCGTAGTCCGGCTGTGTGCAGCTTATGCAGACATAGTCCTCCTTCTCTGCTCGCTCAGCAGACAGTCCAACACAGATCTGGTGGAACCACTGATTGCAGCTGCCGTCACACTGGACCCAGTTTACCTGAAGAGAGCAAATCAAAACGTGTTAGCATTCTTTCTGCGTTTGCAGCGTAAATCTGCGCGTGATGTTTACAGTGGAGCGATGAAACGAACCTCGTCACCCTCTGGCTCTCGGCACCACGGTGCAGCACACAGTGAGTAGTCCTCCTCTGAATCTGAGAGAGCGGGGTCAGACACCGTGTGTGTCGGAGAACAAGTCCTTTTCGATTCTTCGCTCCTTTCTTTGTTTTTCTTGGGTTTCTTCTTGCGACACTTCTTCGCCTTCTCGCTGTGCTGAGAGTCGGAGCTTTCCTTGCGCCGCTTGGTCCTTTTGCTCTGACCGTTCACTGCCTCCTTCTTCGGACTGGACACTCCGTTCTACGTACAAGTCAAGATTTGAAATCTTAATAAATTATAGAATAAGTAATGCTATGCTGTATAGAGTGTGACCTATGATAAGCCGTATTAACCTTGTTGTGGTGGGGGCTCCCTTTCTGAGACTCCTGATCCTGTTCCGTGCTGTTCCCACAGGGGGCGCTCTGCGGGGGCAGGGGCACCAGTTTGTACAGCAGATACCTGTACAGCTGCTCGGTCTCTGGCAGAGTGACTTGCAGCAGAAATCCCTCCACCATCAGCTCCTCCAGCTCAGCACTGAGTTCTGTGACAGACATTAGGAGCGTTAGAGGGTTCAGAGGTCAACCGATTAAAGAGAGAATGCAAAAAGAGCCCACGGCAAACGCTTTAACACGGACCTTGGAGTGGAACAGACTGGTGCTCTATGTAAAACGATGAACCTTTTATTTCCTGAGTCAGACATGAAGCCACTTTGGGTCCAACTTTCTTCTGAAACGATAAAGAACAGCAGCTGTGAATGGTCTGGAGTCTTTATTATTAATAAAGAAAACAGGCCTGATGGTAAATATCAACAAACCAAGACGCACTCGACTCATTAAGTTACTGACCATCTCCGACACGTTCTCCAGCACTCCCTCTGTGCAGGCCTGCTGAACTCTGTGCTGCCATCGCACCGTCCTCTCGATGAGGAAGCGCAGGGCGTCTCCTTCGGGCAGGCGGACCCGAATCCTCTGCAGCGAGGCCAGCAGCGGCAGGACCTTGTCCAGAGGAGGTTTCCTCGACCGCTGGCAGAGCGGGCAGAGCCAGGCTTGGCCGTACTCCAGGTCTGCCGCTGTCGTGACGCAGTCGCGGTGGAAAATGTCTCGGCAGAGCTCACACTGCACCATGGCTCCTGAAGGCGCCTTTTGGCAAACGCAAACACTTAGTGCACAAGAGTTCTCAGCAGGAAGAAGCTTGGACTCGTTGGAAGCCCTCAGAGCCAACAAGATCTCCATCTCCCTCTGTCGGACCTCTGCGAGGGGGATCATCTGTGAGGAGACAAAATCTAATTAGTAACTCATCATCAGATTAGATTTTATGTACAACTATTGATTTCATTCATCAAAATAACAACCAGGGACTTTCTTGCCTCATCAAAGACTTAAAACGCATCTTTTTAAAATGGCTTTTAGTACCCAGTAATGTGGTGACACTTTTATATTTTATTTATTTTTATTTGACTTTTTTTATCCTCTCATTTATTGTTTTTAGTTTCTTTTTTAGCTTTGTTTTACTACTGTACTTGTTTTCTGGTGTTTGTATGTTTTAAATCTGTTTAATCCGTTGTAAAGCACCTTGGCTCACCTATCGGTCGATGTAAGGTGCTATATAAATAAAGTACATTTACATCTGTGAGGCAGAACTTACAGATTAATGCAGGAACATATAAATGTTGACGTTAAGAGTAAAGGTGCTGTTTTTTAATCCCTCTATATGTTACAGCCTCATGTAAACTCAAACCTCTTTGTTGCGTTTTGTCTCTCGTCTCATGAATACATTTCCAGACTACAGATATTTTAAACACTTGGCACATGAAGAGGAAAAACTAGTTTTGGAATGAAGAACAAGAAAAAAATTTTTTTTCCTGGAGTAAAGGACACTGTGCCAGCACTAACTACAGAGTAACACAGCTATGAGAGAAGAAGAAGATCCAGCTGTACTTACAGCAGAGGCTGAGTCCCTGCTCTCACAGAGCGCTCTCTCCACGTCGCACACCGAGTCCAGTTTTGTTGAAGATCTTTTACTCGACTGTGGAGCTTCTTTCACCTTCTTAGTTCTTGACTTGTGATTCGCAGATCCTACGTCACATCTTGGGCAAAGAACCTGGAAAACACAAATATAAATCAATTCAATCAGCCACAACTGAACAGATGAGAAAACAGGTCACACCTAATTATATGTGAGTTTACCTCAAGGAGCGACAGCGGGGAGTTTTTCAGTAGGAATGTCTTGGCTGCGCTCTCCTTCCAGCTCTGAACATCACCAACGAGGGCCTCCAGTCGGCTCAGTGGGTCCAGCTTCACCGGGATACCCTCTGCTCTGAGAACCAGCTCAGAGAGGCTGTCCAACACGGGAATACGTCCCCCGAGCTACGAGCACACACACACACACACACACACAAGATTAAAAATCCAACCATCTCAAGCAAAGTGAAAAGCGCAGAGAATACTCATTTAGGATTGAGTGGAAGCACATGTTACCTGGAGTGTTTCAGCTTCATTCAGCCACTTCTTGGCCTTGCTGACGACATCCTTCAGCTGCAAACAGTTGGGTAGATATGCAGGGATGTTTTCTACTTCTTGCAGAGCAGAATCAAGTGTTTCTATGGTGTGAAATGGCCTGAGGAGAGACACAATGTAAACAGAGGGAACGTGTTAAAAGTTTCATGCAACAATGGACAACACTTAAGAGAAATGATATTATTCTGTCTAGATAAAGAGTGTATTCACTTAGATTTATATAAAAGAATAAAGTTCAGGTTATTAGTAGTTTATCTGGAGTCATTAATGAGTTAAACACCGACACGACACCATGATCCTCTTTGTAAACAAGGATGCGGCTCTGCAGACTTTGCACCATCTAAACTTTAAGCTTAGTTCACATTTACTGTAAGGTTTGTATTTTAAAGTTATAAATACATTTTGCTTTGTCTCACATGTTTGACTATTGTATATAAGTAATGAGCTGCCTTCACCCCATATGTAGCTCATTGTTTTGGCACCATTATTGCAGAAGACACAGTTAGATCCCATTTTTAGATCGTCCATTTTTTTTTTCCTCTCTATCGATCAGAATCGATATACAGGAAGCTCACAAGAGATACGATAAGAAAACTATTATTCACGCTATAGAAATACAACCACAATACAATTCAGGACGAGTGCAAAGTACAGTTTACACTCTTGTCAACAATATTAAAAGACCCAACCAGTAAAATGAGTCACTAGTTTCATATTTTGGGCCTAATTGTTTTGTTTTCTTTTAAAAAATCAAACATAAAAAATGTCCAGAATTCACATTCAGGTGTTCATTTCACTACACTCAGCTCCATGTCCTCACCTTGCCTCCATGAGGCTGAGCACCCGCTCCTCCCACTGCTCCGACACCGTCAGCAGCTCCTGCAGACGAGCCATGGCTCTCTCCACGGAGCTGTGAGGCACCAGACCCACGCCCTGGTCTATCAGCCTCCTCATAGTGTCCAGACAGAGGCTGTCCGGCCGGCTGCTGGCTTGCTGCACGGCCTCCAGCCAGCGAGCCTGCTCCAGTCTCTCCCTCAGCAGGGGCAGCTGCTGCAGCTCCACGTCCAGGCCCAGACTCACATCCAGCAGCTCCTGCAGCTCCAGCGGGCTGGGAGACTCATCAGAGAGGAGACGCTCACTGCGCTGCTGGAAGTCGTCCACCCTGGTCAACAGATCCTGGAGGACACATTGAGTTGACATGTGAACACTGGGACAGGTCTGTCACTACACATAAAACAAAACTATGAAGACACAGATGATCAGGGCTTGAAGCTGAAGCAGTTTGTTTACAAAACCAGCATATATAAACCACCTGAATGATTTTCATGATGCAGAAATAGTCTCACTCACCTTCAGTAAAGGAGCCTGTCGGATGTTACACGGCAGATTGTCTAACTGCTGGACAAAAGACCTCAGCTCCTCCACAGTCAACTCGTTCTGGCTTTGAGACTTCCCTCCCCCAGAACGATACCTGGAAGACAGATTAAACCTGCTCAACAGATCAGGCGACAACATAAAATATGAAAACATTTCCTCGTGTTGGCAAAAGAAATCTGAATTCTTTTCTTTGTTGGGCAAATAAAATGGACAACAGTACCAGTAGGTGAAGTCTGCTACCTCTTTTAACAAAACAGCGAGTCAATAACATAACTATAAAAATGAAACTGTGAGATATTTTATAGTTTAATGTATTTTCTTAGTACCTCGTCTGTCTCTTCCCATTGAGAAGCTGCTGCGCCATCACGGCAACTTTATCGGCCTCCGAGGTGACGGTACGCAGCCGATCCAGGAGGCTGGTTTGAGGGAACACCTTTGTTTCTGCTTGCTCCACCAGGGCGTGAAGCTCTTCCAAACCTGACCACAAAACACAGAGCTTCATTAGAAAACACATTCAGACACTGTAAGTCAGTGTTTAAACGCAGCACTAATACGAAAGGGAAGTGAAGAGTAACAAAAGTTGAAGCTGAATAAGACATTCTGTGCACCTCTTTTTTTGATTCCTTTGTTATCCACAATGTCCTGAACATTAGAGACCCATTCTTTATACGACTCTGCACGCAGCTTCACAGACGCCATCAAGGGGAATAGCTCATCCAGTGTAAACTTATAACTGCAGGAAAACACAAATCAAAGCGGTGACGATTGAGTCATTTGTCAGAAAGACAAATCTCTCACCAACCAAAGAAAACTAGGAAAAGTTGCCTAAAATTGCATGAAATAGTGAGATTAAAGCAGAAACAAACAAATATTTGATCAAGTATCATCATTTAAAGTTCTCTGTATGGGGAGGGGGGTTCATTTATGCCAGCAGGTAATTAAAAAAACAAATACAGTAACTATCACAGGTGAATATGTTGAGACTCACTGGAGTGTGAGGTTGCTCAGAGGACAGGAGCAGAGGTCCCGGGTGTGGTACAGGCACACCATCTTGCCGGGACTGCAGACACAGGTGATGCCAGACAGGTAGCAGGTGGTTCGACACTTGCAGCACTGCCGCTCCTCGTCTGGGAGCACCTCATAATCAACTTGTCGAGACTGAACCACGCCCTAGGGACACACATTCACAGTCATTAGAGTCACAGAGCAGGGAGAGGAGCTAAACGTGACATCTGTGAAACAAACTGGGAAAAAACAAAAGTCTAATCGAAATCCTATATTGTCAGAAATCGTTTAAAAGTTTTCTCTACATCACCTTCTGATTCACCTGTTCATTCGTTAGGTCTGCTATAGTTACTATCCAGGAGCTAACAATTAGCACGCTTGTTGAAATGAGCCGTATCGTCTCATCATTGAACATAAGGTGCTGGACAAATAAAACGACACGTTTAAAGACCAAGCTTCTCACCATTTTGTTAATCCGTTCTCGCAGACCCTTCTCTTCATGAACCATGGCCGTCATCTCCTTCTGCACTGCCGACGCCAGCTCGACGTCCATCATGTCCGCTTTAAAGGCCATGTTACAAACCATCTCATCATGGGAGAAGACACAGTATCTGCTCAGCTCACGGTAGTGATCCACGCAGCTACGGCCGATGGGCATCTGTCAGGAAACGTGTGGTGTAGGAGTTCAGTTTTTTGGCTCTTTAAACTTGACTTAATTCTACGTGCTTGAACAGACTCGTATATCCATGATTTTAAGACAAAACAATCTTCATAGGATGCTTCAGGGACACTACATTCAACAGGTTTTCTTACCCAGTCCATAGTGCAGAAGTTGACAGCTTCAGCGAAGTTGAAACCTTGATTGAATCCACTGTGGTAAGCTCGGGGGAAAGTGATGACAAACTCTCCTGCACACTGGTTGGTGCGATAGATCTGTGGGAAAAGAAAATATCACAAGTTTGGGTTAGGAAATGGTAAGGAAGAGAATATATATATTTTTATATTCTCTCTTGCTTTAAGTCATGAACAACTCAGGAACATAGTGCATCGGGTCACAAAACTGAATTATGTTACAGTTAAATAACTGAGCGTTAACAGTGAGCAGATTACCGGGATGCCGTTGTTCATCAGAGTGTTGGGATTCATGATGGTCACCAGCTGGTGAAGTAAATCTGGCTGCGACTCAAACAGCTCAGGGGCCAGTTTCTTCATCACCGACTCCAGGTGCTCTGCAGCATAACCAGGAGCCCCATACCACGTCTTTGGCTCGCCCCTGAAAATGAGGGAACATCTTAATAACGTAACACTCACAAAATACATTATATATCCATTTAGCTTTTTATGAATTAAAACCATGATATTTACGATTTATGAGAATATCTCTGTTAAAATCATAAGACGGTTTCCCCTACCAGTGAAGGTAGTTTATGGAGTAGCTCCAGTGGTCTTCAATATGCCAGCAGAAGGACGAGAAGCACATGCCCACGTACAGCCAGGGTAACTTCATCCCACAGATGTCGGCTGTAACGTGAGTCAGCACCGAGGCATCGAGCACCGGCATGTTGTTCAAGTTCCAGCCGCTGGTCAGGTAATGCTGCAGGTCAGAGACAGGTCTCAGTCCTCCACTTAACCTCTCACGCTCATAACACTCCTCAAAACTAATATCATCCTATTTATTAACATAATAAACTATGCTTTTTTTCCACAGCCACCTACGCATAATCTAATAATACTACAGGAAGTGTTTAAGGATGTCTTGAAATACAAACATGATGTGTGATATTTCTTTGACATTTTGTATAAGAATATACAGAAACAAAAAATATGTTTGGTTTCATTTAATTGGGCTAAAGAAACGTTTCTTTTAATAACAGAACAGTTTAACACATCCACACGACAGACAAACAATACCTCATCCTCAGGAGAGACTTCAAAATGGCCGTTCCTCACAGGGAAACCACTCCCAAACTCCTTGGAGGCGATGTCTGCTCCGTACTCCACAGTGACGTCCTCCTCGATGGTGCTGACTAGGCGCCAGAACTCCTTCTCCACCAGCTCAGTAGGAACCATCTTAAAAACAAAAAAAAAAGGCACCGAATTACACACAAATCTAGAGGCATGCCGTCAGCTGGACAAAATCTCCCGTCTCTGTCTTGTAGTACATGAAGTCTGCTCAAACCAGACCTCCAACATTTTCACCTAACACCCTCTTCCTGTATTAAGAGTCGCACACAGGATGTGACTGTGTAAGATGGCGAAACAACTGAAACATCTGATAACACAAACAGGACTCGGAGCATTATCAAAGCATTCCTTTGTTCCAGACAAAGTCATAAAACCAAGCTACAAAGACGCCAGACTCTTCCCCTTCAAGCTTTACAAAAATATAAAAAAAGATTCTGTTAGTGACGAAAACAAAGCATCTTCATATACTGAAACAATGTGAGTGTGTTGATATCAGCACTATCTGGAGCACACAGCAGCTATAATTAACGTCTACGGTTACTGAGCATGACACGTCATGTTTGGGGTCACACTACGGCGGAAATAATAACCGTTTTGGAATTTAAAATCTCTTGAGTTGTAACCCTCAGTTTTTAAGACAAACTTGTTTAAAATACTATAAACCAACATCTAGTCTTGATATCTGAACATGTCTGGTCCTGAATATTTATCTCAACCTTCTACCTTCCTGCCCAATAGCTTTAGTTCTCCTGCCTAGACAGAACCACTTGGCTGTAAGAGGATCTCACTGCCACTATTCTTCACTGTAGGTTTCCATTCATACTGTCTATGAGACCTGTTATGTTTATAGTTAATAATGTAATTCTAATCTAAGTAGGTGGCAACAAGCCTAATCAAATATAACCGTATAAACCTTAGTACAGTATTACTATCTATACTTTTATCTCGTCTTAAATGAGTTCACTCAAAATCAACATAACTATGAGAATGTCATTATTAACAATGATTTTACATTGATGCATCTTTGTGCATGTTCTAAATAAACTTTGACATACATAAAAGTCTCAGGTGTTTGTTGCTGCTTTTGGATTTAAAAAAAAATGACAAAGATAAAACAAAGTCATATGAAAGATTAACTACAGGTCAAATATTGTGGGGGGCCTGGTCTGGTCTAGGTGGGTGCTACATGTCTAAATCATATCCACATGAATGAATGCCAGGTCTAAAAGTTTCCCAGCAGAACATTGAATGGTCACATGGTGGTCAAAGTTTTTCTCCTGTCAGTGGTTTTAATGTTGTGGCTGATCGGTGTATGTGTATTTCTAACCAAGACGAGTAAACAGAGGTAATGGTGAAGACACAGAAACTTCTCAGTTATCGGTTAACAAGTAAGGCAAACTCACATGAACTGGCATGTTGAAATAATCAGACTTGAAGGAGTCTGCCATGTCTCCGAACGACTGGAGGGTGTAGCTCCTGCCGGCCTGCTCAAAGCCAAACGCAACGGGAGGTTTGCCACATTCCTGCCAAAAACCAAAAGGAGGAACATGAAGTTAAAACAAACCACTTGGGACTGTACTCTAATTGGGTATGTCTGACAGGCTATACTCTAGTTCCCAATTATGAGCACACTTCAGCTCCCCGAGGGCGGACGTGCTGCAGCTCACCTGAGCCAGGCATTTGGGGCATCTCCAGTCGCCTTTGGGAACATCGTGGAGGGGAGGGATGAGACAGAAGATGTGATAGCTGTCATCACAGCCATCACACAACAGCAGCCGGTCCTCGGCGCTACCGCTGCCACATACCAGGCACATGTACTGGTCCACCTGAGGAGACAGACAACGTAGATGAGTATTTCTACTAAGACAACAAACATCTGTTTAGGCATAAACTCAAGATAAAAGTAAATATTTACTTTATTTGATGGAGGTTTGTTTATTTTATTTAATACAGTTTCTTCATATTGTGCTGGAATCTCGTGCTCTATTGGCTCCTTTTTCACCTGAGTGATTGCCATTCTCACTGAAAGACAAGAATGGAGATGGAGGCTTTAGTTGCTCCCATTAAACACCATTAATTTAAAAATACAGTTTTTCTTACCAGGTTCTTGTTTGCCATTATATGAGCCCATTCTCCTCCTCAGGTTGGGACGTTTCTCACACATGTCTTCAGGTTCACTATTGACGCAGCCCCTCTGGAGTCATGGTGAAAGACAGACACAAATAAACTCAGCTGTAAATTTAAAGGGTCCTCAAAGAGATATTTACACCAAAGTCCTGCATGTGTGTACAAAAGACACTCATCTAAACTAAATGTCCTCTGTTGTAAACTAGTAGTTGCATGATCTTTGACAAAATAACATAATACGCAGCATTAAAATCAACTCCTGCAGTCATACAGTATTCATTCAAAAAGGATCTTTTTCTCAAATGAGAATGCTTTAATGTTGTGGTTCAACATTTTCCACAGTGTTTGTTTCCACAATGACTCGGGCTTATCCTAATGTGGCTTTTCATAGTTTTAGACTTTTGTGATGATGCTGCAGGTAAGGTTTCTTTCCAATGACGCCTCCACGTGGATCCAATTTGTGCACTGAAGCTGTACAGTGAAAGACTGCACCATGTCTCCTGTGTCAGCCAAACCTTCCTGCAGCTGCTTTGCAGTCAAAATGGAGATTTGTTTTTATGTCCAACAGATACGCAGTTTTATCTGAAGGTTTTCTTGGTATTGCAGACGATGTTGTGACGTTCCCTGACATTTATTGATCTACCACAGTCCAAATCAGTCAACTAGATAAGTCACTTATGTCGAGTATTTGGAATTGTAGGAATACTATCAACTGTATACGTTGACAGTGCATCTTAATTAATCATGGCTGAAATGACAACATCAGTGAAGAAAACAAACTCACTTCAGATCTCATTCGCTTAGCGCGGCGAGCGATGCTGCAGGTCTCCTGAGGCTGGACAGACTGCGCTGCGGCAGGTCGTGGGGCGTGTACTCCTTATCTTTAGTGTCATTGGTCAAGGTGGCCTTCTGCAGAAAGCAGACGATGAGCGTGATGAGAGGAACACTCAAACAAACACTGAACACTAAATGACAAACATCCACAATATAATTACTCACTGTACATCAGCTGAACATGTTCTCAAACAATTAAACATTTTCAGCATTTTGTCTACCGTGTCTACAGTATATACATATATAGTACAGACTCTTTTGAAAACACTGGAGTAGAATAAAAACATTATCTAGGGCTCAGGTTATTAATATAATCATGTCTTTACCAATTCCTGTTTGGCGCTATTTAGAGATATCAAACAAGAAGTGCTACTGTGAAAGTGTAGAGCTGACAGTGTCACAGCTTCATAAAAGTCTGTGTTTCAATATGATACGTGTGACCCTAAATATAGTGATTAACGACTTCAACGTAAACCAAGTAATGAAGCAGTGAGGCAAACTGTCCACTATCGGGTACTGGTTAATTAACATGGTATCAATCACATTCCCAACACCAAAGTAAGACTGCTAACTGTGGGTGTATTTAGCTGATAAATGAAGCATTTATAGTCATTAACTTGGAGTCCACAGAAATAAAGTGTATAAGTTGAAAAGGAACTGTAATGGACAATGAATTCTTCTATTCAGCTATTAAAGAAAACACATTGACGGGACGTACGGCCAGATTGGCTCCAGCCTGGAACAGGTTATAAGGGAAGAGGATCCGCTCGTAGTGCGCCCGCAGATGAGAGCCAATAGCCTTGCCTGGAGCAAAACCCATCTTGACGGATATCCTAGTCCAGCGCCGCTCTCTGCAGACTGCATCGAAGCCTCCTTCTTCATTCACCAACTTGGGAAACCACAATTATATATTCAGTACAGATGACACTGTTTACCCGTGTAAATAAAGTCAAGCATGTCATTTCACGGTGCATTACTTACTCTTCCTTAGTTACACAGCTAGCAACGATGTACACACCTTATTCAGTTGGTACAGATCCAGAATCTTTCTTTCCACGTGAGGGATTTTCAGAGTGCATCCTTGGAGCTCCCAGAATTTGGCTATTTGATCCAGGAAGTTGAGTTTCACTCTGGTCTGAGCCTAAAAAACAAGATTGAACAAAGTTCAGTTAGAGAACCTACAAAGATTATCCACTTACCATACCCCTGCATTCTTTCTTATGTCTAATGATAAATTTATTTATATGAACATGCCTGCATTATTTGTTCACCTCTGTTCTTCAATCAGAAGATAGTGTCAAATGCCGCAGCAAGTTCATGTATTTTACTGAAGTTAAAATCATATACATAATGAATGAATGTACCTCCAACTCATTAAGTCTTTGTATTCGTGGTGTGAACTTCAGTCTGTCAACATCGCAGGCAAACGGAGGCTGCCACTCCTGAGATAAAAACAAAACACATTTCATTAAACATAATGACACAAACTCTTGACATCAATTACAAGCGTATGATGGATAGTTTAAGTCAAACCACCCTTTCACCCGCTTCCTTAGAAAGACACATGAAGGGACTCAAACCACATGTTAGTCTGTATCTCAATAAAAGACTTTCTACTCCGTCTGTGGCTCTCAGCTTCAAGGCATTACTTTGAGTTCAAGACCTAAAAAAAAACAGGTTCTGAAAACGTGACATGATTCAGACTGTTAATAATTTAATACTACGACACAAAAAGAGTTTAACCGGTGCCAGTGACCATCTTGTTTACAGCATGAGAAAAGAAAGAGTGAGTCAGCCAGATAAAATGACTAAACAAACAGTGGCATGTCTGATACTGAGGCAACATTTAAAAACAAACATAGTCATACCTGAAACACACAACTTCCTGTAAGACTAGGGCATAGTGGTGGCTCCAGAGTCAGCGGGATAATTTACGTTTTACATCAATAAATGTGTCATACCACTCTCTGTCTAGCAAATATTTACAAATGACAGAAAGCACCATGTGAAACCATGTCGTTGAGTGTGACAGAAAGCGTGCCATTCCTCTCGCCGTCTCAAAGCTGATAATGTTCAACACAGTTTTATGCTGGAGATAAAAGTTGTGCGTTTCATATTTCCCCTACACACAATAGAACAGGCATTCTTACAAACATATTTGGTGTGTAAACAAAAGAAAACAAACAAAAAAAAACTATAGCATACCTAGAGCAGCTGATTAATTTCCTGAGTAACTGTTTAGACAATAAAATGTCTGCCAGAAAGTCGTGAATGTAATCCATTCAGCTGTCAAGGTTAAGGCTCAACTTGTTTAGTTTTCAGCGATTAAAGATTCTATCAAATTTAAAGTAATACTGAAAAGTAAAAGTCAAAGGTACACCAGTGAAAACGGATTCACTTTAATGTAACAGTCCTGAAGTAAAGCTCCCTTAATGACTTTTATATTGCTCAATTTGTGTTGAAACATTTTAACTGTACGATCATTTTTGGAGGATGTAGTTTGTAGTGTTGTTAAACCGTATTAAAGCGTTTCTGTTTTTTTAGCCATGGCGACTGACTAAAATGTAGTTTGTCAAAATAATAGAACCACGCGTCAACACAATACAGCTCAACGGTACTACAAACAACAGCCCCCAAACACCATAACGTGAAACTAAGATTTAGGACAAGACTGTTATATTTAAATGCACTTGTTTTCACTAGTGTGCCTGATGAACCGGCAAGTGAGCGTTTAATTTTATTAATCAATTAAAAAGTATATATGTAACAGTGTTGATGGATGGTTATACTTTAGTTAATGGTTCAGATCCCAGGCGCAACACAAGTTAGGGATTTCTGAAAAACCAAATTAGATTAACTCCTTACAGCTTTCCTCTCAATCCACAGCAGATATTTTTGCAGCTACAGCCAACAGCTACAAAAAAGGCTAACCACACCTTACACTAAATCTAGTTAATCATAATGTGATGGGTTTGTAAAAAAATACTAAATTTACTACATGTTATAACACAATAAACCCAACAATAGTGAAAAAGTCCACATGTTCCAGTGACTCAACACTCAATAGAGAACGCATCAAATTAACACTTACGTAAATGGATCATGTGAACTTACTCAGCTGGATCCAAAAACAATCGTCTGGCACTACATATCAATCATCATTAAATTTTAATCATCATGTTTCTAAAGCGTAAAGAAATTTAAAAAAAATATATATGACATTTGACATTTTCTGGGCTTAAACAAGACTTTTTTTCTTTAAGGTCTGAGTAGTGATAACAATAGCTGCATCAACACCACCTCATGATCTGCAGACAAAGTTGGATTAGACCATTAGACTGAAAACACTCGACTTGGGATATACAATTCTGGCCGACCAAATATCAAAATGCCAAAAACAAGTGGAGGGGATTCAACCGCAAAAAGCTGTTAACATCTCACTGAATGTCACCTGCAATTGTGCAACTAACGTCTACTCTCAAAACGTGACCTGTGTAAACCCCAGGAGGAAATTCTGAGCCCACACTGCACACCCAGAAATCACTGATCAAAAACAGGTTGTGGTGCAATGTTTACTTCCGTTTGACAAACTCTCTCCTTTTGAAGCGTTTGTGTCAGACAAAACGTTGAAAAGAAACAAAGAAAAAGAGCTCTCAGGATGTCAGAGCCTACCTACAAATGCATGAAAATTGTGTGTACCTTTGCCAGGCAAGCATCCAGGTTCTCTCCCTTTATACAAATACGTGCAAAACACACACACACGCAGACAAATTAGTCTCGTAGAAACCCCTCTGAAGAGTTCAGATTGAGTCCGTTTGAATTTGTTTATGGGTTTGTTTTGACCCACAAACGCTCAGTTCTTTGTGCATATACTATGTGAGGAAAATGATGAATTTAAACTTGTAAATGAGAATTTTATTTGGAGCACTGAGTAGCATGTGTGCGCTAAAATGGTTATGCAAAAAGGGAGGTTTGAAAAAAAAATGCTTATTTTACTATCCAACGATAGAATAAATGGAGACTATCTGCAGCTAGTCTTGGCCCAAACCTTTTTTCCCACTGCCTTCTTTTGTTTACATGAGCAGAGCATTTTCAGCCATTGGCCCAGCAAACACTAAAAGCAGTCACCCCACCCACCCGTTTTTTTTTTTTTTGATAACAATTCAGTCCCTTGTACCCCAACCGGTCGGGTTAAACCGTGCAAAATGGGCTTTAGCTGCTTACTCCAAGTTCTGCAAAAAGGCGAGTGCCACGTTATCTGATGGTCAAACAAAAACCCCATATCCACTATGACATGAATGTTTCTAAACTGACAAAAGGAGACAACTGCTACAAACCACCCCTACCAACTACCCGTCATGGTATTATTTATTCTAGTTGAATTTGCCCTTTATCTAATTTGCGTTAATGCACGGACACACCCTTGAATAAGGTATATGTCCATCACACGTCTCAAGAAATAAGGTCAGCGGAGAGACTAGCTTGTGTTTTTAATTCATTTATTATCTGAATATCTGACTTGCGTTGTGTATTATGGACGAATGATTACACAATAAGAAAAATATATATTTTTTAAGAGTTATTTTTGAATAACAAAGGTTATTATTCTGCAATAATAAACCGCTTGGACAAAACCAATCGCTGCTGACAGTGAGTTTAAACAGGTAAAGGTGATTAAACTAGGGTAAAGGGGGGAGACGGGGTGTCCATTAATGAGCGACCCTTCTCTCCATAAACTGTTGGTCACTGAGCACGTACGTTAGCCACCGTTACATGTCAGACAACTGCAGCTTTAAACGGGCCTGATAATCGCTAGCTAGGTTACCTCACACTGGCTAAATCCGTCAAATCCCGCAGACAAAAGTTGTCGCTTTGGATTTAACAATTTAACTTAAAATTTAAATAAATAAATAAATAAAGCTGTGGTTAAAAGCGCTAGTTCAAATCTTTAGTGAGCCGTTTCCGTGCGCAGACTCCAGGAAGCACTTCATCCTCTTGCGCTAACGTAAACAATTTATATTTGCGTACAGGCAAAACTTTAGCGTTTGAATTATTTTTAGAAACTGCGCTCCCCGAGCTGGGCCGTTGCGATAAAATAAGTGTAGTGCGTTTTTTTTGGAGGTTAAAACTTGACGCTGACACAGATTTCCTCCTGAATGGTGCCGTCCGGGAGAGATTCCAACCGTTGAAGCGAACTGAACACGCTCGCGCTGAGGCTAGCTCACTATTCTACTCGCAGCCGCAATCCGCCATGTTGAAAACCCGTCTAAAAACACAACTTTGACGACTAAATTATGCACAGCGGCGGAGGCCAGCGCACACAGGGAAAGCACCTCCAACAACTGGTTGAAATGTTTAGAAACACTCACCGGCGGCGGTCGGATCTTGCAAATGCCAGTTTTCTCCGCGATTGGTCGTATTTTGTTGATGTACGCAAAAGGGTCAGCGAATTCCTCCCAGCTGGGCTCAAAAACAGGGCACTCCGGAGGAGGAATGAACTCATTCAGCAGCGGCTGAGTCATTGTTGCATCTTCTTATGACTCCGGCTGAAATATTTCGGAAAGGGCTCCCTCACGCCGAGTTTGCTCACCAAGAATTTCGGTCTTTCAGTTCATGTCCACTCTCCACTCATTGAACTCAAAGACGAATTATCTAGTTGGAGACGAGCTGGTGACAGCTAGAGGCTGTGCGCGTCCGCTTCAAAAAGTAGACACCCAGGAATTATTTGAGGCTGCCGTCATTTCCACATCAATCTGTGTCTGTAGCTCACACAAACACAAACTTTGCTTAATATTTTTAAAGTCAACATTGACTGCTAATTCATATGTTGTTTTTTTAAAAAAGTCAATCATGTGTGTACATATCAGAATGAGTTAAATTGCCGCGACAAGGTAGAGTAACCGCTTAAATGCTTATTCTGCATGAATATAGTTATAGCTAAAAGTAGTTGTTGAGTTTGTTCACACAGTTAACAAACTGAGAACGCATCGTTTGGGATTTTATTGCTTATTGGTTCCTCGGTGTGTTCACAGATGATTGCTCCCACTCTTGGAAGCGTTTGATTATCACGCCTCCAGGTCCGACGCTGAACGGAGTCCAGTCGTTTTACGATTGACGGCTGAATCGGGGTTTGGCTACTCCTCACCCCGCCCGACTGAGTCCGAAGAATAGACGTTACTGACGGCACCTGGCGTTTATTCTAATCGAACACACCCACTAGATCTTTGCGCGTTGACCGGCACTTCGTTTTTAAATGGTCTAGAGGAGCTCGTTGATTGGTGGAGAGCAGTCATATGTTGATAGTTCAGCTGTTTATGTTTTTATTATCATAAACATTTTAATAGCGCCGTTTGTTAGAAACCAAACACATTAACGCATCTAAACATGGCATTCATAATAATATGACATGTTATATTTAAAAATGTGACATTTTAACGCAGATGTTGTGCTCCGAAAAAATTATTTGATAGAAAATGTAATTTATTTTTGTAGCGTTAGCATAGCCCACTTTCTGTTAGTTTGCAAATATTTTTGTATTTTATTTACATTACTCTATAAGTAACATTATTTTGACCATTTTTAGCTGAGAAACTGTTAAAATTAATTATGAATAATTATATCCCCCAATTATAAAAGCTACAACTTTATGTCAGCTGTGTCTATTTTTAAAATCTATTTTATGTATTAATTTTTTGACGCTGTCATTCTTATCCGTTACATTTTGCTGGTAAATTAAATGCACAGATCACTGCTGCTTTTGTTTCACACAAGAAATCTGATTTGAATGTCCCTGTTCTCTGTTTCGTTTGAATTCCCTGTTGGTGCATTCTGGACAGATGTCTTTTTTTCTGTTAGCTGAAAAATGAACTCTGCATCTTTAAGGAGTGCCACGCTCACTCTTAGCAGTAAGTGTGTGGCCTCGATATGAATTTGTTGCATATTTTGTGAGTTTTATCCTTCACATTGCGGGAACATGTCACCGTGTCTGCACTTATGATTCTATAATAATACATAACTTTTCAGACAGACAGCAAAGCATAGAGTCTTGTTTGTAAAAACGATGAACACAACTACTGCAATACCACATGTATTTTAACAAATATTCAAAGGGAACCTCACAGGCTCCCCACATGTCACAGTATATGCAGATAACAACCACCACTGTCACTGATGTGGTGGGGTTCAGATTTCTGAGTGTGGCAGCAACGCCTTTGGTTGTCTGACAGGTGCACAGCACACAAAGTAACAATGGACCACATGATATCGGAAATTCACTGGCTACCAAAATAAATAAATAAATAAATGTCTGTGTCTAAGAATGATGACATCTAGTGGATAATAATAAAACTACATCTTAAGATTGTTAACGCGGAAGTGTAGTTTTAGAAAACCCAGCCCTCGCATTTTCTCACTTATATGAACAACAGTGCAGGTTGACTATCAAGTGCAGATCACAATAAAGAAAGTGGATTATTTCAGAGTTTCTGACACATTATTAAAGGAAATAAGAGGTTGTCAATCATAGTATCAGCAACCAAATGCTTAGCATACACAATAAAACTGTTCACACGACTGGCAGCAGCACATTTCAAGATTTCTAATTAATATTTGGTAAGTGCATAATGTGTAAATCCAACTGAGATTTATATCATTGGTGTTTTAACCTTAAATTTCCTGCAAGTTATTATTTACATGGCCTGCAATTACATAATTTGGTTCTTGGGATTGTATAACTGCAAATGTTCTATTACCAACTTACTAGTTAATATCAGAAAACTAGTGCACTGAATGTCAGGCTACTGACTCAGTGTGGCTCATTGTAAATTAAATGACGAAATGGACTTCTTTTATTTATCGGGCTCCATCAGGAGCTGAATCCAGGCCTCATTCTACCAAACGGTCATTAACAAATGTACACTTCCAGTATCTAATTATCAAACAAAAAGCTTTGTATGATTTAAAAAATGTCAGAATACGTGTCTTTCATACTTTTCAATATGTCATCCCTTTGACCAGAAGTTCAAAGCCCACAGAAAACGAGTAGAAGTTCATTTCTGAATAGATCCAGTGTACGTATATTTGGCATTTTTATTCCATAGTTGACGGCAAACGTTTAACACTCATCACAACTCTTGATTTACTGTCAACTGGGAAATGTTAGTGTGTCCCTGCTCAACAATTATATGAATAAAACAAAGATAAACATGAGTTGAAGTAGATTCCACAAACACACAAGAGACATGCGGGTTTAAAAACACTCAAGTGAATTAACTTCAATAATCTGATTCAAGACACAGCTGCAAGGATGGCATTCAACATCAGCTCTCCAAAAACATTTTTATTCAAACAGGATTGTTGTTCTGCTGTCAGTGTGATAAGAGCGAAAGCGACACAACCCTGTTATCTTGAACATGAAACCGTATCTGTGATGGATTCAGTCAGGGTCGCCTCTGGTAGTAGATCCTTGAAACAATGCATAGCCTGCAAACACATTTTATTTTAAAGTTCATGTGGGCTCTCATGTGCATTCACACTATTCGTGGTCCACTCTTTCCAAAGCGATGTAGAAACTTTTCTTGTCATCCAAACAGTGCCAGCCGATTGGTCCAATCTCGCAATCTGCGCAGATGAGATACTTGATCCTCCCGACGTCGTTAGTGAAGCCCACATTCTCAAAAGTGAACATGTCGTCCACGAACCAGTGTGCGGTCAGAGTGTCGCCGTCTACGGAGCCCTCTGTGGAGCTGAGGCCGCTCTTCTTCCGCATGGACGGTAGGAACAGCTGGCGAGACAAAACAAGCCCGCAGATGATGTGAAAACGCTTGTGGATGAACATAAATTAAGGATCCGGGACGAGAGTAACACTGGAAACACGAAAGAGCTACCAAGTTTTCAAGTTGAAGTTGAATGCAGTTGAAGACAATCCTCCTGTTCTAAGGCTACAAAATACGGTTTGCTGTATATTATCAGAGTCAAGACTGCATTTAGTGCTTCAGGCCTAATTAATCGAACAGCTTAGCTCCCTGTTTTTAAGTAGAACCAAGAGTATGATCCTTTAAATGCAGACTAGGTGCTCAGAGCAAAGAGCAGCATTTCAGGAGGTGAAATAAATAAATACATAAGATGTTTATTATCTGGTTTCTATGAAAGTGCACATCATTTCCCATGGGAATTGTTGTGTTGCAAAAAGAAGTCTAACTCCTTCAGCTTGCTTTTTCTGTGCACTATTGATAAATGTAATTAGCTGCATTATACCACTGGTTTAATTACCCTGTAAAGAGCCTGGGAGTAATCATTTTTACTTAAATAATGATATAATTAAACACACTGACTGATTCAAGTAAAACACCACACCTCTTTCTCTGCAAACACAGCCATCCCGGGGCACAGCACCTTGGACCCGCAGCGCTGGCACAGGACGGACTTGCTGTTCTTGCCGTCCTCAGAAACCAGGTCGGCTCGGTCCGGGTCTCCTTTGGACTCCTTGTTGTCCATCTCGAGTCGAGCTGAGACAGGACAGCGGGTTTACTCCAGTGTATGTGCGCACAGAGGCTCGGGGCGGGATCTCTTTCTTTCTCGACTGGCCCAAAACACAACACTTAACTGCCGGAGCTAACTAGCATTTAGTTAATTTAAGCGCTGCCTTAAGGAAAGAAAGGAATGAGTGGACCGGAAGTTCGAACGTTTGTAGTGCGGAAGTCCATGACAAAAATAACAACACTCGTTTTTCGACATGTACAGAGAATATACTTCTATTATGGCTGACCTATAACTGGACACATTTATGCTACAATATAATTAATAATTACATTCATTTGACTAGCTACAGCTTAATACAGTACCATAAAAGCCCCGCCTCTTTCATCTATGCTAACGTTGTACTAACCAGACAGCAAATAAGACAAATAAATACGTAAAAATATAATTTACACACACATATGCTTAATCCAAGTATGACGTACCTGTAGGATGAAGGAAATACGCTGACTACAACTATAAAACAGTAGAAAGAGACGAGTAAGCTAAAGCTAGGCTAGCATCCTAGCTGATCCGGAAGTGTACCCGCCACAAAATGCTCCCGTTGACAAACAAGATGCGGAAACCTTTGGTTCCTCACTATTAAACGGCACAGAGGAGGAAATCATCTAGTTTCTCTTCGCTTTATTTATCTGTTTAGTACAAAGAGTGAATTCGTATTGGTATTTTTTAATCAGTTTTTAATTCAGTTTCAGAATAAGTCATACGTAATTTGTGGACATATTGTGACGTTGTCAAATTTGTCTGTGACAGATAAAGTTGGATTGAAACAAGAACTGGAGGGAGTAAAAAAATACTTCTAAACTAAAATACTCCATTGCAAGTAAACTATTCTTTAATAACATTAACAATAACCAGCCAGGAAAGTAAACTTGAAGATTATATAGTAAAGGTGCATTTAATGTAAAAGGGCTGTTGTCAGTGGTATATTCTGAATATTTACTGAGCTACAGACGATTTACTCTGTAGCAAGTGTAGAAGTAAACAGTGCAAAATAATAACCCTACATGTATAATGTAGTATCAAATGTAAACTAAAAAAAGCTGAGTATGTTATACTGCATAAAAAAAAAATATCCATACATAATTGATCGTCTATTTCCTGTGTCACACATGCCCAGAGGCCAAATACTCAGATCTAAACCCGTCCAAATAACTCTTTAAAAAGCCTCCAATTGATTCAAAATGCCGCAGCAAGAGCCTTGACGGGAATTAGCAAGAGAGATCACATTGCTCCAGTTTTAGCTTCTCTCCAAAGGCTCCCGGTAAAATCCAGAGTAGAATTTAAAATCCTCCTGCTTGCACACAAATCCCCTAAAGGCGTCGCTCCGTTGTAGCTCAAAGACCTTATAGAACCACATCATCCTAACAGATCACTTTGATCTCCAAGTACAGGCTTACTCGTGGTTCCTAGAGTTTAAAAAAGTAGAATGGGAGGTAGAGCCTTCACCTATGAGGCTCCTCTCTCTTGAGGAACCAGCTTCCAGATTAGGTTCAGGAGACAGACACTCTCTCTACTTTCAAGGTTAGGCTCCTTTTTGATAACATTTTTTAGTTATGGCTGCCTCAGGAGACACTGAACCGTCTCTTAATTATGCTGCTATAGACCTAGGCTGCTCTACGCTCCTCTATTACTACCAATGCATTTGTGCTACTACATGTTAATAGTCGTGTCCCTGGCCTGGAGTTGTGCGTCCATACTACTCATTAATGGTCCTGGCGTCATCAGCCTGCAGGTATCACTTGCACTGCAGCTACAGTCGTCACTGCTTATTTCTATTCATTATCAAACTCTAATGTAACATGCATCAGCTACATTTTGTATTTGTATCACCATCAGATTCTACATGTACGCGTTAGTCAGATGTATGTGGAGATCGTTTCCTCTTGCTGCTGCTGCTGTTGTTGTTTCTACTCGGCCGGCCTCAAGCAGATGAGTCGATACGGGTCCCGCCATGTGACCTGGGTTCTGCTTAAGGTTTCTTTCCTGTTCAAAGGGAGTGTTCTTCTTGCCACCATCGCCTTCGCTCTTTAGGGTTTCAGGCCAGGTTTTAAAAATCGTCTTTATGTTGTTGTTGACGCTATATAAATAAAATTGAATTAAACTGAATTGAAATGTCTGAAAAATATCGGCACAACCGCTTATAGCACCTTCATAGTAGTAAAGTGGAAGTGTCTCGTTAGCCTTAATAAGATGGTAAGTGTTATCTTTTCAAGTTATTTCAAGGCTAACTGGTATTTTGATTTTAGGACACGAACTGTCCGTATCAAACACAGAAAGTTTATCTTTATCACTGCTGATACGACGCTGGAAAAGTCAAATGTACAACGGAGAACACTGGACAACTAAATGTGTACATGTGGAAAAGAATTTATTACAATAATTTTCCAAGATTACCATTAATAAATATTTAGGTTTACATTTCAGGGAAATGTATGATTTATCACTTTTCTACACAGGACATTACACAAAATCAAGAATACACGTCATTTTAGTCTTTGTAATAAAGCTTGAATAAGTTCATCTAGAAAAAGGAGTCTTAAACAGCAGTTCATACAACCTATCAGTGGAATTGTAAGTTCAATAATGATTCGATTGTATGTATATATTTATATGGCAAGGAAAACAAGAAAAGTCAACATCCGGAAATCCTTGACGCTCCCTTGACTGGTAAGATAGGCCATTTTATTCAAAAACATTTCCGTTGGCCTAAGGCACAGGAATACTAAAAGATTATATCAATCATACAGAACACGTCTTAAACCCTTATATGGTGATTTAAAGTCTTCAATTTAATAGTATACACTGAGGCGCGTTTATTTACGACTCGCACTGCATCTGAAATCTAGCACAACAAAAACAAAAACAAAAAAAACTCTTGCCGTCTAAAACGTCAGGTTTAACGGAGCCAGATCTGTACATTGTGCGTAGCCCAGGAACTATTAGTCTTTATAATCAACCAGTGAAATTGCTGCGATTGATTGGTGCACGATGACGCGGTGGTTCTCGTCGTAGTCTTACCTGAACTAAGCGGGAATATATATATATATCGATTTTTTTTTTCACAGCAGCTCCAAACCTTTACAGCTTTTCTGTGTCCTTATTAAATCATTAAAGAATCTGAAAACCCTTTGTTTGGGACGTCCGTCAATTCATATAAAGCGTCAAATGAAAATGAACTTTCAGCACAGAATTCAAAGAAACAAGAGAAATACATCCAATTCCCGTGATTAACTTTAGCCCCCCGTCTTATCCAGACACGTTCAGTTCATTTAATTTGATGTGTGACAAAATCACCCTAATAACCCAGCATAAATTTAGGTGATGGAGAGTCTCTCAGGGTACAGCTCGTGGTTTATTGCTGACTGGCCTTATGTGGGGTTCCATATTGTATTTGTTTTTATTTATTTTTTAATGGACAGACGAACAGTCGGTGTCAATATAAAAAAAAAAAAAAAAAATGATGTTTAAGTCCTCGAGCATCAAACTGGTCCTGGACTACTTTACAATAAACCTCCGGATGTACAGTACATTCATCCTCTAATCTGCCTGGAAGATGGGAGAAGATATTACAGTAGGGGGGGGGGAGGAAAATGGTTTACAGTATGTGCCTTCTGCTACAGCACAAATAATACTCTGTACCCTCTATGTGATTGTAACAGACGTTGCAGATGTTGGGGTACTAGCGAGCTTCTAAGATGACAATATTTGTTTGGTTAAAATCCTGTATTTTCTTTTCTTCCTTTTTTATTTTTTACAAAAATGCTGACCTCAAGGTTTCGTAACTATCGTAGTAACGAGTAGTGCCTGTACCCTCCGTAGCACAATGGCTAGTTAATGCTACTTTATCAGAGCAAAAAAGAGCCAAAGCAGAAAGACCACTAAAACCCAAACAAGATATTAGCAAATCAGAAGTACAGAAGGAGCAATAAGAGACTATATTTAATTCCAGCAGCATTTTGTGTGTGCGTGTTTGTGTGTGTGGGCGCATGTGTGTGTGTGTGTGTGTGTGTGGAAGGGGGCGGGGCTATAAAGAAAGTACATTGAAGTCACAGTCAGGCCTCTCAGAGTAGAGTGTCATCTGTGCACCCTCCCTCGAGGCCGTAGCGGAACTCCTGCAGGTTGGAAACCCCGTAGAAATGTATGAAGGCCGCAGCCACGACCAGAACATGAAAGATCTGATGAGAATGGAACTGAAAGGAGAGAAGAACAGTGGATTAGTGACTTAGAAAAACACATCTAAGACTATAGATGATAAACCAATCAGGAATAACATTATGACCGCCTTCCTAAAATTGTGTAGGTCTCCTTTGTGTCTCCAAAACAGTTGTGACTCATCAGAGAATGGACATGGGCCTTCTGAGGGTGTCCTGTGGTGTCTGGCAACAGGATGTTGTTAGAGTGGGGGAGCTTTGAGGGGAGGGGCCTCTGTGGATCATCCCACAGATACTTGATCAGTTTGGGATCTAGTGAATTTGGAGGCCAGGTCAACACCTTGTGCTGTTCTTCTTCCTAAAGTGTTTTTGTGTCTGCATCCTGCTGGGGATGGCTGCTACCATCAAGGAGTGTCATTGCTATGGGGTGGGGTGGGGAGGGGGGGGTCTGGTCTGGTCTAGGTGGGTGCTACATGTCTAAGCAACATCCACATGAATGAATGAATGAATGACAGGTCTAAAAGTTTCCCAACAGAACATTGAATTGTCACAACATGGTTATTTACTTCTCCTGTCAGTGGTTTTAATGTTGTGGCTGATCGGTGTATTCACGTACTGTTGCTTGTGTTTGGAGCATTTTCTCAATCATTGACATTCACCTCCGTTCTCTACAAACTACAGCAGTGCATTTGTACTCATCACCACGAGCAGATTGCATCCTGTAACCACCTGCTCCCATAAAATGAAATCACGCCGCGCGCTAAACACTCACCCAGATGTCGCACTTCCCGGGGAAATAGCGTTCGGGGATCCTGGCTGCATACAGACCAGCGCCAGTGATGTACATGGCGCCCATCAGGTAGAACCAACCCATCTGTCCGACCGTGGTGGCCTTAACGAAGCCCTCCTCGATGGTGAAGTGCATGGTGGGGACGATGCCGCTCAGTCCGAGACCCATGAACACGCCTAGGAGAAGAGCGCGGGTTTGAGTTAGACGACGACACACACACACACAAAAAAGTCTGCACCGCCGTGCGCAAAAACATCCGAGAGGCACCTGCTCTTGTGGGTCTGTGACGAGGCGTAGAGAAACGGTCCCACTGGGCCACGATGATGGCGGCGATGCCCAGGACACAGACAATGGTGAGGTAGATAAGTCGAGGCTGAGGGGAGCAGTAGAAGGAGTAGTACAGCCAGGGCACGAAGGAGCCCATGATTAGGAGGGCGATGCCTGAGTAGTCAAGCCTGAGGGGAGAAGGAGGGACAGAGACAAAGTACAGAAGATCTATAAGATGAAACAAGCTTATGTATAATAGTTTATTGACAATAATGTGGGTAGTCAATTAAAATAATGCAACAACAGTCTGCCAGTTCATGCATTTATCTTGCAGCTTTAACCTCAGATCAGTTTCCTGCATCCTGCCCTGCTTCACATTCACCCACAAACAGACTAAAGCTTCTAAGAAGATACTAAGGGTTCAGTTTCTTGCTCAAGGACATTTGGAGCAGAAACGGAGACGTCTGATTAAAAGGCAGCTTCGTTCTTATTTGATTTTGCAACCGTCTGACGCGTCGCTGCAAAAACAATCACAGGCTTTTAATGACGAGGGCTGCAGTGCACTTTGGGGAGGTTCTGCTTCTGGGTACTCGAGTACCCAATAGAGCACTGTGCTTTTTTCCCCTCTACTAGTAGACAAGTCAAACTATGTCTATGAAGTCAAACCAGTCTGCTGTGAAAAAGCTCCTTCAGGATTTAAAGCAGTCTAAAGTCTAAAGACACCCTGGAGTTTAGAAACCTCACTCAGCAGTGGAAATCCTATAAGTCTTGAAATAAATTATAAAAAAAAACCCGTTGACAGTCACAAATGATTCATTATTATCTGACAGTCCGATTCCTTACTTGGAGAAGGTGCGAGACACTTTCTCGGAGTGGCAGTAGACGGTATGAAAAAGCCAGGAGAAGCTGAGGCAGAGCACAGCTCCCAGGAAGAACATCCCAAAGACGACTTTCTCCTGCAGCGGGGCCATAAAATAGATGTTGGGCCGCAGCATTGTTAACGTGCCCAGACAGATGAACAAGATCAACCCTGAAGAGGAAAAAAGAAAAGAAAACACATGTTAAGCTTGTTACATACTCAGCGAGACATGAGAAATTTGTTCTTGCTCCTGGGGCGGCGAGATCAAGAAAAAAGTTTGTTTTGGCCAGTTTGACATTTATACTTTAGGAGAAACTCAAGTGTCGAACTCTGTGTATGTCGTCATAGGGCCAGGAGGCAGACACCCTCTCTATTTTTAAGGTTTAAGGCCTCATCCACACGTACCAAAACCATCTTTTCCCCTTCCATCGTTTCAAGAATATCTGCGTCCACATGGATCCGTCTCAACACGACTCAAAACGCTACTTCATACTCCAGACCTATAGGTGGCGCTGTTTCAGTTTCAGAAATTCACCAAAAACGGAGAGGAAGAGGCGGAGCATGTGCATAAAGCTTGAGCGCTGTTTACAAATCGGCTTTAGAAGAAACCAAACTCAAGGAGAAATTATATTTAGCCCTAGTAACCATGATAGGCTCAATATCTTCTCCAGCAGGAACACGAGCATGTAGTCCACCATTGTTGCTGATGTTGTTATGAGACGTCTCACGGGATATAAGAGGAGGAAGGCTGCTCGATGGGTGTGGCCATGACGTCATCGAAATGCACATATCCGTTTTCCTGTGTGGCAGGTTGAGGCAAATTGGCTCGTGGCGCTGCTTCTACTGTGAGATACCTTCACGAGGAGCGACCAGGATTTCAAACAAGTTTGATTTTCTTGTGATCAGGAGGTCATCGTGAGGTGTTAATCTCTCCTCGTTACCTCCACGTATACTGCACGAAGCACGACACGATTCAAAAAATAGTCGGACGAGTGGAAAATCGTCTCAAAATGAGCCGACAATGACACAGTGTACGCCCGGCTTTAGGCAGATGAGTCACTCCATATGAGCCGGGTTCTGCTCAAGGTTGTTTCTTGCCATCGTCACCTCAGGCTGGGTTACGTAAAGCGCCTTGAGACGATTTATTGTTATTGACTCTATATAAATTGAAGTGAATTGGCCCTCCCACTGCAGCACATGTCACATGCGCTAAGCATTGTGGGAGATGTGGGAGATGTACGACATGAGGCACTTTTCTTATTATTTTCATTTCTGTTTTTCGCATTAACCTCTGCCCGGTTGATGTGCCGAGAACAATCTGCGAGAACAAAACATTATTTTGTTCTCGGAGCCTGAGGAGCGAGGACAAACAGCCTTTAATGTCGAGCCAGAGCATGAAACAGAGCAACAGGAAAAATGCCCCATTGTAAATTAAACCTCTGCCAACCAGCTTTAAAACTTTTTATCATGCAAGTCTTTTTTACACTCACCTAACAGATGAGTCCAGATGTTTCCTGTCTCGGTGTGAATTCTGAAGATGCTTCCAAAACAGGCCCGGAAGGAGGGCATGGGAGGACGGTGTCCGTGCAGGAGGTAATCATTGTCCTTCAGCCACTCAGGCAGGACGTGAAACGGGATGACCCTCCAGCGTCCCTCCCAGACCTGAAATACAAGAATAACTCTCACTCACAGAGGCCTAAAAAACACAATCACTCCGTGGCTGTTCAGCTGAAAAAGCCTTAAATGTTTTGACAGTCGACCTGTAGCTGATGAGATAACGTACTGTACACCGTCTCTGTTTTAACGTACAGTAAATCAGCCAGACCTCTGATGCCACAGAGACCAGACTCAGATCTGTAGGACACGCGGTCCTTTCTCAGATTTCTAATAATAGCTCAATTTCTTGGAGACATTTTCAGTCCGTTATTAAAATTGCAGATCCACAAAAAAACATTCAAAACAAACGATCTCATCATATGTTCACTAGAAAGATCAGATACAGATGCATAAAATACTCAGTTTTTTATTTAAATAACATGCCACTTCAAATAGATTATTCCCGGGAGATGCAAAACATGTCAGACGCTACAGCTCCAAGAGCAACGTCAGGACTGAAAGCCGACCGGATTTTGAAAGTGTGGCGACGGAGAAGAGCCGCAGAAAAGATAAAAAAAGTGTGAACCAAGGGTGAAATATTGCAAATCTCAGAAACCAGTGACAACAGCAGCTTTGAAAAAAATCTCTTTCATAACGAAAAACAGAAAAAATAAATGAATGATACTGAATAGGGACCTTATAAAGAAGAATTGTAGCGTCTCTGCAAACCAGTCGAGATAATCCTCTCCCTATCAGCAACTGTTCTGATATTCAAGCACTCCTTTTTACCAAGAATCAAAATAACTTGGATTTTGGGAACCTAGTCTAACATTTTGTCCAGGAAATGGCGTTTCAGTGCCTTATACTGCAGAGAAATCCTGTCTTGTCACCGGCAGTGACCCACTCCCACCCATCATTCTCCAACCTGCCTATGATACCTATTATATTAAATTATTATAGCAGCTAACTGACCTGTAATAGAACTACTGCTGTCACAGCTTTGTGCTTTTATTTATTTTCATTATCAGTCTCTCAAGCAGCAGCTATATCTTGTACTTGTATCATGGTCAGATTCTAGGTGCGTGCTTTCGTCAGAAGTCTGTTTATCTCCTCCTCCTCCTGCTGCTCTCTTCTCCGTCTTTTTCTACCCGGCTCGCCTCAAGCAGATGCTCCTTTCTCCATATGAGCTGGGTTCTGTTCAAGGTTCTTTTATTTTAAAGGGGAGTCGTTCTTTGCCGTATTGTTATTGACGCTATGTGAATAAAAATCGACCTGAAATCCTCAAACTGCGCTTCAGTCAAGCTGCAACCCAGCCACCACACTACTAGTGCCTTTCACCTGTTAGCAGAGCAGCGTGTTGGGTTTCAGTTCGTTTAAAGTGGCCGCTGCAATATTTATACTGGCTTGACATGAGGGCGCGGACGAGCGGACGCGCTGCAACAAAAGGTCTTTTTAAATGTTTAAATAACTAGTATTTAATGCAGCAGATTAAGGACGGGGATATTTGTTCACCAGTTCACACTTCAAATGAATAATATCGGTCCAGGAGATGGATCCAGGCCGTGACCTGGTCACATGGGCGTCAAATGTGAGTTCGTCTGCTCGTTCTCAAAACGAGGTCAGAGCACGCAGAGGGAGCGCGGAGCCACAGCGGGGGATGTGTGGACGAAGGGTAAATAAGTGAAAATGAGTTATGCAGGGGAAAGGAGACTTGCAGAGTTCGCAGAGGCTTTTGTGTTGCACTGAATGATCTCCTCTTTTTCCTTCTAACATAATTGTTTTATTAGTTTCCTTTCATGACTGATAACATATCGAGTAATTGTGCCAGCGTGAAAGCATAAATAAAGTTTTAACTTGAACTGAACGAGCACATTTAGAAGCAGAATCTGGGTTTTGAGGGTAATACCAATATTAATATGTTAATCAAAAAATAATAATAAGGACAGATCGCTGCAATTTTAAAATGATCGGATGGACTGAGCCTGAGGCGGAGTATTAACTTTAAACCGTAAAACAAAACCAAACGTTAGAGGCTACACACGTCTGCCGTCAGGAAGCACTTCACAGGAGCTTATTTTGTACAGTTTTATAACGCTGCTCCAAACAGAACCGTGATTTGGCATTTGTCGCGACGGCGCGAATGTTCAAGGTGAACTACACACGACTTTACATAAAAAGGCATTTCAGTTTGTTAGCAGGTGATTAATTTCATTAAAACTCTCCAGCTCTGTGTGTTTTTTTCTGTGATAAGCGTCAAAATACTTTTAGTTTCTTAAAGGGGAACTACTGTTTTTTACAACCTGGACCTTATTTGTGGCATAAAATAAGATCGTTTACTCAACTATATGACTTTTGTGTAATTTGTAGTCGTTGGGGAGATAATTAGGTCAGAGTTTATCCATATAGTGGGAGTGAATGGGGCACCGAAACTCAGCTTCTACATAACACATTATCTGCTACGAAACTCATTCATGTGTCACATGATGACATCATCCAGGTCAGAACAGGTAACTCCGGACTCAACAGGTAATAGCACTAGTGTATCATAACAAAATATTGGTGAAATGAATGAGTTTCACGGAAGATAATGTGTTATTTAGAGGCTGCGTTTCTGTGCCCCATTCACTCCCGTTATATCATTTCATTAAATATAATTTCTCCTTGAGTTTGGTTTCTTCTAAAGCCGATTTGTAAACAGCGCTCAAGCTTTATGCGCATGCTCCGCCTCTTCCTCTCCGTTTTGGTGAATTTCTGAAACTGAAACAGCGCCACCTATAGGCCTGGAGTATGAAGTAGCATTTTGAGTCGTGTTGAGACGGATCCGTGTGGACGCAGATATTCTTGAAACGATGCCAGAGAAAACGGAGGAAGGGGAAAAGATCGTTTTGGTACGTGTGGACGAGGCCTTAGAATAACCAATAAACCTAATGAGCATGTTTTTCGACGAAGGAAGCCAGAGTACCTGGAGAGAACCCACGCAGACACAGGGAGAACCATGCAAACTCCATTTTATGCCAGAAATAAGGTCCAGGTTGTAAAAAAACAGTAGTTCCCCTCTAACTGTTTTTTATTTTTGCACAATCAAGAAGGTGCTACTGTTGTGAAATAAAGCTTATAAACAGTTATGAATCACCAGAGGAGATTTAGCTTATTTAATTTAAAAAATATATCAGATCAGGGGAAAAAAGCTTGATCAGGACATCTCTACTAGGTTCTGAGATTAATTAAACACATGTTCGCTGCTTCATCTCCTTCTCTACTGTATTTCCTGTTTTCAAATCGCAAACCCCATACCTTCTAAAAGTTCTACTTACAACACGTTTCTTACCTTGTGCACAAACTCCTCCATCTTCTCCATGGCGTGGTGAGCCTGAAGCGGCAAAGTCAGAACCTCCCCCACCTCGTCATCCTCCTCCTCTTCCTCTGCAAGCATCGTGGCCCCCTTTGGAAGACACCACAAGGGATTACTGCTGAATCTACCGAGACGCAGTAAACGGTGTCCGGGGCGTTTTCCCGAAGCGGCCCTACCTCCGGGTGGACGCCCTTAGACGCCGACGCCTGCCGCCCGCCTCCCTCCTCCAGCAGCGGCCCCAGCTCCATCAGCTCAACATCTGGGACAGGGCAGTCCTCAGAGATCTGGCAGTCTGCATCACTAGCAGACCCGTTTCGGCCTGACATAAGGAGACTGCCTGATGACCCACTCACAGTCTCTGTGTTCTGCTTCAGGTGGTACACTTCAATTTCAAGCCTGGGGAAGCAGAGTTACAGCTTCACTGGAAACGAAGTGTGTTGACACATTCAAGCAGAGAACAGATCTACAGGAATGTACACACACACGACAACAATCAATACAGGATGCAGGGAAACAGCAGAATACGGTGTTTTGTAAATACAGGAGGGCAAAAGTGTGTCACAGTGAAAATAAAAGCTGCAATAAGCATTAAAGCACACAAGCATATTATTGGCTGATAAATAGGACAACCACTTTTTTCAGCAGGTGATAAAAACAGGATCACAAAGATAAGATGCACCTTTATTCAGCCCCCTGGAAGAAAGTCCTTTATGCATATTAAGAAAATAAAGTGAGTTATGGAGAGTGCGTGTTTCTTTGTCAATCTGGTAATCATGTCTGGTAATGTGCTGCGTTTGTAAAAAAAAGCCGCACACAGGGGATGTCACCTAAAACCTGGTTCTGAAAGCGGATCAGTTGCAAGTAACTGATAACCCAGGGTATTTTTTATTTATTTATTTTTTTTCCTGTCTACAGCCTACACATGCCCTCACACACAGACTCATCCAGCTCCAGTCAAATCAAATCCATACAGCTGTAATGCAGACAGAATGAAATTTCTCTCCGAGATCTGTGCAGACTCAGCTAACTGCGTGAAAGCCTCAGTTAAAATAAGTTCAACGGCTCAATTAAAATGCTAAAGCTTGAGTTACTACTTGAGTTAAAATATGTAAAGCGAAATAAAGTGCAAAGTCGGTGCTTTTCCATTCATATTATTGCATCTTATCCTTCCCTGGTGTATATTTATTTGTATTTCTTGTAAATTTGTGCATATGCAAATCTCGTTTATTGTTTGTTTGCACTATTCTATTTCATTTATATTACTATGACAATTACTACTGTTATATGTACCTCTGTTTTTATTTATTAATATACAGAGAGAGATTTTTTTTAAAACCATCTTACACCTGCGTGCTTCTTTTTTTGTGCAACTGAGCTGCTGTGACCAAACAGTTTCCGTTGTGGATCAAGTCTAATGATATTTGACCTACTTATTTATTTTTTTATTAAAAGAAAATTGTTTTTGTCCTTAGCTGTGAGACAAATCTTTTTAAGATCAGTTTCTACGTCAGTGTCAGAGCAGAGACATCCTGAATTTCTGCACTGGCGTGTGACTGGTATGACTGGCTCTGGTGGTTGCTTTCTGTTGACGGACACAATACATATGCAGTACTTATATATTTTAACTGAGAGGCTTGCTTATCATTTTGATCCGCCTGGCCAGCTTTCAGTTTTGTTCTTAAACTTCTCAGGACACACGGCAGGTTTTAGTAAACGGCGTCGCGCCTAATACCCGGGTCTCCGACACAGTTTCCACCACAGGGTTGTGTACGTTCCCTGCTGCTATTCATTCCACACACAGATAGCTGCAGGTCTCGTAAAAAGGACATTTTTCTTGTTAAATTCTCCAATGATACTGCTCTGCGCTGCTGTCACTCCTCCACGGTGCAAAGTCAGACCACAGACTTCCCGATTTCATAAAAAGCGGTGCGACGACAGACTTCTTGACCTCAATGTCTCTAAAATGAAGGAACTGGCTTCGGGAAAAATGTGTCAAATACGTCAGCATAAATATCTATCGTTTTTTTTGATTCTCAGCCGAAGTTTGAAATTAACTGAGTCAGTGGTCAAACGTGCAAACCAGAGAGCTCATTTATTACGCAGGATTAATTCCTTTGGCGTCTCCAAATCTACTTTTTGGCACTGTGCACTTGTGCAAGAGAGCCTTCTTACTTTGTTTTTTATTTGTTGGTTTGGCAATATAAAAGTAAATGATCAGAATGAGAGAAACGTGTCCCATCAGAAAAGCTAAAAGTCTGATGAACCAACATCACACTCTTGAAAACAAATAGTTTTTTATGCCATCGGGTCAGGGCTAACTGGCAGCCTCCTGCTATGCAAGATCATTTATTCCTACAGCTAATACATTCGTAAATACTGAGCTAAGAAAATGATTATTGACCTGATCTATTCTTGGCATGATGCACTTTAGGGTGGAACGGCTACGTGCAATTCATTCATCCATTTATTTATTTATTCAGTTACTTATTACTAGTTACTAATATGCGTTTCTAATAAACACCTCTAACGTTACCTCTTATTCTGTATAAATTGTCTAAACCTGTTATTGTCCAGTGTGCACATTCACAACACGACGATGGGATTTAATAACGCAGGGTTAGTGGAGATCAATAACTGTCATTTAGCATATTATAATTTTCTGCTACCATATATTTTATCTGACTCCTGAATTAAAAAAGGCTGGGGATTGATCTGGTTCTCCTCTGCCAGCCATGTCCCATTGATCCAACAATAACAACAAGAGAACAAAGGGAACTTATATAGGTCTGTGTCACGAACCAAAAAAAAACATCTGCGGACCTTGACAGCAGGACAACAACTCACCCGATTTAAGATTTAAGACAATAACACGCGATGCAGCAGGGACGAGGCTCACAACACGGTTTACCAAGTTGCCGTCGAGCAGAGGCAACCAGACGGATGTTGATCAACGTTAGCTCGGAGCCACCAGACGGACACGAAACGTAAACAACCGCAACACACCGACGATTTCATCTAAATCCACTTCACTTGCCCGGCTCGTTACACTTCTCAGAAAAACGTTGAATTACGACGTAACGAGCACAGATAGATAACCTTGATGAATCAGCTGGTGTCGGGATGTCTCTGGTATCAGGTTGCTAACGTTACCTTTTAGCTAGCGCTGATGTGTCGCGCGAGACAGTTGTAGTGAATTAACTTGCTAGCGGCAAAAACACAAACTCGCGACCGCCGCACACGTTAGCTAGATAGTTTACCGCTCAACACATCCGCTGTTATAACCTGGTTAAATGCAGAAAAAAATAAGTTACCTGACGAGGAAGCTTTAAACCAGGAAGGTGAATTATTTATCGATGTGCGAAACACAAATCTTTCCGGAAGTTGAGGTCTCTTCCGTAGAACCGGAATCCTGGATTTTCAAAGTAAAAGCGTCTACCGTTGGTTTATAAATTAACACTTTTTTTTTTTTTTTTTTTACAGGTAGATGTATATTTATGTATGTCAAACTATAATAAAACGCATTTGCTGCAAACTAACAAATAAATAAATAAAAATAACTTGTTTTCTTGGAGATATTTCACAGCTCATTCAAGCAGCTTGATTCAAGGTGAAAACAGGGCTGAGACTTTACTACTTCAATCTTTCCACAACAAATAAAGAAGAAAAAAAACTATGGGAACAAGATCTAGGGCTAACTCTTAAAGACAAACAATGGGACAACATTCTGAGTGCCCGACTATGGGCTAATCCAGTGCAAATTCATACACAGGATCTACGTACTTACTAATCATAGATTGTCAAAAATCTATTCCAGTGTCGCAGACACCTGTAATAGATGCAACCAATCCCCTGCCGATCTCATGCACATGTTTTGGTCATGTCCAGAACTGACAGACTTTTGGTCTAAAATATTTGATACCCTTCACACGGCCTACAGTGTTGTGGTCGACCCCCATCCTCTCCCTGCTCTTTTTGGTATCTAAAACACTTTATCGAGTGAAGCACAACACTGTAAGGCTTTCTGTACTCTATTGGCTAGGCGTCTAATTCTACTTAACTGGAAACACACTTTACCTCCATCCTACAGCCGATGGGTCAAGGAAGTCCTGTTCAGCTTAAAGTTGGAGAGGCTAAGGTTTTCTCTCAACTTTGATAGATCCTGGAACCCCTTGCTGTCCATTATAGATTCACTTGATATGCAAAACTGAAAATGTGAGCATTCTGTGTTTCATGTGGGGACTTTTTTTGTTCTCCCCATTTTCTATATGTGTACCCGTATTGCTGATGCTTCACTGGGGGAAAACAAAACAAAACAAAACAAGAAAAACGGACACCGCCCAGCTTAATCTGAACAACATCCTCTAATTACAGGCGAGCATCCAGTCGTTAACACACCTTACTGATGTTTGAGGACAACAGGAAGCACGGATGAGGCAGTTAAAACTAAAGATGCTACCTTTGGCAGATTTTTTGCCTATTTTCAACCAAAAATTTCTTTAAAAAAATGCTTGAAAAGCAAAAATTGCTTAAAAAAATAGGCAAAAAATTCTGCCAATGGAACGAGTGAAAATGGCTCAGTATTAAGATGTATTGTCTTAAAACAAGTCCCTGTGTCTTGCTGAAATGTTACTCTTTAGGCAACTGTGTCTTACATTAAGTGTAATGAGATATTTTGACTAGAAATGAGACAAATATACTTGGTAAGATTTTGTTTTTTTGCAGTGTAAGAACAAGTTGCCTTTGGTTTAACTTTGTTTTTAGTTACACCATGACCTGGGTGACTGTGATAGACTGGCGACCTGTGCAGGGTGTACCCCTCCCACCTCTTGCCTAGTGACAGCTGGGATAGCTGTTAAATAAAATTCGTAGTGAAAGTCACACAGAGGGGAAAAATACTGGATGGAGGAGTCCTCAGTTCTAACAGCCTGTCACGACAGATGGCTGCCTTCCCTGATAATTGAGAGACACTGTTAGAACATAGATAAATAGCTAAACAGAGACTTTTAAAGTAGAAATTGTTTTCCTCAACCCAATTATTCCTATATCCTATAAATACCCAATTACATAACCTGGTAAAAATGGTACCTTTAATCTTTTTTACTGCAGCCATTGTCATACGCCTTGTCAAAGCTGAAAAAATAAATCATCCCTCAAATCAACGTCAGTGTGTTCAAGGCATCCCAGTGGGGCCCGGCCGAGTGAGCCAGCATCCTAAAACTGAAGTGTGACTCAGCCTTCACTCGTTTTATTACCTTCAACTGTGTTTTTCTGTGCAGAAAAATTCCATTTACAAACGGTTCCACAGCAGAATAAAAGAACACGAGGAACCCAAATAAAACTCAGCAATATCCAAACATTTTATTTATGTCCACAGGAGAAAACAAAAACAAACATTTTCACAGATTTTTTTTTTTAACAGCAATACAAACACTTTATGTCCACTTAAACTACTGTAACTGATAAATAAAAAAGAGGCACAAAGGGTAACATGATTGTGGTCGTAAAACTAAACACTGGATTTGTTTCGCAAGCTCTGGTCCATGTCTTGTTTTTTTTTTAACAAGTCTAAAAGACTTACCATGGGTCTAATGGTGCAAATCACAATAAATTAACACATAAATAGATCACAGCGTGAGACCAGTGTGTCGCTGTAGCTGCATTTGTTAAAGTGAAGTCTTAAATCATCCACAGCTAAACCGTTTGCTTGGCTAAGAGATACGGGCTTCTGGTTGTCAAACACATACTGGCAGTGTTTTTGAATGCAGCCACCTCTGATACTGGTGCTAAGAAAACTCATGGAGATACACTTAAAGCTCAGAACATGTACGTTTCAAATTGGACACGCTACTAGCTGCCAAACATCAAGTCTCTGTGCTCCTCCTGTGTGTGTTACGTTCATATAAGTTCATATCTAGTTTCAACTAGGTGGTTAATCCGTTAGTAATTCAAGTCAAGTGGCACAGTCACAGACACGTTTAAAGTATAAAAACAAGACAGATTTGCCTCCTAAAGCACATGAAGAAGAAGAAGACAAACCCGGCATCTGGAATTTAAGCAGCTCAAGTTCATTAACAAGGGGACTCAATCGAGTAAATATCATCAATAAAAAAACGTGTAATCTACAGTATATAGCAGTGGATTCGCTTCCTTCATACGGCTAAGTAAAAAAAAGAGGATTTTAGGTTTTCATATTTCAAATAAAAACTTCTCAGTCTTGATGTTCACACAGATGTGAATTATTTGGCAGTGTTGTTTAACCTACAGGAAACCAGCGCCACGTCATGTGACTGGGAACCTAAACGAAATGTACCCGACAGTGTCAACTCATCTGAGATCAACAGTTCAACACGAGCAAAGTTATTTGTGAATCATCCACCTTTCTCATAATCTAATCCGTTCAGCTCGATGCTGAATTTGTGACCGTTAGTACCGGACAGTCACGCTCAACAAGTGCATTGTGATCCTCGAGGCAAACCTGCACGCCGCGGTTTGTGCTGCTCGATGCGCCGTTTTCTCAGCCTCTCTCTGTATTCTCTAATACAGCCGGGCAGGTTAAACAAGACGAAGAAACATTTGTGGAGGAAGGAATTATTTACTGCCATAAAAGAGTGAATCCAACTCAATTTTTTTTGTCTAATTCACTTTGGTTCAGTGAGGAAGTTGCAGCCTCTGGGTTAACAGGTTTAGTCTGGCAGCAAATCAAGTTTCTTCTCTTCACACTTGGCTTACATAGTGGGAGCCGTCATCTAGGAGCCAGCGCCTTTGGGCGTTCTCTGCCGCTCTTTGTAGAGCCTCTCTCTGAACGACCTGGAGGTTAGAAAAACAGGAAAAAACAATAGTAAGTCACAGTTGAGGCTTGGTCCTGTAACTCCTTTTTCTCAGCCTCACTAGTAAATAAGCTATTCATCTTTCATCCATTCACACCAAGAAAACACAGAGAAGTGAAAGCATGTCTAAATAAAAAGAATAAATTATGAAATATGCAGGGATGATCAGCATGAGCGCCAATCGAGGCATTTTTAAGGACCAAAACAAAACGTTAAAGTCTAAACATGTCAGAAGACATTTCTGTGGTATAATTAAATAATACTGGTCTAACATGTGCACAGCTGTTCATAAAGATGTTTGATAGCTGGTTATTTAACTTGTCCAAATTAGTCTCTTCTAGCTCTGAGCAGGTTTTTGTGGTAAGAGACAAAACACTTGCTCACTGTTAATTATTCTGCACGACAGAGACGTGTCTACTGTTATATATAACAATCTTTTAAGGAACAACTTGAAGTTCATTGTAACTACATCAGTCTAGGAGAGTACAAGTAAGATGATAAAAGCCTTTATGAGTCACCAGGGGAGAACAGTTTGTTTATTTACTAGATCTGGGGGCAGAAAAAAACAAAACAAACGGCACATCCTGGAAATATTCAGTAGCTCTCTGTGGATTACTGTAGTGTTTTTATTTTAAACACACTCACAATGCATCTATATTTATCAGTATGGTATCAACAATTGATTATTTCAGTTTATTAATGACATTTATCCATTTCACACCTAAATGTAATGCTTTTAAATTGCACACATACTGTAAAAAAGCATCTAAATAAAACATACATATCATAATAATGACATTAACATCTTACCTGCTCCTGGTACTTTTGGTTTTGGTAGCTGGGTGACTCTCGACCTGGTGCGTTTTTCATTCGGACCGCTCCCTGTCTGTCAAGAGAACGAGACCTCGGGGCTTTGAGCTGACTGCGCCGGTGCCACGACTTGAGCTGCTCGGTCACCACTTGTCGCGGGAGGCAATTGGAGCGGTACTGTGGATGGTCCCACTGCGCTGGAGGGGTGAGTCTGATATCAGGAGGCAAAGGCCTGTGTGCTCTCTGATTGGGTACGGTGGTGTCTTTATACTGATACTCATATCTGTTGGGAAGACAGAGAGGCTGCTGGTGGACATAGCTCCGTGCCATGTCCATATCAGGCGGGTAAACCATTTCTTCATTGTAATAGGCTGCCTGTACACCAGGGCTGGGCGGGCGCCTGGAGTTATGGTAAAAGCTAGTGGGTGAGAAAGCTTGATGTCCATAGCTGCCAACGGGGCTAGAGTGCAGGAATGCAGACGGATACTGTCTGGGGAAATCGCTGGGTAGTTCCTGACACGGGGAGCTATTGTAAGAAGTAAATGAGTGTTCAGAGTTGCTATCCTCAGAGCTAGCATGGTTCCCGTAACTCATGGTGGGGGATGGAGTCTCTGGTAAAGTGATGGAGTATTCAGTCAGTCGCCTCCTCGGGCCTCTGATGCGGCCGCGCTCCTTATCAAACGACGATTCGGGACCAGACAGCCTGTCAAAAGCACAACAGTTACACAAAGTAATGGTTTGTGGCTCATCTACAGCTCATCCTGTGCAGCGCTGCAGGTGTGTGTGATGAATGACTTACCTGAGAGAGAGCTGTCTGTGCACGCGCATCTCTGGCGTGGACGGTGTACTGCTGGACGTGGTGCGGCTCAGCCTCAGATGGGACAGTTGGGCTGGCAGAGCTGATTGTGCTAAACAAGACTCAAACGGCGGCAACAGTTCAGTTTTGGCTGGACTGCTGAAGACACAAAAAACAAAAACAAAACGGCAGCATGAATAAAAATAAGTTGAAAATGCAACACCGTGCAACACAGATCTGTTTAAGCTCTAAACATCGACTGCGGTAGCAGCTCTGCACCAGTTGATGGCAGTGTTGCACATTTATGAACTTTGTAATTCACAGCTGTAGCAGCAGTGGTAACAAAGATCGTATCAAAAATGGATTTGCAAGAGCAGATGAGGAAGATTTATTACTATGAAACGGATCAGTAATTTAGGTGGAAGTGGGACATTGTTTCCCACGTTTCCTAAGAATCAAACCTGCACCACTAACCCCAGTTTGTTTTTCTAGTGCTAAAAACTTGACGAACAGGAAAACAGTCATGATGGATGAGGTGCGCTACCTCGTCTTGCTGGAGGAGCGCGACTTCTTGCTCTTTTGGTACGGCTCGTCAAGGCTAGACTCCGTCCACGGCGAGTGCTGGATGGGAGGAGGGTCGTACACGGGGCTCGAGGTGGTGAAACTCAAGTTGGAGTCGATGCTGGGACGCGGAGACTGACTCGGGTTAAGCGGCGCAGACTGAGGAGTCACAGTAGGAGACATGTAGGGGCCGTCTACGGAGGAGTGTGAGGACACAGGGGGAGGCTGGGGAGGATCGGTTTCAACAGGATGAGGGAGTCCCGAGGAAGGCTGCGAGGACTGGCTTGTGACTTCTGGAGAAAAACAACAACCGTTATGTTGTGTTATTTAATGCTGATGCACATTAACCTTTTAGGGAGCAACTTGTACGAAGAACAATATACTTCAAGTCAAGAGACGCACTTTCTGATCATGTGTACAAAAAAAAAATGCTCTAACTCCCACCAACACATGACTGAAACTGGGACAAAGTCAAGTCGTACCTTCATCTTGTACGGCAGAATCAGATAAAGAGCTGTCATCAGAAGTGCCTTGATCTGAAAAACAAACACAAAGAGATATGTGGCATGATACAGATCTGTGAAAACTAAAAGACCTTTCAAACTGCCTTCCCGTGACCTGGACTCTCACCTTGTTGCGTAATATTAAAAGCAGGGAGTGGCGATGATCGGCCATGCTCCAGTCTCAGGTGAAAGGCCTCCTCTTGTAGCTGCTTCAGCTTCTTCTCCAGCCTCCTGCACTGCTGCAAGCGGCTCTTCCTAACCGCCTTGCTCTGGTGACCCTGGTCGCAGAGCTTGCGCGCGGCTTCGTATATCTTCATCTGAAGCGCCAGCTCGGCGTCCACTAAACTCAGTTTTGAGTCCTGGAAAGTTAAAGGCAGAACAATAAGAGATGGACAATAGTGTGGCTGTTGAAACATTTCATATCCTCGAGTTGTTGGTTTTGTTTTAGGGCTTATAAAGCGTCTGCATACCTCTGCTCCTCGAGGGATGCTTTGTTCTTCCAGTTTAAACGCAGCTCCGATACGTCTGCGGATCTGCGGAGGCTTCTCGCCTGGCAGGAGAGGGTAATCCTCTGACAGCTGACCTGTCAACTCCTAAACAACATGGAAATTATTTAATCCAAGTGTCCACAAATCTGCATTAGGAGATGATGAAAAGTTTATTTTTCTGAGTCTTGGTTAAACAGTCAATCAAAGCAAATAGTTTTATTTATTTTTTTCCAATCAGCAGTGATTAATCTTTCTGTTTCTGTCTAAGTCAGTTCACATGCACCGGTTTTTCCATGACAGCTCTGAAACGACGTACAAGTATCTTGTTCTGCTCTCCTTACATGTTCAGGCATATAAGTTCAGGGAATTGGTTGCATGATTTCCCAACACATTCTTTGTGTTTCACTTTCCCGCTGTATCAAGTATCTGTGTCCTACACTGGCAGCAAACTTGGGAGAACGACGACACGTGACAACACGCCGTTGTTGATTTTCTTTAACACCGTTACTGATTTTCTCTTAGTTCAAGTAACAAAGAGTCAAGCAGCTCTGCAGACAAAGACATTAAGTGTGGCCACTGAGCTTAGAGTCATTCTTTTGTCACTGAGGGCAGGGAGAAGTATCATGACTCCCATTAGTTCACCTAAGCATGTCCCAACAAGAGTGCCCAGCCCGAGTGTCAACAGGAAAGAACGATCCGTCCTGGGATTTTACCCTGAAGCAGCTACACACCCAGAGCAGGAGTCCAGTTTGGAAACTCCTATATGTGGCAATTTTTAGCTTTTATGTGATCCTTCACGGTGCAGAGAAAGAGAAAGAGAGTCACAAAAGATCTAAAATTAAAGGGATGGCATGGGACAAAGGTCTCCTGAGACAAACTCAAGACTGCCGTGGGAACATTTAAATGGCTTTAGCCAAAGGAAACCGCCAGAACACCTCTTCAAAAGCTATAATACGTTCAGAAAAGACTCGTGACTGTGTTAAACACAAAGACACGTTTGCTAATCTGTAATTGTCTCCCCTTTTCTTGGTCTTTCATTCAGTCCCTATTATGGACCGCTTTCCTTACGACATGTCCACCCTGTCTGGGACCTGGCTGTATCTGAAACTCACCGCGTTCTGTTATTACTAAAAATGGATGCAGCATTTGTTGCGTTTCATTTCCGTCGGATTAAATTTAAAGTTGAAGATCTTTAGAACAAGTTCAAGGAGTGACTCATTGTGTGTAAGACTGTCAGTTACCCTGTAATTTAGGGTTTGCATGAGGCCAGAGTAAAACCTCATCTTGGTTACGTGATACTGCAGAGTTGACCTAAATGTTTATGGACATAACTAAAAATGTTCCTTCTTACAGGTTAATTTATGAACTGGCGGCGAAATGTGTCATCAAATCCTGCCCATAACCGCCCCACCAGTTTAATCCTTCGTACAAAAAGACACTGAATCATCAGCAGAAATGCAGGTATACGCCGCGACATTACATAACTAATAATACTTGAATTTTACTTTGTTTACAGAAACATTTTTAAAAAAAGCCTTCAATTAACTCGGATTATATTATTCATGTGACTCATTTGTTCCGCGACTCACAGCTTCTCGGATGCAGAGCTTCTTCAGCTCCAGTAAGCAGATCTCCAGCCGGTCTTGGAGGTCCTGGTGTTTGAGCTTCATGGCCCGTGTGTGCGTGGTCACATCCTTGGTGTGCATGGTCACAGCCTTGGTGTGCGTCGTCGGGCTGTCGGAGCCTGCGTCACACGACATGGAAGCAGCAAATGGAGTTTACGCGACACATTCATTTATTTATTTATTCAGAAAGAAAAACTAAAACCAACAATGTGGTGAAATTGACTTAATAAATCATGAGACAACGGCAAAACTTATTAAACCATAAGAAAGAACTCGTACAGTAGCTCTCAATAAAATCATTTGCAACTAATAACTTATTTAGGTTAGTCGATGCGTTATATATTCTATGACGAGTGCCTACTTTCTAGCTTATTTAGGCTGATAAATAAACCCAAAGCCAAGAAAATATTACTTTTTTTTTATTAATCTTTCAAAACAAAAACAGATAATAGTTCTTTAATGAATCTTATGGACTCATAACACACAATGACACACAAACACACACAGGAGTTGTCCTAGATTAATTTCATCCAATCAAAAACAGGAGGCTGGCGATAAATCCAGTCTTTGTGAAGCTAATGTGTCGGTGTTTGCTCAAGTTGTGTCACAGAAGTGTTTCTTCACAAACGCACCTCAGCTCATTACAACAACTCAGTGTGCATAATGCGTGCAGATCAGTCTGTAATCTTAAAACACATGCGCCGCAAAGAACAAACCCCAATCAATTATGTTTTGACAAAATTTTACTTTTTAAAAGACATTTACATTAAAAACCCGCCCTCTAATAAGTACTCCGCGCTGATTTAGATCTTTGTATTTAGCACCACTGAAACTAAAAAATCAGTTTCAGGATCTTTGTAACTATAAACAATGCAAGAGTTCATCCGGAGCCGTCTGTAGCCCCGGTGACTAATGACATCGAGATTAGTCCCAGAGCTGTGGGAGTGGCTTAGGGCAAAACGCATTGCATACTTCAAGAGATTATTAACAGAATCCCTGCAGGTACTGACAAACATCTGAGGTGCGACAGGAAAGAAGTGTGACAGCACGACAATAGGCTCAATAATTCCTCTTCCTGCTGACACAACCCCCCCCCCACTCATTCTTTGTTGAGGGACACTTTTTCATTGTATAGAGTCGACTTTACGTGACTTAATTAAGACGCAGGGAATGTCAGGAATGTCAGAGCTATTAATTAAAGAAACTATACTGATCAGGCATAACATAATGACCACCTTCCTAATATTGTGTAGGTCTCCCTTGTGGTGACTCATCAGAGAATGGACATGGGTCTTCTGAGGGTGTCCTGTGGTGTCTGGGAACACACTGTTGTTAGTGAGGGGGCCTCTGTGGATCATCCCACAGATACTTGATCAGTTTGGGATCTAGTGAATTTAGAGGCCAGGTCAACACCTTGTGCTGTTCTTCATGTTGTTCCTACAGCATTTTTTTGTGTGTGTGTGCCTGTGTCAGGCTGCATCCTGCTGGGGATGCCAGCAATGAGTGTCATTGCTATGGGGTGGGGGAAGTTTCGCAGCAGAACACTGAATTGTCACAACACGGTCAGTGCTATTTACTTCTCATGGTTTTAATGTTGTGGCTGATCAGCGTATGTTTAAATGGATAGAAGGCTGCCTTGAATAAGATGCCATAAAGTTAAAGGGGAATTCCACCAACTTCATGCATCTAACTTTGTTTATGAGTGAGCTACAGAAAATGGGAATAAAGTACGTCTTGTAGATTAAACTCAGCCTCAGGTGTCACCGCAGACACCGTTCATTTAGTTTGAAAACTGTAAGGTTGGAATAGATGTGTGATGTAGTGAAGGTCTGCATCCCGTGCTTAGTATTAGCTGCTGGGAGCATAATTCCCACAAATCACTGACTTAAGAAGTGAGTGAATGTGTGTATTACAATTAAAACTGCTTTTATGTTTTTACAGGTCACAACAGACCCATGAACTTTTAAACTTGTGTTATTTAACAGAGTAGACACTTTGCACTTGGCTTTTTAACTGGACGGAGTTACTGCTTTAAACTATTTGAATGTACTGTGTACTCTGGCGCAGGGTTGACTAAAGAATGTAGATTATTTTATTGACAGCATGACTGAGATGTCGGCTGCCAGGACAGTTTTAGATGTAAATGTTATTTTGTTGGTCTCTGAAAGAGCAAAACATCAGGTGGAGCACAAACCTAACTAGTCTTTCAAAATTATAATTCATATTTATATTAAAGAGAAATGTCGTGTTTGTTTTTTTCCCCAACACTGTCTGCGTTGTTGTTGCGTCCCCTTGTCCTGCTGTGGTTTAATATCAGCTTTCACTAACTCATCAAAACACCAGACGCTCAACATCTAATGCAGCGACGGTATATGGCTAACTGTAAATATCTGCGCTTTCATGACGCGCCTCGTCTTCAGCATTTACACCTGAAAGGGTATCAGTTCTGTGACCTGACAGATAAGTAGTCAATAAGTCACAACATCACGGACGGAGACGTACGCGTGTTTCTGTAAGTGGTAAACGTACGGTGCTGACCATCTGACGTTTGGTTTGCACAAGAGCAAGTAGTCAATTATTTTCTCACGTCATAAACACAAATGGCAAAACTGTTTCTGAGGTTATAGAAAGGAGGTGCTGTGATAAGACCAACCGGGCTGGGCTAATGTGTGTGTCCGGTCTTTAAATCAATGAAGGAAGGTTTTACCAGCTAAATGAGATCTAGATAAATGTGTCTTACATGGATGAAGGTGGTGACACGTCGCCTTAACTATTAGTTGTAATTATTATCATCATCAATTATAATTGTTGTTCCAGTCACATTAGTGTATTTAGTGCCAGACAAGTATGGCATGAATGTGGACCGCTGCCTATTTCAAAACAGGCGTCGAGACACAGAAACGTGCTTCTACCTGAATGAAGGATGATCCCGCTGTCGGTGTCACTGATCTCTCCATTCCCCTCCATGTCAGTGGATCGACTTCCTGATGCTGTTCTTCAGAGAAAGCGAAAAGGATGATGTAAGGCTCACAGCATGTCCTGCGAAGAAAGATTTTAAGAAACATTTATTGTTACTTTCACAAGTTCATGTCAACTTCATTCGAGAATATCGTTTTTTTTTTTTTTTTGGCTGCCAATTAATTGAATGTTAAGAGAAATCAGAGTAAGAATAAAAAAAATGTTTCGGGATTATGAAACATTCAAAAACAAATGAAACGAAACTTAAATCGTAAGGAATTAAGTTAGAATTGGACGACAACGTGTTAAAGGTCGTTACGTCATGAAACAGAGCAACGTTTTATTCGTTATTACACAAAAGTAGAAGAACTGGGTTTAAAAAAATAAATAAAAAACAAGATATTCGTTTGAAAGAGCCGATGCTGAATCCTTCTTTGGATCCATTTTTTTACTTTCGTTTTTAAATATACACCACTTCCTACATCCTTCTGTTAGGAAAATCCCGCTGCGGTGATTTTGTGGTTTCGCATAGTCTTGTTCGTTTGCGCAACAAGTCCATATGTGAGGAAGATCCAAAAAGCACAACTCTATAAAAAGTATGACAACAGAAGAGAAGTGGACCAAAGAGAAGCCATATAAAAGATGTGCCAGAAATACCAACGACAACATTAGTTTTGTGAACAATCTCTGAATTAATTAGTGAAAAACGGTATCGATAAATAACCGTCCATAAAAACAAGACATCAGACAATAACGCAAGTTTCCCCAAACACTGCTCCTAACTAAACCCTGCGACCCGCTGCCTCAGTGATTCAGGTGTGACATACCTAATTGACATCACTGTCAGGTGTAGTCATAATTGTCTCACGGGGCATGAGTACACATACACGCTGCCAAGTCTAGGGTGTTTCCTGTGACTGCCTGTTTGTTAATCTCTGACGTCACGGCCGCCATTATCTCATCCCTTGTGAACACTGCCTCTCGATGCGTGAGTTATATTGTGCCTCCAGCTGGTGTCGCGCGAATGCGGCGAGGCTTGTCGGTTTGATTATTAACAAGGTGTACAGAGGAATGTTGCGCATTCTGGCACACAGTCGGAGGTTTACATTCATTAATCCTCTAAAGCTTCCCAGCAGGGCAACAACTACATGATGTTAAAGGTATGAGCCACTTTAATGTTGGTCCAGCACACGGTGACATTTAGGACTGAGCAAGGGATCTATAAAATATATCCTGAGCAATGACACACACAGTGAAACTCATGACTGTGACTGGACACTTCACACCTCCACATTACAGACAGCCAGCTGCTGTGTTTGCACAATTGAGGCGAAGCAGCCCACGAACGGCAAACTAAAAATACAACATAAGGCAGCTCTGAAATCTCAGACTTCAGTTAGTCAAAAAGAAAAACAACAACCACAAGCTTTGTGTGTGTGAGAAATGTTTTACAATTACATCCACTGCGACAAAAACTTACATCACCGCAGTAAATTTGGCAGACACACGGTGATCAGTGGGTTACCTCAAACCAAGACTCCTGCAGAAGTTGATGCGCGACTGAAAGAAATGTCAGAGCTCAGGCTGACACCTTTAAAATGTGCAACGCGTGCGACCCGGACGGCGTAAAACGTGCATAATATTTAACACACGACGAAGGCTTTATTTTGAAAAAGCTTACATTTCATATTTTTAGGCTGACAAGCAATTATTAAAATATCAAATTAGCAGCAGACTATAATGTCATTTTCATTTTGCAGTGTCGATAAACTAGCTTATTTGTGTTTACCGTAATACACAGAGGTGTTTGTTGGGGGATTTCGAATGAATTTTCAGTTTATAATTCCCATGACAAAAGAAAAACAACAACAAAAAAACCCTCCAAGTTTTGGAGAGGACCTGAAACTCCTAATGAGTGATGCACTAGATCTTGGCGTCAAAACAAAACACTAAAAATAAGCGAGAAGTCAAAAGTTAGTCATAATTTATCTGGATTAAACATTTTTCTAGTGAAATTCACATTTTTGAACATGTTCAAATGATAAACAAGCGGCTAACGGGCAAAACATTCACACAAAAACTGGCGAGGTTTGACAAAAAACATTAAGACTACGACACAATACAACACTATGATAAATTGATTCTGAATTAATATATCTAGAGGGCACAGATTCATTTAAAAGCATGCACACAGTACACGAAAAACACAGCAATTTGGACAATATCTAAAAGAATCTCACTTACTTTGTGAAAAACTTGTGAGAGAAACTGTCAAAATCCCAAGAGTGAAGGCTTTCCCCTTCAGAATCAACCAACTTGAGTGGAAACACAGAAAAAAAGAAGCTGAGCGGAGTCTGCACAGGAATGAGAGACTCGCCCACTAAGAGAGGAGTGGCCACGTACGGGGAGGGCTGAACACTGGAGACGGTATCGAGTAACTCAGCTCTCCTGTCTACGTCTGAAACTGTGTCAACAACAATGACCAACGCGGCGAGAAGCTCGGCGTCGCTTTACAGTCTTATGAGTCTAATAACAAGTGGGTGGAGGACACTTGATCGAGACGTGTGTCCCAGAACAAAAGCACGGATGAAAACACACATCATGCCTGATCGAGACGTGTGTCCCAGGAGTGACAACATTTTTTATTTTTACTTATCAATCAATGAATCGAAAGGCAAAATAGTCGGCATTAATTAAGTAGGTCACAAAAAAACAAACATGCAAAGGTCTTGCTTCTCTCCGTCCGATATGAAAAATGTAAATTTAAGCTTCAAAAGGCTTTGTAATTTCTTTATGGACTCAGTAGGTTTTAGGGACGGCGATTTGAGACGAATATCTTTCTTTTATTACTGGTTTTAAATGACTCTATGACTCAATAAGTGTCTTAATGACCCTCCTCAAGTTTTGGACTACCGTTTTTATCACAACAACCACTATAAATCAGCGCTAACTACTGAGAGAGTTGAGCTCTGCCTGTTCCAAGATTAAATATCTGATTCAGTGCGTGTTTACTGCCATCTCCTGGTTGTTTAAAAAAGTAGAAAAACTTAAGCTTTTAACTAGATTGTATTTTTTAAGTATCTCCTGAAACTCCATCTTCTTCCAAACGGCCAATACTAAAGGCCGTCTCACCCCCTGCCTCCACTAAAAAGAGGGAAACATATGCCTGTGGGATAGTCCGCATGATTTACACAGACAGGCAGCACCTGCTCTGACACGGCATGGCTCGCATTCATTGTGAATCTCAATATTCATTTTGGCTTTCCAGGAATGCCGGTGCTCAAGAAGACTCGAGAAAATGCCCCAGCAACTCCCAGACGCTCGAGGGGATCGGATCTCAAATGACACGGCACCGAGAAGGCAGAAGGCGCGGAGACAAAAAGTGTGACTGGACACATCTCACAGATAACAAGCATGTGGGCAAATTCCTTCCAGTCTGACGATATCACATACACCAACAAAGACACAAATGTTCTTTCTAATAAGAGGAATTGGGTGAGGTGTGTTAAAGCACATTTGTTGGTATCACCAGTAACTAAGGGAAAGCTGCAGCAAAACACTAACCACCTTGCAGCGGCACTAGGGTTAGTGCGATAAAAGCATTATCAGCAGAGACAAACAGGATGCATATCAAGGCTGGGAATCTAAAATCAGATTAGCAGTCTTACTAATAAATAATTACCTCATCTACCCATGGGAAAGTGCAGCAAAGAGGTTTTACCAACACTACAGCAACACCAAGTGAAAGAACAGCTCCAACTCATTTTAAAATCAAGTTAGAGACAGAATAATAGTCTGTGACTTCACGTCTGATGAGGCATTAATCAGATCACACTTGTCCGCTATCAAAAACTCTGACACAACAGCAGCGTGGTGAATTCCATGAAGCTTTATGTGAAGACTATTTAAACAATTTCCCCATCCGTCCAGTAGCCAGTTGGTGGTTTATATAAACCAGAAGTCCCCAAGAGACAGAGAGCAGGCTTTGTGTAGGCAGCACAGCAGCTGGCAAAACAAATTCTTTAAATATTCTTGAGACCTTTATTAAGTGCGCGGCTAGACCGCTGCTGCCGGTGTGGAGTCCTCGACTGCCAGGGGATCACACATTTCCCCTCAACATTTTACAACTCCCTTCTTCCGCCTGGGTGCAGAAGGATTTTGCTGCTGTGACGCTATAAAAAAAAAAAACTAAAATAGTTCATAGATAGATGGATAGTCCATCCATCTGTACTCCGTCTCCAGGTGTGCAGAAGTGGCGTTTCTGATGTGGATAACTTAATAAGACGTTTCCACGCAAAACTGTGACCAAGAAAGACTAAATTAGACTATGACTGAGAGTCGACCACATACTAGTTCACAGACATTTATACCTACAGTAAAGCTCCTCTTACGTGGCTTTAAATCTGGCAACATCCAATTTCCTCACATAGCAATTAACGCCACATAAATCCATTTATATCAAGTTTCGTGCTTCTTGCGCTCACCCTGCAAAGCTTTAGCGTGGCGCTATTGACTGTATCCAGCTACGGGATAAAGCACAGTAATGTGGGTTTGCAGAGGGCCGGGGGCGGCACAGCTTGAATCTGAAGCGACCGTCCCGCCCTGCCAGCAGGTCAGTGAAGCTGCAGGGGGGTTAAGCCACCTCTGTCCTATTGCCCTCAGGTCAGCGCTCAGGAATGTATAGACCGGGGAAATATTTCAATTCACAGGAATCACATAAACTCACAGATGGGACAACGGCTGCAGTGGGGAAAAAAAAAATATTACAGGGATGAAAGTTTCCAGCATCAATCATTTTATGAATTGTTTTTATAAAAGGTTCACTGTGCCCCTCCTCAGACATGTGTTCTTGTGCTTTTCTGTGCAAAGAGGATGTTGCAAACTAATAACTTCTCTGTACAGTTAGGTATCTTTACGGTTTATGACGCACTTCTCATTTGCAAACAATCACATGTGGAGAAATTTCCCATGAAACTCATGGTGAAACGTGCAGTGAGGATGTTCAACTGTTTAATTAATGTTATGTTTCAGTGGTTTTCATCCACGTCCATGGTGATGGTGATGAGTTACCTGCTAAATAAACACCTATAATGTTAAACTGAAAAAAAAAAACAGCCGTGTCAGGGGGTCACATATGTTTAAACTAACTTTAGAGAACTTTTTTTATATATGTATATATGTTTCAATGGAGGAAAACCTTCCAACCGCCGAGTTAGCTGCTGGGCCTCAGATTTAAAAACTTTTACAAAGTTAATTACACACCTCAACGGCAAGGTTTCCCCAAAAAAACACTACATCCCTTTAATTACAGCTACTAATTATCAAAATAAGTTCATAAGCACTGATTTAAACGCTTTTTATAATAATTTATAAGTTGTGTGTGTCTTTTTTATTTATTTATTTTTGGCTCTTACCTTAGCAGCTAGTTAGCCTGCTAGCATCGTGCCTCAGCTACATCCATACAACCTCCGCTCCATCGGCTCACAGCCTCCCGGATTTGAGCTGGAAGTTTCTTTCTAGCTACGAAGAAGAAAAAATCGGAAAGACAAACTTCTCACACGTCCCCACGTCGCGTCCGTGCGCCCCGAACAAGTGAACGAACTGAAATACAACGAGGTCAAACCTCTCAAACGCCAGCTTTTGCTTTTAATTATTACTGACGAAGCCGCTCCGAGAGTTTTTAGTCAAGAAGTAAAGCAATGCCGTGCCGCCTTCACGTGCAGTAGGAAACAAAAGCAAACAACACGTATTTACCATGGTAACCGCACTTCCCCACGAGTGAAGCGGCACGAACATCACGCGAAGCCATCAAGGTAGAAGAGAAAATAACGATTAAAGCGGTGTATGTGTACAAAACATCCACTCGCAGGCAGTAAGATATTATTTCAGGCTCATATCCTGCCACATTTCCATAACCCTGTTGTTAAATTTGGCAATATCTCATTTGATTTCTAAAATTTAAAAAAACAAAACAGCCACAATTCATTATTACAAATTAATTTTGTGAGTTAATTTGCTTTTTCAGTATTTATATGCTACACGGATCGCTGCTGGACGTTTAGCTCCGTAGAATGGGAAGTTACGAGTTTATGACGAGCTTGTGAATGCCACATGGATGTCCACTCCTGTGTGGGCGTTTGTTTTACGGTCAGCGCTGATACCAGAGAAAGAAGAGAGGATGAGACACTTTGCATGATGCATCTACTGGTCATCACCAAAATAACATTTCCCACTGTGACCCTTTGTGGGCCCAAATGTTTTTAAGCGGTTGAACAGTAAGATAATACATATTGCATCCACTAGAGGTCAGCAGAGCGATACACAGGCTTTCTAATGAAGCGTGACCATAAATGCGATAAAATACAGTTTATGTTTCGATCACTGGAGCTGATGGTTTCGACACGGATAGTTTCTCATCTCCAGTGACCCTGCACAACTCCCACAAAGCTACAGAACTTCAATCCTCCTACTATCCTTGCACTTTACTGCCACCAATATAGTCCTTAATCATAGTTTGTTTGCATCCTGCTGTAATATAGTTTATATTAACCATAGTTTGTACATATCCAAACAGTTTCTATTTACCAAAGCTCTATACTGCGAATATCCTGCTGCAGTATCTGTACGTGTCCTGTTTTAATTTTAATTTAATAAATGTGCAGCTGTACACATGTACACACTCTTGCACTTATTGTTTCTGCACTTCTGGTTTGCTGCTACCTGCATTTCGTTGCCTTGTGTTTGAACATGTGCACTGACAATAAAGTTTAATCTAATCTAATCTTTTTTATTATTTTTTTTTAAAAGGAAAGTGCAATGAATTAATGAGAAATATTAATAGATTTAGCTCCAAATCTGACTAAATAAAATCATAATTATGTGAATAAATTAAAGGCTAACAGTTTAGTAAAACCTCTTCTTTTTGTTATATATATATATATATATATACAATAGTGTCTAGTCACTCAGGCCATTCAACAGAACCCAGAGTCTGAAACACCCAGAGCAAGCACTTTGTTGAGATCGGCAGGGAAAAACAGACTTTTAACAGGAAGGACCTAGAGCGTATCAAGGGGACCCATCTGTTCGAGGCAGACGACGGTAGAACAAAAGATTAAAGTGGTGGTGGGACAGAAAAAAAAAAGGAAGGACAGAAGACAGCAGAAGCAGAAGCAAGCGCACACGTTCACACATCTGGATAAAGCACACATGCAGCATTAATACATGATGTTAACACGATGCCATGTAATGATAAGGAGGATGAACAGAGCCGGCACTCAAGCTGTTAATGCAGAAACGGTTCGTGGGCAGTCAGTGTGATCAATAAATTAATCATATGGTTACTGATATGACAATAAACATGTCATATCAGGTGGTATAATGTACGCATATACATAAATCAGGCATAACAATAAAACCACTGACAGGAGATGTAAATAACCATTGTGACAGTGTTCAGCTGGGAAACTTTTGGACCTGGTATTCATGGTGTGGATATTACTTAGACGTGTAGCACCCACATAGACCAGAGCAGACCCTGAAAAGACTGCTTATGCATAGTGAGAGTGGAATCATTGTTAATCATTAATGTGTTCTCACGGCATGAGGGCCCGAAACGCACATCTCTTGACTAAAATGATGACAACGGAGTTACGAGCAAAAGCAAAACCAAAGCTCGCACATTAAAACACGACAGTTTCAACGAGCCCCCAGCCAGAGCGACATTAAATTTAGCCGTCAACTGAGCGTCACACAGATTAAATCATGCCTCCACGTGTAAAAACAGTGATAAAACGTGCCGCTTTCAAACACGTCGTTGTCAAAAATTTCTGCCGATAGGGGAAGTCATCAATAAATGATAAACAATGTTTGTCTTTTTCTGCACTTCCTCGTTTCTCCGTGACAACAACAGCGTTCGACCTCATCAATCTGTGTGGTTTTAGTATTGAGGCAGGGAGATGTCGTAAACAAACCTGAAGCTGCAATACTTTGATGTACTGTAATAGCCATTTTTTTTTTTTTTAACTGGAGGAAGAAAACATGCAAAGGTCACAGCCAATAATCCCCTCAAGGGGCAATATGTTGCATAGGTAAGTAAATACAATCAATACAAAGGGAGCACACACTAACACACACACACACACACAAAAACATGCATTTACATGATTCAGAAAGCAAGCAGCAGGGACAAAACCGTTCTTTTATCTATTCATCCTGCAATCCTCGAAGATTATACGTGCAGCAAAGGCAGGACGAAAGGAAGTGAAAGGTACTTTAAGGTCCTGCAATTCTGCAACACATTGAAGCAATTCCCTCAATTGTTCCGGTTTTTGAAGGTACGTGAACAAAACCAATAAATAAAGGGGAAGTCCTGAACAGACTCCTCCAAATTTACATTAAAACGCTAAAGCTTCCAGCGCAGGTTCAAGCTCCGACGGGCCGTTATGCCAGCATGTGGTTCAAAGGTCAACTTATGAGATATTTGCAAGGATGAACAGCTGCGACAGTTCGGCCATAAATAACTGCAGGAAGAACAGAGGCAGGTTTTCTTTCTCAAGTCAGTGATCCAACGATACTTTGCTTTGATTAATGAGCGTTTCCACTAAATTCACGCAGCTGCTGAGTGAAAACACGCATTTCACTTAAAACGAGCGCCTGCGCCCAGATAGTAAAGTTTCAGTTCAAACCAAAAGCCCTGATCCTATCTCGTTACAATATACGACAAGAAAAAAAATAAAGCGCAGGAAATGTGGTCAGTCCTCTACACAGCTGTCAGGTTTGCTCGTTTTGAGCTGAAATATCTGCTGTGATGTTTAAACCTATGTATGCGGATTTTTTTTGAGTAAACAGAGTTGAACCGAAGTTTGAAGAAAAAGGAAACCACAGACACTCAGTTCATGTGACGTACGTCTGCAGTGCTGGCATGGTCTGAGTGTAAATGCTGGTGGTTCAGCAAGTGAGAAGTAAATGTGCCTCATTGTGCAGCACCTGTCCTTTTCAAAAGTCAGCTCATCTGCAGCGCTGGAGACGTGGACGGAGAAACATCTTCTTCATGCTGCTTGTGTTTGCTTAGATTCGGGTACATGTTAGGTTCAAAAATAGTATATCCCCCCCTTAAAATAAAAGGATAAAGTGTGTTACAGCCACACAGACAACGAAGAGTCTGAATAATGTTAAGTATTACTCATATAGCAGAAAGAACTCTCTCCTACCTGCATATTTTCCTACTTTGATACCGTGAAAATGTTTAAAAAAAAAAAAAAACACAAATAATTTAGATGAAAATCATAAACCAGCAATTGCCCCAGCTTTCCCAGCCTCTCTTGCCTCTTTGCTGCCTGATCGCTGCATTTTCTCAGACATCTTATCGTGTCCCCAGGTACAAATAAGTGGTACACTCATTTTTGAAGTTTACAGCGAGTTCAAGTATTGAACGGCATGACTGTTTGTCGTCCAGAAAAATCCGTGGTGAGAAGCAGACAACCACAGAAAAGAGAAGTGCAGGGGCACGGTGAGAACATTACAAGTTCACAGTGACAGAAACTGGCAGCTCAAGCGTAGGAGAGGCTGATAAGAAGGAGTGCCAAGGGCTCACCTTTCATTTTGAGTCGGCGGCACCGACAGAATAACGTTCAATAAAGTCCCTCCAGCCTCACAGGACTTTACTCTTTTATATATGTATTTCTCAAACAGCAATTTTATTACTATTATAATTTAATAATATGTGATTGATGGCACTTCTGGTCTTTTAACGTCATGCATAAGTGTAAACTGCAAAACGTCAAAACAGAAGCAACGAGAGAACAACAAATATCATTTCACACATAAGTAGTTCACACGCGTTAAAGCTGCTCTTCACTACATTTGACCATTACTTCTCGTTTCGGTTGATGTAATGGTCAACACTGTGGTAACCTTTCACGCTGTGATGCCATCCCCAAAAACAAACATACAAAAAAAAAACATTTAGTCTGAGAAAGATCCATCAGAGCCAATGAAAGAAATAATGCGACATGTTCCCGTTAATGTATATCCTCTTCATGAAAGCGTCCATGCACTGAAGAAACCAGAAACCAGAATGACTAAGTGTGTCCTTGTGCAATTTGCCCAAACCACAGTGCAGCAGCATCTGGCACTTCTCCAGCTGCCTGTGTGTGTGAAGGCTGTGATCTGCCTTGTTCTCGGGTTAACAGTGGAAATCCTTTCACCGCTGTCACCCATGCAGTAAACACACAAGGTAAAACTGTGAAAATAAATGTTGTAAATTTAATTTTGGTGTTTTGGGGGTTTTTTTTCGGATGGGAGGGGAGGGGGAGGATTCACACTCACAAATCAGGTGCCTTATTGTTTCCACTGTAGATCAGTGAGTCTTCGCCTTCATCTTTTTCTCTCTTTTCTGAATCGTTGGTGATTTTTACGCGTTTTAAAAAGTAGCCAGCCCCTCACGAGGAAGGTTGAGCACTTTAATTTGATGATTTGTTTTGATTTAAACCATCAAAAAAGGAAGAACTCGCGTAGAACTCCACAGGCTGCTCTGCTGATGTTTCTATACCCTGAGACTGAGATAGTGGTTTAATGTACATAGTGGTTAAAGAAGTGGACTCGACTTCAACTCCTCTGCGTGACAGGCTGTCAGTCACGACATCTAACCTTTACACTAGTCCTCGGCCACCGCATAGCCACCATTTGCCTTTGTTCCGTCTACAAAAGCCGGTGTGCATTTCTTTGCTGCCGATGCTAAGTGCGTCGGGTCACATATCTGCGAGTGAGTGTTGTGAGAAAAGCTCTTTTCTGAAAGAGGAGAGGGGGAAGTTCCTGACCCCCTCGCCCTCAGCCTGGCATCTAACCCAGTTTTCACAATTTTGAAACCACTTGATTCATAACGCACATACAACTGAAAAACAAGTGGGCACATGAACATTTGAACTTTCATATACCTTACTTCCCCTTAACATGTGAGCACCTTTGATTTCTGAGAAGTCACACACTCCATGGTCAGGCAGTAGAGGCATTTAAATTTTTTACAGAAAGGCCAGGAAAAGCGTCTTTGCACGCAGACACCTTCGTCTCAGGAGAATTCACAGATGGCAGGTGTCGTCTCGATGCAGGAGGCGACGATTCAGGCCTGAGAATTCAGAGAGTCATTGTAAGTGGGCTTCTCTTTATGGTCTGAAACACTTTCAGGCTATAACGTGAGAATTTCTGCAGGCTTCCACACAACAAGTGTTGTTTCCTGTTACAAAGTTCTGCGTTGGTTGGCTTTAGGTTTACAGCTTGTCATCGTGTGACAGACTGCAACGTGTCTTGTTTCTCGTATTTTTTTTTTTCTTTGCCTCCCCTTTTTCTTCATCTTATTATTTCAAATGTGAAATTTCTTACAGCAGAGGTGGCACGTCTGAATTCACCTCTCGATGCCACGGAGACAGTGAGTGATATCAGCCAAACCATAGACGCAAAGTGAAACAGTTACTGGTAGACATAAAAGACAAAATAAAACCCGTGAAGATGGCAGAGCCATTCATCAGAACTTTGAGTCGTTTGTTCGTTAGTTTTTTTTTGTTTTTTTTAAATCAGAGTTTTAAGTGAGCCAATGCTGCCGTCGGGTTTCGCAGAAGTTGTAAGATAAAGGCTGAGTTGCTGTAATGAGAAACGTTCAGTTCTTTTTTTCACGTCTCAGTGCAGCTGGGTTACTAATTTTGCACTACTAGCAGAAATATTTAGACATCATTAATAAGCAATAAAAAAAAAATTCATGTCTTTTTATAACAACCACCAATGAGAAACAGATCAGTCCTACAAAACAGATGTTTCTACTGTGTCTTTAAAGTTAAATAATTACTGTATAAAACATTTTTTTATATTAATTTATTCACTTAAATATAAACATGGAGCAATCAGATTTAAGACAAAGATAGAAATCAGACTTTCACAAGTCTGCAAGACCAAGTCAACCGAACTGCAGAACGAGGAAACAAGACCTGAATATTTGCACCAGAAACATATCTGTTGCCCACTGTCAAAGTAACCGACTGCCGACTGTGTTGCCTGCTGGTTTCACCTCAATCATGATAGTCATCTCATCTGATTATTATCAATGTTAAAAGCAACGGGGTGTCGCTTTTATATTTTTATGCAGTTTCATTAACGCGTGTGGTGAAATGTGCCAACAGTCTGAGGAGCAGTTCTGCTGCACTGAGGAATATTATTAGATTACAATGGAATAATTAAATAAGTTCTGTCTTAATGCTTCTCACTGGTAAAACACAGAGGTTTTATTTTAGTGGAAATTTGTTTGCTGTGCTTTTAACACACACACACACACACACACACACACACACACACACACACACACACAAAAAGTCATCTGTTTTTATTTAAATCTTTATTTTAAAATGCAACTTTATCACAATAATCTCCATCATTGCATAGACAGATATAGATATATACTGTATATAGATATTTATATATAATGCATCTACTGACAGAATATTTTCTAATAGCTACTTGATTCAAAATCTAAAAAAAAAACACAAAATACAAAAATAATAAAAGACACCAGCTAAATGGTATTTACACCTCTAAAATTAATATACATATTCCACTGTGCTAAATTAATGCTAAATGCAGACATGATAAGGATTTCTATATGAACAAGACATCAGCGACTACTCAGACACACATATGCAGAATAAACAGCCTGTTTGATGCACGAAGAAAATTAGAAAGAACGAAATGTGCGATAAAATATGTTACACACGCTGTTGTTCTGAAAATAATCCCAGTGTGAACAGTATTAAACAAATGTTCCTTTGCCGTGCGTCTGGTTTCCTGTGTTAAGTGTCCCCTTGAGAGATTAAAGAAACTGAGCCCAAGCTGAAGTGTCCTAACAAAGCAATGACTTTACAACCTTCAGAGCTGAAGCTACTCATCAGCCCTCTCCTCCTACAGTGACATCTGGAGCTGACTTCTCCCAGAGGTTGCGAAGGTCTCAGACGGGTTGGTGTAGGAGGCCGAGGAGTTGTAGCTGTACAGCGTCTTGGACTTGCTGAGGCAGTTGTTGTACATGTACTGGGCTCGGCGCCTGAAGTGCTGGTCCAGGAAGAAGTAGATGGCCGGGTTCACGCAGCTGTTGAAGTACGCCAGGCAGCAGGAGAGGACGAGCCCGTCCTTTTGCCAGGGGGGTCTTGAACATTCGTCGTCGGGGTTGACGAGTTCCCAGACAATTGTGATGGTTTTGAAGACGTTGTAGGGGAGCCAGGACACCACGAAGGCCACGATGATGCAGAGGACCATCTTCAGGGAGTGTCGGCGGCGGACTTCAGCTCGAGGATTTCCAGCAATGACGCAGTGCTTGTTGAGGTGCATGATGAGGGTGCCATAGCAGAGCACAATGATCAACACTGGAAAGACAAAGGTGAGCAATGCCAAGAGCAGGCCCATGACTTTAAAAAAAACCGAAGCGCTGTCCTCCACACAGCTGCCATCTGCCACTTTTCGGAAAACCAGGGACGGGATGCCGAGAAGCAGGGAGACTGACCACACTGCAGCACAAGTGATACGGATGCACTGGCTGCTCCTGAGGTACCTCGAATCCATCAGGTTCACCACGGCCATGTAGCGGTCGATGCTCATGCAGGTGAGGAAGAAGATGTTGGAGAAGCGGTTCACGGCGATGATGTAGCTGCTCAGCTTGCACAGCAAGTTCCCGGCATTTCCAAAGTCCCAGACGTTGTTCTGGCTCGCAGAGACGGCCCACAGCGGCAAGGTGAGGACGAAGACGAGGTCGGCCACCGCCAGGTTGACCACAAAGGTGTCCACCAGACGAGCGCTCCTCTTACGCTTGCTGCCCACAACTGTGATCACAAAGAGGTTGCCCAGAAATCCTGTGAAAAATATGACGTAGTACAGGACGGGCAAGAAGATGTGGGAGTTGTGGAGATTGGAGCTGCGGCACATGTCCACATTGAAATTGACGTTGAGAGTTGCGTTTTCTTCATCATAGTAGTAGTATTCATCCTCAGAGCCCATTCTGAGATCAGCGAGAAGCTCGGCAGTGCAGCTGGGGCGGCTTGGTTAATCTAACCATGTCAGCACACTGCTGCTCGATATTACAAGTGAAAACCACAGAGAAAAATAGAGATCCTATTTCAGCTCTCCTCCTCTCACCTCTCAGCACTGTCTCCCTTTGACTGTCTGAGGTAACTTCCTCTCACTAGCATTTTCTCATGTGACTTCAGAGCCGTGAAGAAGTGGCAGACAAATTCTTTACTCATTCGGGGAAAAAATAGAAAAAAATTACAGGTAGAGCGGACTAGCTAACAGAAGACTTGCATTTTATTTCAATATCAGAAAAATTAAAAATCAAAGAAAGGCAACAGGACGCACTTCTTTCTTTATTTATTTATTTATTTGCATATACCATGACTGAGATGACTTCATAGGTTTATATTTTGTCATAAATTGCTGTAATCACTTCAATTGCTCAAATATTTCCCCACTCGTGCATTGCATTTGCATATACGGCTTCTCCACACATAAATAACTAAACCGTCATTACAAACAAACCCCATGTCACCGCGTGTAGCTCGCCTTTCTGCCCAGTAGGGGGCAGGTAAGCTTTACTTGTGTTTCCTATGAGGTGACCTCCCACCTAAAGTCAGGCAGCCTGTGGTTCTTGAAGCAAACGTTAGTGATCTTCTTCAAAAGAGTTTCCTTTTCATTAGTGAAACCGTTCTGTTGTCTTCTAGTTCATGTCAGGCGGGAGCGATTTTTTCTGGCCGCAGTTCAGTTTTCTCGACAAACGAGTTAGCTTTCAAGCTTTTCCATTCAGGCTGTGAATGGGCGCGACGTGCAGTGTCTGCTCACCGACGAGTCCTTATCTAGCTTCAGCCCTACGTTCGTGAATCTAAACGCAGTTGATTCTTCTGCAAAGTCTGCGAGTTTTGGGTGTTGACAGGTTCCCAGGTGAGCCTCGCCCGTTTGGCGGCCTCGCTGGAGACGGGCATGCGGGCGACAAAGCAGCAGCAGCAGGCGATGCAAAACTGATCGGTGCAGTGATTTTACTGCGATAACGCATTCAAATCTGCTATTCTTGATATTTAAAATATGCAAATATGCACTTTTTCTGCACATTTCGCCGACGCCTCGTCCTAAGGCCGCTGAGCAGCCGACTGGATATACGCTCTTTAGTCTCAACCCACTTTTAACCGTCAGATCACTCGTCAGATTCTTTACTATTCCCGTCTAATCTGCACAGTAGATGTCAGCTGCACTCAAGCTGCTTGTCGTCTTAGCTTGTCGTAGGCGCATATTTATTTTCTCATCGGAACTGTCTGAGGGAGAGGCAGTCAGGCGGTGACTTTCTGCCAGGTAACTAAAACCTCAAAAGAACAAAGAAGGAAGAAGAAGATGTTTCGGCTGCTTGAATATCCTGTCTGCTGTGGCAGCTGATGATCTGAGCGATAAGCTGATCAAGGCGCTTTTCTTCGCGAAGGATTGCCGCTGTACATGGAAACGTACAGGTCTGCAAAGCAACGCTGCGCGTCCGTGCACTCGGTGGCACCAGTCTGACGTCTCCACCTCCATCAGGTTTTGTTAAATAACCTCTCTGCCCGCTGGTGAAAGGTGACACACGCAGGAAAGAGAAGGCAGCGAACGGACGCAGAGAAAGAAACTGCCCCTGGCAACCGCCTCTTCGAGATAAAGCGAAGACCTCTGGAGAAAATCCTTGAGGTCCAAGCTCGGCGCTGCCGCGTTGGGGCCTTAAAAGAGCGAGGAGGTTGGAGAGCAGGTCACGTCTTAGAAGAGGCCGGAGAACGCGTCATTGCTCTGTGGGGAAGCACGGCGAATGAATGACCTCCTCGTGGGATCCCTGCTCCACTTTCCCGCATTGTGTTGGTTATTCAAACGCTGCCTCACTTTTGTAGCGTCAAGGTGATGTGTGGACATACTCATCACGGCAGAGCACCCTGTCAGTCCTCCGTGGTTTTCGGCCCGACGCCGCTCTCCCTCGCGCTCAGCTGTACCTTTTCCTGTCCCCCACCTTCCCCGGCTCGCTCGCCGCCCCCCCGCCCGGAAAACTTAATTATTTCTCCTGCATTCTTGCTGCTCTGTCAGTGGAACGCTACATTCCTCTCCTCGAATAAGTGCTGTCTCACTCCAATTGAGCAGAGTAAATGTGAGAGCCAGTGAATGGAGCAGCCTCAATAGGAGAAAATAAACAATTGCATTGGTCCATGGGTGCAGCGGGGGAGAGCGGATGAGAGGAAGGGAGAAAGGCCTCCCTAACGTGCTAAGATTCCCATGGATACTTAGTCCTTTTTCTGTTTGGAGGAGGATCTCGTAAAGTACTTCAACAGTGGATGATTTCTCTTTTCCTTTTACTCTGTTTTTATTTGAGGAGAGAAAGGGTGGTATGCGTCAGGGTGATTGTTAGACACGGAGGGAGTGTGGTGGTGGTGGTGGTTGTGGGTGGGAGGGGGGTCACATGCACACACGTGCGCACTTGTGCACACACCACACACACGCACACAAACGTACAATTTGCCCCTCACTTGTCAGGAGCAAAGTTTAAGAAAAGGAGTCCATTGTTTGGGTGTGAAAGGTTCTTGTTTTAGCAGTTTAACTGAATCAAAAGTCCCCCCCTCCCCGACACAAAGGACCGCGCAGCCTCCGTCCTCCATTATGTGTTATTTTAAGTGTCCAGAGGCTTTTAGCTGTTCTCCCCTTTTTGTCTAACGCGCTTCGCCGTTTTAACCCACTTCCCTCTTCGCTCCGTGATTTATTTTCTGCTTCATTTACATAGAAAAAAAAAACACAAAAAAAAAAAACACGCAAGAGCCAATATATTAAAGTAGCAGCCACGTGTTCACTCACGCCATATGCTGAAATACATATATGCAGGATTAAGAAGACAAGCTGACATGAGACTCCCAGGTGTTTTCTTAGTTTGAGTGTGTGGCCGTAGCAAAGCCCGTACAAGAGAACTGGCATCAATTAAAGTACATATAATATATTTTATGTAAAAATAAATAAATTTTAAAAAATAGCAAAGTAGTTTTCAGGTGTTTTTTTTTTTTACAATCACAGATACACTGTTAGGTCTGACATTGTACTTTTCTAAAATATAATTTATTACAGTTAACAACAGAAGGGAACAGACAAATATACAGAGACATGTGGTGCAATTAAATGTGAGTAAATAAGATTCATGATTCAAGTTAACCGTCACAAAAGAGATTTATTTTTGTTAAAATTATTTATTTTTTGATTCACAGCTGCTTGTAACACAGATTTATTTTAATTTTTTTTTTTAGTTAGTTTGGGGATGTAAAGGAAAGGCTGTAAATGCGGTGCATCGCCTGAGAGAGGACAGACAAGAACAGAAAAACGTGAGTTTTCATCTGAACGACAGAAGCTGTGGTTTAATTTTAACAAAACTAAATCTCATCTCACAAAGAGAAAACATACAGAGTTGTGAAACACTCTTTGACCTCTACTCCCACTGCGCTAAATATAAAGCATGACACTTCTCTAAACACTAATACTACAACCATGACACCTGAATGTTATACAAAAAGAATATATGAAGAGAATATACACAACTAGAATCTGTAGTTTTATTAATATGTACAGCTGAACAGGAAACGTTTGCACAAGGCTGTGCAAAGGTCTGCGTTGCAAATTCTGTTTATAAAACTTTGCAGAAAGTAGTGCAAAGCTTTTACAGTGCAAGTGTCCATCTTAGTAAAAAAAAAAAAACAATAACTGTCTTCTTGTGCATTGTTTTGGGCGTTTGTGCTCGTATAAGTATGCAGTTTGTTTTCTTTTTTGTCACACAGGATCTAGGGCGGTGGCGAGTGACAGACTCAGTCCTGTCTGTGATGTGGGCACGCTCGTTGAAATGTGCAAAAGCGATCTTGCACCCGTAACTGTTCCGACTCTTTCTGTTGTCTCTGACCTGCTGTGACCTCCTGCTCTCGGACCTATATAAATCAGTGTGTTTTGCACCTGCTCTCTCAGTGTCTGCAGACTTCTTTCTTTTTTTTTGCTGTTTTTTACTGTTGTCACACGGTGTAAAGCACAAAACATGCAGCCATGCGAATTTTACACAGGATGTAAAATATGGTGGAAAATGATGAGCTCAGAAAGAGTTTCATCCTCACGTCACTTTTAACATTTCTTTAAATTTCAAATGGAAACTAACCTACGCAATGTCGGGTCGACTTCGCGTGACTTGACTCGATGTGAACTGAAAGCTCTCACTCAAAATGTGCCTCCTCTCATTTTAACGCCTCTTAGCATTTTGTAAACACACGGCTTAGTCACTGAGAAAGGAGTCATCTTTCATCTGCCGTTGACTCCACACAGGAGGACTTTAATGAGTGAGGAGTTCAGGTCGCTGGAGTCTGCGTGGTCACGCATGATTCAGAAAATCATTGTTAGTCCTTACTGTCTTCTTAATCTGTTTTCTAGATGGTATTTGATCTGCTGATGCATAGTTTCAGAATGAACCTCATGGCTTTGATCAGAAAACTTAAATTCATCTGAATTTTAAAGGTTTAGATAAAAGTCTGCTGCATGGCTCGGAAACGAATTAATAAAGAAAAATGAATCATAACTGATAGAAAAAAAAACCTTTTTTCTATCAGCATCTATTCAATGAGAAATTAGTTCAAAATGTTTTACTAACTTTTAAGTTTTACGACATAAATCTCATTTTACGCACATCTCTTAAAGGGGAGCTACCGTTTTTTTTGTTTTTTTTTTTTACAACCGGGACCTTATTTCTGGCATAAAATACGATCGTTTACTCACCCAATAACTTTTTATTTTATTTGGAGACAATATTTAGATCCGCGTATATCCATATAGTGGGAGTGAATGGGGCACCGAAACGCAGCCTCTAAATAACACATTATAATATTTTCTTACGATACACTAGTGCTATTCCTCTTTGAGTCCGGCAGTTACCTGTTGATTATTTGCATGAGTGCAGCGGTTTGTTGTTCTTTGGCCAGCTGTTCCTCTCGCTGCCTCCGCACCCTCCTTTCAACAAGCTCGTCATACTCTGGCATTGTCGCACCCACTACAGAGATGATATCATCCAGGTCAGAAGACATCCGAGGTCTGTAGGTCAATCTACAGACCCCGGATGATGATAATAGGTAACTCCAGACGACTCAACGGGGAATAGCACGTTGAGTCAGATAAATCGTTATTTAGAGGCTGCGTTCCGGTGCCCCATTCACTCCCACTATATGGATATACGCGGCACTCTGCTGGATCTAAATATAGATACCTACTGCTAGTTTTATTTGAGCATGGCTGAATATTTTTCCGATTCTGAGGTTGTGGACGAACAAAATATTGGTGAAGTTAACGAGTTTCGCGGCAGATAAAGCGTTATTTAGAGGCTGTGTTTGGGTGCCCCATTCACTCCCATTATACGGATATACGCGGAACTACTGTATTGTCCGAACGGCTCCAAATGACAGCAAAGTTATATGGGTGAGTAAAATAATGTATTTTATGCCAGAAATAAGGTCCAATAATAATAATACTCCACTATAAGGACATGTCATCGACTAAAAGTCTCAGTTTGTATGTGTTTTTATCTTCGTTTGTTTTTATTCAGTACGCCGTGAACAAAGAAATCTTGACTCTTGAATGTACATTTATACATGACACCCAGATGGTGTTTTATCGGGCGCAAGACACCTGTCAGTCTCCATATGAGTCCAGAGTGGTCCCATAGACTCATAAGAAGCTGTTTCTACCACAGCACCGACTCTCAAACTTTTCATTCAGGTCATCTTAAAACGCTGAAGCTTCAAAACCTTGTTGTTGTTCTGGATGCTGCCGACTGTCTGTGACTACTGTCTCGTATCCTGAAACTGTTTTGTCATATTGCACAAGATAGTCGCTCTATCAACAGGTACCGACACACGGTTTGACTCTTAAACCGCTGTCCCAAATATGTGTGGATAAAAACCAGACTTTTGTGCAGTAAACGCCACACCAATACTGCAAAAAAAAAATCTTACCAAGTATATTTGTCTCATTTCTAGTCAAAATATCTCATTACACTTATTATAAGAGTTTGCCTAAAGAGTACCATTTCAGCAAGACACAGGGACTTGTTTTAAGACAATACATCTTAATACAGAGTAGCACTGGGCGATATGGTTGAAAAATGTATCACGATAAATATCAGTTGATATCGATAATTATTGTTTATTGACTCAACTGTGCTAATCTGCATCCGTTATTTCTTTATATCGGTTTGATAGTGCGCTAGAGTTTTTCGTTCATTTTAATTTTTCTTTAAATGATAACAATGACATATTCAATAGCATTTCAATTTCATTCATTTTTAATTAATTCAGTAGCCGTGGAAAAAGATTCGATTCGTAACCGATCATCAAAGACGACTCGAATAAATCTAGAGTCCAGCTCAGTTGAGTTTGATTGATAATCAATAAACGGCTCCATTCAAACACCTTCCATCTCACTCTGCAGAGAAACTAAACGTACTACCAGACTTGACCAGCAAACAATACGCAGAGAAACCAAACTTAACCGACTCATAACCGCTGCTCGTGGATCCCTGATTAACCGAGGCAGCAGCCACTCACTCGGCCGCAGAGAAACCAAACTTAACCGACTCTTACACAACTAATGAAGAGAGAGGAGAGACAATTAATATGCTCACTCACCACCAAGGCTGCAGACATCGGTCTGCGGAACTGGTAACGTGATCTTTCCTTTTTTATCTACAATTTCCTCTCGCGCTGTCGCTCTCATATTCTCTTTTCACCTCCACGCCGTTCTTTTTGTTGTTGTTGTCTTAGCTGGGCCATGATAGGTCCAGAGGCTAAAGCCCTTCCTCTGCCTACATCCCCCAGAATGACTTGGAGTTGTGGCTCGGGGTTTTCTTCCTATTTTTCTCTAACGGAGTTCAAGTGAAATTATCAAACGTTCTATCGTATTTTCTATTGCTATCGACCACGTGTCTATCGCGATATATATCGTTATCGTTTTATCGCCCAGCCTTAGTACAGCTTTTTTCACTAGTTCCATTGGCAGATTTTTTGCCTATATTCAAGCAAACAGTGCTTGAAAAGCAAAAATTGCTTGAAAATTTTAAGTGTAATAAGACATTTTGACTAGAAATGACACAAATATACTTGGTGAGATTTTGCAGTGAACATAATTGTCAGGTGGTTCTAATTAGGCGCTTAAATCTAGACAGGAGCGAGGCACAGGAGACCTTCGCTTTCCCAAAGTTATCAGTGTTTTTTTATTATTATTTTTACTACGTTTCATTAAAGCTTTACATGAACTCCAGTTTACGACTCCGTCACGCCACCGTGATGCACGTGTGATTAAAATTGCTCGCGTTTCATTTCTGCTATTGTTATGAGCGTGCGTCTCCTTGCAGAGGTGGGATCCTTCAACGTCTGCGATTGAAGCGACTTTAAACCGAAACTGCACCATGAAACTGTTGCATATGAATCATCAGCCTGCATTTAGATGAATAGTGACAGGTTTCCCATCCTCATTTTGGATGATAATGATGACGAGATCATGGATATTTGTAAGGGCTCAAGACCGGTTTGCTGACAGGTACACTGGTCTTACCGGACAGCCCCTTGTCTCCCAGGGGAAAGCTTCTTTGGAGCAGATGGCTGCCTCGGTGGGATGATTTCAGCCTCGGCTAACATTAAATGATCTTCCCAGCGAGGGGCCAACATGCTGCAGCTTGTCCTCGTGAAGAGCAGAACAAGGTGGTAGCAATCTGTAACAAAAGATGTGACATCGCCTCCGATTACTGATCCGCGGGACGAGCCGGGACGGCGTTGACGTTGATCCTTGGCGTTTGGCCGGAGGAGAGCATCTGCTGCAGAGCCGTGTTGATTAGGTGGGAGATGATGTGGTCCCAGGGCGACGTCGGTAGGATGAGAGTCTCAGCTGTGTCCACAGTGACGAGAGCAGGACGGTTCCCTCTGAAGCCACTGTTCATCTCCTCATAAGTGTTTTTAACAGTTTCCCTTGTCACATATTGCCTGGAGAGCTCGATGAGCTCATTAAACTGCCGTCCTCAAAATGCCAGCTATGAGTAGTCCTTCTGTTTTGACTCAGCGGGGCAGGCCAGCAGATTTCATCCTGGGTTTTGTTATTAGCTCTGGGGGACCTGTTCGCATTAGGAGTGTTTTGGGTCAGTAGGTCAGAGAATGGGTTCACCAACACCTGGGGGACAGAGTTCATCACTCAGAGAGCCATTAAGGAGCACCAGGCCGGACCCCGGCTGAAGACAGGCAGGCGTACCGCTGATAGGAGGTGATCAGTGAGAACATGCATTTGTGCGCCAAGGCGTCCGGGGTTGTGACTGCGCTCGAACGACAACCGCAGGAGCATTGTTGATTTTTGGAGAAAGAAGTGCTTTTTGAAGAGAAAGAAAGAAAAGGCGACGGGATTCAGAGGTGGGGTTGATGAATGTGTTGATGGTGGCATTTTGATAGGGGTAATTTTGACCTGACAGGGCCCAGGCTCTCTCATGAATCAAAATGTGTCAGCCGGGCGCTGGAGATGGAGGGCCGCTCATTGTGGCTCTGACACCCGTGTGAGGGGCTGAGGCTGCTGGGGGTCAAGTGTGACACCTCATTAGGACGATGTTGATTTAGTGTGGCCACAGCGCAACAGACCTCCTCCCACGGGGAATGGAGAGGCGTTTGAGCGAGGGGGTGGGGAGCACCTCGGACTGGACGGCGAGTGGGGGCCTACTGCTCTTCATCCAACGAGGCCGTCATCTGACAGCTTGCAAATCACGCACCTACGACCTCCCCCCTCCTCTTTAATTTCACACCCTAAACACTGCATTTCTTTAAATCACAAAAGAGCCATGTGTAATTTTTCGTAAAGGCGATAAAAGTGCGTTTTCCCCCGTGCTTGATTTTAAGGTTAACGCTCTGCCGTGGTCAGTTTTCCCCCCTCGGTGAACTCTCCACCTCTGACGGAGTAATTCGGACCTTTCACCTTTGATCTTTCGATCTGAAGTTGTTTTCCGTAACGTCAAGACTGCTTCTGACACGCTGCAGTTGTGCTCTGGGGCTCAAGTGCAAAAAAAAACAACAAAAAAAACATCGGCTCGTTCTGGGGATGCACGGGAAGTTTTTAAAAAAGCCCGAGTCGTGTCAGCTTCTCAGGAGTCAGCTTTTATTCAAGGGTAATAATTTCAAACTCCTGATTAAATGCGTCAGCGCTGCGTTTGCATTTCGTTTTCACCGTAATGACTTGCTCTCGTTTCTTCTGAGCTCCACTGGTGTTTGTGGTCGTTGGCTGATACCACAGAAGGTTTTGTTTTTGTCAGCTTCGTCCGTTTACAGTGGTTAAAAAAAAAAAAACACAAAAAAACAAAAAAACAGCATCTGTCTCAAATGTCACTGTGTGTAGAGGGCTTTTTATTTATTTTATTTTTGCCAAGAATAACTTCAGTACTTGACTGGATTTACATACAGACGTTTAGGAAATTTGCTTTTAGTCACAACCCCTGTTGATTTGACAATAAATTTAATTTATTTGCAGCACCACTTTTCTTGGACATTTGACGTGGGCAGGGATTATTCTTACTGCTGAACTTGTAGATCTTTATAAACCTGAATTTGTGCAGAAATGTTTCGCTGTAGATTGAGATAAATAAAAAACAAAGCGGTTAACGGTGGAAGAGTGACGGCAGGATTGAGCTAATGTGAAGACTGAAGGCTGTTTAAAGACTAAACTTTGACCTTTAGTTGTAGTGCCCCCATCTGGTCAATCTGTCACACTGCACTTAAAGTTGATGAGCTGCAGTTTCTGCAACTGAAAATATTCATTTCTGCAACGTTTCTCAGAGAACAGGGTAAATATCAATTAGCAGCGCTCCCCCAGATGATTTATCGACGGCTAATATGGAAATTATTTAAATGCAAACGTGTAAATGGCAGCACGCCAAGCGTTTCTGCAGCAGACACCATAGATCATCATTCTTCTTACACTGGCATAGCTTGACTGGTCCACTCGTGCCAGCTGATTTTGACTAATTTGGCCTCTAATTTTTATTTTTTTTTAACTTTAATCACGCCACAAAAGCCACACGCCGGCCCCCGGACTGTCACTGCGTCTCATCGGCGGGGGAATTGATTGAGAAAATGAACGTCTGTCTTAATGTCTCCCCGCACCGCTTGAATTTGATTACCGCCGGCTCAGAGGCGTCCACCAAATGTCAAAGCTCGTCACCGTGCAGGTCCCCCCCCCCCTTTTTCTTCCTGCGCCACACAAAAGACATTAAGTAACCCCCTTTTCTTTTTTTAGCATTGACTCATCATGCATACCTAAATCTAAAATGATGGAAAGCATTGAACTAAATTAGTATCACAGAAACCATGAATAATGAATGACTCTTAATTCACCTGATACACGGTCATTTATCATCCTATAAGTAGCAGATCATTTTATTTTTATCATGCTCGGCCTTGTTTGCGATTCAGAATTGTGCAGAAATAAATTGTAAAGGGATATTTCTCTCAGTGTGACACACGCACACACACACACACACACACACACACACACACACACACACGCTCGCTCTCTCGCTCTCTCCCTCAAACAAATGAACAAATGCGTAGAGGACCATCTGTCTTTTCTGATGCTACAGATCTGTGAAAACAATGAGGGCTCGGTGACATTTCACAGATTCGCCTCCGAACCTTTCTCACCGCTCCTCGTCAGGCTGCACTGCTGCACGCAGGGAAAAGAAATAAAAAAAAGTTGCCCAAAAAAAATAAAATAAATAAATAAATAAAAAATGTTTGTCGCCCGGTTATTATTATTAATAAACCCCTCTTTGCCCAGAATGAATGATTTATGAACGCTGCTATGGCTGATGTCACAGTCCACTTTTGTTGCCCTTTGAGATTTTTACTCATTAGTCTGAATAATAACTGTCACTAATTCAAGCTGTTCTCGAATGGCTTTTTGAATAGAAAGAGAGGGAGAGAGTGCGAGTGAGAGAGAGGCAGCAATAGAGAGGAGAGAGGCCTGAGAGATTAACTCCAGTGAGCTCACTCTGAGAGGCCCAGGAACGGCTGAATATTGTTCTAGTGGTGGGGAGAGAGATGGGGAGGTGGTGGTGGTGGTGGTGGGGGTGAGTGAGGGTGGGGTGGGAGGGTGGGGGGTGTGGTGGAGGGAGAGGGAAGGAAAAAAAAAAAAAATCCCCATGCAACCAGAGAAATGAACTTGATGATCTCAGGGGGGCGGGGGGAGGATCACCATTCCTTGCTCCTGACAATCAAAATTAGATTGGCCAGCACTGTGTCAACACTCGCCTCAGTTAAGGCATGACAGGGGAGGGAGGCAGGCAGGCAGGCAGGCAGGCAGGCAGGGAGGGAGGGAGGACACCCCCTCCACCACCAAACACCCCCCTGTGGGTGTTTGAGAGTTTGCCATGTGAACTATGGAGACCCCACAGTGCCTTTCACTGACTGCTGACAAGCCTCAAAGAAATCCACAACCCCTTTCTGCCGGGCCGGCACTGTAACCGATGGCATCTCCTCCCCGACTTCTAGATTCTGGCAACTAATTATTACAGTTCATGCCGCCGCGTTTCATTAAAGCTCCTCGAATCTGCAGGATTTTTAAGAACCTTTATCGGCTGCTGACCGGCGGCATTAAAGTGCATAAAGCAACTTATAATCGTGTGTTTTCTTTATATTCTGCATAAAAAGAAAGAGTAGAAACAAAAAGAGAGACAGAAATGTGCTTAAAGACTCATGATATATAAAAATAAAAAAGAAATTGTTAAGAGTTTGTTTGCATTTTATTTGTGAACCTCGACAGCCAGGAAACAAATCAGTTTATTTACCCGTGCACATATAGGAAACATGAAACATGCAAAACTTTTAATTCCTCAAGCTGCGTGTGGTCATTTGAGATGAAATAAAGCCAAATAAAGTTAAAAATGCCGTGACTTGTTTATTTATCGTCCTGTCCTGTTTGTCATTTCCCTGCACATCATGCACGGGTGAAAGGGGAGGCTGTGTTTTTGGAGGTTTGATCAGTGACCTGGAGTATGTCACTGGGTCCACCCATGCCACGTTAGAGAGGGAGTGCAGCTGTGTCCTCGCATGACCCTCCTGCTTTTAACCATATCGTCCAAAATGAATTTTATCTGAGCACCGTGCCACTCGCTCCTCCGGGTTGTTCAGTGCGTCTCTGCATCTAAAACATTTCCCCCACGTGTTTCCGACGATGCACGGCTGCCGGGGGCCGCAGATTGGAGATGTTGTTCTGAAAATGAGACAGATTTAGGATTATTACCGGGACTGCAGGGCAACAGTGTGGGACAAAAGGTTTTGTTTTTCGCTCTCGGGTTGATTCCTGTTGTTGCCAAAAGAGAGATGTCTGACTGACTTTCAACTAATCGCACGCCGCTGTGAGGAGCATTCAAAACAAGTGGGCAGATCGTTTTTGTGTATGAGCAGAGGAGAGGCTGGTGTTTAGTTTTTGCAGTCATCGTTGGGTCGCAGAGAGGGAAATCATTTCATCTCAGCCTCCTACATGGTTTTGTTCTGGTTCATGTTTTGCTCAGATATCATCTAAAACATCTGTGCTCTGATTCTACAAAAGAAAAATATTACAGCTGTGGTGTCTTATGTTGATTTTGCACTGTACACACTAAAACATGTATATTTAAAAATCATTTTTATAGAAAGATTATCTACTTTACACTATAACTAAACTTATTTCCACGCTGTTTTATTAAATATATGCCGTAATCTTACCTTTAACTGATTCTCATGCTCTCTGTCTTTCTCTCTCACTCTCTTATAATCTAACTAAATAATTATTTATGCACATTGTTGCATCACTAAAGCACCTACGTGTTCGATGATGTGCAAACGTCCACTTGTGCAGATCAGTTCGGACAAATTCAGCTCTTAAATATTTTTTATCTTTATTTTTTAATTAAAAAAACAAGCACAAATTAAAAGCGCGTCTTTTAACTTGTGCTGCAGTCGTGACAATAAAACAAAAAATTCCCTGCACCAGAGACTAAAAAGCAGGACGCTCAGAGCTGAGTATAATTTAGACCTTTGTTACTTCCTGTTTGTGGCTTAGAGAGGAACTCCTTCAGGGTAGGGATGGTCATGCATGTGCCCCCACCAGGTGTACTCTCAGGTCCGTGGGATGTCACGGTGACATGCCCCGGGAAAAGGCTGCACCACCTCCACCACCACCACCAGAGCCAGAGCAATTGTCAGCTCTGAACCAGATGGTGCGCCGCGAGCACAAAAGAGTGACAGCTGTCATTCACGAGAACCAAGACCGGGATTTAGGGACTGTAAGTTGCAAGTTTACAAGACAATGTTTAAATTTCTTAGTGTTTGTGAGAAGTATTTGTAATATCAGCATACTAAAAGTGTGAAGTACTTTAGGAACTAAATATTTAAACGGTTCTCAATAGCTAAGATGACATTAGTTGACATTTGTTGGTGAGGAAAGTGGAATATTTCCTGCACTATAGTGGTGTTATTACGAAAATTATAAAATAAGAGCACTTCAAATAATTAGATGCATTTAGATAAAAGTGTCAGTGCATCTAAAATAAACTAGAACATAAGAAGAAGTAATGCATGATCTGTCAGCTGCATGACGTAAAGCTGAAACTGCACATAAAACAATATGGCGTCGTACGAGCTACCCGTGCTCGGTGCTCGGTGCGTGAAGCCTCTGAATAAAACAAATAAATGCACGAATGTGAGGAACCCGTAGTTTTCCGTCCTCTTCCACTTCAAGAGGGTGGAAATCTGTTCATGATTTCTATCTCTGCAGTAAAGATCCGCAGTAAAAGTCAACTCCGACATGTAACGGGGATTTCTCATTGTGACAGTTTGCTTTATTGTCATGTGAGATTCCTTCGTCCGGGAGGAGTGTGTGTGATCTTCCCTGAACGGTTCCCCTCTCCAAACGGCGGCCAGTCGCTGGGCCAGACAAAAAGGTGTTACTGATGACTGTGTCCAGCAATTTAAGCTATTGAGTGCTGCCCCCAATTCACCTTCTTTCTAAACTTTATGGCTATAATTGCCATAAAGCTCCTCCCAAATCCTCCCAGCCCCCGCAAGCCTTTCTTGGGGCCTTTGTAACGTGTTCAATATTCCCATTGTACTGTACTTTGCCCCCCCTCTTCTCTTCCACGAGTGCCCCCGTTGCATATTTTACTCTTTATTTAATGAAGCTGAGTCAGAGTTCATCATGTCAGCAGTCTCGGGTGCAGCATTCAGCCTCTAACACTTGAAGCCCAAGTTGTACAACTGCTCCTTATGTGCCAAAACAATAAAAACATCCATCAATGTCCTCCCTTGTCTGTGTAGGGCGGGTATGACTGATAATGTGCACGGCACATTGATGCACTTGAGAGGCAGGGGGACTGTGTGAATGTTTGTTTATGTCAAGTGAGAATTTCTCAAAAGGTTTATGTCATTGCTGGCATCAGGCTGCTCGAGCTTGCACTGGGTGGTCTTTGTCTGTTTGCATCCGTAAAGGGCTTCGTTCTCACTCTCATTTGTCCCCTATTGATTCTCTAAATTAGTTTGATGAGAGGCCCTCCTATCAGGTGGCATATTAATTGGGTCAGGCTGGATCTTATATGAAATCCAAATAACGGCGAGCTGAACCCAAACACTGAACCTTTGTCCTCTGATCGCTCTCTTTCACCAATTAGCCTTGCGGTGAATCTGCTTCCTGCCACCTCTGTTGCTGTTTTGTTCAAGAATCGGGATGCCACCAGTGGTTTAAGTTCTTGTGTGATCGTGTGTGTGTGTCAGAAAGCGACAGTATGCGCATAATTAGCATATTTCAGCAAATTTGTGCGTAGTTTTACCCAACACTGCAATGCATTTAAAAACAAAACAAAACTGATGTTTCATTGACTTGTGACCGTCCTTCACACGGGGTCACGTTCACCACGTTCTTGAGAAAAGTTCATATGAACGTCGCCCTCTTGTGGTGCTCACAACCATTTTCTGAAAATACCTGGAGGGGGTTTAGTAATAAATTAGTTATGTAGAGTATTCCTCGGCCACATTGCTGTAGACTGTAAAAAAAAATGGACGCCGTGACAGCCAAAGCAAGTAGAGCTCCCCCTGCAGGCTGCCTGCAGTATAGGTCATATCCAGAGGTTTGCGCCTGTCATTTTGACTGACAGGATCATAAAAATCCCGTCATAATCTATTTTTAGATCTATTTTATAAAGACATATTCAATTGCAATTAATTTTCATTAAAGTTTCAGCTGCCAATAGTCAATGCTGCCGACGTCTTGTCCGTACTCGGAACGGGACTGCTAGCGTAAACAGCTCTTAGGCGGGACCGTAGTGTTAAAGTGCTTCGGTGGTACGCTAACTCCATTTTGTTAGCCGTTAGCTGCATAGACGTAAACCATTGTCTGAATATACTAGACGTAGACATATGGCTAGTCGAGCTCTGACGTGTGCATTAGTATAATCGGAGTACCAGGAAATCGTGCACCGACAAAAGTTACGCGATATTTGGAATGCAAACTGCGATGAGAGACAAGAGCCAATTAATAAGGTCACTCGCCACCAAGTGGTCAGGGTGTGAATTGCAATCTGTCAATCTGATAGATGGCCTTCAGATTTTTCCATCACATTTAAAAACAAACAAAAAAACTGTCAAGGACGTAAAATATTATTATATTCAGTTAACGCGACCCCTGGTCATATCATAAGCTCCGCCCCCTCCTCTATATGTTAGTGGATGGGAATATTTAAGTACACGCGGATAGTTAATATAATGCTGATGCATGTTCAAGTGTGCGTTCTTTTGAGAAGTTTAATTTTAGTTATTTAATGCCATATAAACAGGATGTGATGTAACAGTCACTCACCACTTCTAAGCAAACTCACCGACACGTTTTGGGCTTAAAGGGGAACTACTGTGTATTTACAACGTGGACCTTATTTCTGGCATAAAATATGATCGTTTACTCACCCATATAACTTTTTGTTAAATTTGTATTCCTTTGGGAGATAATTAGCTCAGCGTATATCCATATAGTGGGAGTGAATGGGGCACCGAAACGCAGCCTCTAATCTGGCGTGAAACTCGATTTCACAAATATTTTGTTATCGTACACTAGTGCTATTCCCCAATGAGTCCAGAGTTACCTGTTATCATCATCTGAGGTCTGTAGATTGACCTACAGACCTCGGATGTCTTCTGACCTGGATGATGTGAACACCTCACACACCCAAGACAGTTGGCTTGTTTACATGTAATTTGCTACTACTATTTTATTTTTTTTTGCAACATGGCTGAATATTTTTCCGATTCTGAGGTCGTGGACGAATCACAGCGTAGCAAACTATAAAAATTGTATAGGTGAGTAAACAATCGTATTTTATGCCAGAGAAAAGGTCCAGGTTGTAAAAAACAGTAGTTCCCCTTTAAATTGTGTAACGTGATGTGGTAAATCAGTACTCGGTAAGTTGCTTTCAGTCTTGGTGATGTTTTTTATTATTTTACATTATAAACAGAAAAACATTCTTCTGTTCATTTCAGCACTTGGTGGTTTTACTCCTGCAAAACTTTGGAGTACTGGTTTATCGTGCTGACTGTTCCACTATAGTTGGCTTTGTCTCTTATTATGCGATCGTCACACAAAGTCACATATTTGCAGTGGTGGACAGTAACAAAGTAAATTTACTTGAGTATTGTACGTAAGTACAATTTTTGAGTATCAGTACTTTACTTGAGTATTATTTTGGGGGGATACTTTTACTTTTACTGCACTACACTTTCTGTTGATTCTCTCGTTACTCGCTACTTTTGAGCTGATCATTATTATTTTATTTATTTTTTCAAAATTCTGAGAAACTGTTTCTGCTGATTCGCTGATTCTCTACGTCATGCCACACAATCCGTACAATGCAGGAAAAAAATGGAGAAACACCTGGAGAAACTCCCACCGAGCACCCGTGGCCTTATCTCAAACCCATGTTTGAGATTTTTGCCTCAAAAACTGATTTGTTTCAGTTTAAATGTTTGTTGTGTTTACCGCGAACAAATTATATCACGACCTACAAGAACTCGTCTTCCAACCTGAAAAAGCACGTCGCAGTATGTAAAGTAGCTACTGACGTTAGCTAGCTTAATGTAAAGTAGCTACTGACGTTAGCTAGCTTAATGTAAAGTAGCTGCTGACGTTAGCTAGCTTAATGTAAAGTAGCTACTGACGTTAGCTAGCTTAATGTAAAGTAGCTACTGACGTTAGCTAGCTTAATGTAAAGTAGCTGCTGACGTTAGCTAGCTTAATATTTGTTAAATTGCTGATGAACATTTTAAACGTATTTGTATAAATTGCCGTCTGCAAGAGAAAGAGTGAGGCTGTGGATTGTAGAGTGGATTGTACAATGACAATAAAGCTACTTTCCTGTATTTCCTGATATACTTTTTAAATACTTATACTTAAGTATTTTTTTAAGCTAAATACTTGACTTGAATATTTGACTAAGTTACTTTTACTTGTATCGGAGTAATATTTGACAAAGAGTATCTGTACTTTCACTCAAGTAGTGAAGGTGTGTACTCTGTCCACCTCTGCATATTTGTATGAATGCACTACAACCAAAAACGAAAGAAAACAGCGACTCACATAAGCTAAATAAATGATTTATTGTACAAAAGAAAAAATGACAGTAAATAAACAACAAAAGGCAAAAAATAATTGAACAGTTATTCATATGCACAACCATTAAACTACAAAGTTGGGGTGATATTTTTTAAACTACACAAAGAACAGGGGAATGAAGGGGGGGAAAAAACGTTAGAAGCGGTGAACCTGTCCAAAACATCATAAATGTCAACATTTGGGTAGGTATTTACATAGAGATTTCTTACTCTCATATATTTATATGAAAAAACTCTCACACATACCAGTATACAAACACTAAAATTCAAAATGCAACTTCTCAACAGCTTTGACCAAAGTTAAGCCACAGACGCGGGCACAGCTAATTATTTCTCTTGACCACACATCACCAGAGCCGCTACCATCAGTCACTCTGTCGATAACTCACTCTGAACCTGAGAGCAAGGGGACCCTGTGGTTTTCATCTACATTTTTTTTTTTTTGGAGGGGATGGGGGGAGATTCGTATGAGTTGAACGTATGCACAGATTACTTGATGACATTTTTCTTTCTTTTTTTTTTTAAACAAAAGCAAAGTTTTTTTTAGAAGGCTGAAGTGAGGTAGACAGACTTTGAAATGCATTGTAATTAATATTAATAAATAGAAAATTGACCATTTGAATTTTTCCAACCACTTGCCCCTAAACCACACTTTATTTTTTTCCCTCCCTTTGAAATGTTCTAGCATATTCCTGCGATCACAACAGTTACAGCACACAACATGTTATCCTCTACTTTGGCTAACAATCCCTGGATACTCCTCCCATTCGTATATGGGTGCTTTCACTTAAAATACACACAAAGGCAAAAACACGTCTATGCAAGACAGTCGACACATTATTTAAGTCAAAAGTATGTAGTCTCTCTAACATGGTAACAGATTAAAGTTGATGGGCGGGCCATTTCCAGTTAAAGCATTCTATGTTCCGTCGATCCAGACACTTTATTACACACGTGACTTATCACCCGACGTGGGCGTGGAGGCCTTTCAGGCCGCTGGTGCAGTACGTCCAGCTTCCAGATTGGGTAGAAGTGTGTGAGTGTATGGACAGGCCCCCGCTTCAGACAGGAAAGCGTGATGGTATCAAAAAAGAAGTGATAACCTCTCTAGTTTATGGTTCATCACCAGAAGCTTGAATATTTTTTTTTTTTTTTTTTTTTTTTTTAATCCTATACTGTACAAGCTCTCTTGTGCTCGGTAAAAACACAAACAAACACTTTACCTCCTCACGCCATGAACGTCCCATAGTGCAAAATTTATTGTTGGTAAGGTAGAGTGCCCCCCAAAAAAAAGGTTTTTGTACCCCCCTTTTTTTTTTTTTAATATATACATATATCATTTATATATAATGTCAGAAGGCTCTTCCTTTATCCAACAGCATAGTGCTTTCGTTTATAACAAAAGGATATCTTTGCTTCGACATCCAGGAGACAAAGACAAGCTTCAAGCGTACTAATCTACTCTGTGTTCAAGCACTAAACAATATTTTCTTCTGCAATACGACAAATGATGAGGTTGCGGTGGATGGGGGCATTTCAAAATGCAATCAAATATGTTCTATAAAGTAAAGTCAGTGGTTGAGTTACATTCTCTTGAATTTTTATTTATTTTTTTGTTTTGTTTTTTTGTAATTTTTTTTGCAAGCTATGTGGTTTGTTGTGAATTATAAAAGCTATTATTTCTTAGTACAGTACTGCAATTAAAGGATTTTGCTTCTTTTTTTTTTATTCCTTTTCCGAGACTAGCATCAAAAAAACACAAATGAACTGAAAGAATGAACTGGCTTGACAGGAGTGATGTAGCTCTTTCTTAATTTAAGTGTATTTTTTTTATTTTTTATTTTTATTTTAAACAGATGTGAATGCTGCTCTAAGTGGAAATATGTAAACTTCTACAGTGATGATAAGACCGTAATCATGTTTTTGTGCTATTTTCAGCTCGGCGATTCACTTAGGTCATAGCACGGTGAGCGTGTCAGCGCACGGCGTGGTGGATTTTGTTGTCTGTTCCTTATTACATGTTCAGTCCCAAGCCTCTTAAAGTTATGAAACAGTGCATTTCCTTCTCTGTTGTAAGCATTCACTCCAAAAGTTGAAAGCGTGCGTCCCTTTGTTGGATTAAAGGAAAACAACAAACAGTCAAGTTCTCGTCATCCTGCACGACTTGCCCTCCTCCTCCTCCTCCTCCTCCTCCTCTCTGAAACGGTGCCGAATGACTTAAGAGTGCATCTAGGCAAACTAAAACTGTGTTATCCGCTTCACTTTCGCAGAGTGGCCGAAAACAGCTAAGCCGACGTCACCTGTCTGCTCTGAGAGACGGAGCTGAACTGGCAGAACCCTCTCCTCCTTTCTTTTTAAGTTTTACAAGACTACAAATAAAAGATCAAAGTGACTGCGAGGAGGTTTCGTAGATACTCGAGAATGTCACACTGGGGTGTTATACATTAATAGAGGGTATAGGTTTGGTTTTGGATCTCCTTAACACTTTGCGTCCCTCAACATCTGTAAACAACATTTTGGATTTATCCTTAACGGTATCTCCAGAAGTCAGACCTCCTCACATTGGCGTGTATTTTGTTTTAATGAGTTCTTTCGTGTTAAAGTGATGGATTGCAAAAAAATATATATATATATTCTGATCATGCCCCATCCTCCCCTCCCCTCCCCCTGCAAACATTATTTTTTTTTTTTGTGGATCAAATCTCACCCGTAAGTAAGTGTATCGGCAAAAATAAGCAATTTCCAAACTCACCTTAAAACTGAAGCTGCTTTAAAGTATTGCAAATGCTTACACTGTTATCCTCAATCCTCCAACCTGGACATTTCACAAAGATGCCATTGAAAAATATTTTAAAAACCCCCACAAAACTAACACGCACTCTATAACACAGTTCTGTCTCTTTTACCGTTTTCTGAAGATGCTCCACGAGTTCAACCTCTTTAAATCATTCATAATGTACTGTATTTCCATCACTCAGTTCTTTTTTTGATTCATATTTCATTCATAACTTCTTCTTTTTTTTGTACAGTTAGAATCAATTTAATTACTGGAAAAATGGAAACGCAGTGGGATGCTTTGTGTCATTCGAGCAAAAGTGAAATCTGGTGCCGAGGAGTGGGTTCTGGTGCCAGGGGAGAGCGCCGTAAGGGTTTTGGGTGGTTTGATGTGGGCTGTACAAGTATTTGTCTCCTCCTGCAGCCTAAGAGCAGCCACATCGATCCACCACCATCCCGGGGATCTTGCCATGAATGATCTGCTGCTTGTCATTGAAGTAGAGCATGTTAATGGGGGACATCTTGGTCGGGGTGCAGCAGGGCCCTGCCGAGCCTCGGGGGTTGGCGTGCTGCACCAGGTGGGTGTGCGGGTACTTCTGCATGAACATGTACTCGCACTGGCCAGAACAGTAGTTGGCTTTGTAGCGTTTGGGGGCAATGATCCAGTCCCAGCCGAACGCCTCGAAGTCCACGGTCAGGGGGTAGCGACAGCAGCGGGACTCGGTGGAGTGTTCGTCGCAGTCCAGGCCGAGGTTTCTTCGAGAACGTTTGGTGGTCTCCAGAACCTTCACTTCCAGGAACGGCTGCTGGAATCAGGGGGAGGAGGGGCAGGACGGAGAGAAAGAGGTGGTTATAAGAGAACAACACCAGAGGCATGGCTGACATATCGGCAATGGATAATACAAGCAATTATTTAACGTTTTCCTAATCCTATTAAAGCATCATGTCGTGTCACTTAAAGGACATGTGTGTATGATTTTGTGACATCTAGTGGTGAGGTTGAAGAGTGCAACCAAAAATAAATGTTCTTCTCTAGAGTCAGTGTGTGGTTAGTCCACTCTAGGCTACGGTAAAAAAAAAAACATGGCGGACTATGGTGAAGAAGTAAATATGAAGGATTCACTCTGAGCTAACAAAATCACAATGGTTCTAATGGACCAGTGTGTAACTGGTCCTTTAACTTCTTAAGGGCCTCACTTGCTTTTTGGTAAATTTGCTTGTTTTCTTTCTAAAAGTTAAGCGTGTTCATGAGAATCTGAGAATCTCTTGTGACAACACCATGCTAGACTTGTAGTCAAGACTAAGGCTAAGACACTACCAAGACCAGAGAGTATCAAGACCAAGACAAGACCAAGACCAGAGAGTATCAAGACCAAGACCAAGACCAGAGAGTATCAAGACCAAGACGAAGACCAGAGGGTATCAAGAACAAGACAAGACCAAGACAAGACCAGAGAGTATCAAGACCAAGACAAGACCAAGACCAGAGAGTATCAAGACCAAGACAAGACCAGAGAGTATCAAGACCAAGACAAGACCAAGACCACAGAGTATCAAGACCAAGACAAGACCAAGACCAGAGAGTATCAAGACCAAGACCAGAGAGTATCAAGACCAAGACAAGACCAAGACCACAGAGTATCAAGACCAAGACCAGAGAGTATCAAGATCAAGACCAAGACCAGAGAGTATCAGGACCAAGACCAAAACGAAGATCAGAGAGTATCAAGAACAAGCCAAGACCAAGACCAGAGAGTATCAAGACCAAGACAAGACCAAGACCAGAGAGTATCAAGACCAAGACCAGACCAAGACCAGAGAGCATCAAGATCAAGACAAGACCAAGACCAAGACCAGAGAGTATCAAGATCAAGACAAGACCAGAGAGAATCAAGACCAAGACAAGCCTAAGACCAAGACGAGACCAAGACCAAGACCAAGACCAGAGAGTATCAAGATCAAGACAAGACCAAGACCAAGACCAAGACCAGAGAGTATCCAGACCAAGACCAAGACCAGAGAGAATCAAGACCAAGACAAGCCTAAGACCAAGACGAGCCCAAGACCAAGATCAAGACCAAGACCAGAGAGTTTCAAGACCAAGACAAGACCAAGACCAGAGAGTATCAAGACCAAGACAAGACCAAGACCAAGACCAGAGAGAATCAAGACCAAGACCAAGACCAAGACTAGTTCAGCTCGAGACCGAGACCAAAAAAACAAACTAGTTTTTCTTGGCATGATAGGCTCATAGGAGTAGAGGACTTAAACCTTAACCATTATACATACCACATCCAATAGTTAATAAAATAAAATATATAAGAATAAAATAAGGCTGCATAGCATGTTGATCATGTAGGCACGGATTGACAGACTGTGAGACACCGTACCGTATCGTTGCACAACTGATGAATTCACCAACATTTTGCGTGAGAAGACGAGCGCCAACGTCTTCTGTGTCACAAAATGTATGTGATTGGTACTTGAAGGGGACGTATAATGATATCCAAAATAAAAACTGTCCCTGCCTGGATATTATAGGTTACAAATGCCTTTGAGACCGCTCGGCCAGTCCGAGACATTGTGAGACAGAGAGACCCGAGACAAGGCCGAGACCAAAGACTGTCGAGGCCGTGTCAAGAACGAAAAAGTGGTCTCGAGACCGGTCTCGAGAACTACAAGTCTACACCATGCACAAACTCTGGAAGAAAAAAGACTCCTACTCAAACCTTTGAGATTTGCAGTTACCCATAAGTTGACCAACACGTTTATATGCATCCGCAGACCATAAAAAAGTTGGAGGTAGCTTCAGAGTCTTAAAGCCAACACAGACAAAAGGTCAGACCAGGAGGGGACATCTCTACAGGCTCAAAAGGTACTTTTGATTGAAAATGAGATGCTGCTTGACTAGAATTACATTCACCCATCCAATAACAACCTGTCATCCACATAATGCTCAAAAACAACATCTCCAAAATCACAAACAGGCTTAAAGTCGTTGCTAGGTGAGATTTGTTAACACTCTCCATTACTCATGGAGCTGCAGCGACGATCCAGTTAGCTTAGCTTAGCAGGAAAACCGGATGCATGACTCTGTTCACAGTTCAAAAATACAATTTCAATGCTCGCGTACATGTTTAACTATGTCAAAATTGAAGGACACTTGAGCTTTACAGGGTTTTATGGTGTAACTACAGTATTTCTTGATGGAAAGAAGCAATTTGACAACAGCAAGACTTCTGACGGGCAGTTTCTTTCTTTGCCAAGAAGAAGAAGAAGTGTTAATGTGCGAGCTTTAACTGTGCTGACAGGGGTGTTTTTTTAACGTAGCATACAGCACCATAGCAGCTGTTTCTCCCTACCCTGACCTATGCAAAGCTAAGCCAAGCTAGGCTAAACACAACTAAACGAAGCAAAGCGCTGCAGCTCTAGCTCCACAAAGGTCCTTTGACACATAATACACGTGTCAGTCTGATGGAGACAAAGTGCTTCGCAAACATCTCACTTATGCAAGAGAGAAGGGCGGCGTACGCGTTTATCTCTAAGTAAAGGCGCAGATAGCCACTTCGAAATCTATTGACCAATTGCTTTTGTGTATTCAATCAGAAAACCTGCCAACAGCAAACTAGCTTCAGATTGGCAACTGTCAAAGAGAAATATGACAGAATAAAGGTGGCGTTAACCTGCATGCATATTAAATATTTCTGCAGCCAAGAAAAAGGTACTGTTCAGATATTTTGATTTCTGTACGGTTGTTATACTTATATATATATATATATTTACATGTTTTGGAGTTTAAAGAATTAGAATTAGAAAAACTATTAACACTGCATTACAAGTATCTCCACCCCTGGGTGTTCTTTTATTTTCGTTCCAAACGATTTCATTTTAATCTTACCTAAATTCTAATTTAACTTATTTGCTATTCACTTATCTTATATTTTTTGTATTCTCTATTCTTTTTCTCTATTGTCTTTTTTAGCTCTTGTTATATTTAAATATGGCTGAATGCCTGTACATTGCTGCTGCAACAGGGGAATTTCCCAGTTTGGGATCAATAAAGAAACTTATCTAGTTTAAAAAGCGTTTAATTATAACTACTAATAAAGAAGATGCTACCCGTGGATATCAGTTTCTAAAAGTAAAAAGAACTGAACTGGAAAGAGTCACGCTCCGAGGTGACAAAGACAATAAATGAGAAAAAATTCGCCGTTTTCAAAGAAGCAACACAACGTACCCTTCTGACTCAAAGAGAAACTAGCCCGGCTCTGTATTCTTGGTTTGATCCACGACCCGGGAGGTCATCCGAAGGCTACCATAACCTTGACCTTTGGGCGAAGCACAGCGGATCAAACATTTTACTCCGTCGTGTTTGTTTTACAAAGCCTTCTTCTCCCCACAGCGGCTCCAGCTGGGCTCTAGCTCAGTTTTTTTGTGACGCATTCAACAGAAGGAATTAAGCTGAAAGGCTGTCGGGGTGAGACCACGTCAGCTCGGTCGTTAGGGCCCAGAGGATCGTGGAAAAGCAGAGTTTGACCCTTTCCTGCTCGTTTTGTTTTATTTTTTGTACACTTTGCCTGTGTTTTTGATCCTTTCCCTTTTTTTTTTGCCCAAGAATAATATGGCACACTGCTGCGTGCTCAGAGGGCAGCGGTTTATTGGCCAAGACACCAGAGCTGACCTCTGATGTGTGTTGTGAAGATCTGACCCGAATAACCGCTTGGTAAATATTTGGTGTTGCTTAACCAGGGATAAGTGGCCTACATAAATCAGCATAGATGTTATATGTGGGCGTCAGTCGCAGGAATTTCCAACAGGATTAATGGTTTTGCTCCTGGACTGGAAGTTTGAACTCATGCGTGTGGCTCCATTCATTCGATTAGACCAAGAGGTCTGTCACGAAAACAAAAATTAAAAGCCAAGATAAGTCTGGTGATGATATAGAACGGGTTGTCTTGTCAAGAAATCATCCCCAGATGGAAACAACCAAACTGTTCACAGGTTAAAATGGTTTAATCACTGAGTTAATATTTTTAAAACCTTAAAACACACTTTTCTGTTTTATTTTACTTTTGTAGAAGGGTTAGCTTTTGTTGAAGATGGGATGATTAAATGAAAAGGCCAAACTAAAGGAGCTGTGTTCTTCTCTGAATGGAAGAGTGTTGGTACAGGTAACTGTGTTTAATGATAGATCTCTCTTAACGTCTAGATTAACTGTTATTAGACATTTAATTTGAGTGTTTTCTGTGTCTTGACCTTATTTTTAGATTCACTGTTTGCTAATAATAATAATGCATGCAGAATTAGTCACAGCGTCTCTTCCTGTGCTCACTCTTGCATCACCACAAATAACCTCCTACAGATCTCACTCATGCACACTTCTTTATTATGACAACAGGCTTCACACCGGGGAGATTTACAGCCAGTGGCTTTAAGCGGAGGAGGAGGAGGAGGAGGAGGAGGAAGCTGCACTATTTAGAGTTTCATTCATTTAGGAAGCTGAATGAAAGCAGTTTCACAACAACGTCAAATTTTAATAGGTGCCGTACGTGGTGCACGACACGAGACGAAGCACGACCCTTCATGCGGCGCTAAGCGTTTGTTTCTCCCTGTGGAGCTTTTGTTCTTAAATTAGTTTTAAATGACATTTCCAGAAAATTCAGGTTCAAGATTTTCTCAACTCGCTTTACAACATTATATCTTTATGTTCTACTTGACGTGAGCAAGTTTCAAGTCTCTGCAACTGGGGTTTTGATATTCTGGTGCAATTAACAACGGCTAAAACTACACCAGCATGCTTCAGAAATGGTTAGGTTTAATATAAAAAAGATTCTGACTGCCCCTTAAATGAAATACAGATTGGTATTTGCATAAATGTGAGCTGTGATGGACGTGATTCCCCTCCCTGCCCCAGGGACAGGTCTGAGGGTCCTTACCAGCCCCTCCTCTCCGGGTCGCAGTGAGGTAACGGCCAGGTCATTGCCGCTCTCGTCGAAGGCGTTGATGTCGATTCCCCAGTTGGTGTGCGGCTGCTTGAACCAGTTCTGCAACACGTGCTTAAAGTCAATACTTTGCCAGTGGCCCACCCTGGAGTTGAGCTCGATCTTCAGCGAGCGGATGCGGATGTGGCGGCTGCCCTGCTCCGTGACGGGCTTCAGGCGCAGGATCTGCAGGTAGACGGTGGAGGTCTGCTGCAGCGGTCGCAGGTACACCCAGAGCTGCGCCTTCAGGACCTTGGTGAACATCAGTTTGGGGCTGAACTTGAAGAAGCAGCAGCTGGGCTTCCCGTTCACCTGCACCAGGGGCTCCGCTGTGGGACAGAGGACAGGTCATGTACACTCTGTGATCATCATTTCATTTGGACTGGGTGTTTGAATCATCGTGTGTGTGCAAATATGAGCGCTTAACATTCTTATTCTGCAACACCATCATTTAATTTAAATCCTGCACTGCTGCTACAACTTTGTGAAACGCTGAATACGTCCTGCAAAGAAGAGGCGTGTTTACAGCTAATTCAACACAAATTTCTCAAATGCTGTTAAAAAAAGTTATCATGAGCTTAAAAGGGAATTACCGTTTTTGTTTTTTTTTACAACCTGGACCTTATTTCTGGCATAAAATACGATCGTTTACTCACCCATATAACTTTTATGTCATTTGGAAGATATTTAGATCCAGTGTAACGTTGCGTGTATCCATATAATGGGAGTGAATGGGGCACCGAAACACAGCCTCTAAATAACATTATCTGCCGTGAAACTCGTTCATTTCACTAATATTTTGTTACGCTATTCCCCATTGAGTCTGGAGTTACATGTTATCATCATCGGGCGTCTGTAGATTGAGCTACTAACTTCTGACCTGGATGATGTCATCTCTGAGCGCCGTGAGCACCTGCGACAGTCGGCTTGTTTACCTTTAATTTGCTACTGCTAATTTATTGCAACACGGCTGAATACTTTTCAGATTCTGAGGTTGCGGACGACAACTTTGTTTATGATGGACGTCCTTACCGCTTTGAGCCGGAGTATACGGATGAGGAGCTTGTTGAAAGGAGGATGCGGAGGCAGAAAGAGGAACAGCTGACCAAAGAACGTCCTCGAATAGATAACAGGTAACTCTGGACTCAACGGGGAATAGCGCTAGCGTATCATAACAAAATATTGGTGAAATGAACGAGTTTGGCGGCAGATAATGTGTTATTTAGAGGCTGCGTCTCGGTGCCCCATTCACTCCCATTATATGGATACACATGGCGCTCCACTGAATCTAAATATTTTCCATATGACTCCAAATGACACCAAAGTTATATGGGTGAGTAAACAATCGTATTTTAGGCCAGATATAAGGTCCAGGTTGTAAAAAAAACCAAACGGTAGCTCTCATTTAATTCACTAGCAAAGCTCGGTAATCTGCAAAAGGAACAAAGCACAACACCACATGCTGTAGTAACTGAAAAGAGTCCTTCAAAAAGAGTCGAGGATTAAAGAAAATTCACTCCCAAAGGGTCTGCAGAGGATTTGCATCTCTTTGCAATGTTCAGACTAACTTTTCAGAAAGGTTTTTATAAATGAAAGAGCTTTTGTTTTTGTTTCTCCTCCAAGTAAATAATCTGAAAAATCATTATAATTTCAAGGAGCTGTTTTGGAACATTGTTTTTTTGTAGACGGAGATTTCTGTAATGAACGTGAAGAATAAAAATGTCTGAGCACCTGTGGTTTAATAAGTACCTTAAACAACAACGATAACGTAAAAAAACGGACCCCACAACCAATACTTTACTAACTACTAACAGCCGTCCTGTCTATCTGCAAGAAGGCTGTTGGTTTTCGTATGTGCACATGGTCCCGTTGTTTGGTCTATTCAGTTACATTTGTGATTACATTAAGGCTGGAAACCAGATACATTTGCATATTAAAACAAGAATCAGCAATGGTGGCCAGTGGCCAGATGGTAACCTTAGATTCCCCTGGGTCACTCGTAATGAAATGGTCTATCCCGACGTTACAACTAGCAAAATTAAAGTTTTTTTTTTTTTTAGGGGGTCCCCCCACCTCTTGTCGAAATTATATTTGAGGTGTGGATTAAGGGTTACGTCAGAGAACACCAGGCGCGCCCCTAAAATAGGCAGATTTATTCCTGTCATGATCTCGGGCTCTGGTGTTTCTGTGATCTGCGCCACATGTCAAATCTGCACATGGTTCATTTACATAGACCTCCATCTGATATAATGACATCCATCCATTCGATTCACACATTCATTTCCATGTAAAGCGTTCATTTATTAAGGGAAATTTATTCTGTATCTATCTGGCATAATAATGTGCCAGCAGAGTACAATAGAATATTTAATTTGCCCATTTTCTACGAGTAGACTCAGCACACTTGCAAATAAATAAATGAATGAATGTGTTATTTATATTTTAGAGCAGTTGTTGTTCCTCGTTTTTTTTTTTTTTTTTTTTTTAAAAAGGAGGTTAAAAAAAAAAGAAAAACTGTATGGAGCTGTCAATCATTGCCAAATCTGAGGTTGCTCAGGCAAACTGCAAATGCTTCCTGGGTCAAAAGGTTATTTGGCACCTCAGCCTAGTTAAGAAATGGGATCAGGGGTCAAAACCGTCAGCCTCTTTACATCTCAGGGGTGCTGGGGAGGGGCAGCCCTAACAGCCAGATTGAGTTTGAAGGTCAAGGTCGACCCTATGGCAATGGTAATATGTCTTTCTTCACATCACGCCTTTTCACCAGAGAATCATTCGAAATCTCTGAGCCACAGCAGCCTCTCAATCAGCCACAGTTTGTTTTTGTTTTGATTAGGGTGGAGATTCTCCAGCCAATAGTGAATTGTTTATCAAACCCCAATTGACCACGGGAGAACACTGCACCGGGCTGTTTCTTTTTACACTAAACAAGTGTTGTAATTGAATAACGGGCATGCATTGAGGGATATGAATTCACTGAGGTACAGATGGACTATCCATTAGAAGAGTCCAGGGCGAACCTTGAATAAGGGCCAAGCCAGGGACAGACGTGGTCCTTCAGCCTGTATTTCCAAGGACAGTCATTAGCGAGTGTAAATTATACAGTGTCTCACGCTGGACAAACAATATGTCAATGTTCCTTTTGGTGGGTTGTTGGGGTCACAGCAATTAACGTGGGTGGTGTTGTGTTTGCTCATCAGCACAAAACTGGGAATGAATGATTCTGCAGTTTGCTTGGGGTTTACTTGTGATTACAACTTTTTGTTTTGTTTTTGTTTTTTCTGCAGATGGACACAGACGCACACAAGCTCTTCCTTTGCAAATTGCTTTTGTCAAGTTCCTGGAACAGAAAAGAAAACCACCGGGCAAACACGGCAGAGCTGAGAACGGTTCAGTTTCTCCAGCAGAGGCCTTTCTCCAGGAGGAGTAATCTGAGAAGGAGGGCCCGTGCTCCGTGATCCGGTTAGGACCCCTGTTATTAAACACACATGCACAACATATGAGCTACATGACGTTAAACAATGCCTGCATTGATAGGGGGGAATCAATTTGTGCCTTTATAGATCCTGTAAGTCCGAGGCACACCGTGGCGTATAAATGCCTGCTGCTTAATTGCACCCCACATCTTGGCAGAGCGGTGCACTTGTGCAAAACGAGGCAGGCCGGCTTGTAAAGATCAGAAAACCAATGGGACATTTAATCCTTCTACCTGCTAACGATTCTCCTGTTACCATAACACACTGAAAAAAATGATTTTACTGCAACCGCAAGGCTGCTTTTATGGTTTAATTTCCTGGGTAATTTGCTTAGTTATAGCTCAGAGCTTTAATTTAAATCCTGCAGGGCGGATATGAATTGGTGCGTTCGGCGCCACCTACTGAAGCTGCACCGAAGGAGAACATACAAACTAAAACCTGTACTTTAATTTCACTTAAACTAAAACTCAGGTGAAGCACGGACAGAGGCTGCTGCAAAAAGAAGAAGAGGAAAAAAAGGGAGGTGGGGAGGGATTTGTTTGCTTTTCCTCCTCGTGTTTCCAGCCTGATTCATTATAACCGCAGCTTATTTCCCTGCGGCATAATTGCAGCATATGCAGCGCATGAAATTTACTGCCAGCGCGCAGCGGGCCTGCAGGTGAGCCTATCAAACATCTGGCGGGCTCCCTGGGTACCTGTGTTCCATAGTTAGCCTCCTATAGAATATAAGGGGTTTGTTCAACGTGCCATCTGTCCATTTTTATACGATCGCAGCCCGTTTAAATGCTTTTAATAACCAAACGCTGTAAGTAATGTTGCTGAGGGGCTCGGGGGAGAACTGAGCCAGTTAAACTGTTGAAACAGACGAGGGTGGGTGGGTGGGGTTAAAGTGCTGTTTCACAATAAATAGGTAGCAATAAAAAGGGATCATAAGCTTCATTAGCAATAAGAATATTAATATATCTATATATAAACTTTTGCAATAAAGAATAAAACCGCTATATTTACCGAAATGACGACCGCTTCACTTAATAATCAGAACATGATGCAGAAGGAAAAGCAAGAACTTTTGCCTTATAGTAAATGATGAGATAGACCTGATGGATGACTCGGATGTTTTTAGCCTCCAAAACGCCATTTCAAACTTATGTTTACAGCCCATTTTGATAAAAAACAAACAAATAATTGGCTTCTTTCGTCCTAACTCTTAGGGAGATGTGCGGCAGCATATGCCAATCAGGTGAAAACAGCTCAGATGGGGTGGGGAGAGAAATGGTCATCTATTGTTAATGTCCAAATGGATAATGCATAATGGTATAAACCTAGATAGGACTTTCATTTGCATATATATCTATATTTTCTTTTCTTAATGGGAAATGCAAATGTACCATTTTGTGGTGAGTGTGTGTTTGGGAGCCTTCGCGTTGAATAAATGTGACTCTGGGGTATCCCCACGCACCTCGGCATATTAATCATCGTGACACGTTCACGACCCTTCTAATAAGACAGGGGCCACAGTGCACCCCCCCAAACATCCCATCCTACACCAGCCCCACTCCCTCTTTGTCTCTCGGCCAGTCCCAAGGGAGCGGAGAGGGTGGTGGGGGAGGCCAAGCTCGAGCTGAGGATGGAGGGTGGGGTCTGTGTGTGTGTGTGTGTGTGTGTGTGTGTGTGTGTGTGTGTGAAGTTAGACCCCTTCATTCAGAAGCCCTCCCCTGGGACAACGGCAGGCACAAGACTCCTATTAGGACTGAGCACAGTAGCCCCCCAGGAGCAACAAAAGGCACCTCCTAATGCTCCCTGTTCTAGCTCAGTGAACACACACACACATGGTCAACATGCAGCCGCACACACACACACACACACACACATTGTACACAAGCGCCGGACTGACTGTCTTCAACAAACACACCGAAAACTCATTCTTCTTAATGTTATATGCGTTGTATTATAAGGGGAATGTCTGCCGGACAGCAGGATGGGGAGAGTGTGCGTGCAGTGAACTGCAATAAGGTGGACAGCTGGACAGCATGAAGCATGCTGGGGTCTCACACCGGCTTGTGTTTGTGTGCATCCACACATACATGCAAGACATTAATGTCACGGCACAATGTTATGCTCCATTTCAAAAAGTCAAAACTTTTTTTTTCCATACTTTACATAAGACAGATGGTTTTGATTGATTTGCAGGCCTGAGCGTGTTAGCGCTGCTGCTGCTGCTGTTTTGTGCCGATGACAAGCTTCATTCAAAGTGTGAACGGATCAGCGACGCCATCAGGTTGCTTTTTTTTTATAGTGTTAAAAGAAAACTTCACTGCAAGATGTTAACAGAAACAAAAAAATATTATATTATTAACAGTATTTGGAGAAAGGCAGCGCAACTTATCCTCTTTAAACTAAAACGACACCATTCGCTCACACACAGCGTGTCGCAAATAAGTTCTTAAAGGTAAATGGAGTTTTTACATCCGAGTCTAATCAGCTGTGTGCGTTTTTCCTGCCTGTGTCAAACATATGGCCCGCGGCCCACCAGAGGGTCCGATCTGACCCGACAGGATGAATCGACAGCCAACTTGTCCACTAGGGGTCGCGCTGTTCTAGTCAGAGTCGCGGACGTAACGCAAAAAAACGAGATCCAGAACTAAACCGCAAATGGCAGCAATGTGCGGAAATAGCACTTGTTGTTCATTAAACGTAATGTAACGTACATTCATTTTACGTCTTATCACTAAAATTTTTTTACAGGTTATTATACTATCGTGTTACTGGTCATGGTCCATTTGATATCAAATTGGACTGTATCGACAGAGCATAGAGAGGGGCTTCATCTCTACGAAGTTTCTGCATTAGCCAAGAATGGAAAACCAAACGCGACCAAAAAGAGGACGCAGTCGAAATAATATTTGGTATCTTGCATCATAGCTAGGGCTTATAATTTGACAGACTTTAATAAGTGAGTACATTATTTCCCTAAAGCATCAGTTCAGATGAGGTTTCAGATGAAGGCATGGAAGAAGCTATTGGCCCTGTTGGTCCTCCTATTTCAGAAACGGCCAAAGCCCCAAGGTTTTAATAAATGACAGCTACTTCAAACTGTTTATCGATTACAATACGTTATCACGCGAACCACAACTACCTTGACACACAAGAAAGTTTGTTACACACCTCAGAAACCCGGAAAAGAACATCACTGACTAATGTCAACCAATCAGGCTGCTTATCGCTGCCGTCTCCGGAAGAGTGTCGTCGCACCTCGAACGCGCTCGTCGCTGCTGTCAGTAACTCCTCAAAGGACGCAGGCCGGTCCGCAGCCTGGCTTAGATGGCTTCTCACGTGATCCTGCGAATCTCGTGAGAGTCCAGCTGGTTAAACCTACGACAACACAAACAAATAACAGCCGCCGCCTGACACATTTCTGCCGTTCTTACAAACACTCCTCCGCTTTGACCTTTGGTATCGCATTCCTTTCTATGAAGAGCGGACATTTTATAACTTTCACGAGAAAATGATACAGCGCGGTCAACAAGTTCTTGTTTGAGTGACGCATGACTTTGCACGTCATATTTTATGAAGCCGCATTCCATGCGTATGGATTTCTGACGGTTGAGTAGGGGCGTTCATGAGAAAAGAAAGGTACTGAGTAAAACCTGAACACGAACCAGGTTTAAATCTCCACACATCTTCTAAAAAACTGTTTCCCACCGACTGCACCAATATAAAACAGCCAAACAAAATCGTCCTAATTGTGCGTTTAATTTACCGAGCCCTGAGATTGACTATTACTCAAAAAGCAATAACTCGAACCATTAATCGAGTTTAACACAAGGCAGTGATCCTTCACTGACTTCCCACCTGTGAAATGGTACGGTAAGAGTTTGTTTTGCAGACTAAGAAAGTGGCACCGCAAGGAATCAAGCTGAGAATCCGCCCCAATTAAAAACCAAAAACTGGGCTCTCGGATATGCAGACGACACCCTAATTTACGCCCGTCACCAAGTCACAACCCTCTTAAAGACTCTGAGCAGCCGTGGGTTCAACAAATCAGAGGTCAGAGGCGTCTCAACTTTCTTTGGCCAAATAGAAAGTATAAGAATACTTTCATGTGTAGCAAAGAAACAAACACATTTAGATATTAACCTCGGCGAGACAAATTTCTCAACATCTTCGTTTCTGGGTTTCTTAAATTCCTCATGATCCAATCTAAAACCGTTTGAAATGCTTTAAAGAAATGCGTCCTGTCACGTCACGTGTGCCGGTAGATTCAATGAACCTGAACCGTTTCATCTCTTTAAACAACAACAAGAAAGGCAACACTTCTGCCTGAAAGTTTTTCTGTCCAAACTCTGGAAAAAAAAAAAAAAAAAAAAAATCTAAATCCCTGAAGCCACCCAAATCTGTCAGAGCCTGAGCCAACAGTTTCCTCTAAAGACAAAGTCAGTGTGACCAGATTGCGCCAAACCTCCCTCTAGGAAGCATGCAACATAAAATATCTATAGCTCCTTTGGCGAGCTCCTCTTTATCCATCTGTGCTGTGCATTATATAAATCAAACTTGGCTCCTGTCCCTAAAGAAATCACTTGATCCGTGCGTTCTCACAACGTCCATAATGAATGTCCTGGGGGTGATACGGTGAAACACAACCACAGGTGATAAGCACAGCAAGAAGCCGCTGTTCTTTGCCGCAGAAAAGAGGCTAATTAAATTTTCATGTAGATAATCACGAGGTAATCCACCGTTAATTGTGCTTCGTTCCGACACAGTGGCTCCCTTGTGGGATCCAACATTGTGTCCACGCAGCGTTTCGTTTGCTTAAACGCCTCTTAGATTTAATGGATTCTTCCATAAAATGATCCTCAGCAGCTCCTCACACACGACCACACGGAGCCTGAGCGCATCCATCAACAATAATCCCCTCAATGATCTCCATTTTATCTTTCACTCCCCTCCTCCTCCTCCTCCTTACTCATGTCCCTACATAGAGCTTAATTACTGGTGTGAAGTAATTATTTCCTTTATTAGTGAAAAGTAACATCTGTTTCAGGTCTTTTTAATTGTACCTATAAAACCCTTCCATTATTTCTGTCCCTTTAGGATAGGACTGCGCTGCTTGTAGCTCCCCGCGGACTCCCTTCGCTCTTCCCTCCACCCCCTTCATACTCGCAGCGTGCACCTAACTCGATCACGATCTTTTAAAATCCTCTAAATAAGCACTGAGCAGCTCGGCGGTGATACGCACCAGCAGAAAAGCCTCTAAACTCAGATCAGTGCATCCATTCTCCCAGTCTCCTCTCGTAGCTGTATTTTTGAGAAAACGTGCATTCAATTCTGCAACATTTAAAGCAGCATATTCCCAATTGCCAAGAGAAAAGACCGGCTGCAGGGACTGGTACATTGGAGCGTGGGAATAGAGGAAGGAGGGTGGAAGGAGTGAGATTCCTGAGGTCCCAGGGAAATTTTGTCCCTGTATTAATAGACTTTGCTCCCTTTGAAATTTTATTAGCCATAAAGTTGACAGTATGTTGTGCAATTTCTACAGTCCTACAGACCTTTCTTTTTAAACAAACCGGTCGTGCCCCGGCGCCCAAACAATTCAACAACAAAGTTTATCTTTCCCCAAACTGATGCCGGGCAACTACACAAGAACAGGTGTCATCGTCAAACTGAGACCTCCATGGAATAAATAAATCTATAAAAACCTCACATAGTCATCAACTTGCAGCAAACACTGACCAGTGAGTTGAAGACAGTCCGGCTTCTGCTGCTCTGTCCTTTTAGCGCTCTCCCTCTTAATTTTTATGGTTCCTGCACCTTCAGGAAATGACCCTTTTATAGGGTCAACACTATAAAAGACTTGTTTTTTTGTGGGAGTGGTTAGTGGATGAGTGTGTGTGTGTGCGTGCGTGCGTGTGGTGGGGGGATAAGTGTTCAAGTTACTACCGGTTCGTCTTTGCTGCCAAAGAAAGAGACCTGATGAGGTTAATAGTCTCCTCTTCCAATATATCACATAGCTGTGAACTCTGTGACCCTTTTTGTCAATAGGAGAACTTTTCTCTGGAGTGTGTGTGTTACTGTGTGAGTAGGTGTGTGTGCGAGCATCCTCATGTGTCCGCACAAGTGTGCACATGTGGAGAGTTGTCATACCTTTACATGCATGCATGAGTTGTGTAACCTGGATTACGTAACAGCAGAGTAGCGCAACGGCGGTGCACAAAACTAAACGCGGGCAAAGAGGAAAAAGTAGTTTAAGAGTTCAAATTCGACGTCGAAACCTCAGTCTTGATGCCGTTAGAGGCGATTCTCTGCAAGAGGTCACTGCTTTCCCGCATTTCAGACGCGCTGATATGTTCATACAGTTGCTGGGATAAAACTCTGGGAAAATAATTCTGCAGAGGGAGGTTAATGACGTGCTGCTCTCTGCTGGAGCCTCTGCTACCGGACAAGCTCAAAATGACAGTTGCAGCACAAAAAGTGAATTAATCAACAATACAAAAAGCTTTTGTGTCTTTTAACTGTCCTGCACTAAACAATGATATAACCACAATCGACAGAGAATCTGCTTCTCCCCTCCCCTCCCTCCCTCTCTCTCTCTCTCTCTCCCTTCTTCTTCTTCTGAGTGTTTTTCTTGACGGGTTTCTATAAATCGTACGGCGCGCGGTTAAAGAGCAACAAAACGTACAGAGAGAGACAAACAGGCGAAATAGAAGAAGAGGAAGAAGAAGCGGGAGGTCACTCGGCGGCAGAGGAAGGCCCGGTTTAAACGCTCCGGACAGGTGACAAATGGGAGACTAGTGGGGTCAAATCCTCACCCCGCCTCGGGCAAAGCAAACTCGGCTCCATAACGCTCCACACTTTGCACACAATTGCACACATAAATCAACACGTACAAACGCAACCGGTGCGGCCCATAGGTTGATGCAAATGTGTTTGAAAAAAAAGAGAGAGAGAGAGAGAGAAAAGAGGCTGCACCGGAAAATGACCCTGATGAACCGCTCACTTCTTATGCATGGGCAACGAGCAGAGCGGTTACCTACACAACGCGCCGTATAGTGGGAGACGTTTCAGTACATGAAGTGCCGCGATATGATATAAATAGATGTGCTTTTCCATGAAATTTCATAGTAATTAGAGACCAGGAAGCATGGACCCTCTCAACCCCCACTGCGGCACCCACGTACCTTGAGTGAATACTAAGAAGCAACTCTGGCACAGGTCCAGTTCAGTATGTACTGTGTGAACCCCCGTGGCCCATCAAAGGCAGTGTGCACGACCGTGAAAGGGTGATTGGGTTCGAGGTGCGCAGGGAATAGTGTTTGAAGTCCTCCTTCTATCAGAGAGACAGAAAAAGGCACTTTTAATCCTGTGGGATCGCTATACGCGCCACAGGCAAAAAAAAAAAAGAGAGATGCACTCATTCTCTCAACTCTTCTACCAGAGAGAAAGAAAGAGAGAGGGAGAGAAAAAAGAGGAGGAAGAAGAAGAAGAGAGGGGGCTAACGGGGAAGAAGGTGGGGGGCGGGCGTGATGGGGGGGAGGGAGGGAGGAAGGGAGGGAGGGAGAGAGCAGATGATAAAAACTGCAGCTGACGTAGAGGGATGAGGCAAACAAGAGGCGAGAGGAAGTGCTGTAACATGACAGATTCAGCGGTAATGTCAGTCATTAGCTCCTCCGGCTGGCACGGAGTTGTCAGAAATGCGGAACTATGCACCATCATGTGCACTTTTTTTTTTAATCCCCCCCTCCTCCTCCTGAGCGGGCACCAAATCACTTTTGCACCGTGCTATCACGTGCATGCGGAGGAGGCGAAAGGTTAAAAATAAAATGTGAAGCCAGCGTCTTCCCTGCGATGCTCGCCGTTGCAGAGATTCACCCGGGGCCCCTGTTTACGAGGAACCAGGGATGACTGCGAGTTTAACCCTCGTGCTACCTTTGGGGTCTCTGGGACACCAAGTGAATGGACAGACAGATAGAGAGCATGCAGGAGGGTAGCACGAGGGTTAAAAAATCCTCACGGTCGGCATCCGTCGCACTCACGCTGCGAGAGAAGATCAGATAATCTGAAGCAAACTGTGACCTCAAATGAAATCTCTCTGCACGGGTTCACGAGCGATATCCAAGACATGCGGTGGTGCACATATCGTCAGGTGAAAGAGAACAAACTGCTTCGCGGCCGTCCTGCTCCTGCTCTGGCGTCTAGGAGAAAACTTCAGGCGATGCCGTCTTTGGCTGGCGTGTGACGGGACACTTTTGCCGCATGTGTTGCTTTTACGACATATTCAGCGATTGTGGACCACGGGAAAGGCGTCTGTCCCCGTAGGGGTTAGCTAATAAATGAAACAGAGGAGGAAAAACATGGCGGGAGGGATATAGATTTCCATGAACGATAATGAAGGAGGCACCTGGAAAATAATTATGGCTAAAAAATTATGATGAAAAAGAGGTGGGCCTACCAGGAAAGGGGCCAGATATTCAAATTTTAAAACTAACCAAAGAATCAAGGACTGGAGAACAACTAGATAGATAGATAGATAGATAGATAGATAGATAGATAGATAGATAGATAGATGGATAGATAGATAGATAGATAGTCTTTGTTCAGTCAGTATAAAGCTGATCATTTGGAGTGTCCTTCATCAGCCTTGCGCAGAATATATTACGTGTGTAAATGTTGTTGAACCCCGCGATTTGCCAGGAAAAGGTCACACACTCCCCTCGACCCTAAGTGATTCTCCGTCTTTGTGTACTCGTGGTGAAAAAAAAAAAAAAAAAAAAAACGAGCTGCGCCTATAAACTTCGCATTTAAAAGGCAAGTGCGGCCGGGAGGGAGGGAGGGGGAGGAGGAGGAGGGGAGGGGGCGCTGCATGAGGGGAACAATAGCAGCTTTTTGGACACACTTTTTCTCACTGCGATGAACAGCAGGGAAACCGGCAGAGTCTCCTATAAAAGACCGATAGAGCACAGCTGCCAGGGTTCAACAGTAATTTTATAAAATGTCTCCAAGGGCCCTGGCTGCGGTTTATCTGGGGGATTTATGGGAACCTATAAGAGGGCGAGCAAATTGTTTAGGGGCCAGTAATCAGGGGGGTTTAGCGGCTGGATCATAACTCCAGAATTTAAGCCCCCTCTTTTTTCCCCCTTCTTCGTCTTTTTGCAGATGAATAAATAAATAAATCTAAAACATCCCAGCTAAATGCTGCATTATCGTTAATGATGCACTTGACATTCAAACATTTCGGTGGGACTGATGGAAAGTTTGGACATGACAGCAGGAGGTGGGCTGAGGAGTCCAGCTGCTAAACACACAAATATACACCGCTCCAGCTCCACCACCACCACCACCATCATCATCATCATCATCATCACCGTGAAAACAAAAGTTCATCAGGCCATATTGGAGCTGTCTGTCTCGGGGGTTGACGAGGCTCTTTATGCAGCCGATTATTGATTTATCAGGTTCACACATAATCCCTATTTTGACAGCCGTGGGCAACAGCTGAGCAGAGCCATTTGCCTAATGTTATCAGTCAGCTTCAGGCACACAGAGGGACCCCCTCACTAAAACTGAACCTCAAAAAAAAAAAAGAAAAAAAAAAGAGGTTATGTTCACTGACATGAATGAGCCCCAGCGGCTGCACTGTCCGCGCAGCAGGCCCGAGTTACTTGAACCTATCTGCTCCGCTATTACGCGCATGACGCATTTGGAGACAATATCGTTGTTGGGTTGTAAACTATTACTCACGCTCAGAGGCCATAGTGATCACGGACTCCGTGGTGGCGTGGTACTCATCCTCCTCCATAAACTCATCCTGGGACGACGCGTCTCCCTGGAAGTCGTGATGGTCCAGGAGCTGCTGGAGCGGCGGCGCCTTGGGGAGCAGCTGATTGACCACCTCCCGGCTGATGTTGGGCGCCTGCTTCAGGCGCAGCTTGCTGAGGATTTGGGACTTGATGGTCTCCAGTCTCAGCACTTTGCTTTGCTCCCTCCAAACGCAGGCGGAGCACTCGTGGGAACCGGCGTCCTCGTCCAGCAGAGACAGCCCGGCATCCGTGGGCGTCTCGCTGGCAGGAGGCAGCAGCAGATTGGGCTCGTCGCTCCCCGACTGTCCCAGGGAGATGAGAACCATCAAGCACAGTAAGAAGTTGTACCTCGGCATGACGATGCGCGGACACCAGGAAATGCAACTTTTTTTGTCTTGTCTTGTCTTTTCCCTTGCTTTATTCCGTTATATCCCCTCTCTCGGATCTGCGCCGCTCCTTTGCCTTTCAGCCTACAAAAGGCAGGGAATCAGTGACATGCATCTAATCCAATACGATCACCCCAAAGTTGCGTTTTGTTGTTGTTGTCTTTTTGAAGCAGCAGCAACAACAGCAAGAGCTTTTTGCAATAAGTTTTCCCAAAAACAAAAGAAAGAAAAAAAGAAAAAAGTGCCTTCCAGTGTGTCTCGGTTGAAGCTGTTTTGATTGAAAGTTGACAAATTATCTGCCCGGTGAATGCATAGCCCGCTCACGTGTGGTATAATGGCTGTTTTGGGGTCTTCTGTACAATTTAGTCCATGGAGGTGTGTGAATGTTCAGAAGTGTCACTGAAAAATGTGCAAGTGCGGTCAAAAAGGGGCTCTTTATATATCTCAGCTGCCCGGTGTCGTAATCCGTCTCCATTGGCTAAGATTGCAACAAAAGGCTTTTAGGTCTGTCACCAAGTCAAGAGGGACAGAGCGAAGGGAGGGTGCGCGCACTGTTATGAGCGCATACATGTTTTTACAGTGCACAAACAGTCGCTGGCGTTGCAGCCGTGCACCATTTAGGTTATTAGGATAATAGATGCTGATTAAAATTATATTCACATATTAAAAAATGTTATTATTTATTTATTTATTTCTCTCGAATTCACCAGATCCTCTACTAAATCTAAATGGTGAATCTGAACTAGAGTCACGCTGGTGTGAATCGTTTATGTTTTTTGTGTGTTTGCAGATTATTTAGAAGTTGCTTGAGATTCTCCAGCGCAAGGCACAAAGTATAAACCATTAAGAAGTCATTAGTGGCCTTTCATTTAAGATCCAGAAACTCAGAATGCACAGGAGTGGATATAAAAGGGTGAATATTATAAAGATAATAAAAAAAAACCGGTGCTTAATAGCCTGTGCTAAGAGATTTATAAGTCATACATAAGCAGCTCATTATACTTTCATTTACAGTGCATACAGACTTATTAATAAATGCATTTAAAACTTCATTCGTACTAATTAGTAGAAGTCTGAAATTAAAATGTCAGTTAATTACTATTATTATTAAAATGACATTTAAATATTATGTCATATTTGATCCAGCAAAGTACAAACATACCAAGATCACATCTCAATGTGGAGAAAAATCTCACACAGAGTATTCAGTATGTTTGTATGATTATTATTTTTTCCATAGAAGTTTTCATATTGCTGCAGTTGCAGGTCTTAAAGCAACTGAGTTGCCTGTGTGGCTACTAACCCACTGGTGACATCTGCTGGTGGAGGACATAGTTGCAGTTGCAGAGAGGATCTCATTCCCAGTCTTCCAGCTCATGGTGTGTCCAGAGCAAAGCTGAAACAGAAGCAGCTGGCCTTGCGTGAGGTTTCTTAAAGATGTTTCACCACTCATTCAAGTGGCCACTTCAGTTTGGAACTCGGGCAAGTTGTTCGAAAAACCCCAAGAAAGCCCAGTCGCCTGAGTTCACAGCTCCTTAGACTGACTGTCTGGAGTTCCTCTGTCAAACAGACACCCTGAGGTCTGTAGTCATTTATTTACTATTTAGTTTTTAAGTAAATAAATGAATTCAGTAGAGGCTCGGGGTAAGGTTTTAAGAGGCAGTTTAATTCATCATGTGTCATTAGCCTTTAAAAAGTCTCCTGCAAGTCTGCTGACCTAATGCAGAAGCATCCCAGCAACCCTGTGAGATAGTTCAGTGGCGCCTCCAAGACATTAATCTAATAAAGTAAAACTTTTACTCATGTTTGCTCATTTCCTTCACTCTTGTTAAAAACAAGAGTCACCAATTAACATCTTCGTTTCAGTTTAACCGAATCCAAACCACAGATGAAGGACCAGGATGTGCAGACAGAAAATGACTCATTGACATTAACTACCCTCATATTAACATCGGCATGTAACCGCATCCGAAAACTAAAGCTCAGTAAATGTTCAGTAATTAAATAATTATTTCAGCAAATCAGCAAAGAGGGTATAAACAATTATAGCCGTTACATACCACACGTCAGAAATGACTTTTTAGCAAGGTAGTCATTGTTCTCAAAGGTTGATGCATGTCCTACAGCAGTTACAAGTAAACTCTTGTTCTTGCACCGTTTGCACTATTGTTTGCACTGTTTCCTATTCTCTGCACAAGCTTGCACACTTTATGCTCAGTCCCTAGTATTGGTCTTAACCCTGTCTTCATGTAGTTCTGTGGTCCTGGGGCAACATCCTGCTACCAATGGTTGAAATGACAACAAAAAATACCTCTTTGACCTTTGACCTACCACTTAAACTACTCATCAGAAGAGAGCTGAGGAAAAAAGTAAGATTAATCCGGGACACCTAGCGCAGTCACAACCATAAAGGACCTGGTCCACAGCAGGAGAGCTATGTTTGAGTTTCTCTGACTTCAGCTTATCACCTTAGATGTAAGTAAATGTCAGCAATGCTTTGTTGCTGCAGTGCATACACTGTACTGTACACTCCCTAAATCGAGATAGCAGACTCAGTCAAGCTCAGCGTGTTTGTCTTTTCCCTTAGCAACGTTTTGATGTTATGCAGGATGTCATTCTCCTATGGACTCTTTATAAATGCTAAATGCACCTGCAAATTTTTCTTGCATATTTGTGGGAGCAGCGGAACCGAACCGCATCTGTGTGGACTGTGATCATAAACTCACCACAGTCTTGTTAGCATAATATTCACGTCTGTGGGACCAGTGAGCTTCATCTTCTGTGTTGGAGATGACGGAGCTGCTGAGAAAAACAAAAAGATTAGATTAGTGATGGAAAGTTCGACTCTTGTTTGAGAGCCGGCTCTTTTGCCACAGTTCACAAAGAAGAGTCGGCTCTTTCGGCTCCCGAGCGGCTCTTTGTTTAGAATCGTTCATAGCCCAACACAGCACATACGTATGGTTTGTGTGTTGATAGGCCCTTTTGCGTTCAACGTTTTTGTGTGAAACCTAATGACTGTCAAATTTTGTGCAGCTACTCTGTTACAAAAGCATTCTTACTTTTGTTTAAGATTTCAATAAAACTTTAAAGAACAAAACACTGTGATAAAATCCACACAAGCAAAAACAGAACCAAATTCAGTAAGCAAAAGTCCTTAGTGCTCTCTGTGAGTATCTCAGTGAGGCTCTTCTGATTCTGATTCACTACCAAACTTTGGCTCTTAGAGTCAGTTCTTTTGCACATGACACATCACCACTTCAGATGCATTTGGTAGCAAATAGGTAAAGTTGTCCATTCATAATCCTCATCTGCTTCAGTTTCATGACCTACTGGGACACGGACCTAATATTTTTTTAGTGTGACAAGGCAGATTATCAGGTGTGTCTACAGAGGTGATAAATAACCTGACAAACACAACAGACTTCCATGAATAAATGAAGAATATTGTGGTTAAACAGCGATATATAAACGTAAAGACTCGTCTCTGTAGATACATGCACGCGCCGCAGACGTAGCACTCAGCTGGTTTTCTTCTGACATGATATTGTTCTATATTTACCTGCGGTGTTTACCACAGACCCCATAACTGGTGCTGTGACCGACACTGCAGGCACACTGGCAATATGTTCACACAGTATAATTTTGTAGTGAGCAATGCAAACAGCACATTTCTGAAGTCCTCTTTGGCGGTCACTTTATTCATGTAGAAAAATGTGGTGCTTATTGTGTTTTTACAGGGCACGCCTTACCATTTGGTTTTTGACACAGACATATTTGGTAATTTGGGACACAGTTATGTTTTATATACATAAATATTTTTATGTTCTTACAGCTTTTTAAATTGCTTTCAGAATTAGAATCGGTCCTTGCACAAAGCACAACAAGATAATACAGTATAAATATTAAAAAAACACTCAACAGCAACTTGACAAGAATGAATATGTCAATGGACATGGACAGAATATGTCAATACACAGTATCAGTTTCAAGTATTTATCAGAAATTGCGCCGTGTACTGCACAGTCCAGAGTCTGGACGTGCATGCTTTGATTGCTCTGCAGTGCTTAGCATAGGTTAAGCAGTTTAAAGATCCTATTACCTAAGTGGGAGCAGTCTTGTTTTTCTGTGTCACTGATGACTTGGTATTATGTCTTAATCTGTTGTGATATCCTGTAAAAAGCTCAGTGGATTATTGTGTCAACGGTCTTACACCCGGTCTGTTTCTCCTTGGTTTTCCGCCGTCCCTTGAACTATCTCCCTCGATCTGGCTGCCATTGTGTTATAAGTTAAACTATGGATTAAACAAATTGACCAGGGACTCTGGAGGCTACACCTTCATCTGCAGACGCCGACACTTGATCAGACTAAATACCTTGTTAAACCCAGTTAAACCCAGCCATTTGCACACTAATCATACGTAACAATATTTGGATTACGCTTTATTATTTGCCACGGTCCCTGGAAATTGTTGGGATAGGTTGACCAATTGCCTACTATTACAGACAATTTGAACAGTCATTCTCTCTACTTAAAAGTTGGCTGCCGGCTACATGTCTGTGGTTCTGTGTTGATATACTGTGAGGTCTATTTTTTTGTGCTGTGCTTCATGTAAATATCATTCAACAGTGTCCTTATTACCTGAAACATGTTTACATGTTTTTTTCGGTAGTTTGGGACACCAAGAGCAGTTCCACAATATCCGTGGCATTTTCAAATTCACTCAAATATATTTAAAATATTACATATTTTATGTTTTTATGCGTTCTGTAAAACATGACATGATAATGTGTGATCGTAGATGTCTTTCTCCAAAAACGAATGTTGTAAAACTTAAAAATACATTTTTACATTTCTCACAGATCCTAGGAGCAGCTGGCATGGCAACTAACTTTCAACGTGATGTCAAGTCCTGCTTCTATAGTCAAAGAAAATAAAACTTATCCGAAATATACACGCCTGAGTATGCACCGGCATTAAATTGACTATCTATATATATATATTTGACATGTATGTTAGTGTTTTAGTTTGGCCCAAGTCCCGCCCACTAACACGGAGGGGGTGGAGCTTATATGACCTATACTGCAGCCAGCCACCAGGGGAGCTGTTCCGTCGTCTATCTTTATACAGTCTATGAACAAATTAAAATCAGCTTATACTGCAAGTTTCCGGCTAATGTCTACTATGTACTTTTCCCACTTCGCAAATTCCTCCCTCGAGCTAGACTGGACCCTGTGGCGGGCCGGTGTTTGCTTTTGTCCTGCGAGCTGTTTGTTTAACACCCCGGTCTAGTTCGTGTTTCCAGAAAGTAGTCGTAGCCCATCGCACTCACCTTGATGCTTGGCAGACCTTGTCACTGATTAATTAAATCGTGTGTCACGGTGCTTATCTGAACTTTAAAACGAACTAAATCCCATTCAACTTTAACTCCTCGGTGATTCCTGTCGTGTGTATGTGTGCAGCTAATCTTTGGCTCGTTGTGGTGTTGGCAGTTGGTGGCGGAGTGAGGGGGCGGGGTCAAATGCGGGTTTGGTCCCCGTGGGTTTCCGTAGATCAGGGCCTGGGCGTCGCTCGTTGCTACTGCTGCTGCGTAGGAAACAAACACAAACAACACTTCAGCCCAACAGTCCGGAGGTGTCTCTTACATAAACCAAAAAAACTCTATTAAAAAAAAAAGAAAAATGCTTTCGGTGGACAGCAGCGGCTCGCCGAAGAAGCGGAGCTTTTCTCGGGGATTAAGCGAGGACGAGTCTCTCCGCAGTATTATAAAAGAGGTGAGGAGAATCACGGCGTCGTTAAGTGTTTAACGGAGGGAGCTAAAGCTAACCTCGACGTCCATGTTCTTTTAAACCATATAACATTACTAAACATACTCGAAATCTGTTTACATAGCTCCTTTTTAACCGATTAACAACTAAGCTAGCTAAGTATGTTGTTATTTTAGAGCCACAGCTTCCACTTCCCCATCATTAGCTAAGTTAGCTTCCTGTGGTTTTGTTGTGGATGTGTGTGACGCTAACTCCTCCTGCTGTGTGTGTGTGTGTGTGTGTGTGTGTGTGTGTGTGTGTGTGTGTGTGTGTGTGTGTGTGTGTGTGTGTGTTTTTTTTTCCTCATCAGACCGACAGCTCATCCAGACGTCTGACACGAAGCGACAGCCGAGCAGGCACCCTGAAGAGGAGGACTGACAGCCAGGTAGGAGCCAGATAAGATGGGAATCCGGACACCTGTACACACTGACTCCAGCTAATCTTAGTCTGATGATTAGATAAGACGGACATACTTTTGTCTTTTGGTCCTACTCTTTACTGCAATGCATTTGCCTGGCAGGTAGCTTCTCAGATTGGGCTTCTTGCATGTAGCACCAGTTTTTAAAATACAGTAAAAGATTAAACTTTGCTGTCATTGCATCTAGTGCAGGTATATATACAACGAAATGCAGTTGGCCGTCTAATCAGAAGAGCAAAAAGTACAAAATTTACTCAAATTTATTTTAGAATATAAAATAGAAGTATAAATACACATATAGCTGTAAACATGCATCTACATCTAAATGTGTATATATATATATATATATATGCACATACATGTGTACATACATGTTGTGTTGTGACCTTATCTCACCTTTCAGATGCCAGTCGATTAAAATATTAAATCTGGTTAGTCGCGTTTTTTCTGTCTGGTCTAAATTTACCATAAAAGGATTTTTATTTTTTTTTATTTTTTTAGGTTTTAAGTTCTCTTATCAACATGGGAGTGGACAAACATGCTCGCTTCATGCAAAAGTGTGTTTAAGGTCCATTTATTTATCGTCACTCTGAGCACGTCGACACATGAGCGGTGCACGTATTGATAAAAACCAAACCTGACGTCAGTATCCGGTGCGTCTACATGGCAAACTAGTCAGCTGGGGGCTGGCTTTGATGAGGGGGGACAGGGAAACTCTCCGTATCAGCTGTGTGTCAGTGTACTCTGGAGATAACTCGGTTCACACGGACATTAAAGGCTAGTGACTTTACAAGAGGAGAGATTTTTAAAGCTTTATTCTGCTCGAGAAGGTGTGTGTCTGTGTAAAGCAGCTGTCATTAATACACCCCATTAAAGCGTAGGTAAATGGATTACATAATGACAAATATAGTATTTTTTCTGCTTTAGTCATTATTGATAGTTAAATTAAATAAGTAGCATGAAAGCTTGTATTTTAAAGCTCTGTTTTTGAACTTATTGCGTTGAAAAACCAGTGTGATATCGCTCAACCTGCTGAAATACATCAGAAATGAAGGTTTGATGTTGTGCGACGTTGTCAGCCTTTAGCGTCACATCACTAGTAATCAGTGTACTGGCTACAGCTGCAATCGGAATAAATGTGATGTGACAAAGTGTTGATAAAATTAACACAATTCAGTCTGTTTCAGTCTCGGTTAATTATTATTTTTTTACTTTTCAGCAGTCTGACCAGGACCTCTTAATGGGACTTCCAGAAATGGTGACTATATTCTCCTCTTATCTTATATATTGTCATTATAACAAAAGGTATTTCTGTTAAAAGCCATGTTCGCGGTCCGCGGACCAATAACTCCCTAAACATATGGAGGTATCGTCACGCTTCCCTGTGAGGCCTCCCACAGATGGTTGCCTCTGAGAGCTTGCTAAGCACTTGTTCTCCCACTGACATGGCATGCTTTCCTGGGACGTTGCCCACACTGATGTGTAACCGTGTTTGTGATGTAGCTGGAGCTGCAGGCCAGCTATGACGAGGCGGTGCAGGAGCTGCGTGGGCTGGAGGTCGAGCGAGAGGCTCTGTTGTTCCAGGTGGACGTCCTGCAGGACACGCTGGAGGGTGTCGAGGAGCTGCTGGCTGAAGCCCAGAGGGAAGCTAAAGAGGCTAGCTTGGTACGTGGAGCACTCACCACAACAGCACTTAGCATTAGCCGCGTTTTAGAAGTGCATTGATTCTTACTGCGACGGGTTTGACTGACACTCACTATCATGCCGGTGTTTCTGTGCACTTGCAGGCGCTGGAACAAGAGAGGCAGGCCAAGAGGAACCTGGAGAACATGGTTTGCTCTCTGAGGAAAGAGGTGGAGAGATTACAAATGGTAATGTAACATCTTCAACATCGTATTGTATATAAAGATGTAAAATCAAATGAATATTTTCACATAGAACAGTGTGCTTTGAGGTGGTCTTACCGCCCAAGTAACAGGAGATCAGATGTGACAGCCGACGGCAGCAGAGAAGAATGACAGCAATGATGTGAATGGCTGATGTGAGATTGTGGCAAAATCTGAGCTTGTGGTTAAACTGGAAACGTCTGTAGTCATCTGAGTAGAGGAGAGGTGACAGAGAGCTGTGAATGAGCCAAGACAAGAATAGAGTTCCTGATTTAACATAGCTTTATTACAGCTATCACACACTCCTGCAGAAGTCATATGACTGTCAGCGTGACGACAGCCGCTGTTCAACTTTAACCTGTGATTCAGTTAAATATCACCGAAACAAATCCTAAAAAAAGTGTAAATAAAAATTCATAAATTATGTTTTTATTTGACTTGTCGGAGCATTTTATTTACTAATGAACTTTTTTTGTCTGCAGGAACAAAATAACAAACCAGCTGCTCCAACGACGGACGACGCGCCGACACAAGGACACCTAATCAAACCCGACACCGAGGAATCGATTGAAGTCGCACACAGAGAAGAAAACGACCGCTCACAGTGTGAACCTGACAGCAGCAATGGAGGAGTGGCGGCGGCTGCGGCGGCGGCGGCTGTGGAGGAAGACGGGGACGGTGAAGGCGTCATGACGAAGCTGCGGAAGATGGTCAACAGGACCCCGCACTCTCTGGCGCTGGACAAACTCCCCGAGGACGGGGTCCTCCAGAGGCCCTGTGAAAACGGACGAGACCTGTCTCCGGACAGGAATGACTCAGACAGCGTAAGTGCCTACGAGGACGCCTCTGCAGAGACTCCGGAGCTCGAAGACGGTTCGGAGCTGGATGAGGATAAAGAGGACATCGACGGCGACGACACCAAGAACCCTGACGTCTGCATTTTGTCTTAACTTAGGTCTTATTTATCTACTGCTGGGCCACATTAGGCCAAAGACGACTATTGGTAATTGGAAAAAGCTCTTTGCAGTTTAACATATCTCTGTTAGAAGCCCAGCGGTGACATCCAGAGTCGTTGTAGAGCAACAGTGATTAGTCGATCAGCCAATCTAAGCACAATCGGCAGCTGTTTTGATAATAATCAGTTGATTATTTCAACTTCTCAAACGCGAGGACTTGCTGCTTTTCTTTGTCGTACGTGACAGTCAGCGAAATATGTTTGGGGCCTAGAACTCTGGAGGCAGTTATTTTAGGATATAACTAAACGATTAATAGATTAATTGAGAAAACGATTAGCTGCTTAATGTTTAATGGAAACACTGGCTACTGTAGTAGAGATGGAAGTTTCAGTTTTAAATTAACAACAAAGAAACTCAGGATCCAGAGGGTTTATTAGCTATATAATCCACTAACGACTGTTTTATATTATTTGCCAATCGTTTCCTTTAACTCTGTCTTAACTCGCTGTCTTTTTTTAAATATAAGGATGAACACGGAAAATGCTTTAACTGTTTACCGCTTTGGTACTTTTTTAAGAAGGTTTTTTTTTTTTTTTTTTTGTACGCTGTCAGCTGCCATGACACAAGTCAGGATTTATCTGTATACACAATACGGTGAGCTCTGTTGGGATTCGGACGGGGACAGTCTTGTTTACTTGTTTCCATCGTGTTCTTTGTAAGCTGCCCCTTGGACACTTGTTAAAGGTTTCGTTAATACGGTTTTATGGAGGGATTCTTCAACTAAGGGAAAATGCCATATATGTACTTGCCTCATGGGTCTAATAATGTACAGTCACGTCTGATCTTACAGTCCAGCTTCCCTTTTTTTTCGTTGGGGAAATCATAAGGGAACTTGATTTTGGCTGCATTTGCACTTTTTAAAGTTCTTGTATTGTGACATTCATTTGTCAGATTACATTAGAAACCACATTCCCTTTACAACCAAACTTATAAGTGCTCAGTCTGACCTGCTGCAGACTGTCTGCCCGTCTGTCTGTGTGGTTACGCTGTACGTTTGCACATTTTCTAGCAGAACATGCTGAAGGTAGTCTCTTAAGGTGTCTCTGACTGCTGTAAACACTTTATATGTGGGTCAAATTTTTATATGTTGTTGTTTTTTACTGTAATTTTTTTTGTAGCGGTACTCATTAGTAGTTTGCATGAGCATATACGAATGTAGGTTGATTTGCAATCTGCACACAAATCAGTTATCAGTAGGTTTGCACGCGGTACCTCCACACATGCATTGGTCTAAGATGTTTACTTAATAATTGGTGTTTTTAGAGGGATTTTAATTTTGTTTTTTCAAAGTGTGTGTCGTTCATTCATTCCACGGTTTCTGAAGTTGATTCTTTATTTCTTTTTTATTAGCAGATTTTTGCAAGTGATTGCAGTTTTAAGCACATCGAGCTACAAATATCTAAACATAAATCACTATCTTGATGAATATTTCTCTTAAGACTCAAGCAGATTACTATTAATGCACGTATGTGACCTTGAGAATAGGTTGAGGATTTGCCGTTGGTGCATTTTGGCTGCATATCGTCATTCCGTGGGTTTACTGCTATTAAAGACGGTGCATTGACTCATTTGCCTTTATAAGTTTTATCACACGGTTCAGTTTCCACCTGCTGACGCCGGGTCAGATGCGACATGTTACACGCCACACGGGTTGCTCTGTGGTCAGGTCAAATGAATCGTAACATAAACTCTCAGCATTTTGTTTTATTTTTGAACGGTTTGGTTCGTTGTAATAAATCAGTGACGTTTAGTTTAAAAATGAAATGTCGCAGGCACTGTTGGATGCTCAGCACACGGTGGACTTTTCTTAAGTTGCTCTTTGTGTTTCATTATCACCTTTCTTTGTGTGCGTGTCTGAATATTTTTGTCCTGTAAACTGATTTATATCAAAATAAAACGAGTGGGCAAAGCTGAGGCCTGTTGGTCAGTTCTGTTTGACTTGACTTTAAATTAAGGTTAGCACTGACGCCTCACAGCAAGAAGGTTCTAGGTTCTAATCCATGGACCATCTGGGGCTTTTCTTTTCTGTGTGGAGTTTGCATGTTCTCCCTGTGTCTGCGTGGGTTCTCTCCAGGTTCTCCAGCTTCATCCCACCGTCCAAAGACACGCTGCTTAGGTTCATTGGTGATTCTGAATTGACTGTAGGTGTGTGAGTGAGTGTGAATGGTTGTCTGTCTCTCTGTGTTAGCCCTGAGACAGACTGGAGACATGTCCTGGGTGGACACTGTGACCCTTCACAGGACAAGCGGTTACAGAAGATGAATGACAGGAAATCAGTTTCTGGAGATATTTAATGAACATCACATTTTGGGAGATGTTAGTGTTATTTCAGAAAACTTAACCGGATGAATATCAACTGAAACTAAAACGTAAAGACATCAAATACCAAAACAACTATCGTCTAAGTCAGTGGTTCCCAAACTTTCTCTGCTGGGACCCCCTTTGCCCCCCAATACAAACCTCAACCTTTTGTGAACAAATAAAAGTAAACTTTACTGTGTAATTATGTTCAGTGTAACAGGTTTGCATGGGAGCCCGTCAAAAACGTGTCCAACTCATCGCTAGCAGTGTCTTTTATTGATTCATTCATTCCATCTAGAGGGTGACACGAGAATCAGTTGTCGCTCCCATCCCATCCCGAGCCCACAAAAATACCCCCGGTCATAATCCGATCACATCCCGCAAAATCCTGTTCCCTGTGTTGTTATCTAAAGCTGGGCGCAGTTTTTTAATTAAATCTCCGGCTCCGTCCCGTTCCCGTTAATTATTTGCTCTATCCCGTCCCTATCACGTTACCAACAGTGAAATTAACACCCGGGACTCCCACAGGAATACCGTGAACCGTGGGAGTCCCAAAAAATTGTCACCCTCTAATTCCCCCTAGGGGTCGCGCCCCCCACTTTGGGAACCACTGGTCTAGAGAGAATATATTTATCCTGTCATGTTGTACCATTATTTGTCCATTAGATGGCAAAGTTAACCTCTGTTTAAAAGAAATGCTGAACCTCCTAAACATTTAGTCGGAATAAAGAACCTCGAGCCTCCAGAGGACAAGCTGTTACACAAAATGAATAAATGAATCTTACTGCTGCGTCTGATGAACGTTACCTAATTCTACCTAACAGCCTGTTGGTCTTTTAGTCATATAAAGTCATTTAACTTCTATCAGGGCTACAAATGCCTCAGATTCAAAAAGCTAACCTGGCTGAGAGTTCAGCACATGCACACACAGGAAAACAGACAAAAATGTGTCACGATAAGGGAACTAGCTGCACAGGTGGCCGCCCTCTGTGTACACACTACACCTGTGTGTATGAACGATGGATCAAATGAAAAAAAATTAATTAATCAAAGGAATAAGACTCCTTAAATGCAGCACACGAAGAAATGGAAATAGGAGGGAGTCTAGTTATTTTTTTAACAGTAATAGATTAGTTCACAGAAACTACATCAAAACAACCCCTTTTCCTTCTTCAAGTTCAGTTGCCTCCACTGCGGCAGGCCCGCAAAGTCGTCTTTGGTCATCCCGAACATGGCGCTGAAGTCAGAGTCTGAGAGGTGTTTCTGGAAAAAGCAGTTCACAGAATTTAAGGAGCACGAAGGAATTACTGATGATTTATATATATACACACACAAAGCATCACAACATCTTAGTTAACAGATAAAATGATTAAATCCATCCATCCATCCATCCATCCATCCATCCATCCATCCATCCATCCATCCATCCATCCATCCATCCATCCATCTATCTATCTATCTATCTATCTATCTATCTATCTATCTATCCTCTATCCTCTATCCCCCAGCCAGCCATCCATCCATCCATCCATCCATCCATCCATCCATCCATCCATCCATCCATCCATCCATCCATCCATCCATCCATCCATCTATCTATCCATCCATCCTCTATCACACTGATATACACACCTCTTTGTGGGAGGGGTCAACACCTTCAGGCAGCTCACTGACGTCCTTGTTGACCAGAGCGTCGGGTGGAAAAGGCTCAAAAACCCTCTCAGCCTCGACACAGGCCGGCTCCTGGCAAATCACGATAAAGGAACAAGTTATCCACGTATTATTATTACAGTTTTTCTCTATTGGTTTGGCTCAATTCTTGAAACAGAAATTACATTCTCAAAATAACATGGACAAATCTCCAAACCACCTTGCAAATGTTCACAACAGAATGGCATTTCTCATTGCTTTCATCAAATTGCAAATGTCTTAGTACATGTCTCAAGTGTCTTAGTGCATCTTTGCAAATGGTTATGTACAAGTACCCTAGAGTTAGCACAATGAGCATACATTTAGCACATTTTCCAAATGAATAGATCTTGCTGATCTAAGCTGATTAGTTGATTCTCAGTCTAATGGTTGCTCTCTCCAAAACATGTCAGCATGATTTCACTGTGTAAATCATCATATGCACAATAGTCTGTTCAACTGTCAAAATTAGTCAACATACTGTAGGCTAATACCATGAAAACCATATGAATTTCTTGCAGCATTTCATAAATTCATGACAGTAATTGACAGTCAGGTGAAATTAGAACTTGACTAACGAAGGAGGAGTTCCTACATCTCAGATGACCAATCAATCAGCTATTTAGCCACCTGACTGGTGCTGTCTATGATTGTGAATGCTGCCAAACGCGTATATATAGAGCTTGGCTAGGGCCTGTACCTTTTGCAGTATAAACATGGAGGTACCTGGCCAAGAAAATGAGAGAGGACTGGAAGGGCCTCACCTCCCACACTATGTGATAGTGTGGGACAATGTCAATTTCCACCGAGGCCCGCTCATCAGGGCCTGGTTCACCAGGCATCCAAGGATGCTCATGCAGCTCCTACCTCCATACTCTCCCTTCCTGAATCCAATTGAGGAGTTTTTTTCCGCATGGAGGTGGAGAGTGTATGAGCATCGTGCTCAAGACCAGAGGTCCCTGCTCCATGCCATGGATGCTGCGTGTGATGACATTACAGGGGATCAGTGTAGGGGATGGTTGCGTCATTCACGCCGCTTTTTCCCTCGCTGCATCGCGAGGGAAAATATCCGCTGTGATGTTGATGAAAATATGTGGCCAATCAGAGCGCAGCGTATGGATGGTCAGGAGGATGAAGATGGTGGCCAGGAGACAGAGGGTGATGACAGTGATGACCAGTGAAAATGTCTCTACTCGTGAAACTTTGTTTACTGCACTATAGGCTTGGTATATTTTTTCTGGTTTTTTGTGTTCATATTTCATACATGTACAGAGAACTGTAGGCCTATACATTTTGTTTTTACAGTACATAATCTTGAGTTACTTTATGTAGGCTATATGTGAATAAAAATGGTTACAATTTCCTTGGCAATATGAGTGCAGTGTGTGTGATGTCAAACTTTGGAGGCTGCTCTTACTGTAAAGTCCTTTTCTTAGGTTTTATACATCTCTGCCATAGTGACAAAACATCTAAGCATTTTGACTTGCAGTGCTCACAGAATGCCACAGGGATGATGCATTTTGGGGGCACTGACTACGTTTGGTTTACACAAAGTAACTGTTTTGGGAGTATGAGTTTGCAGCCATCCTGGTTATGCTGCCATCCAGTTATTTTTGGTAAAAGCACTAAGTGAAGCAAGGCCAAAGCATATTTTGCCTTTTGATGGACGAGAATGCGTAGGAGTGAGCAGGTGAACAGGGGAGAATATCGTTTTGTAGTGAGCGTAAGTTGTGAGAACTGTAAGACTGTTGGCAATGGTCTAGTTTTAAGAATGTAATTTCTGTTTCAAGAAATGAGCCAAACCAACAGAGAAAAACTGTAATGACAGAGAAGCGTAGGAGTCTGGGGGAGATGTAAGTTAGAACTCTTTATGATCAGCAGGATGTGAACGTTGTTTTCACATGTCAGTGTCAAAACAAGGGAAAAAATGAGAGATAGTGTAGATTTTAAAATCAGAGCCTGCCCTTCAGCTGTTACTCTAAAGAAGACACCGTCAACCTTATAACGTCAATAACTGCTGAACTAATGGAGCCAACATGGACGCTTCAACAACCACGTCACCTAGAAACAAACAAATGAAGACTTTACGCACAGTTTTAACCGTGACCGGTTCCACTTCCTCTCCCAACTCCTTCTTCATCTCCTCGTAGCTCTGTCCTCCCTGAAAGAAAGAAAACACCCGTTAACGACTTTAATAAACCATATGCCGATCCCCTGTTTCAGTTTTACTAATGCTCACGCTCCACTTGGAGGGATCCCAGGCTCCGAACCAGCCGGTGAAGGTGGGCGGCTCGAACCCTTGCTTGATCAAAACGATGGGTGTGTCCAGGTCCCTGTTGCCAGGGTGGGTGCGCAGGTACTCTTGGCTTGTGACCACTGCCTCTTTGCGCTCCACCTCATTGGCCTCTTTACCGATCCAGAGAAACACCTGGAGAGAGGAGAAATTTGATTAAGCTAATGTCAGGTTTGCAAAAAAATATAAAGGGCTGCAGCAGCTTCACATTATACCTGGTCCCATGTGTCCAGCAGCATGACGTCGTCCTCGCTGAGGTCGTCTTGTATGAACTGAGTCACCTCCGTCACTATGAACCGCCCCGTCTTGTTGGAGCACTCAAAAAGGCGAGGCTGATGGTCCAAGACCTGCTGCTGTAACCTGCGGACGACAGTGGAAAAGTGCTGTAATCCCACCTCAACGCTTGTCAGCTCCGGCGCTAGAGCTCCCATCAGCCTGACCTCTTGTCGCTTGCGTAGGGAGTTTTCCCTCCGAGCAGCTCCCAGAACTCAACGGGCTCCTGACCCTCGGCCACCGTCTCCTCGGAGAGTTTCTGCGAGCTCTGGCCGATCACTGAGCTCACCTCTTTGGCCATGGCTCTCTCATCTCCACTTGATCCCTGGTAACAAAAAAAAATCAGTCACAGTTTCCCCATTGATCAGCGTTAATTATATATGACCTTTATATCATGAGCCATGATCTGGACCAAAAGAATAAAATTTAAGAAGCTTGAATGATTCTTGACAGGATAGCTTTGCTCAGTGAGTCAGCACACGTCGGAGAAATTACACTAAGTGTTGGACTCGAGGAAATCAAACCAGGGGAGACGCTCGACGGCAGACAGGCTGGAACCAAATCCTTTAACTTGGAGTGCTTTGTAATCCAACACTGACTGACCAAAAGTATGTGGACGCTCCCGAATTTGACCCATATGCAACCGTGGTGAATTAATCTGCAGTTGTGGATGCCTTCAGTCTTCTAGGAAGGTCCCTCTCTGCTGGAAAAAACAAATAATTCTTTCCCTTCGCTTCAAGAGCATTAGTGAGGATTAATCCTGATTGCGGTGGAAGATAGGGTCTGGCGTTTGAGTTCAGTCCCAAGGGATCCAGTTAATCTAGTTCCTTCACACTAAACTAGATTTTTGTGAAAGTTAAATGTCTGTGACTCATTAAAATACAGAACTGCAGTTTTCTTTCATTTGTTTCTCCAACAACCAACCTACAGGCTCCAGAAACAATGCTAAATGAAGCCGTTACACTGTTTGCTAGTTTAAAGTGCAAGGCTGAACAGGGTGAGATGTTTCTGCAAGGGGACCTCAACCATCAGCCTTCCTAAAAGCCTAGACTTGCAAGATTATTGTCCTCCTTTACACTGTTTTTGATAATAATAATTTAAAATAAAACATATAGCTGGGTGCTATATACCCAGAGCATGCTACATTTCAATGTTGGACCTTAAAAAGTGATGTAAAATGATAGATAATCCTTTAATTCATCCCACCTTTCCACACCACAGATAAATATCCGTCTGGCTCTTGAGTAGAAACACGTCGTTGGAGTTCAGCGAGGAGGCCAGCGCTGGAACCTCGATGGTTTTCGTGTTGGACGGTTCAGAGCCACGGACCTGGAACAGTCTCACTGGAGGCTCTGGTTCAGAGGCGCCTTTCCTGGACGTGCCTCCCTGACAGAAAAAACAAAACAAAAACAAAAAAAAGGTAAGAAGAATGCTTTCAGTAAAATCTGTGTGACTTCCGTGACGTGTCTTACATCAAAGATGACCATTTTCCCCTTGAAGATTGCCATGAGGTGCTTCGGCTCCTTGCCCATTGTGACTCTCACTTGAACCGGCTCGTCGTTGTACTTCTGATCTAAATCCACGGCCTGAAACGCTGACGCTGCCAGTTCATCCTGTGTGGCATGACGCCCCTAAAACAGCCAGCAGCAGAGTAGTTTAATGTCAAACAGAGCGGCGACGATCAGGAAGATGAGTGTCTGGATTGGTTAGAGGGGAGCTGTCATCTTCACCTGCCATATGTAGAGCAGGTAGCACTTCTTGTTGTTAACCAGGTAAGTGTAGAGGATCAGGTAGCAGTCTCCTCCGTAGAAGTAACCGTACCATTCGGGGTCCACTGGGGCGAGCTCCAGATCCTCAATTCTCCACACCTGCCAACACGACAACACAAGTAAAAAAAAACTATTTGGTTCAAGGATACGGAGTAAAGCATCATCAAATTCATCATTAAACCTTATTCTGTATTGTCAGCAGGACTTAATAATCCCACTAGAGGCCCTCGTTGACACACCACTGTATATACACCGATCAGCCACAACATTAAAACCACTAACAGGAGACGTGCACGACATTGATCATCTCGTGACCATTCAATGTTCTGCTGGGAAACTTCTGGACCTGGCATTCATTCATGTGGATGTTACTTACACATGTAGTACCCACCTAGACCAGACCAGACACCCCCACCCCCATAGCAATGACACTCCTTGATGGCAGCAGCCATCCCCAGCAGGATGCAGCTTTAGAAACAACTAAAAAAAACAAAAAAAACATGAAGAACAGCACAAGGTGTTGACCTGGCCTCCAAATTCACTAGATCCAAAACTGATTAAGCATCTGTGGGATGATCCACAGAGGCCCCTCCCCTCAAAGGTCCTCCCACTAACAACATCCTGTTTCCAGACACCACAGGACACCCTCAGAAGGCCCATGTCCATTCTCTGATGAGTCACAACTGTTTTGGAGGCGCAAGGGAGACCTACACAATATTAGGAAGGTGGTCATAATGTTATGCCTGATCGGTGTAAAGCATGAGCATGATGGTTGAGTGACATTTAACTGCTTCAGTCATGATTTAAAGGGACGGGGCATAGTTTAATTTATCTATCTAATTTATTAACCCGTGTTCATTTCCAGGCTCCACTATAAATGTAGATTAAATACTTTTCGGAAAAGTATTTGTTCACTAGAAGACTCCCCGTGAAAAACCTCCTACTGTAGTATTCGCCACCTCGTAACTGAAACTTTTCAATAAGGTAAGTTCAATAAGTTCACAAGATTTGTCGAGGCGAAAATCAAGACATCGGTACAAAACGTTGTTGTTCCGTCGTTAGCTTGCTAGCTGTTAGCCTCGGTGTCACCACTGGAACACCAAGAATTTCGAGTTCTCACGGTTGCGACGACAAGTTCTCGACTTCCACTTGAAGGCAACGTTCAGCCGTTCGTGTTTGAGGCATCATGAGCCGAGCATGCTTCATACAAATCATCTTGAAGGTTATACGGACTAAAAGTTTTGACCGACAAACTCAACCACGACCACAGAATCACCAAACCTCACTTTAAACACCGTACCTCCACTTGACCTGTGCCATTGTCCACCATTCTCTCCTGTGCAGCGACCTGTGGCATCATGTGCATCAGAGAGGCGTCAAACTTCTCCTGTGAGATATGAGCTAAAGAATGTACGAACATTTTATTAAGAGACAAAGTTGTGCAGGTTTATTTGTTCATTCATTTTTAATTTGTCTTGTGTACCAATTTTCCCCCTGGTGTTGACCTTTCCGAGGCCTTGAGTCTGGTCCTTCACAGTCCACCTCTGGAACAGCTGCTTGAAGAGCGCCGACTCGGCCCCGTCGTTCACCGTCTCCACGTTGGTCGTGATGGGGTAGTTTTTAACTTTGATGAACTCCTGTAACAGCCAGGAGGTAAATACAGCGTGCCGGCGTGCTAAATGAAGCTAACGGTGTAGCGTCGCTCACCAAAGCTCTGGTCATAGCGGCCTGTCGTTCAGCTTTGTTTGCTTTCTTCCCCTTCCACACAAAGATCTTCGCCCCTCCCTGGTCCAGCAAGTAGCAGTCCTGCAATTAGAAATACTTTGTTTAAGGGAATATTTAATCTTGCTAGGACCTTAACAAAAGCATAAAGAATTAAACCACAAGCTCACTTCATGGTTGAGGAGATCCTGAACCAGCGGTCTCGTCGCGACCTCTGTCACCTTCATCTGACCGTCTGCATCCGACACGCTGAAAGAAAAGCCGCCAGCAAACACAATCAAACCAAACTATACGTGAGACGTTTAAGGCATTTGATGAAACGGGTCAGGGAGCAGCTCACTGGTAAAGCGTGAGGTTCGCCTTCTGTTCCTGGTCGGCGGTTTCATCCGGAGGCCCGTCCTTCAGCTCGGAGGTTCTTTCCCCGAGAACGCCGTTCAGGATCTCCATGTTCTGAGGAGAGCCGCTCTCTGCGTCGCCCTCGACCACTTTGATCTCCGCCCGACCTCCTCTCTCCCGGTCTCGGATGTCTTTTGCCAACAGCATGCCCTGAGACGCAGAGGTACAACACAAGCATGTTTTCAGCCTTTGGTAGGACACTGACACACTTGCGTAAACATGCAGACTCTCAACTTTTAATCTGAATCACAGTTTTTTCCATTAGTGATTCGACACTGTTTGATGTTTCATGGACAGATGTGGGACGTTCCTTCATCATTTCATCAAGATCTGGAGTCCAAGTGTTGCATTTGAAACTTTTGCAATGAAGACACAACACGTGTTCAAAAGAGGTCTCACTGCCAGTGGACGGAGGCGTCCAAGGTTGGACAAGCCAAACTCATGCATCAGGAAGACATGATGTGAATACCTTCAGATTGACACTGCCTGGCCGAAAAACAAAAAAAAGTCACCATGACCTTCTTCCATTGCTCCAGAGTCCAGTATTTATGCTCCCTAGCAAGTTAGGCAGTTAGCCTCACTGATTAGTGGTTTTCTTAAGGCTACACAGCTGTTCAGTCCCAATCCTTTGAGTTCCCTTCACATTGTTCGTGTGGAAATGTTCTTACTTTAACTATTAAACATAGCCCTGAGTTCTACTGTTGTATTTCTTCGATTTGATTTCACCGAATGCTTAAGTGACCGCATTTCTTCCTCAAAGACAATGGTTCCCCACTATCCTTCCAGTTTTTAATAATGTGTTGGACAGTTCTTAACCCAGTTTTAGTAGTTTCTACAATCTCCTTAGATGTTTTCTCTGCTTGATGACAATGATTTGACCCTTCTCAAACAGACAACCACAGGATGTGTCTTCAGACATGGTTGTTTAAGAAATGAGAAGCTACTCATTGCATCAGTTGGGGTTAAATAACTTTTTCCAGCTGAAAGATAATCACCCATGCAGTAATTATCCAATAGGAGGCTCCTAATTATTTGATTAGTTAAACCCAGGTGGCGACATTTTTTTTTTTTTTTTTAAGGGCAGTGAATGACTTGAGCGTGCTTTGATAAACAGCTAAAAGATAAAACAGTAACGTTACATGAGCACAGGAGTGGAATATACTCGTGCGCCGTATTTAGTTTGAGGCGTTTTCCTTTTCATGCGACTTTGCGCTTTGGCTCACTTGAAAAATCACGTCTGGCGGTCGTCAGCCTTTTATGTGTCGTTCTTGTAAATGCAAAATCTCAGGAATCTGACACAAATATCCATTTTTTCTGGTCAGAGGTCAAAGGTCGCCATGATCATAATCTAACTATGACTTTTTTATGACAGTAAATAAATTATGCGCAAGTATTATAAGCAAATAACACTCATTGGGTTTATACAGAATCATAAATACTAACAACATGACAACTGAGAATCTAAAGGTTAAAGGATCCAGTGAAAGACGTTTGCAGGCTCTGCAGGGAGAAGAAAGAACGAGGATCGATCTGTCTATTCATCTATCTATCTATTAGAGGTTTAGAAGGTCTGAAAACGAGGACCTATTGCACAGAAATCTTACTTTGAGCTTCTCCTGCCTGTTACTCTTGGGCCCGTTCCACTGGACGATCATCTTTCCGACGTCCAGCAGGAACACATCTCCAAGGGTGAAGCTCGCCCAGCTCATCTCCACCTGAAGCAGAGGAAAAACACAAAGCGCCTTTTCAGCTCGACGTCCCCTGTCCCGTTACGTAACGTAACCGCCGCCACGCATGGCTCACCTCCTTGGCAACCACTCTTTTCTTTCCCTTCACGTGGAGCAGCCTCTTCACGTCATACGAGTTGGTTTCAGTGTGCCTCATACCTGATGCAACCCCCCCTTTCTTGTAGCTAAACAGAGCAGCGTTAGTGTTATTTTCATGGCTTGCATTGGTCTCTATAAACGTCTGCTGTGTGGACGTCTTCCACTCACATTATCCCTTGTTTGAAGTAGCCCCTGAAATGATCAGACTCGTGGTGCTGCACCTCCCTGTGCTGCACCGGAGTGGAGCCCAGGAACTCATCCAGCTGCACGGTGTAAACGGCGGCTGCTCCCTGTTCATCCTGGGAGGACTGCGAGCCGATCCAGTAGTGGATGTCGTAACTCAGGGAGCTGCTCACTTTCTGGGTCTGGAGAAACGTTAGCGTGGAGAAACTGAATTGTTTGTGTTTGTGTATATGGGAGGAAGAGGGTTAATGAAAGGAGGAAGGGAATGCAATGAACAAAAAGTCACTTTTCACAACAGAGAGCAGAGACTAGAAGTGCAGCAGGAGTCTTGGCACGCAAAGCAACAGTGATTCACCACCTCTTCCCCTTACTTACAGACAGGAGAACGTAGCAGTCGCCCTCATAAAAGTTTCCATAGGATTTCTCAGGAACTTGAACCAGCTCCATTTTCTGTGTCACGGAAAGAAGAAGGCCGTCATTTAACTTCCACGTTAAGAGATCACGACTGGACGAGCAGCAGCATCCAGTTCTGTTTGTATTTTTTGTGATAAAATCAGCCGACGTGAAAGAGCACTCACTGCCTCCAAGACTGAAATCAAATTACCTCAACTCTCCAGATTATAATCCCAGGAGTTTGTTTCACTGCTCTGAATGTATACTCCATGTCGCTCGGATGCACACGACTTCTTCTGTGACACTGCTGTAGCTCGCGTTCCTTTATCTGGAAGACGACGAAATCATCGCAAAAATACTGATGCAAATTTCCTTCATTTTCCTGAATTTCCTTCTTCAGGATTAATAACCATCTGACATCCAAGGTCAAATCTCATAGTTTCAAACTCACCAACCGTGCACTCACCCGGTCTGAAAGGCTTCCTCAAATCTTCCAACAGCTGATTTCCTCTCTGACAACAAAAGCCCCTCGTTCCCTGTCCTGTCAGTGCGCCTAAGTGATTTGCCTGTGTTTGCATGTTTCAGGATCTTTCACCGTGTTCTGCCCAATCACTGAGCAAGAGACGAAATCCTGTAGGCAAATGTGCTCGAAAAAAAAAAAAGAGAAAAAAAAAAGATTGAGTCATATTCAAATACACAAACACACGCACAGTAACTCTAATTATCTACGTCCTTCATTTCCCAGCCCACTCGGCCCTGTGAGTCCACTTTCGCACCATATATGGACATTGTGACAGCTACGAGTGGACTGGGCGCACCGTCTGCAGGTAAAACACGTTTTAAAAGAAGGCTTTATAAAGATGAAACACAACCATCAGGTCTCCCTTGTGACTCCAAAACTCATCAGAGAATGGACATGGGCCTTCTGAGGGTGTCCCGTGGTGACTGGGGACAGAATGTTGTTAGTGGGGGGCATTTGAGGGGAGGGTCCTCCCATAGATACTTTTGGGATCTTGTGAATTTGGAGGCCAGATCAACACCTTGTGCTGTTCTTCATGTTTTTTTTAGTTGTTCCTAAACCTTGTTTGTGGTTACATCTTGCTGGGGATGGCTGCTGCCATCAAGGAGTGTCATTGCTATGAGGTGGGGGTGTCTGGTCTGGTCTAGGTGGGTGCTACATGTCTAAGTAACATCCACATGAATGAATGCCAGGTATAAAAGTTTCACAGCAGAACATGAAATTATCACAAGATGGTCAATGTTATTTACTCCTCCTGGTAGTCATAATGTTGTGGCTGATTGGTGTATTTAAATATACATGGTTATAGTATCTCATACCTTTTCTTTTTTTTATATATAAGAATATACATAGTGACTCTAAATGTGATGACATTACATTACTAAAGCACGACCAGGAAGCAGGATTCATGTATCGTGATCACACTCACGTTTAAACCACAGGCTTGTTGTAAAACCAAATTACAGATGAATCACATCAGACCTCGTCTACTTTCATTTTACTACGACGCCACTGAAAACCAGTGTGACACAGTATTCGGTAATAACCTCGCAGCAAACGCGTGGACACTGTTTTCTGACTGATTACGTCGTCGCGGTGTTCACGATCCAATTCTCATCAAGCTTAATTAGCACCAAACCAATATCAGCTGCTCTTCTGGGGTTTTCCTGATGTCTTCTTTGTTGCATTGCTGGATCAGTTGCATCGGGGTCACGTTGCTGTGAGATGTTGCTCAGCTGAGGGCGACGATTAGACATCTAACGCCCAGAACGAACACAGTGAAGAGAGTCATCAGCAACAGGAGGGAAATTCATGAGACGACGCGGCACAGACGCCTCACAGCGAGAAGGTCCAAGCAGTTATAGAAGATGAATGAATGAGGACACGAAGTTAACAATGCACACCGAACAGAAACAGTCGTAGTTTGTTTTCTTCAGTTCCTAGACAGAGGGAGCTTACATCAAACACCAACAGACTCCCATTCAAATAAGCACATCCATGCACAAACAAACCTCAACCAATGATCATGCAAAGCAGAGCGGGGGGAATATGCCTCACGCTGCGGGATAATGTTTAATAGTAAAACACACATTAGGTTGAAGTGATGCTGAGCGTCAGCTGAAGCATCGGTGGGCTGACTCATCTGGTCAGCGTGAATGTAGCCGAGATGCCATCAGAGCAGATTTACAAATGAGATACAGCGCTGTACAAAAGGGTACTGTTAGATAAGAAAAAGATTATTTGGAAAAAACAAAGTATGTAAATGATTTTTTTGAATCATATTTTTTGACATACTTCATGGAAGAGGTGCTGTTTTACAAAAGCTGTGAGCTCAGAGGAAGGGCAGGCGTTTATAGTACCTAGTTTGATCTTTCTGTAAACTTAGAAATGGTATAAAAACCTCATTAATTCTCAGTTACGGTACTCTGTAATTGGTGATTATAAATCATCTGTCTCTCTGTGTTGTGTCCACGGTGTACCCTGCCTCTCGCCCTCAGAGGTGGACAGAGTACACACCTTCATTACTGCAGTAAAAGTACAGATACTCCTTGTCAAATATTACTCTAATAGCCTATAAGTAAAAGTAGCTTAGTCAAATTTATACTCAAGTAAAGTACTAAAGTATGTGCTTAAGTAAAAGTATTTAAAAAGTATTTCAGGAAATACAGGAAAGGAAAGAAGATTTATTGGCATTATACAATCCACAGCCTCACTCTTTCTACAAGCTCATACAAATACGTTTAAAATGTTCATCAGCAATTTAACAAACATTAAGCTAGCTAACGTCAGTAGCTACTTTACTTTTCAGATTGGAAGATGAGTTCTTGTAGGCCGTGATATCATTTGTTCGCGGTAAGCACAACAAACATTTAAACTGAAACGAATCACTTTTTGTGGCAAAAATAGCGAATCAGTGAATCAGCAGAAACCGTTTATTTTCTCAGAATTTTGAAAACAAAATAAAATAAAACAATAAAAGAATCAGCTCAAAAGTAGCGAGTAACGAGAGCATCAACAGAAATGTAGTGGAGTAAAAAAGTACAATATTTGTCCTTCAAACGTAGTGGAGTGAAAGTAAAAGTATCCCCCAAAAAATAATACTCAAGTAAAGTACAGATACTCAAAAACTGTACTTAAGTACAGTACTCAAGTAAATATACTTTGTTACTGTCCACCACTGTTCGCCCTCCAGAATATGAATGAATTAATCTAACCAGCATGTCTTTGGATGGTGGGATTAAGCCGGAGAACCTGGAGAGAACCCACATAGACACAGGGAGAACATGAAAACTCATGGTTTAGATTTTTGTCATATCTTTTCGTCATGTCTTTTCACAGTCACGGTTTTAGTTTCTTGGATTTTCTGTTTACTGTATTCTGTTAAGTCTTGGTTTATTCATAGTCATAGTGTTTAGGTTTTCTTCTTCCTGTTTTATTTTCTTAAGTTCTTAACTTCCTGTTACCCCATGTTTTGTTTTGATTAGCTCATTGGTTTCACCTTGTCCCTTGATTTGCTTCACCTGTGTCTCGTCACCCTTGTTCCTCGTGTGTTATAGCTCTGTCTTCCTTTGTGTCTCTTTCATGTCATGCTCCTTGTTTCCGCGTCTTAGTGTTTCACGTTATCCATGCATCTTGCTATCATTTTTGTCATAGTTTTGATCGGGTTTTGAGTTTTGCTTCTTTGGATTTCCTGCCATGTCAGCAGCGACCTTAGTTTTTGTAAATTGCTTTTTAATTAAAAAACGTTTTTGCCTACTCCTGCCTCCTTGATGTTCTGCATCTGGGTCTGAAATCCCAACCCTCGTTACCCCGTTGTGACACTGTCAGGCATCAGGGCTATGTCATTTTATTATTCATTTAAACTCTTAAACACTAATACATTAGAAATGTGAAGTTTTAAAAGTTTGTACATCACATGTGGATTAATTTGCATTGACAGACAAGTAGAATCCAGTGTTTTTGTTTTAAAATCTGCCTAAAAAGTGCCTTAACGTCATTGATATATTAAATATTATATATTATATTGATTATAATGCACAAAGATGGATCAGATGAACCTATCCGGGCCATGATTTCTGCTCAGTCTGTAGTATTTGAATATATAATCACTGACTGTGCCGTAAGCACGGATGTTTCCTCGTGATCCTGTTTTGTGAAATGGTTCAAAGAGCAGCAGCAGAGAACAGATGTAATCTTTCACTGATCCCTCTTTGGTTGGTTCAAGGCTAAAAAGCCAGAAATATCGCCCGTGGCAGATAGACGGTGCTGCTTATATGAACATGCAAATAAATTGCCGGCATTGTAGTTCATAGAAAATTAGAATAACACTGTTTTGTTTTGCAAAGTCCATTTACCACTTCGGGTGGGCGTACCGGGATCACGGGCATAAAACCTCCTCATTCACACAAGGTATACACATAAATTAAAAAGAAAAAGGTTTTCATGTGTCTCTTACAGGAAATGATGCACTAAATGAGCCGTAAGTTAATGAAGGACACACTTTTAAAAACACATTTTGGACACAGTTTATTCAGTGCATTTGCGTAGCGCTTGGTGGGTGTTCAATTAGAGACCAGACAGGTTTTATTTTAATGTTTGTTCCCTTTACCCATAATCCCCTCTTCTAAGTGCTGTTTCTGTTATGCTATGGAAACCATTATTACTAAAGGAGCTGGAAAACACAGCAGACACAGATATTTACCTCAGACAGATATTTATCCAGAATAAAGGGACTCTGTTCAGTGGTGTTCATTTCTCTCTCTGACCTCCACGGGTAGGGGTACGGTGGGCTCCTGTCTACTGCAACATGCACTCCTTGTCCCATGTTTTCACAAAATGATGCGGCCAGCCTTTTCAAACCCACACGGATGTTTAAAGAAGGTTTTGACCTTTCAATGTTTATACCATTTGCAATTTTAAGAAGAAAAAACACTTTCTTGTCCCCTCTCAGAGACTCTGCGCTTCCACCTCCGCCAGATGTTTCTGGCTCCTCCCCGACATCTTGGTAAAACATTCCAGCCCACCTCTGGGAATCTGCTCCGCTGCACACACTCCGGCTGAACCCCAGTCAGGATTTTACGGGAGCTGAAAGAGGGTGAGCCGACGCAAAATGAGAGGACTCGTTCTCTTGGTTACTTTGGCCTGCTTCGCCAGCGCTCAGCACCAAGCTCTGATTGACTACTTGGAGCGGAGGCTGCTTGCTATTGAGGTAAGACTCCCTTCACCTCCCTGCCGAGCCCTTGGCTCCAGAGTACCTCTGAAAGGAAACTTCCAGGGACAAAAGCCAATGGAATGCAGATGTGGGCAAATACTGGAAAAAGCAGCTTTTCAAATATACGGGCACTATGAGCTTCTTGGGTTGGTTATGAGTTAGAAATCAGTAGCTGTGATGTTAAGACAACGTGATATCAAAAACATATAAACATCTCACAAGAAAAGACTAAATTACCTGTAATCACTTCAATCCTGTTTAATATTATGGCTACTTTCTTATTACATAATCTATTGTTCTGTTTGCCCACGTCCTGCGGTCTCCTCATTGCTCTGTAAGCTCGGCGTTTACCGATCACCTGCAGAAGAGGATCTCTTTTCATTTCCTTTCTCCGCAGTGAGGTCAGAGGTCAGTGTCTGCCAGAGAGCCAAGCTGGCAGCGCTCAAGCGCTTTGCTAAAAGGCTCGATCTGAGCGGGGTGCACGCATATTTGCCACGTGTGGGCTGAACCTGGCTGTTTGAAGGATGGCTTCATGTCGCAGTGTGTTTACTGAGGCCGAAAAGAACAGAAGATTATGGCCTAGAGGACTTTCCTAACAATCATTTACAGTTCGGCCCGTGTATTTTCGGACACTGATGTAGTTTTTTTTTGTAATTTTAGCTCTAGTTATAGTCGTGTAATGAATGTGGTCTTAAAATGAAGACTCTTTCGTTTAAGGTAGTTACATAAGCTCCTTTTCAGTGGAGCGTGGGTAATGGGTAACTCAAAATCTGTTTCATTAACAGGTGCCTGATTTTAATTTTATCTCTTGGAGCTGATTTTAAGTGGCGTTTGGAAGGAGTTGTCAGTTCAAGTGACACCGGCCATGCTCAGGCTGCTGGAAGAAAATCAATCAGAGCAAGGGTCAGCTCATTAGCCAGTCAAGATTCAAAGAGTTTACCGTCACGTGCACGGTATAGAATCACGTTTCCCTGCACGATTAAAGTCTTTTTTTTGGCGTCCACCCAAAAATAACATCTTAGAGGCAGAATATGAAAAGATGCATATGAAAGTGAAGTGAGTTTAGTTCATCCTGAGAAAAAGAAAAAGAAAATGCAAGGCCTGGACGTCCACAGAAGACGTCGTGATGTGGGTGACACTGGTTCACTCGTGTTCGTTGAGGATGTGACAGAAGACAGAAGCTGCTGGATTTATATCCCTTTAGCCTTGTCACAAGTGCATGAAGGAGGCAGGACACACACACAAGGAGCCAGGGATGGGATGAAATGATAATGTTTAGTTTAATAATAGAACACGATGATGCAAAGTGAGGCAAAGTTAATCCAACCACAAAAAATCCAGTGCAAGAAAAGAGAATAAACTCAGAAACGACAAAGGCAGAGACACACCGATTAAAGAAAACGTTCGTACGTCACTGCCACCCCAAATCTGTTTAGCTTCGGTTAAATCTGTTTCCGCTGCGAATGGATCTTTTTGAAGATAAAGATGTGGAATATTCCTGCTCTCTACTCGATGCCAGCTGCATCTCATTTGCCGAAGACAAAACTAAAAGGCAGAAAGACCCGCAAGCAGACAAGCGGAGACAGCCGCGGTAAAGGCCTGGCAAAGCATCACAAAGGAGGAACCCCCCCCTCCAGACTTTGGTGATGTCTGTGGGTTTGCAGTCAGTCACTTCCAGTAAAAGGATTCTCTGCAGATTTTCCTCCTGAATGTTTTTTTTATCTACAATTTTGTCCATTTGTTCAGTGTTTGCAATAAATGAAAGCTGTCCACACTTAAAACCCCATATTCATTACAAGACTATGACTCTATTATGGGTTGGTAAACAGCAAAAAGGATAAATACTGTGTCACTTTAAAAAAAATACACAGATTTCAGTGGGTATTCACTGTAAATCACAGACAAAGTTGCAGACAGACTATCTGTGCTTATGTTTGACTCAAACGCAACTAATCTCTTTTCTCAAAAACAGGACAGGATCTCGCTGTGGCAGGAACAGACCACCCGCTATGCCTCGGACCTGCGGGAGCTGAAGCAGCAGATGGTGTCCCAGCTGGAGAACCTGGACAAGGAAAAAGAGGCCCTGAGAGTGAACCTGGACGGCGTGGGGACGAGGGTGGACCGGGTCGAGCGGGAACTGGACTACCTGGAGACGCAGAACGGGGCTCAGCCGTGCGTGGACGTGGACGACAAGCTCATAGAGCAGCAGGTGACCCAGGTGAAGGAGAAGCAGAAGGCCAAATATTTGAAGCTGTCAGGTGAGATATGAAGCGTTTGTTTTAGTAAACACAGTATAAGCATGGTTGTGATGATAAACCAGAAGCCCACAGGTTACTACAGGAGATGTAACTGTTTGTTTTTGGAAGTTAAGACCTAAAATGATGAGGCCCTGCAGCTTTTTCACCCACTGCATCAATAGGGGTTTCATTCATTCATTCATTGTCTGTAACCGCTTGTCCTGTGAAAGGTTACGGGGCAAGAGGTAGTGTAGTCCACCCTATCGCATTCACACTCACACCTACGGCCAATTTAGAGTCACCAATGAACCTAACGAGCATGACTTTGGACATTGGGAGGAAGTACACGGAGAGAACCCACGCAGACACAAGGAGAACATGCAAAAAACTCCACACAGACAGAAAGGCCCGGAGTCGGCCAGGATTTGACCCCAGAACCTGGTCTTAGTACAATATCCGGTTTGATTTGGATCGGGATTTTGAAGTATCCTGTTTTTGTAAATGTATGTTAAACACCATATCCTGAATTCAGAAATCGGGATATGCCCATTTTCCAATTTCAAGAAACTTGGTTTTGCCATCTGGAGTACTCCGATAGAAGCCGGGATACTGGAGCATGTATGTACACCTTATCCCGATCTCTCACGTCTGCGCAGGCGCGAGTGACGCCAAGTGACGCACTCGATATACAAACAACATGGCGGCAACGAGAGCTTCTCACTGTTGGAGCGATGTAGAGACTGAATTTTCCCTTCAACTAATGAAACAACTAAACATAACGACGTGTTTAGATGGCAGAAAAGACCGGGAAAGCTACGTGACGCTGGTTTTCCACCGCGCAATCTGTTGTAAAATAAACAAAAGACGTAACACACACATGCGCAGATAAGATGCAGTGATCAGAAAACGGGTTACTGTTATTTATCATGTAAACGGGAATATGAATAACCGGGTTTCTCTGTGTTCCATGTTAACATCATATCCTGAATATGCTCAAAGCCGGGATGAGCCTCAAAATCAGGATAAAGACCATCTAAACGCAGTCAGTGCTAACAGCCACACCAATGTGCCACCCACAGGAGTTTCGATATGTTTTAAGGCTTTCACATGGTTAGTCAACTGGACAAATAAAACTTAAAGACCACATGTTGACTCCGGTAGTGGTTTAGGTTTTCAAATATCAAAAAAGCATGTCTCACATCTTTAGGAGTTAAGTCTTTTGGGACTGGAAAATAGCAAACACAGCAGCAATGACTGCGTCAACTGGTCTAGCAGATGTTAAGATAGTTTGCTGGTTAAGTGGCGCCAGAACCATTCTTCCTCTTGGCACCAGGATCGTACATGCGTGCCAAATCTAGAGGAAATCCACAGAGAAGCTTCAGTCTGTTAAAAATAGCTCAGATATTTTCAGATAACACAAACATCTTGTACAAACATCTGTCATCCGTCTTGTAACATCTGTATTGGTTTAATTTCAGACTGCAGCGACATGATCTCCACCATAAAAGCCATGAAGATCCTGAAGAGAGTCGGTGGACCAAAGGGCATGTGGACCAAAGACACCAGCAGAGCCTCTGGGAAGGTCTACATTTTCAACGGGACAGATGAAGACACCTTCAATGAGTTTGCCTCTGTGCAAGACTTCACCCGCTCATCGGGCTTGTCCCTGTCCACAAACGTGAAGCTGCCGTCTGCCTGGCGGGGGATGGGACACGTGGTCTTCAAGAGCCACGTTTATTACGTAAATCAGGCCGAAGAGATAACGGTGGTTAAATACGACACGAGGAACAACTCTGTGGCGGACAGCGCGGTGTTTCCGGTGCAGGACCACGTCCCCGTGTACGGGCTGAACCCAGAGACGGTGATGGACCTGGCTGTGGACGAGGAAGGCCTGTGGGCCATCTACGCCACCCGGCAGAACGAGAGGCACATCTCTCTGGCTAAGCTGGACGCCAACTCAGTCGACATTGAGCAGATGTGGGACACAAACTGTCCGAGGGAGAACGCAGAGGCGGCGTTCGTCATCTGCGGCACTCTGTACGTGGTTTACAACACCAAGCAGCCCGGACGCTCGCGGGTACAGTGTGTGTTTGACGTCAACGGCATGGTGACCAACGAGGAAGCGCCGCTGATTTACTTTCCAAAACGCTACGGATCGCACTCCAGTCTGAAGTACAACCCTCAGGAGAAGCTGCTCTACGCCTGGGATGATGGCTACCAGATCCTCTACAAGCTCGTCATGAAAAAGAAACTGGAAATTTGAGCTAAACTATAACTTAGCCGTACCAGTGGTTTTAAACGTTTTAGCTCCTTAACGACAAAATGTTTGCCTCACTGCTGATCATTTCATACATCTGATACTGTAGGTTTTAATATGTTTTCTCACTTTTTGCAGATTCTTACTTGAACTGTGAGTCAGCGAGTTTCACTTTTGGAAGTGATTTGAGTCCAGACACAGACAGAACAATTACATAACAACTCAGAGAACTCAATAGTGACTGGGATGCAGTGTACGACTCGATGTGACCCTTCTATGCACTGTGTAAATCAATGGGAAGCAACGAATGCCTGCATTAAAACACGTCAATCAGCAAATTTCACATTATACATCGTCGCATAAAGACGATTTAAGAGTTTGTGGTGTCACAGAAGAAATGTTGGTGCTTCACGTGACGTCTGATGTCTAAAGCACAGTGTCTAATGAACTTTATTTCCAATCACACTACACTGCACTTCAACCTTTTCTGTATCTGGACTGGAATAATTTACTGTACTAACCTGGTGCTCTGCTACTTTTCTACAGTTGTTCTCTTGCGTCCTTTCTTTTTTATGTTCACACGAATGTTAAGCAAAGATGCAATACTTTAAAATCGCTTTAAAGAGGAATTAGCATTTTTTTTACAAATGGAGTTGGAGTTGGACTTGGAGTCGTTCGGAAGATATTTAGATCCAACTGAGCGCCACGTATATTTATATAGTGGGAGTGAATGGGGCACCGAAACGCAGCCTCTAAATAACACGTTAATTTCACCAATATTTTGTTATGATACGCTAGTGCTATTCCCCGTTGAGTCCAGAGTTACCTGTTATCATTATCTGGGGTCTGTAGATTGACCTACTAACCTCTGACCTGGATGATGTCATCTCTGCGTGGCGTGCTTACCTGTAATTTGCTATTGCTAGTTTTTTGCAACACGGCTGAATATTCTGAGGTTGCCACAGTATATGAATGAGGAAAGCACCTCCATGAATACATAACAGGTAACTCTGGACTCAACGGGGAATAGCACTAGTGTATCCTAACTAAATATTGGTGAAATGAACGAGTTTGGCGGCAGATAATGCATCATTTAGAGGCTGCATTTCGGTGCCCCATTCACTTTCACTATATGGATATACCCGGCGCTCCACTGGATCTAAATATCTACTGAACGACTCCAAATGAGTAAATGATCATGTTTTATGCCAGAAATAAAGTCCAGATTGTAAAAAAACAATAATTCCCCTTTAAGGCCACTGATCTCACTGTCATAATCTGCTCAGTGACTTTTTTTCTATAACAACATTAATCTTCATGGCCTTGCTGAGCACATTAAAAAGTGTGTTGTTTCCCACAATCAGATTTACAGAAGCTTATTTCTTCTTCCCACTGCTCATGTGCACACTTTAATTTATGCAGTCGCTTTGTGAAGTTTGCAGAATAACAGTACGTGCAGCATCCATACTTACTCTGTCTAAACTTGTCAAATCTATAAAAATCAATCTTTTTTAGTTCAAAAGATTGTCATGTGCACCTGCATCAAAATCAGACATCTCCAGAAACATCCAGATGCAACTACAGTATTGTCACTACGGTATGGAAGCTTAGAGATGCAGTAAATTTAGGAAAGAAACTAGCTAGCTGGCTAGCACTCTGAGATTTCTCTCCTTTTAGTGTGCACTCTACTACAATTTACTAAGTAAAATTAATTTAGCAGACTGCACCACTACTTTAATTGCATATCAGAAATAATCATTTTAGTAATTTATATCAGAATATAACATTTTCTTCTAATTATAGTTTGTTAAACCAAACAATGTCTGTTGATTTCTGTGTAGCTACAGTACGTACAAACATATTAAAGCCACTAAATAGTTTCTTTTTTTTTTACTTTGGCGCACAGTGTTAACATCTTAAATAGTTGTACTATGTTAACTCACTGTTGTTATCCTTCTTTATCTAGTGCAACACTTTACTTGAAGGTGACCCATGTGTACTGACTGACGTGACGTCTCTGGCGTGACCAATAAAAACTCATATAGCAGGAAGTCTGTTGGTTTATTTCAGCATAGCACACAGTCAGTGGAGCTGTGGTTTGTTGGGGGTTAGCAGTAGGGATGTCCGATATTATCCGCCGACATTGAGTTAAAAATGTAATATCGGGAATTATCGGTATCAGGTTTTTATAACCGATGTTTGTTCTGTAGGCTTCAGCATTTCCGAGTCTGCATGAACGCAGCATGGGACGTTAACAGGCGCGTACTTGATGACGTATAACAACAACAACACGCTAGTCTCGTAGGTTGCTAACCGTGGCTAACAAGCTAGCTCGCCCGGTGTATGAGATGACCGTGATTTGTGTCACTGAACAAGGCTGAATTACATTGAACACTTAACCTCATCGTCTTCATTCCAAGGGATAAAGAGATAAATTATATCTTATCAAAACAATAACTAGTCTCCGTTCTAAGTATTTCGCTGGGTAACACAAACGTTCCTGCACTTAAAAGCGTCTCTGGGCCTGTGGTCAAGCCGGTTAAGATTACTGAAGTGTGACCTGAATTTGATTTAACGAGGCTAGACAGACGGTGACTCTGGTATTTGGGTTTCACTAAGTATTTGGCCCAATACTAGAGGCTCTTGCAGCCTTCAAAATAAAAGAATATGCAAACCTAAGACTGAGTAAATACAACGTGAAACCAATAACAGTTATTTAAGCAAGTTTATTTTTTCCAAACTGTAAATAAACATATATAAAAACAGCTGATTAGGTTCAGATAAAATCCAGAGTAAGAAAGATGCAACAGCGTATTAAATCCTGTAAAATCTGATTAACAATCAGTCAAACATGTGAATCCTCCACCTGTGTTTGGAGAGAGCTCCAAACCCGTCCAAACATTTAAAAAAAAATTATAAACAAAAAGGTGCCGTTTTAAAATCACTTCATGACGCTTTGGACCGTGACGCTGAACACAACTGAAATAAAAAATGATCCTAAGAGAATACAGGTGTAATCTCACACTGTTGTAGCACCAACTGTGTCATGCATCCATCCATTCAGCTCATTCTTGTTATTTGCACTTTCCCACAAACTTGTTCGACCATATTTACCTCTAAACTTGAATTAGGACACCATAGAAGACGACATGGCATTTAAATTGGGAAATAAAATGGCACATAACTTCACTGTCAAAAGAGAACATGTACATCGGATAGGGTGGCGGCACATAAATATGCTGAATAATCATTTTGAAAATTACAGTTGAACGCTCACAACAATCATAACATCACGGCTGAAGGAAACCATCTAACTCCCCAGCGGCTGGTTTAAGACACCCGGCGACATCTTCCGTAGTGTCCATTTATTCTGTCCGTGCAAGTCAAGGACCTGTAGCTAGGCAAGGCCGTGCTTATTGCTTATGTATGGGTGGCGTTTAGGCAGCTTCATGTTTAGAAGAACTTAGAGTCTGAGGTGAGGAAGCGGCATGGAGACGTCTCGGAAGAATCGATGTAAAAGGGCGTTTTTTGCCGACAGCCTCTTGTTTGGATCGTAATTCAGCATCTCCTGTTAGATAAACAGAGAAACAAAAGCACGGTCAAAATGTTTGTTAACATCTTTGTCTTGAATAAAGTAGTGAAATCAGTATTATTTTTTCTTCATGTGCTGCTATTTTAGACACAAACATACAGATTAGGGATGCACCGAAACGAAAAGTCTTGGCCAAAAGTGAAAACGACGCGCCAAATGCCAAAACACCAAAACACCAAAAGAAATTACCGTAATTTCTGCTACTTTTGTCACTTGCTTTGGACCCTGTGGTTTATACAACGGTGCGGCTTATTTATAGATTTTTTACAGCTAACGGTCACCAGGGGGCGCACTATCATGGAAGCGCAAGAGCAAGACAGACAGTTGGCGCCAGATAACGAGAGCAAAACAAACCAAGTGAGCCCAAATGCAGTACGAGAGACAGAACGAGAGACAGACAGTTTGCGCCAAGGAAGTGTTCATGGACACGCCCTCATTATGGAAAACAAACGGAGCATATGATGCTGCTTTTAGGTTAAAGGTGATCGGTATAGTGGTATAGTATGCTGGTTATTTTGATAAACAGCTGTGTTACTGCACCTTTACTGCCGCGTTACAGGCAAGTACTTTTAAAAACGAATTAAATTTAGCCATTTAACGTCATTGCCTCGTCAAACTTTGTTAGCTTTGTTTTTGTTATACTGAACTACTACGGTACTACGACTGCAGGAAGTGCGCTAGGAGTGCACCGTTGTATTATTTGTGCACTGCAGGAATGCTGTTTGTAATGTCAAAGATGTGAAAGTTTAATCGATTGATTGATTGATTGACTGAAAGATTTATTGTGTTTCTCAAATGTAAATAAATGGGACGCTTTGCGTTTCGGAACAGTCATTTCTGTCCCGACAATCCCCTCCATTAAAGTGGTTTATAGTCGGGTGCAGCTTATATGGAACAATCTGTAGTTTCCCCAAAATTTAGCTGGTGCGTCTTATAGTCCGGAAATTACGGTACATTCCAACAATGCACACTATAAAATAAAATAATCGCTATCAGTGGGTATTTATAGAATATTTATATAATACTTTATATACTGAAATACATCCACACAGCAGACATGCCTGTGCTGGCTTCGTTTTTGCTTGCGTCATCATACTGTTTCGGCCGTATTGTTTCTGTGATAAAGGTCTTTTGCCCACGAATATTCGGCCACCGAAAATGACCCACAAGTGCATTTTCGGTTGCATCCCTAATACAGATTCCAAATACATGAGTAGATCAGAAAGGTTCTCACTCCGAGCAGTTCTCTTCCATCATCCTCAAGAACAGGCACCACTTTGGATAATTCCTGGCGGGCCCACTTGGGGAAGGACGGTTTGTAGTCAGGCATCGATGTGACTCCAGGCCAGACGGTCTCATCGGGCGTGCCCAAGGTGCGAAAGATTCGGAATAACTGATCAATCTCCGAGTCTCCAGGGAATAAAGCCCTCCTGGTGATCTGTGGATAGAGACGCAAAAGCTTTAATTCGATGTTCACAGAGGCCGTCCTCGGGTTTTATTGTGAAAGATGAAACTCGGCGCCGTACCATTTCAGCGAAGATGCACCCAAGGCTCCAGATGTCCACGGCTGTAGAGTAGTATTTGCAGCCCAGGAGAATTTCCGGTGCTCTGTACCAAAGCGTTACCACCTGATAAACATCACAAGAGGAAGTATGGGATGAGGAAAACACAATTTCTCTTATGAAAGAGGATTTGGCATGCACATGCAAAAGACCTTTCTGGGTTTTAGGTGCTGTTAGCTCACATAGCTGAGGCCACCTTAGCACTCAGACGACACCTTGTCTAGGGCTGTACAATACAGACAAAATGTCATATCTCATATAATTATGCCAGATATCTCGATATTGAGCGTCTGAACCATTTTTTTAAGCCCTCTTTCTAGACCGTGTACACGAGTACCATGTCTTTTGCAGTGTGATATGTTATAGCGTCTGTAATGTGTTTATGTCTGGTGGACGTCCACTCATACGGTGTAACGCTACTGAACGCATCAGCAATCTAACTTTGATTGACTTTTTTTTGGGATGACTGAGACGTCCCCGGTGTTTCTCTCATACACTCTTCGTGCAGCAGCGATGGTTTTGTTTCATGTGGTGAAACATGTTTCTTGAGCTATCCTGCTTCGTCGCAATTTTTTGCTAAGCGACCTGCGCGACACCTCGCTCTGGTTTATCATTTTAAATCCATAATATCTCCAAATAATGGAGGACCATTTATGCTTTTGTACCAAATCAAATTTTGCACTAATGACACGGGAATCAATTGTCGCTCTCGTCATATCCCGATCACGTGACTGCCCCCCAAAATCACGAGAGAAACACTCCCAAATCCCGTCCGGCTCCTTTTGTTGTTGTCTGAAGTTGGGCCGTATTGCAGCGTCATTTTTTTTAATTAAATCTCCAGCTCCGTCCCGGTCCGTCGATCATTTGTTCTATCCCGTCCCTATCACGTTACCAACAGTGAAACTGACTCCCGGGAGAATACCGTGACCGGCGGGAGTCCCGAAAAGTCGCCACCCTCTATTCTGCACCACCACCAGCCGCATTATCATCCACGCTCAATTTACTTTCTTTCTTTTTAAATTCCCTGCGGTGTTTGTAGTGTGTGTGCGTCTCATATGTTTGTCATTGGTCTATATCGTTTATATCGTTGCTTTTTTGATATATCTTGAATGTTCCTATGGTCTGAGTTCACCAAGCTGCTGTGCACAGTAAAAAGAGCAGTTTAGAGCATATAATGAAATTTGTACTTTACAAGAGTCCCTGACTAACAACACTAAATAAGCAAAATATAAAAACAAGGTGCAAGAGAAACTTGCTAGGAGTCTGATGGCTTGAGGGTAGAAACTGTGAGTCTTGTTCTTCTTAAACATGCTCATATAAAGCATTTAACCGCTAACACGAGAGCTGCACACCTTACCTCGTGCGTGTATGTGCGGACAGGTACTCCGAAGGCTCGCGCCAGGCCGAAGTCAGCCAGCTTGATCTCGCCCTGGGCGTTGATGAGGAGGTTCTGAGGCTTCAGGTCTCTGTGAAGAACTCGGTGAGAGTGGCAGAAGGCCAGACCTTGGAGCAACTGGAAAAGATAACTCTAAAAAAAAAAAAAAACACAGAGAGAGAGAGATCCCAGTGAGTCAAGAGCAATACGTTCACTCAAGATACGAGAAGAAATCTCAGCGAGACGATTACCTTAACCAGAGGCAGCGGGATTCCCGTGATTGAGGAGGAGTCCATGAACTTTTTTAGATCCTGATGAAGGAACTCAAATACAAGGTACAGTTTGTTCTCGGTGTGGATGACGTCCCGCAATCTGAAACACGATATCAGGTCAGATTTAAAACTTACAACAAAGAAGCAGCGACGCGAGCAGGATTTAGATGAGGTTGTTAACGTCGGACACTTACTTGACAATGTTGGGGTGACTGAGTTCTTTGAGAAGTGAAATTTCTCGGATGGCTGTGCTTGGGACGCCCTCCGTTTCCCTGAAGGAGACAATCAAAGATGCACTAAGTTGCGGTAATTTCATGTTGTTGTTATATAAATGAGCGAGGTTGGATTTTACTTTCTACTTTCCAGCATTTTTTTTTTTAATCCAGTAATGACTATAGCTATATAACCTCTCTTTTAAGACTCCCAAACAGCTTCTCTTAGCGTAGCACTACTCCACCTCCACCGTTTCCTATGAATGCATCACCGGCAGTGCATCTTAACACATGAGCCAGGAGACTGATAAGACGCACACCAGAGATCCTGCTCCCTGTGGTCTGACACAAAGGTCAGGGAAACACAGGACACAGTGTCTCCCTGTTACCACCTCCTGAAGTCCAGGAAATTGATTGTTTCAAATCAATAGACTGTTATGCATACATGAAGTATGCACAATTCAACAATTAGAGCTGCCTTTAAATGACTGTTTTATGTTGGTTTCTGTACTTTTTAGTGAACATGAGTAGTTTAATCACTCATATTTAATCAGAAAAGACACAAATAAGTAGTTTTCTTTTTCTATAATCACATGTTAAATCAATTTATCTCAGATTGGTGACATCAACCCTTGTTTGTTCTTTACAATCACACGGATTGTGTGTTGATTTATTTGTAGAAATACTAAAATCTAGTAGTTTAGAGATAATTAAACGTGTTTTATTTATTTATTGTGTATTTGTTTTCGGTGTGGTTGTATCTATCAGGTGACAAAATGATGGCACAACGATGAGGGTGAAATAGTTCCATCAACTGTGAAGCAGAGCCAAGTTGCCGTTAGCATCGTTAGCTTAGCCGACAGTTAACTTACGTGTCCAGCCTGATTTTCTTCAGAGCGACAGTTTCTCCCGTCAGCTTGTTCTTGGCTTTGTACACCACCCCGTACGTCCCTTCTCCTATCTTCTCCACCTTCTGAAACGTATCCATCCCTTTTTTTTATTTCAGTATTAAGGACAGCTTCGGTGAGTGCTCAGCTGGTTAGCGAGACCCCTCTCTTTGTGCTGTAGCTAACAACCGCTCGGTGGCTACGGACGCAGACGTTGACGAGGAGCGCGGGGACCGACATATAATTAACGGCTGCTCCGGGCGACTTCTGACTCGGTCCGGACACGCCGCGGGCTGGGGACGGGGGTCCTGTCAGGGCAGAGAGGAGTAGATATAAACAGAGGAAACGGTCACTGGTAGACCCTGGTAACGATAGTATCCACGGATTAGTGGTGGAAAACACTGAACCAACACAACGGCGTTTCCCGCGTTGTGACGGGGTAGGTTCGTTTTTGTCATCAAGGCACTCCGATTATTTCCGGGGTTTTTTGTTGTTGTTTTTTTTTAATTGCAATGTCCTACTACTGCGCATCCTGCTCGGCGAAAAAAAACCTCTCAACTTCTATTGTTAAATCATTAAATCGTGTTTCAAACATAATGTCAGTATTTATTCTTGTTTTTGCTGCAAATAGATGCGAGTGAAAGACGGAAGATGGAGTTGTGAACCGTCGGGATGAGAAAAGGGCAACCAACAAGCGACCCCTCACAGGTCACATGGTCGAACGGCGATGACGTTGTACTGACGTCAGACAGAACGGATAGAACAGAACATCAGTCAAGAAAGTTTAAGTTATTATTTTATTATTTCATTTTTAGTAAAGCTAACAAGGACACGCTCTTTCTACCAATCTCTAAAACATATATAATAAATGTCCATGCTGTCTACTGTAACTTGTTTAGAATATCATTTTTAATTTATTTTTTTAATGTAAATTAAGGGTTAATTTACCCCAAAACAAAACAAACAAACACTTAACACAAATAAAGGATTATATTCAGTAGAAAAGCACAAAGTGAATCTGATTTAAAATCAACACTCAATATTCTGCGACATGCAAATCAATATGTACCACAACTTTAGAGCTACAGAAAAATAACAATAATGCAGTTGTGACAAAAAGCTGCATAAAAGAAGAAAGACACATGACACATTGGAGCCTGGATAGGCCATAGACATATATACATAGACGCCGCATCGACTGTGGAGGGACGCGCCTAAAGCGCCGCCATCTTGGTACAGGGCTAGCAGAGGCAGCGGTGCATGAACATACGAAGGAAAGAGGTACTCCTCAATCTCAAAGTAGAATTATTCGCTGAATTTTGGACCGATTTCCAAACGTATTGATCTGTTAAAAACGTCTCACATGTAGCTATGATAAAAACATGGTTTTACTACCCAAATACAGATTCTACTTAATGTTATCAGCCGACTAGCTTCTGACAGAGGATTGTAAAGAAAAGATGCCGGACTTCAACTGAGCGATTTGTGATGACTTTTATTGTGTAGAAACACCATTCCTCCTATGTTTATGGGACAGGTCACAAGTCATATCATAGGGCTAACAGAGAGACAGACAACCATTCACACTCACTCACCACAGAGCCATCTAAAAATGGCAGTCTATTTTATTTTTGCGGACTACTTTCACCCTGGTCATGCAGTTTGGTTTCTGGTGAATGTCAAATGAATGCGCTGCTTAATAAAGGAGCCTGAGCAGCGCTATGTAGTGGAAGCTCTGTCACTCAGTCCTCTTTTGAAAGTCCAACAGCAGCGCGTACAAACCGTTCTCTTCCCTTGCTGATCTTAAATCAGCTGTTTTCACTGACATTTGTCACGTCAGATTTGCAAAAACACAAGTGGAACTACCGTCACGAGTGATGCCGCTGTCCCACAGTGCCACATTTAAATGTCTATTTAACTAAGGTTTCACTCGTGTTTCCCTCCGGTCATGTGTGCCTCGCCAAAATGGATTCATCAAACACTCAATGGGCCCTGGGGCAAAGATGACCTGCTGGGATCCTGTTTAAGCGCCCCCCTCCGCTGAAATTATGCAACAAACGCCCCCAGGTGGGATCAAACCGGGGACACTGGGGAAGGGGACACACAAACTGGGTCCTTTAGTCTGCCACAGAGTTCGGGGGGATGTCGGGAAACTTTTAGTACTTTATCGAGACACAAAACTAAATGGTGAAATGAATGAGCTGAGCGGAAATAACCAAAAGCTCAGCGGTGGAAGGCGCACGCCGGCTCGCAGTGACATTGTCGCGGCTCATTTGAACGCTCAAAGAAAACACGGGAATCATTATTGTTGTTCTTGACACCACGCCAATACTAATATGTGATTTTTAAAGGCTCTGCATTGATCTGTATTTGAACCGGCACTGTTTAGAAGTCATTACGCGTCCCCTGCCGCATGGAGGAACAGCCCCCGTCGCTCTTAGCACACATACAAAGCCTTCATACCAGTAGTGCACATGACCAGCGCCCACAGGCCTGACACCTCTGGATTTATATGTGAAGTGACATTTCTGTGTCCCAGTTACATCTGATTTCATTACGGACAAAGGCTGAAGTAGACCACTGTCTAGGGTTCACGCCTGTAGCAATATGTCAGCGTACGTTGGTTACTCCAGAACGGTTTAGTTTGGTGATTTATGTGGCAAAGTGACGCATCTAACTGCTTTTGAATGTCGTCTCATCGAGTTTTCCTGGTTCTTAATGGAGCACAATATTTTGGAAACAATCCGTGCGGACACAGTTCATTAGAGGGGAAGTTTCCTGTCAGGCGGCCATCCACGACATCCTAACTTATCACTCTGATGTTGACTTCTTTCCCTCTGAAGGTCACATGTGACCTAAAGTTTTGCTTCGTGTTTCTGTTTTACTCAAATCTTCTGTGTGTCTGTGTGGTGACGAAGCGATCAAACGAGAACTATTCGGCCTTGTGAATCCAAACCGAGTGACCGCTCCTGCTTGCTTCCTGCGTGAACTGATTTGACCGTCTGGTCTAATCTTCTGCTGGCTTTTTACAAACCAGATGGCCGTATCGATCTGTTTTTTGGTCAATGCTAAATCCTCATTTAGTACCGGCGCTTGAAAAGAGAGTGCCTGTGTGAGAGTGTGTCCGTGGTTTTTTTTTTTTAATCTGTTCACAGTTTTTCTGTTTCTGTTCCTTCGCATTTGCAACTCGGGCGGATCCGACAGCTGAAAATCAGTTTATTCAACATGTTGTAATGGCAAATAAATACATTTTAACATGTGAAGAAGTTTATGAAGATGCAACCCAGTGGCACTGTCACGTGCAACACAAGACATCCAGCAATATTCCTTGAAAGTGAGCAGATTTAAACTCTGTTAATTCCAGAAAATCCCAGAATTCCCAGGAATGAATGTCTTAAGATAAGTAAAAAGTGAAGACAAATGAGGAGTGGAGCTAACAGTTGAGTCAGGTGCTCTGTGGGAGGAATTTATTTCCCTCCTGAAGTCTGTTGTGAGCACATGAGAGGTCACATGTAGCCGTGATCAGTCTCACGGGCATGAGACAACATCTCGGGGAAAAAAAATAAAAAAATAAAAAAAATCAATCACTCTGATGAAGAACTCAGAAATATTTTAATTTAATGCCAAAAAAATTAATAAATAAATACTACTAATAATAGCAGAAAATAAAAGTGTAACTCTCAACCATTATAACTTTAAAAGTTATACATTTTTAGTTAATATAGTTACTTTCTACTTCCAGTAATTGCTAATTTATTTAATCTATTAAGTTTATAGACAAGTAATATGAGTCTGTAAAAGGTTGCTTACTGGTTTGGCCATTTTTCAACTGTATAGAGTACAGCTTTTAAACTAGAATATCATAAATAGTTAATGATGATGTCTCATCATATCTTGTTTCGCTGCCTGGTGACGACGCCGCATGCGCCCGATTCTTCCTTAGACTCACATTTGCAAAGGAAAGAGTAAAAATGAGCAAAGCAGCAAAGCTAGAAACCAGCACAAATTCATTTACACTACAGTAAGAGCACGCTGCGCGCAAAGGAAAAGCGATTCGGTCGTTAAGTGCGTTCCTCATCCTCGTGCGAGTGAAACTTTGGGCCCTAATGAAGGAGGATCTGTCTCCGGGGCCGAGCACGGGTGCGTCTGCGTCGCTGCAGCAGCCTGAGGTGAACATCCGGATGCTTAGGAACGGCGGGGGGAAATAAAAGGATGCTATTGATTTGCCCGGTCCACGCTCTCATCTTGTGACGCCCATGCACACATAGCTGTAAGGTCATATGTCAAACGCTGGCATGACTCGAGCTTTGAGCGCAGTTCCCGGCGCTCCCCCTCCCAAAGCGGGCTAACATTTTCACGTAAAGAAAGTATTTACTCAGTTTCCAATAATGCACCTATTCAAAACGTCTGTCGCTTTGTGTTCATATAAATTATTATCATGCACTTTACCTATATTTTTATTTTGTGTGTGTGTTACTGTACAGTTTTGGAGAAATTGCACTTATAAGAGTGACACGCAGAATAAAACAAAGTGGTTCACCGGTTTAAAAAAAAAGAAAAAGCTGTTCTCATTAACTATTACCTCGGGTATAATGTTCAAATTTAAGTTACAAAACAAAAATGAAAGTGCAGCAAACTGCATTTGGTGTTCTTGAAGGGGGTGGTGCCAGTCTGCAGGCTCCCAGTGATGTCAGAGGTGAGAAGAAGTTTTATGGTAATTCTCGTCCGGGGCCCCTCTTAAAGAGAGCGAGGGAGCACTCCTTAGATCTCTCTGGGGAGCTGTGTTGGGGTTCAGGAACGACAGGGTGAGGATCGGGGCTCAGACAAGGTCAATACAGGATGAGGACTCTGCTGCTGCTGCTGCTTGTCGCGGCTTTCGGCTCGGCCCACGCCACCAGTGAGTACACCTGAAATGATGATAAAAAAGCAAGGATGTGGCGTAATAGAAGCTTCAGTTGAGCTACTTTGACTTTGCTGAACTTTTGTGCTAATTTTGTGCAAACTGCAACTTTCTGAGAAGAAAAAATGAAATCTGTAAAATAAAAGTCTTTAACCTTTATGTCAGGCGTCGAAAAGAAAGTTAAAGCCAAATATGAGCCTAAATTGTCTCTTAAAAGTTAACCATATGCGTGATTTTGACCAACATAGTGGAGGTGGTTAACTGGGATCACTGTGACTAATTGAAATCCACACATTTCCAATCGATTACAGGCCTACGTCTTTGAGTTTGGACAACAATCAAAGCCATTTAACGCTCGTTTCACACCCTCAACTCTCCTGAAGGGAGGAAACTATTTGTTAGTCATCATCGTTAAAGTATGTGAAGGTTCTCAGTCATCCAGGTCATGGTTTATCAAAAAAGTTTCAAAAAAGCCAACTGGACTTGTAGATTTTTCTAGAAGACGTTTCACCACTCATGATGAAAACTAGCCTTCTGGCTAATTCTGGCTTTTTTAACCATGGGTAATCATGTGTTCTATGAAATTGCACTGTCCCTGTCTTAAATAAACAGTAAATCCGAGTAGCTTCTTTAGTTCTAAGGGACTGGTGGGAAGTCTGAGGTTTAAATAGGACTTTTTGGATCATCATCGTTAAACATTTGAAGTTGTGAACATCGGTTTAAACTGTTATTTTTTTTTTTTCATCCAAGATATAAAAACAGAAATCACCAGTCATGTAACAGAGGATGTATTCATGCAATAACATCTCTATTCACACACACACATCAGCATCACTAGCTGGGAAACAAAGCCGGCGTCTGGGAGCCCTCATTCCTCTCACTGGGATTACTGCTGCTCAGCTGAGAGTCACATGAAAGGGATTGAGGGGGATTGCAGGTCGTGTGACTCCCACCGCCAAGAACCCTCACACTCCTCACCCCTGTCAACATAAAAAAAAAAAAAAAAACATGGATTCCTTCACGTGATTTATGTTGGTTTTCACTCGTAGTTCATGTCGGCCACATAAAGCCTCCTCCTGCAGCTCCTCACAGCAATAAAACAGAAGTCTACATCCGATAACCTCCCTCCCCTCATGGTTAAGAGTCTGGGTGTCACCCTCGACGGCGCTTCGTCTCTAGAAGCGTCACCTGGGTCCGCTTACTTCTGCTTCTAACAATCGACTTCGCCCCTTACTTAGCCCAGAACGCCAAATCCTGTCCATCGACTGCTGGAACTCTGCTGCTCTTTTTGGTCTAACCTCAAAAACGTCTCTTTGAACTTCAACTTCTGGTCACAAAACGCTGCAGCTCGTATCATCCCTCTGTCAGCTACATCGCCCCAGCAGTACAAGATCCTGCTACTCACCTTCAAGGCCCTTCACAACCAAACTCCATCATATCTGTCTAAACGTCTCTAATTAAACGCGCCCTCCCGTTACTATTAAATCCTCCTCGGGCCACTCAACTTAATGCACCGACTCTTCCACCTCAGGTTTTAACAGCGTAACCTCTCTGACCTGCTTCACATCCAGACTCTTTTTAAAATCGCCATTTAAAGTGTTTTTCCTCTTATCTCTATATTGCTTTGTATGTTTTATTCTTATGCTGTGCACCCACAAATACAACATTTACCTGCAGAGCAAAGAAGTCAGTTCACACGCTTCCGGTCATGGAACTCGAGGATGTATCCCGTGTGGAGAGATGGAGACGCGAGATTCAGAAACTGTTGGTCTGGTGAGGCCCGTTACTATTATTATTATTATAATAATTATTATAAAAACCAAGACGCCGTTTAATTCTTCTAATGATCCTGAACGCTGCTTTAAGGTGGTGAAGTGACCTTTGACCTGAAGAACGACGCACCCACCCTGACCGGAGCAAGAGCAACGTTCAACATTAACCTGAATTTCCCACCAAACCAGACTGTGCTCCCCGACGGAAAGGTGGTCTGGGCCCAAAACTGCACCGTGGACGGTAAGAACACATGTCCAGTGACATCGCGGCAGGTTACACGATGGATCAGCTTTCTATTAGTCACATTATGCTTTAATAAGTGGAATTATCTCGATTTGGGAGAAGTTATTGTCACTCCAAGATTCATTCATCATGTTTTTCCACATAGTTGTTTAAAAAACTCACATTTAAAGCACTCATTAAAGTCCAGGAACCACTGATTTTCATTATAATGGAAAGAAAAAGACAGTTTAAGTATTTTTTATCTTTAAAAACACACAAAAAATAAATGAATGGCACTTTTTACGCTAACTTATTTTGCACAGACAGTGTTTACATTTGTGTTGCATTTATGTTTGCATCTAGTGGGACATCGCAATACAATTAGGCATAATGTGTTAATTCCATAATAGGTGATATGTTATGTTGTTACCTAATAATTTTGGTGTTAAAAAGACTGCATATATCGGTATCGGGTGATATCGGTATCGGAAATTAAGAGCTGGACAATATCGGAATATCAGCAGAAAAGCCAATATCGAGCATCCCTACTTATTATTTCTATTTAAATTTGCCAGATGTTGATATTTCATGTGTCTTTCAGGTCAACAGTATCAGGAGGGTCAGGCTGTGTATCCAGACCAGGACACTGTGTCGACCGGAGTCTTCCCTGATGGGACGCCTTTCGCCAGGACCCAGAGCAGGAAACCCCGCTACGTGTTTGTGTGGAAGACCTTAGGTAAATTAGAATCGGCTGTTTGTCGCGCTCACGATGATTAATTTGATGTAGTTCAGCCTCTTAGGAATCAGAAACCTCCCCCTTTTCAATAAACCGTCCGTCTGTGCTCAACACGAACATGTGATCACGTTTTAGATTCAGCCTGAAAAAACTCCTCACTAAATAATCCTACTGTTATTGTGTCTAAGGGCGTTACTGGCAGGTGGCAGATGGACCGTCCTCCTCACTCACCATCGGTACAGACAACGTCGCCCTGGGCTCCTACAACATGGAGGTTGTCATCTATCACTGCCGCGGCAAAGACAAGTTCATCCCCCTCGGCTACGCCTCCACAGTCTTCACCATCACAGGTAAGGCAGCCGACGTTTCCTATCTTTGCATTTCCACGTCCTAGGTCTCCTCCTATAACGTCCCCTCTGCTCCGTCATCAGACCAGGTTCCGTTCACCGTGTCGCTCGCCCAAGTCAACGACGTCAACCAGGACGACCAGAACTTCATCCAGAACCGAGCCATCGCGTTCAGCGTCAAGCTCCACGACCCCAGCCAGTACCTGAACAACGCAGACATCAGCTACAGCTGGGACTTTGGTGACAACAGTGGAACTCTGATCTCCAGGGATCTCACTGTCACACACACATACCTTGCAGTGGGGACGTTCAAACCTCAGGTTGTCCTGATGGCCAGCATCCCCAACGGCTGTGGAAACCCCACTGCTGGTGAGACTTTTAACTAATTGCTAGGTTTTTGGTTTAAATGTGCCGTTTTGCTCAGCAGTTTCACACTTTTGTTTCCCAGTGGTTCCTATGGATGCCTCTGCTGCTCCAGCAGTAGTTGTGGTACCAGCCACCCCTGCACCGGCTGAGGGAGGAGATGCAGTTGCTTTGGACGCTTCTGATGCCACTCCTGTCGCTGCTTCCGTGCAGCCAGCCGATGCGGCCACAGGTGATGCAGAAACAGCCGACACGGAGGCCGTGGAGGCGGCTTCAGTGGCCCCGGCGGAAGCAGATGCAGCTGCTGTTCCTGCAGAAGAAGCAGCTGCTGACGCTCCTGCTGCGGAAACAGATGCTGCTGCTGAAGAGACGGTTGCTGCAGCAGTAGAAGAGGCCGCCGCCACCGCCGCTGCCTCTGCCTCTGTTGCACCAGCAGCTGAGGAGCCAGCAGTGACGGATGCAACTGCAGAAAATGTGCCTGTGATTGACGCCGCTGCTTCAGTCGCCCCCGCTGCAGAGGGAGATGAAGCTGCAGTTGAGGCCGTTGCCACTGTGGCTCCTGTGGCAGATGAAGCCGTCGAGCAAGATGCTGCTGTGGCTGCTGATGCTGAAGCTGCTGTGGCCGCTGATGCTGATGCTGAAACTGCTGCGGCCGCTGATGCTGAAGCTGCTGTGGCCGCTGATGCTGAAGCTGCTGTGGCCGCTGATGCTGAAGGTGCTGTGGCCGCTGATGCTGAAGCTACTGTGGCCGCTGATGCTGAAGCTGCTGCGGCCGCTGATGCTGAAGGTGCTGTCGACACTGCTGTTGAAGCTGCTGTTGAAACTGCCGAGGCCACCCCTGCTGCTGCTGCCACAGAGGTTGCCCAAGCTGAAACAGAAGCACCTGCCGATAACGTCGTAGCTGCAGCTGCCACTGAGCCCACAGCCGTAGAAGAGGCAGCACCAGCTGAGGCCGCAGCCGACACCGAGGCCGAAGTCCTGGAAACTGAGAATGAAGTTGCAGCTACTGTCGCCGCTGCAGGTGAACCTTTACCACAAATCCATATAAACAAAATAAAATCCAAAAACTTGCAATAAACAAAAGTGTTAACTGTTCTCTTGTTTCACCGCATCCAATAGCAGGTGAAGAAGAGGCTGCTCCGGCCGAGGCTGAAGTTCAAGCTGAAGTGGAGGCAGAGCCGGCGCAGGTCGCCCTCGTTTTGGCTAAAAGACAAGCGCCAGAGCTGACAGCTGACTGCATGGTCTACCGTTACGGCTCCCTCGCCACATCCGTAGACGTCATCCGTACGTCCATCACACTTTAGCCTATGCCACTACGCTTTTACAGACGCAGCACGGTTTTAATCGTACTATCTCTGTCCTCCTCTTTCAAACTTGCAGAGGGAATTGAAAGCGTAGAGATCGTACAGATGTCCAGTGTTGTAGCGATGACCACCGAGTTGGATCAGAACGCTGTGGACATCACCATTACCTGTCAGGGAAGGTGGGTAGTGGCATTCATAAAGCTTGAAAGACAGTGTCGTTCTTGTTCTAAATTTAGTTTAGACTGCACTGACTCAATTAAAACTTTGCCCAAGAGTTGATTTATTGATTTTGCCAAACATGCGAGTCTGTGATTAACCAGTTTAATATAGTTTGATTTAGAAAAACCTGAATTATAAATTGAAATTTCCCAGTTTTGGATTATCAGTCTATCTAGGAAGAATAAATCAAAATACAAAGACAGTATCATTTATCATTAATAGGTCTTGTTGTGATGCTATTCTAACAATAAAACACTATTTATATATATATATCTGTTTATATAATGTCACATTTCTGTTTGACATAATCTTTCGTCAGGAAAACTACACGTTTATGAAATGAACACATCTACGCTGGCATCGTTTTCATCCTTTCTCTCCTTCCGGTAGTTTGCCAAGCGAGGTCTGCACTGTCATCTCAGACGCTGACTGTATCACGCCGGTGCAAACCATCTGTACCGCAGCCACACCCTCTCCAGACTGTCAGATGATCCTCCGTCAGTTCTTCAACGACACCGGCACTTTCTGCCTCAACGTGTCCCTCACTAATGACGTCAGCCTCGCCATGGCGAGTGCTAGAGTCAGCGTGTCAGTGGGTGAGTGAATAATAAAGTGAATTAATTCCACTGAAACTAACTTCACCTGTAGTTTTTTTTTTTTTTTCTTATTATCGGTGTGATGTGCTTCTATTTCAGCCTCGGGAGGTTCCCCAGCTGGAACTGCTGCCACAGTGCTCGGTGTCATGGTCCTCGCCTGTGTCGTCTGTTGTATTGGTTTGATGTACAGGTGAGTTTATTTATTAAATTCATCTGTGATAAATCATTTGTATCAGCATCAGCATCTATTCTCTGTTTTGTTAATGCTCGGGTTAAAAGACATGTAAAAACTCCAATATCAAAACTTAATGGAGGCGACATTTTACTTTTATTTGTAAGCTGTGGATCAAATCAGCATTCTCGACATCAAAACAGACGTTTGAAGCGATCAGGATAAGTTAATATTCAACAGCAAATCAGAAAAACAAAGGGCCGAGGATTGACCCCTGTGGAACGCCTCAGCTGACAGATTATTAAAGTACAAATGCTTTCCCCTTACTTCAGACTAATAAGTCTTCTCACAGCGGCATCATTTGTGAGAGAAACTAACTAAACGAGGGAGATTTGTGCAAAGAAAACAAATATTTTACTTCATCAAATAACTGCCCAGCTGTTTAATATATAACTTGTTTTCTCTTTAGCTTTCCTGGCAAGAGTTAGACAAGAAGATTTAAATATAATACACATATTAGAGTTAAGTTTCCTCAAAATGATTTGTTTACGTTAAATATACTGAATATGTCAACAATTTTCTTTAATGTATTTTCAATTACTTTACATCTGTTAAAGCAACATACATTTTTTACATAAATTACACACACTGTTGTTCTGTTAAATCTTAAACTGTTAAGTTATAAAACTTCTGCATTCTTTCCTCATCCACTGCATGATAAAATTATTTCTATGCACTGATTTCTGTAACTTAAATAAATCCATTTTGTACGCCCATCTATCTGATGCAACCTAAACTCTTATTTACAGCATTCACCATAAAATTTCCCAAAACAAATAAGTTTACTTCTTACTAAAGCGATTATTTTTGTCAAAGAACAAAACAACTTAAACTCAAGCCACTGCAAGGTACATTTAGGAAAACAATGAAAACACAGAGGAGCAATCGTGTCTTCTATATTAAAAGTTAACTTGTAAACCGAACAATCCCCTATTTTCCCCTTATCCCCGTGATGCAGTCTCTGCTCTGGTCGTCACTAGGTGATAAGACTTTTATCAGTTTTAACCTCTTGATGGCTAGTATCGCAAATTCGAGACGCACTGTTTCCGCGCAGCCGGACATAACGCACGTAATACTCTAATGTTGGTTTGTGCACGTTCAATAAATTCCTAAGAACCTTTTGCAAGCACTAGTTTCTCGTAGGACCGGTCGGAGCGGTAAGCAAAACACAAATAATTAATTTCTTTATATAATTGAAAAATCAATCCAGGCATTAAGGTGTTGGTTAAAACTACAAGACATCGTTTGATATTTTGTTGTGTGTACTGTCAAAAGAAACAAGATCCAGTATGTATAAATCTATGCACTGGTGTATTTGTGCTAAGCTAAGCTAATCAATCGCCTGCAAAATACTTACGTACGTGTAAAACACTTGTGCATTTCTCTGAAAACTGTTGAGATAAGTATTATTATCTATTACAATGATGCTTTTTTTCCATTCTGGGACGTTCTCGTGAATGGAACTGATAATTTTAAGTGTTTAACTTCGTCACCGGTGTCCTCTCCTCACCTGTCTTTATCCACCTTGTGTCTCGTCTCCAAACAGGCGGTTCAAGCAGTACCAGCCTCTGAGGGACGACTCCAGCGTAGGAGGCGGCTCGGCAGTGACATCGGTGCCTCTGCTGTTGTGGAACCTGCTGAGTCGACAGTCACCGGGGGAAAGCCGTCCACTGCTTCAGGGAAGGATTGTTTGAATGCCATCGTCATTATTAAAATGTATGCACTCAACATCTACTTCATCTGCTAACATGTTGGCATAATTCTGTGTTTAGCGATACTGTAACTCCGAGCCAATAAACCAGGACCGGTTAAGTGAACCCGCCCCACGTGCAACGTATGTAGAAATCAGGAGTTATTTGTGTAATTTAAAAGATAAAGACACATCTGTAGAGGTATTTATTTTGACCTATAACATTTGTATTAATATGGTTTACAGAAGCCATAACATATCCTCGTATCTGTGCCCAACTTATACTGAAGCAATTGGAAAAATTAATGTTAACGCGTTTTGTTCAGTTTCTAGTAATTTAAATCGTAACAGAACATTATCACGTTTGTTACCATGAAATGAATAAAGTGGGATTTTATCACCATGATATGTTTCAACTGTACGTTTCTGTTAATTCCTCAATGAGCTGAAACCAAAGATCATTTTATCCCACCCACTGAGGTGCTACGATAACGAGGTTTATGGCTTTATGGCTGGTCAGAGGAAGTGGTGCATTTGGGAGTTTGGACCCAAGCGCAGAAACACATGGCATGGCGGACAAACAGTGGCATGATACCTGGGAAACGAGGAGTGTGACGCAACAAGGACAAACGGAAAGGCAGGGCTATATATACACACACACACGAACAAACGAGACAAGGTGAAACCAATAACCTAATCAAAAGGAAAAAGACACGGAGTAACAAAACAGAAAGTTCAGAACTTAACAAAATAAAACAGGAAGCAGAATAAAACCCAAACACTAAACGATGACTACGAAAAAGCGCAAGAACTTAAAATACAATAAACAGAAAACCCAAGAAACCATGACAACACGACATGGAACAACACAAACAGGAAAACCAGAACTTAATAAAATAAAACGGGAACAGAAGAGAAAAACTAAACACTAACCATGACTATGAAAAACCAAGACCTTCACAAAAAACAATAAACAGAAACACAAGAAACTAAACCATGACGAAAGACATGACGAAACCATGACAAAGACATGACAGCATTAATCTCTGGTAAGGGGGTTAGTGCTATGAAGAGACAACTGTGATAGAGCAGCATTAAATTAAATCAATAATATGAAAAGACAGTGATGCTAGAGTTAGATTTTTAAGTGTAGCGTTAAAGAAAAGAGACAACATTTTAAATAACATCAGCTAATGTAAAACAATCCATTATAGGGAACAGCCCTGCTTTGGAAATGACCAGACAAATGTGTTTCAACTATTAAATGTATTACTCGTGCACTGAACTGACAAAGCCTTGCCGATAGTAATGTTCACATCATATGAGCCACCGCAGCACAGGAAGAAAGAAAAGCCTGACGTCACTGCAGCAAGTCTTTAATGGAAGGAGCGACGGCTGCATGGCAGGAACAAAAGATGTGGACGGATAAGGAAGGAAAGGGAAAGACGCCTTCTATTTATTAATCTTTATATATTCCTGAGGAAGTTTCTGCTTTATTTCTTCATTTGTTTTCGTAGATAACTGGTGTTTTAATATGTTCACACAACAAAAACTGCAGGTGCAACGTTTCACCGCTCAACATGTTGAGAAATGAACGCATCAATCATGCATGCGCCGCTCCACAATGCTCTCTTTGCTTACATGCATTAGATTGTGTCACGCTGCAGAGCTCCATTACGGTAAATACCAGACACGAAGGCCATCAATCACACTCGACCGTTAACATGTCTCTTGGTCGTGTGTAGCATGTGCCGCTCGGCCATCTCCGCTCCCTCCTGACAACGCTCTGCAGCCGAGGCACAATAGCCCTTCAGGGAGGCCGTCGTTTCTCCACAGATGATCTCTTGTCTCAGCCCTGACAGGCCCGTAGCTTTTAATAGGTGGCACCAAGCTCAAATAAAAACACACAAAGGTTACTGGGTTTCTTTTTCTTTCTCTGTCAGATTGTGTGGATTTTTTTTTTCCTCTAACTTTCATCTGGACTGTGAAACTGGAGATGAGTCAGTGAGGTGACACCACCCAGGCAGCAGGACGGCTCTGATTAATCTGAGCGGCTCCTTATTGCTCACCACTCCCTAGCAACAGATCTTTAAAGGGATGCAGTTTCCTTCATCCGTCCTCAACGCTGCGACGGCGAGGATGTAGAAACTAGAACTGCTTCAGCTTGTGATCCGCATATCCAGGGTGGTGACCAGTTTAAAGCCACAACACAAAACGTGTATCAAATATATTAAGTGCACACGATAAAGCATTAGTAAACACATTTATAATGCATTACTCTTACGCATTTATAGCAGCTAATAATGGTTATAAAATAAATGTTGAATTAAGTTATTGTAAAGAGATATTTATTTGATGAAGATGTTAAAATTTTGGAGCCTTCTATTTTGCAACGGCTCGAGCATTGACACTTAAATCTTCAGCTACTCATAAACTCTTATTACTGTGACATATACAAATCAGCCACAACATTATGACCACTGACAGGAGAAGTAAATAACATTGACCACCTTGTAACAATTCAGTGTTCTGCTGGGAAACGTCTGGACCTGCCATTCATTCATGTGGATGTTACTGAGGGGCCGTACACAAGGAGACGCTTTTTGGTTTAAACGCAGATGTTTCCCATCGCTTTGCCCTAAAACGCACTTTTCTGAAACCTGGTCGCAGGGTGAAAAAATTCGAAAACGCAGTTCTTGCGTTTTCGTGTGGACGGGGAAAAACGCATACGTGTGTTTCGGTGATGTCATGGCCACACCCCTCGAGCAGCCTTCCACCTCTTATATCCCACGAGACGTCTCATAACAACATCATCAACAATGGTGGACTACATGCTCGTGTTTCTGCTGGAGAAGATATTGAGCCTATTATGGTTACTAGGGCTAAATATAATTTCTCCTTGAGTTTGGTTTCTTCTAAAGCCGATTTGTAAACAGCGCTCAAGCTTTATGCGCATGCTCCGCCTCTTCCTCTCCGTTTTTGGTGAATTTCTGAAACTGAAACAGCGCCACCTATAGGCCTGGAGTATGAAGTAGCGTTTTGAGTCGTGCTGAGACGGATCCGTGTGGACGCAGATATTCTTGAAACGATGCCAGGGAAAACGGAGGGGGAAAAGATCGTTTTGGTACGTGTGGACGAGGCCTTAAACATGTGAGCCACCAAGACCAGACCAGGCACCCCCACCCCATAGCAATGACACTCCTTGATGGCAGCAGACATCCCCAGCAGGATGCAGCCTGACACAAACACACACACACAAAAACGTTTTAGGAACAACTAAAAAAAAATACATGAAGAACAGCACAAGGTGTTGACCTGGCCTCCAAATTCACTAGATCCCAAACTGATCAAGTATCTGTTGGATGATCCACAGAGACCCCTCCCCTCAAAGGCCCCACACTAACAACATTAAATGTTGCCAGACACCACAGGACACCCTCAGAAGGTCCATGTCCATACTCTGATGAGTCCCAACTGTTTAGGAGGCACAAGGGAGACCTACACAATATTAGGAATTTGGTCATAATGTTATGCCCGATCAATACCCAATGCAAATATTGATTTGAGATTTCCGGGTCAGTCAGATTTAATTGATAACCTTCAACATCTTGTCTTAAAACATATTACGCTATTATTTTGCTGCAGCTTCTTGAATAGATATTCAGTCAACCCTTTATTTCTGTGCATGTAGTTGAGTCTACATATACAGTAGTTAAAGGAAGAGCTTTAAATATGATGCTCTTTAAGAAGAGCTTCATCAGGCTCGACCTCCATCTCCCTCACAATGAAATGAAATCACAGCACACTGTATTTATTCCCTATTTTCCCCATTTGACTGAGATTTCTAAACGACTGTTTAGATGTGAAACACGACACACACCGAGTCCAGTGTCTTGGAATGGAAACAAGATATCCTACACCGACAGTGTTGGAAAAGAAAAAGTGAATCTATGGCCCCTGTGGGAATCCCATTGGGAACCAGAAGGATCAATTGCTAATGGTAACATCTGGCTGGATGGTTAGTATTACTGACAGAGTCCGGCTCAAAGACACGGGACTGTTTGTGCCTGACACACACGCTGTCATTTAGAGGGTAGAAATGCCAGCGCTCTCTGCGCCGATAGGAAACTTTGAAAGGGTGCCGTAATGGTAGGTTGGAGCTGGATCTGGAAAAACCATCGAAAACGAGATGAGCTGTGTGCAGAGAGAGTGAGACAGAAGGGGGCAGGGAAAGAGAGGAGAGAGTTCCTCACAATGAAGCAGGTTGATTAGATTACAGAGCTAAGTCAAGCAGGCCATTTGTTACACAAAGAGCCAGACCTCGACTGTAGAAGTCGTGCAGATGAAAAAGGAAAAGCCACATTTGCGAATGTCACAGACAAAAAAAAAAAAGGTTTTTACTACAGTGTGCTGCAGACGATCTAAGAGGAAACTCAAAGTTGTCATAAAAATGCTGCAGAGTGTGAATAAAATGTGTGGACTGACCTGTAACAGTGTGCGTTTAAACCTTATTTCTTCACAGAAAAAGTGTCTGTGTGATATAAAACGTGCACGAGAGCACACACGAACATATATCTCTGTTACAGGTGCCAAGCATCAGTGGGGACACAAAGGAAAAAGAGGGTGCCACACCCAGCCGGCACAGAGCATGCTCTGTATTACGTCAACTTTATGCTGGATTGGTAGCACCGTCTGCAGACACAATTAAAATGACCTTACTCACACACACACTGCAGAGGCTGCAGGAGGATTTAAAGCCTCTCAAACTACAGCCTACACTCATGTTTAACGTTTCATTTATAGTCACACTGCACATATTTAAACACCTAAAACTCTTCTGTCATGATACAGAAAACTGTGAAAGCCTTGATATGTGCAGACTGTTTTCACATTAGGATAACAATTGCATGTTATAACTTTTTAGTTGCCAGTCTTTCTTCTGTTTTTTGCAAGTGACCTTTACATTCCTATATTTCTAGCTTCTATTTCTTTACTATATTAGCTGTTTTCACTTCAGCTGAAACCAGGACAAACTCTGCATGTACAAGGAGAAGCGTCTGAGCATTAACTGCCCTTGATTAGCTATATCGTGCATCCACTTTTCAAATGATCACTTTCAAAGTTGCATACAAATTCAAAATGTAAACGGGCGAAAAGGATGATGTCTGTTGAACCTGTTGGTCCGTGACCTGTGTCACCTGTAAGTCCCAACATCTATCTGAACTGACTGCACCCGAAAACAAACTCAGAAACATCTGACCACTCATACTCTAACAGGGATTACTGGATATAGAGCATTTTTCGAAGGATAGAATAACTGCAGAGTCATGGCTCTGCCCCAGACTCCCAGAATATCAATAAAGTATTCCATTACTGTAAGAGGAGAGGCGGCCAAAGAGGAGGGAGGGGAGGGAGACAAATGGAGGGGTTGGAAAGGAATCTAATCAATGTATTTATTTGATTCAATTCAGGTTAGAATTTCACATTTCTTTATGGAGAACCAGGTAACACGATCCTGAGCGGACACGTCTGATAGTAAGAACACGAGAGGCGTAGGTAAGGAAAGAAGAGTTGTGTTAGACGGTGTATGTTTGTGAGTCGTGCGGAGGAACGCTGACAGAGTAAGCATGGGTAAGAAGTGTCAACGAGGGGACAACTATAAGACGGGAGGAGGGAGGCGGGCGGGCGCGAGGAGACGTCTTCCGTCCAGAGCAGTAATGTGGATGCTAGTCGGGCTTCTTGCCAAGTTCTCTTGTTAAAAGGGTGGAACTGTCCAGACGTAGAGAAGAGACGGAGCGTCGGTGGAAGCACAGAGGGGGGCAGGGTCTGTCCATGAAGGGCAGGGAGTGGTCAGGGCTTGTATGCTGATGAGTGATTGAGAAAGGAAGGCTTCGTGTGGGTGGGGTGAGCAGAAATGAAGGAGGGGGGAGGTGTGTGATGCTGGTAGGGTAACCAGCCTGAGTGCATAAAAGCCCTGAGCACGCTTCAGTCCGGTGTCCTGGTGCTTGACGAGCATCTCGAAGCCTTCAGCTCTCCACCTTCACACAGCGGCAGAGAACAGAACCAGACCGACCATGAGCCATTCATCAATGCATACATCCACCTCCTACAGGCGGACCTTTGGAAGCCCGCACCCCATCTCAATGTCCTCCTACTCCTCCCCCGTGTCCGCCCGTATGCCCGTGTCCAGCGGGCGCTACATGCGCTCGATGTCGCCCGTGGTGACATCCCGCTCCACCACCTACCACCAACAGCGCTCCCGCCCCAGCCCTCAGCCCCCTCGCCTCTCCTACGACAAGGTGGACTTCACCCTGGCCGAGGCCATCAACCAGGAGTTCCTCACCACCCGCAGCAACGAGAAGGCCGAGCTGCAGGAGCTCAACGACCGCTTCGCCAGCTTCATCGAGAAGGTGCGCTACCTGGAGCAGCAGAACGGCGCGCTGCAGCAGGAGCTCAACCAGTTCAAGGGTCAGCAGCAGCACGGCCAGCCCAACCGTGCCTCCGAGATCTTCCAGGAGGAGCTGAGGGAGATGCGGCGCCAGATGGACGCTGTCGGCAAAGAGAGGGACCAGTACCAGCTGGAGAGGGACAACCTGGCTGAAGACCTGGGTCTAATCAAGCAGAGGTTTGTTCGCTCCCGCCTAGATTCCAGCACTGTTGTGATTCAGTCAGTTGTGTGTGTTGTTGTGTGCCTCATCATCTCATCTTTCCCTTATAATACACTACACATGATCCACTCTGAGCGCAGCTGAGGCAGAGTCCTTCGGCAACTGCCACTTTACTCCGGTAATGATGATGATGGTGGTGTAGGGCGTGGCACAAGGGCAGCAGCAGGATACAAGAAGCTGCAATGCATTGTGTTGATTGTATGTCATGTATGATTGACTGTCTTTAATGAGCTTCATGTGTTATATGAATTAAAAGTATAGTGGGGTAGTATAGCCCTGGTGCAGGAAGTCAGGAAGTGTCGTGACGCAAGTTTGTAGGCTTTCAGAAATGCGCACAATTATGTATTATGTACAAAATAAATAAGTAAATTAATAAATGACAGCAGGAAGGAGGAGGAGGATGGACGGAGCAGACACAGGGTGGGGCCGGCTGGGGAGACGGGAGGACCAGAGGAAGAGAGGTTGGATATCAGGCGTGGCAAGAAGAGCGTCAGAAAAAAATCAATGTGACTCAATGACTCCATTAGGTGTGTTTTCAGTGTCCCTCTGCCCTGATGGGATGGTGCCAGAGAGCCCATTAGGACAAGAGGGCCAGTGTAACGCCACATGAATTAAAGATGAGGGGAGCAAGACCCACTAATCTACTTTATGTCCAGCCCGGGGAAGACTCCTGTCCTCCGACAAAAAAAAAAAAGGAGCTGGATTCAGCCACATGCAGCACATCAGTCAGGAAAAAGCTCATGCACTAATTATAAATAGTGCTAAAAGTCAAAGTTTAAATTGAATGAAATGTTCTTTTTCATTTCACAATTAATTTCTTTTGCGTCTAAACCATCCAAATCTTGCATAGCCTCGCAAACGTGACCAGCTCTGTTGTTTCCCGAGCTGACAGTACAACAATAAGAGTTAAAATCATTAAAAGACAGGAAGTGTGTGTGTGTGTGTGCAGATGACCCTATTGAACTGGAGAGATCCCACATTAGTTGAAAGGAGCAGCTGCTGATCCCAGTGGGCACGCTCCCAAAACCCTTTTTACAGGACAGTGAATTAACAAATTGATCCAGAAAGCTTTTTGCCAGCTGATGCCCCGGTGCAACAGAAAGAAAGGGAGTTCTTGGGAAAGGGGGGGGGTTGTCTCTTCTTCTCTTTTTTGTCGTAAAGGGAGATTGTTGGAAATGTGATTGAATTATTTCGTCTCGCTCTTAGGTTGGAGGAAGAAGCCCAGAAGAGGGCCGACGCCGAGGGCAACCTGGCCGCCTTCCGCAAGGTAAACGCTGGCTGGACCATGATTTCTCTATCGATTGCAGCGTCCTCATCCTCAGATAACATGTCAACGGTTTTGTTCCGTCTCCAACACTTCCATTATAGTGTCACAGAAATATGACATGATAGATTTCTAAAATGTTATTGATCCAGACCTCTGCACAGGAAACAGTTTTTTGCTAATGGACCGTTCTATAAAAACAATTCCCCCTCAGGCTGCAATGATTTATACAAGTGAAGCAGTCAAATGTATCCCAGTCGTAGTTGCTCAGTTGCTTTATTTTTTATTTATTTCTTTGCGTGTCTTTTAAAACAACCAGGATGTGGACGATGCCACACTGGCCCGTCTGGAGCTGGAAAGGAAGATCGAGTCTCTGATGGATGAGATCGAATTCCTGAAGAAACTCCACGATGAAGTAAGTGATGCTATCTCTGCGTCTCGGGCTCATAGAGATGGAAAAATCTTTTTTTCTGTCATCTATCGACATAAATAACCGGCAGACCGGCGGATTAACCGACTGAACACATCGAACTTCAGTAAGCTCATCCCAGTGATTAGTTAATCGATGGTGTGCAAACGCTGAAGAGGTGTTAGATCAGATAGTTTTATCTTTAATGGGTAGTTGTGGACGGTTGGGAAAGGAGATAGATATAAAGGCAGCTAGTTTGATCTCTATGCTGGATGAAAAAAAATATGGGACGTGTTTTGTAAGACTTTTGTAAAAGACCAACAAATTTGTCACGCCATCAGGAAATCCAGGACGTCCAAGTGAGTGTTCAGACCCACCAGCTGAAGATGGAGGTGGATAGCACCTCCAGGCCCGACCTGACCGGTGCTCTGAGGGACATCAGGGCCCAGTACGAGACCATCGCCTTGAAGAACATGCAAGAATCCGAGGACTGGTACAAGTCCAAGGTAGGAAAGACGGACATACTCATGCACCGCAAGCCGTGCAACACAAACGTGCACAAAACACTCATTTGTTCCTTTTTGTTCTTGCAGTTTGCTGATTTGACCGAGTCTGCCAAGCGCAACACTGACGCTCTGAGGCAGGCCAAGCAAGAGGCCAACGAGTCCAGGAGGCAGATTCAGTCCCTCAACTGTGAAATTGATGCCATGAAGAACACTGTAAGGCCAAATGCCGCCTCTAAATAATCCATACTGTAGGAGTGTTTCAGATCTAAAAACTGCTTAAATATCCCACTCTTTCAGAACGAAGCCCTGCTGAGGCAGATGCGCGAAATGGAGGACCAGTTCGGCAATGAGATCGGCAACTACCAAGACAACGTAGGCCGACTGGAGGACGAGATCCGCCACCTGAAGGACGAGATGGCTCGTCACCTCCGGGAGTACCAGGACCTCCTCAATGTCAAAATGGCTCTGGACATTGAGATCGCTACTTACCGTAAACTGCTGGAGGGGGAGGAGAGCAGGTGTTTAGTTTTTCTTTAACCTATAAGCTAATCTCAAACATGCAAAGTGAAGCAAGTTGCTTTTCCTTCCAGGATTTAACACAATAACTCTATTTCTCCTGTTTAGGATTACTGTTCCCATCCTCAATATTGGCATGAGCAATCACTATGGTGACCGAGGTGAGTCGCAGTTCCTTTTTTTCTCCGCGTACTCAAGCATAAGTTGATTAAAGTCTCTTTCAGTCATGGCTGTGATGGAGAGCTGCTCGTTCTGGAAGTACTGTCCCTACTCTAATTCTTTTTATTTTAAACCTTTATATCATCAGTTATTCTCAGCATGGGCATGTGAAAGCTCAATTATTTCCACTTTCCTTCTGAGCATCCCATGTTTTATCCATCAGTTTGGATATATGCGGAACGGCCCTAAACACTACAAAACCCATGAGCCTCAGTGTGTATAGAGATGAAGAAGGTCAGAGGCACAAATCATTAGAGTTCAGCTGTTAAACTGAAAATAGTTGCTGCTGAATTAATACAAAATTGGTGCAAATATTCTGAAATAATGCGTTTCTTGCAGCTTAAACTCTTGCATTTGTTGCTGAAATGCACCATGGGAGCTGTAGTTAACTTCTCATCTTTCCGTGTCCATGTTTTTCTTTATCCTTGGGTTATTTAAATCAAAGATATTTAACAAACAAGCCTAGTTTCACGCCACCGCCCGCTGTGGAAGTGATCTAGTTGTCCGTCCACAGCTTTTTACTTCCAGAACCAGCGCTGTGCTGAAATCCCATTCAGCTTTTGAAATGATTCTTCTTCAAAAAAAAATAAAATAATAATAATAAAGTATATGTGTTTATCTACATTATACATGTGTAAAAGTCTCAGCAGCGCTTTAATCTGACTTTTCATAGACTATGAGAAACCTCCAGAAAGCCAGAGCAAGAAGACTGTGGTGATAAAGACAGTTGAGACTAGAGATGGAGAGGTACAACGACTTATACAAAAATGATAACGAGCTTGACAGCATTCATGTGCAATTGCAAGCAACATAAGCACAAAATACTAAGCCTTGTGTCTTATTTATTTTTAAACTAACCTGGTGCTGCGTTCTTCCATCAGGTGGTGAAGGAATCCAGGAGGGAGAAGGAGAGAGACTCGGATAAAAGTGACAAGGAGGACAAGGAGGAGTAAAAACTAATAATGTGAAGGCCGGTGCCATGATAGAAAAAAATTAAGTGGAAAAAAATAGAAAAAAAAGACAACTCTGATCTATATAGCCCTCATTCCTACTAGTTATGTGTTTTACTGTCTCAGCATAGGTGCAATGTTGGATGAATTCCTTCAGAGAGTGTCCATTTGGTGCTATTTGGAGCCACCCGACTTTTGCTAAACACTTTGTGTCTTCTTTAGAACTGTGCAAAACCACTTTATTAACAGACCACCTGAGGCCTTCATTTACAGTGCAATCCCGTGGAATCCTTAGACGACCACACGTTTGTAGTCGAGCATTAATCTACTAAATAGGCAGGATTTCATTCAGTAGAGAGTGTCCTAGATAAGACTCGCTACCACGCATCCCTGACACTGCCCTTTGGCCGACAAACCTTAAAAGACATTTATTTTAGGTGCTTCGCTATCGTCTTATTGTGCAAACTACCTTTTCACCAAAGACATGCATTCTTAATAAACACGTGACACGCAGGAAACATTGACACTGAAAATCTGAGTAGACTTTTTGCTGAATGTGCTTTGTGACGCTGTGGTGTGTATCTGGCACGACTGATGGAAGAATATGTACTTGCAAAATAAACCTAATTGGATCAAATCTGTGGTCTCTGGGCGTTTTTTTCTGCTCGTTTCATGTGTTGTTGTTGTGATCTACTGATTTCCTCTTTTGTTCCATCCAAGCATGATATCTGCAATGCAGTGCAGTGCTGTTATAGACTGTACAATAAAAGACAGACATCACAAAACCCCTCTAAATGCACCCACTGAAGAGCGCCTTTAAAGCTCAGCTCAGACATAATGACCGTGCTCAAGCTTTCCACGCTAGCTAAGGCCTCCAAGCTAGGCTAAGTGCTGCTACTTAAATTAGCTATAGAGCGCAAAACCATTCTTTGCAGCAGGCTGTAGATGTGTTAAATGTGTAAAGCTGATCATTTTAACTTTGGAGCACCAACTTTAAATGAGAGCACCTTCAACTCAACTTAGTGGTTGTTGTCCCAAGGTACAGTGACACAGGTTGAAGGTGCATTCACAGATTTTTCAATCTTGTTTTTGGCGCGCCAGAGCACCGTGTGCCTCTCATATTTATGTGTGACTATGTTTAAAGAGGATTAAAAGACCAAGAAAAGGTCAACAAACTCTCTGCACAAATGTTTGCGTTTTATAATTGAACCATAAACCACTAGATCAAACCTGCTCTTCAGTCTCCGTCAGCAACAAGCAGCAAAGATCCACTCAGGCCCGTCAAACACCGTCAGATACTCCCAACAACCCCTTCTCACACACATCGGTGTCGTTGGCCACTGACGAGCGCCACCTTGAGGGCATAGCTGTCAACTACAGTTCCCTACAACTGATAAAATCCTGATCATAAATGCCTTCACAACAGGCATCGAGAAGAGAAATGTTTATTGTGCCTAAAACCTAAGACACATGGGGATAGGGCCTTTCAGTGTGGAGTTTACATGTTCTCCCTGAGTCTGCGTGGGTTCTCTCCAGGTTCTCTTATATTTCTGTATTTATTTATTCAAGAAAATGAATCATTTGTATATATTTGTGTGTGTTGCTACAGTATGTGAGCCTTTGTCATCATCATCACCTGTTGTGCAGCTGTAACAGCAACTAAGCGTATCCGGTTATTGATGTTAATTTTAGTGAATTAAAAGGAAAAAAAAATCGTATTTTGTTTGATAATTATTTGATTTTCTTCATAATCTTCATCGTCATCTTCACCATCCTCAGTCACTGACGTCATCACGTCAGAGCGGAACAAGAACGATGACTTCAAAGGGAACGTGTTTTTCTTTGAAGTTCTTTGATGTGTTACGATGACGTCAGATCCCAAACCTTTAGGGTCAAGTCAGAGCAGAAGTTTCTCCACAATTAGCTACGATCAGCAACGATCAACGCACACAGACAACCGTCAACCCACTCACGTCCGTCAGACACCGTCAGAAACACACAACCACAACCACACACATCCGGCATCGTTAACCACAGACAACGAGCGCCACCTCGAGGATTTAACTGTTTCCTACAACTGATAAATCCGGATCATAAATGCCTTCACAACAGGCATCGAGAAGAGCTCAGGCTCGCACCCACCAGGGTAACTTCCACCGTGCAGGAGTGCCCCCCAGCTCGGATATGCACTCACATCAGGCATCGCGCAGAGCTCCAGCTCGCGCCCCCCAGCATCGCCAGCACCAGGGTAACATGCAACCTGCAGGAGTACCCCCCAGCTCAGATACGGGCCCACAACAGGGCTCACAAAGAGCACAGACTCACACCCCCCAGCATCCCAGGCCAAGACAGGACATACGACCTAGAGAGATGTCCCAAAGCTCTGATGTGCTCGCAGTCAGAGAGGAACTTCATATTGCCAAGAACCAAATTGAGGGGATGAAATCTACATTGAACACAATGACAGGTCTTACGACCCAACAGGAGCACACAAATGCGCGGATGGAAAAGAACAATCGCTGCTTACAGAGCAAACTGGGGAGACAGGTGTATATGGCCAACGAGAAGATCAGCCAGTTAGAAAGAGCTTTAAACATCGCAAGGAAAGACGAGGAGGAGAACCTGATCAGAGAAGAAGAGATCTGCTCGCTCCGTGATGAACTAGAGGCAACAGAGAGACGCAAAGTCCTCTGGATGAACACTGCAGAGCATCTGAAGGCTACCTATGAGACTGAACTGACAAAGCTCAGATCCACATACGACGCCCAGCGCAGGACTTACCTGCAGCAAATGGAAACTGAATGTCAGAAGAAGGTGAACCTGCTGCAGGAGCAGGTCACCGAGAAAGACAACCTGATCGACACCGTCAAGAATGAGCTATCGGCCATTTCATCTGAGCTCAGCCTCAAACTAACTGAACTGGACCAGAGCATCAACAAGTGTCGGGCTCTGGAGGAGAAGTTTAAGGAGAGGCTGGCTGAGGAGCGCAAGAGAAGTGAGGAAATGATTCTGGAGAAAGACCGGGAAATCTCCTCTCTTCAAGAAACTCTTCACGCTCAGAAGACGGAGACAAAAACAGTCACAGATTCATTGATGAAAACCTGTGACCAGATGAAGACTGACTTTGACAATGAGCTGAAAAAGCTCAAATCCACAAACGACACCCAGCGCAGCTCTGACCTGCAGCAAATGGAAAATGAACGTCAGAAGAAGGTGAACCAGCTGCAGGAGCAGGTCACCGAGAAAGACAACCTGGTCGACACTGTAAGAAGTGACCATTTGGTCATTTCATCTGAGCTCAGCCTCAAACAAGCTGAACTGGACCAGAGCATCAACAAGTGCCAGGCTCTGGAGGAGAAGTTCAAGGAGGAGCTGGCTGAGAGAGAGGAGAGCTCAGAGAGCAGACTGAAAGAGATGGAGAAGCTGTGGCTGGAGAAAGAAGAGGCCCTGAAGGAGGAAGCCAGCAAAGCCGAAGAAGACCTGAAGCTTGCGATCGCCAAAAACGTCCGCCTTCAAGAACTAGCCCTCCAGAACAAGAATACAAAGGAGGAGGAGAAGAAGAGGAGCAGCATTGAAGAGGATGAAGCCACAGCGTCTCCACCGCAGGAAGACAAACAAGACAAGAGACACAGCTTCTCTAGAAAACAACCAAAGACCAGTGACGATGAAGCTGCTGCATCTCCGTCTCAGGATGAACAGGAAGACGAGACGAGAAAGAAGAAACGTCACGGCTTGTGGTGCAGATTTCGCAAGATGATGAGCCGCCGCCACAGCGACACTACACCGGACTAGACACCTAGTCCCTTACCCTTACCCCCTCCCCATCCCCCTCCCCCTTTGTGAAGTTTCTCAGTTATCCAGATCATGGGTCGTATCCAAATTACACTAAATTAATATTCCTCCAAATTCTACAGACAACTGGACATTTTAAAAGCTTTAAAAGAATTTTAAAAATGTTGCTCCACTCTTGCTTGGGGCTTCTTCAGCCCTCAGAAATGAGTGGAGCAACCAGTCCAGTTGTTTTTGTTCATACACCATGATTTGGGTGATTGACAGTCTTCACAAACATTACTACCCCATAAATAAATAAAAACAAAAAAACATCAGCATTATCTTCTGTGAGAGTGTGTATTAGCTTAACATATAATTAAACTGTGCAAATAAAGCACTAATCTTTAATAATCATGATGTCAGTGTCAAGTTGAAGTTTTAAAGAATGATTCAGGTTTAAATATTTATTTACAGGATATTAAGGTTTCTGTGTGTTTCACTCCATGTCACATCAACAAGTTGCAATGTATTCAGAAATAGTTTAAACATTTCAAGTTGATGACCACGCACCAAAGTTCAATGTCCAGGTGGTTTCTAAATCTGCAAAAATGCCAGGATCAGGCCACGTGTCCCGGCGTAGAAATATTATGTAGTAACGTATATATTAATGTTAGTTACTTCACAAGTGGGTGGTTTTAATGTTGTGGCTGATCGGTTTCAGCAGGCCCAAGACTGAGAGATCGTGTCCCATAGTGGGATAACGAAACTAGGGCTGAAATAGAACAAAACTCTCCGTCCCACATCAGACCACTACACTTGTGCTGCAGTAGCTTGTGACGGTCATATGTACTGTGCTCTTTGTCCCTGTGTTAGGACTCTCAGGTATTTTAAAATTAATTACAAAAAAAGTTCCACGATTTCACAAAGTCTGCCACACTAACAAAACTTGGCCTCACTTTCAATTCTCTCCAACTAAGTCTTACATACTTAGTTAGAGAGACAGCTTTTATTAGTACTCCGTCTAGCAAAGTTCTGCCTGAAACGCAAGACTCGGGGCTACACCGCATCAGGAAGTGACGATGTTCTACTTCCGCTTTCCGAGTGTTCGCTCGCTGTCTTGGCGCGAGACTTGTCCGGGTTGTCAGATTTGTGAGGCAGCAGGTTGAAAAACAGACTTTATACTAAATGAAACCGCTTTAACAGCTCACGCCGACGGTTATTGAGCAAGGCAGCCGCAGAGGGATTACATTTGGACGACCTGGTGGGTTAGTCTGTTGTGTTTTGGTTTGTTTTGCCTTTTTTTTTTCTGTATTCGGGACTGTGTTCATTTCATTCTAAGATGAAGCTAACAGAAGCTATTGCTACATAACATTAGCTCTGTGAGGAGTTTAATTACATAAATGTACTCGTAAAGTATTTAATTACAGAGTACTTTACGAGTACAGAAATATTAGCAGCAAATATATTTAACATATTAAGTTAAAATACTGTTTTGGTATCATTTGACAGATATGTTATTAGGGGTAAAGTGTTATTGTGTATGTATTTGCTGGAAGAGATTTTTAATGGGAGATCAAATAAAAATAAAGAGCAGCTCTCATACACAAATCAGTTTTCACTTTTTGTTGAAATTAAACTATTTGAGAAGGTTTAAATGTAAAAACAAAAATAAAAACAATTTGGTTTTGTTGCTGACAAGACATCTGAAATGTGATCCAGTCTCTTCTCTGCATTTGTTTTTTTAAAGCGACAGGTTTAACTGACTCTGAGATTTTGTGGAAATATAAAGTAGCATCTATAATATTACAAATATAATTGCAGTATTTGTGTCAACAATTTTGATTGTCCTGCACCAAACCTTAGCTCAATGAAGGCTGTGGTGTTTAAAATAACCGAGGGAGTTGATTACTTATCTATATTTTCATTTCGGAGGCTGTCGTTTGTAGTTCTATTGTATTGTGTTGCATGTTTCTATTATTTTCTGATATAAACAACCCCACTTTAGTCAGTGGGCTATGATAAATAACAGAAACGCTTTTGTTATTTGAGTTAATCCAGTTTAACAGCACCACAAACTACATCCTATAACTCATACTGGTGAATTACAACCTTTCTTACACTGTTGCAACATAATTCAAACATTAAAACAGCCGCGAAAGGCGCATTTAGTGCAGGACTGTTTTATTAAAACACATTTCTGTACTTAATTAAATGGCAAGTTAACAAAAAAAAAAAAAGATATTGCTGTGATCTTCAAGAATAACACACAAAATATGACGTTAGCAGAAAAAAACAAGTTTCCTGTAATGGTTTGTTCATCTTCTGTTCAGACTGGCTCTTCCGGGTGATGGTGCACGGACTTTCTCAGGATGAACTGCGAACTGTTGGCAACGTGCAGCGCTCTCGGTTATCTGGAGGGAGACACCTATCACAAGGAGCCTGACTGCTTGGGTGAATGTTTTTGAAATGGAAAAAAATAATAATAATAATTTAGTTGCGAATCATTTTGGATCAAGACCAGTCATGCTTTAACAGTAGTCCTTTCTTTGTGTCACAGAGAGCGTGAAAGACTTGATCCGCTATTTGCGCCATGAAGATGACAGCCGTGACGTGCGCCAGCAGCTGGGTGCAGGCCAGATTGTACAGAACGACCTTCTTCCTATCATCACTCAGCACAGAGACGACAAAACCTTATTTGACGCCTGCATCAGGTATAAACCAAATCGAAATGCATGCTAATTAATATTTATAAAGGCATGTGACAAAAGCAGTTTGTTCATAATAAAATAAAAATGATATCATCATATCAAGTGTACAAAATATTGTTTAAGTAAACATCCTGGCATTAATGTGGTTTCTCTTGAAGTTGTGTAAATAAGGAAGTGTTGCTGAAATGACTCTGATTCTGTTTTATTCTCAGGCTCATGGTCAACCTCACTCAGCCGGCCATGCTTTGTTTTGGTAAAGTCCCAGATGACCCCGTGTTTAGACGTCACTTTTTACAAGTGACGGCTCATTTACAAGCCTATAAAGAGGTACATTCATAGTATATGTAGAGCACATACAACGATCAGTCACGACATTAAAACCACTGACAGGAGAACTTAATAACTGTTTTAGTTCTGCTGGGAAACTTTCATGTGGATGTTACCACCCACCTAGACCAGACCAGACACCCCCACCCCATAGCAATGACACTCCTTGATGACAGCAGGATGCAGCCTGACACAGGTCTCGTCCACACGTATGAAAACGATCTTTCCCCCTCCGTTTTCCCTGCCATCATTTCAAGAATATCTGCGTCCACACGGATCCGTCTCAACACGACTCAAAACGCTACTTCATATTCCAGGCCTATAGGTGGCGCTGTTTCAGTTTCAGAAATTCACCAAAAATGGGGAGGAAGAGGCGGAGCGGTGGATGTAAAATGTTGCTTATGTGGTTGTCCATCAGCCTTTTTTGCTCAGCATGGTGGCACAGGAGAAATTATATTTAGCCCTAGTAACCATAATAGGCTCAATATCTTCTCCAGCAGGAACACGAGCATGTAGTCCACCATTGTTGTTGATGCACGTATGCGTTTTTCTCCGTCAACATGAAAACTCAAGAGCTGCGTTTGCGAATTTTTTCACCCTGTGACCAGGTTTCAGAAAAGTCCGTTTACAGGATTCGTGTGGACGATCGGACAAAACGACGAGACGTCTGAGTTTAGACTAAAAAGTGTCTCCGTGTGGACGGGGCCACAGACACACACACAAAAACCAAAAGCATTTTACAACTAAGAAAAAAAAAACATGAACAGCACAAGGTGTTGACCTGGCCTCCAAATTCACTAGATCCCAAACTGATCAAGTATCTGTGGGATGATCCACAGAGGCCCCTCCCATCAAAGGACACCCTCAGAAGGCTCATGTCCATTCTCTGACGAGTCACCACAAGGGAGACCTACACAATATTATAGGAAGGTGGTCATAATGTTATGCCTGATCGGTGTATTTATGTGTTGGGTAATTTCTACAGTTATGCTCATAATAGCTACAGTCTTTATATGAGCTACTTTAAAAAGCACTGCTGTGTGTTTTTCGTGTCCTTTTACTTTCAGGCGTTCGCCAGTGAGAGCGTGTTTGGCATTTTAAGCGAGTCTTTGTACAACCTGCTACAACTCGTGAGTAGTGTTTCCTTTTCAGTAAAATGGCCTCAGTCTTCCATGTGTTGTTTCTCAGTGTTTTCCTTTTCGGGTGTCTTCACATCCTTCATTCAGGACTGGGAGCAGAGGCAGGAGGAAGATAACCTGCTGATAGAGAGGATTTTGCTGCTGGTCAGGAATGTGCTTCATGTCCCAGCGGACCCCTGTGAAGAGAAGGTCTGACTCTTAACGTGAACATATCGAGGTAGCTTGTGTTGTCCCTTTTTTTTTGGCCTCCTTTCTCAGTCTCTGTTCTTCTGGCTGCAGAAAGTGGATGACGATGCCAGTGTCCACGACAGGGTGCTGTGGGCCATTCACATGAGCGGGTTTGATGACCTGGTCAAGTTCCTGGCGTCGGCCCAGAGCGAGCAGCAGTGGAGCATGCACGTGTTGGAAATCATCTCCCTCATGTTCAGAGACCAGGTTAGACAGAAAAACTTTTTTTTTTCTTTTTTTAGAGGGCTGAGAGGCTGCTCTTATAGATGTCCAGCCGCTCTACCTTTGAGCGTCTTGTTTTCCTTTCCAGACACCAGAAGCTTTGGTGAGCGCCGGTCACGCTCGCTCAGCGGAAGAGAAGCAGAGAGACTCTCAGGAGCTGGAGGCGCTGAGGCAGAGGGAGCTTGCAGAGAAACGTTCTCGCACATTTCAAAGAGGAACCAGGTGCAGACGTAGCTGTATTCATATACTGTACACACTGAACGCACTTTACTTGCCATGCTTTTACAGACAAGATACACGGCACTCCTGCAGGATTGTGAGGTAAAGCTCTTGTCGAACCAGGGTTGTAACTATCTATGTTGGTTTTTCTTTCAGACACTCTCGCTTCGGAGGCTCTTTTGTTGTCCGCGGCCTCAAGGCCATCGGAGACAAAGATGTGATCTATCACAGAAACCTTCATAATGTAAGTTCTGCAGCTTCCAGAGCTCTTCTGTGATAAATCATTAAAGACACAACATAAAGGAGTCGTGTGTTTGTGTCTTCTTCTCATCCAGTTCAAGAATTACACTCACGACATCGGCAAAGCAGTGAGGCGCGTTCCCAAGAGGAACCGACGGGCCCAGGACTGTAAAGAGAAACGCCGCTCGGCCCTGAATGTCCGACTCTTCCTGCGGGAGTTTTGTGTGGACTTCCTGGAGAACTGCTACAATCGGCTCATGTATCTGGTCAAGGTCAGCAGCTGTGTTATTTGTTTGTGCACAAGAGACCCGGTATCACAAATAAAGCAAATTTGATCAGTAAAGGGGGCGGCACAGTGTTGGTTAGTACTAATATCTCACAGCAAGAGGGTTCTGGGTTTGAATCCAGGCAGAGTTTGCATGTTCTCCCTGTGTCTGCGTGGGTTCTCTCCAGGTTCTCCAGCTTCCTCCCACCGTCCAAAGACATGCTGGTTAGGTTCATTGGTGATTCTAAACTGGCCGTAGGTGTGAAATAGAAGAAAACAGGAGTAAAGTTCTACTCACCAGACTTTTGTTTTTCCCTTGTCTCGTCTCTTCCCCCTGCAGGAAAGTCTGATTCGGGAGCAGACTCAACAACACGATGAGACCTATTACCTCTGGGCCCTCAGCTTCTTCATGGCTTTCAACCGCGGCAACGGCTTCCGCGCCGACTTAGTTTCCGAGACCATGTCTATCCGTGCTTTTCATTTTATTGAGCGCAACATTACCAACTACTACGAGATGCTGCTCACAGACCGCAAAGAGGCCACATCCTGGTCCCGCAGGTAGGAAGATCGATGGGAGTCTGGGGTAATAGAAGCAAACACGCGAGTACTGCCCCGCACTAGTAATGTTTGTTCTCTTTAGGATGCACTTAGCACTGAAGGCGTATCAAGAGCTGCTGCTGACTGTGAACGAGATGGACCATTCACAGGATGAAAGCATCCGTCAGAGTTCCAGCGTTATTAAAAGTAAGATGAGTTTAAATCTGCTCAAAGTACTCCTAAAAGAGGCAGATGTTTCAGTTTAATTAAACCTAAATGAAACACTGTTTTGTACACGATTTATAGATGCACTACTAGAACAATATCCAGAAAATATCAAAGAAAAATGCCTCATCTGTTTGCCTTCACCTCCAATTCAGGTAACATATTCTACCTGATGGAGTACAGGGAGATTTTCCTGACCTTGCTGAGAAAGTACGATGAAACCAGGCAGCCTCACTCCTACCTCAAAGACCTGGTGGAGTCGACTCATCTCTTCTTGCGCATGTTAGAACGCTTCTCCAAAGGCCGCAAGAGCTTGATGGTGCAGGTAGGTTCCTGTCTGTGTGTGTGTGTGTATTTGTGCCTGTCACCCCTTTTTCTAATGTGTAAATATGTAACACCACAGAAGAAGAAGGCGAAGAGGAGAAGGTCTCAAGGTAAAAAGAAGCCGTCGGCTCCAGAAACGAGTCCCGAGGCCCTGGAGGAGACCTGGAAGGTCGTGGAGGAGGAGCTGAAGGCTACGGGGTTGCAGGTCAGGATCGACCTCCAGGGGGAGCCGAGTGCAAAATAATGATAATACACGGGAGGATTTAAGTATTAAAACAGTTAAGACTTTGATGAATTGACGATACAAACGGAGCCTGCTGTCTTCTGTCTGCAGCTGTCAGAGTCTTTAACTGAAAGCATTGTGCCGTTTGATGCCACGTCTGAAACTCCTCCTGAGGAGCAGCGCACGGAGGCGATGGTGCGAGTTCAGGATGCCCTGCTGGCTCGACTCGGACCAGAAGCACTGGGGTTGCTGCGCGCCGCCCGGTCAGCGACAATCACTTTAAATCATATAAAGACAGAGAGAAACACGTCTTCATATTTAAGAAGCGTCTAAAAGATAAATCTGCAGCTATTTACTGACGTCCTTCCTCCTCATCCTCAGGGAGGTGTGGCCAGAGGGAGACGTGTTTGGTTCTGTTGATGTGGAACCTGAAGAAGAACTGGAGCTCCTTAAGCAGATCCTCCACGCCAACCTGCCAAGTAATTTTATTTATTCAAGTTTATTTCAAACCCTTTGTGCTGCTGCAGCTCAAATCATTTAAACTTTTGCTTTAAATTTTTTCAGGGTCGTCTCCTCCCGAGATCCCCGTGGAGGAAGAGGAGGATGATGGAGCAGAGTTAGAAGAGGAAGAGCTGCTGGCTGTTCAGGTTTCTGAAACAGAGTTTAACTTCCATGACTTTATCAAGAGGTGAGGTTATAGCTGTAATCTGAGGGTGCAAGCTAAATAAACACATGATGTAACCCTCTTCACGGCATGCACGCGTATTTTCTTTTTTTGGCTGTTGCAGGTTTGCCAACCCCGGCATCGTGCATCCGTACCTTCTCCTATTAAAGTCATATTCAAAAAACACGCCACACACGAACCACTGCATCATCCGGATGCTGCACCGCTTGGCCGTCGACCTCAAAATGGACGCGCTGCTGTTCCAGCTGTCAGCTTTCCACCTTTTCAACAAAATCCTCAGCGACCCCGCCGCGGCTGCCTACAAGGTGACACAAGAGAAGTTAACTCTCTGCGGCGGCGTCCGGCTTTCAGGGGGTTGTTTACTGTAGATGGTACTCGGGGCGTTTACCGTTTTCTCTCTCTCTCCTTCTCAGGAACTCGTGACCTTTGCCAAGTATGTGCTGAACCGCTTCTTTTCGGTGGCTGCACAGAACAACAAGGCGTATGTTGAACTGCTGTTCTGGAAAAATGTGGGGGCCGTACGTGAGATGACGGAAGGCTACAGCAAAGAAGGGTGGGTGCTCTCCTCTGCTTCTTCTTCTTTTTTTTTTATTTATTTTACCAGGTGCTTACTTCTAGTTGCATTTGTGTATAACAGAGATGATAAGAAACCATCGTGGACTGAAGAGGAGGAGGAGGAGTTGCGTAAACTCTATGAGGAGCACCGTGATTCTGAAGGTTTCCTTTTTGTTTGTTTGTTGTTTGCGCAGCTTTTCCTTTTCTTGTGTTATAACTTATTGGCTTCTGTCCTTTACTTTTAATCCTTGTGCTCAGTGCCGGACATTGTTGAGACTCTGCTGCCTTTACTGAGCAACGCCACCCGAACCCGGCGGCAGGTAGTGACGCAGCTGGTGCGCATGGGTCTGGTGGACAACGCCAAGGAACTCAAGAAGCAGAAGTATGTGCGCCCAGTTATGGTGAGGAATGTCACGCGAAATGACCATTATTGTTAAAGATATTTTCTTTTCTTTTCCAAAGCAAAGGCACTCGAATCGTTCTGTGGACGGAGGAGCAGGAAGAGGAGCTGCAGATGCTCTTTGAGGAGTTCAAAGACTCTGACGGTACTGGATGTCATATTGTTTACATATTAAATACATGAGGTGGCCTCTTATTGTGCGTTCGTCCTCCATATTAGTCCCTGTGAAGGCGACAGTCTCTGGTATGATTCATGGTTTATTTATTTTTATTTATTTATTTATTTTTTAAAGATGTCCTGGGTAACATCCTGAAGAAGATCACAGCCAAGCGCTCCCGTGCACGTGTGGTGGACAAGCTGCTCAGCATGGGCTTAGTGTCTGAGAGGAGAGAACTTTATAAGAAGAGAAGTCGCAGCGCTCAAGGAAAGAGCTCTGGGAGAAGAATGGTACGATACTTTGGTCTGACAGGAGAAGTTAATGACATGAACCATGTTGTGACAGTTCATTGTTCTGCTGGAAAACTTCTGGACCTGGCATTCATTCATTCATTCATGTGGATGTTACTTAGACATGTAGCACCCACCTAGACCAGACCAGGTACCCCCACCCCATAGCAATGACACTCCTTGATGGCAGCAGGATGCAGCCTGACACAGACATAAAAACACTTTATGAACAGCACAAGGTGTTGACCTGGCCGCCAAATGCTCTACATCCCAAACTGATCAAGCATCCATCCCTGGCTGTACTGAGTGGCTCTGGCTCAGTAGTAGGTAGAGCGGGTTGTCCACGAACCAGAGGGTTAGCAGTTCGATCACTGGGATGTGCCACGTGCCGATGTGTCCTCAAGCAAGGCACCGAACCCCGATAAACGATAAATTCCCATTGATGACGTATATATGTGCGTGCTTTGAGTACCAGTAGGTGGAAAAGCGCTATATAAAAGCAAGGTTATTTACCATTTACCATAGCAATGACGCTCCTTGATGGCAGCAGCCCCCATCCCCAGCATCCACACACAAAAACAAACAAAAAAACATGAAGAACAGCACAAGGTGTTGACCTGGCCTCCAAATTCACTAGATCCTAAACTGATCAAGTATCTGTGGGATGATCCACAGAGGAACCTGTAGGACTGATTTCTGCTCCCTTGTGCAAGGAGGAACACAACGAGCACTGCCAGAGGCCTACAGTTATGACCTCCAGCAGGACATTAATGTCTCTGACCACACAATCAGAAACAGACTTCATGACCGTGGCCTGCACTGGGAAAAAAAACTAAATCTTACCAAGTGTATTTGTCTCATTTCTAGTCAAAATATCTCATTACACTAAGACACAATTGCCTAAAGAGGACCATTTCAGCAAGACACAGGGGTTTGTTTTAAAACAATACACCTTGCATATCTTGCTAAGTCAAAACTGAGCCGAGGTTATTTTGCTGCTGCTAAAGATAAATCACATTGTTTCAGGAATTACACTTCCTAATCCTATTTCAAGTTGGTGATGGTCTGAAATCTAGGACAATGTCACTATTTTAGAACTTAAAATGAGTTAAATACACTAAAATATGGCTCAAAATAACTTTTTCTGGCTAATTTCAAGATCACATTTATCTCAAAAGTCCTAAATATCACATCTTATTTCAAGATATCTTGACAAGCCGGTTTTCACTAGTCCCATTGGCAGATTTCTTGGCTTATTTCAAGCATAAATCTTCTATTTGTTGTTGTTGGTTTTTTTGCTTATTTTTGAAGTGGCATTTTTTCCAATGTGAGGGTCCAACGTCTGGAAAAAATGCCCCCTCCATAAATAAGCAAAAAAACAACAAATAGAAGATTTATGCATGAAATAAGCAAAGAAATCTGCCAATGGAACTAGTGAAAATGGCTCTGTTCAACATTCACCAGCTCCAATTCTGACATGAGCTGCTCAGTTCAAGTCATTATAGTTTGAAGAACAAGAAAAACTCGATGCAGCTGGTTGTCCCCTGACTTGTCTCTAGTGTAAATTAAATAAAAATGTCTAAACTTTTCCGCTGCAGACTGAAGAAGATTTCCTATCTGGGCTAACGCAAGGCTTCCCAGATGATCATGCGGACAGAGATGATGAAGATGAGGACGAGTCCGAAGAGAGCGAGGAGGAGGAGAAGGAGGAGGAGGAGGAGGAGGAGGATAAGGAGCGCAATGAAGAGGAGCAAGGAGGGAAAAAAATACAAAATGGTGGAAGGAGGAGCCAAAGCATGCACTCCCCAGTAGAGAGGAGGGCTGATATAGGCAACATGGTGAATGCTCTGCAACAGAAAGGTGAGATGAAGGCCGAGCTGCCTCTGATTATGCAATATTGTGTATGGATTAACTTTATTTATAGTTTATCTTTGAATCCTTGTGAGCTGAAGAAGTCTTGTGCTTTTGTGCTTTGACAGGCTTGTCTGAACCGCTGCTGTGGCTGCAGAAATGTCTGAACAGAACCGCGGATGATCGTGAAAAATACGGTCAGTGCAGCTTCTCAAAACACGTGGAAGTGTGTGAAACAAAGCTCAGAGTACTTATCGTTGTCCATGCCACAGGTATCTCGCAGCCCGTTGCACTCGTCCCTCTGACGGAGGCGAGTGAAGAAGCCATGGAAGACAAGAGCTTCCAGAGGCTGCTGAAAAAACTGGGACTGCGACAGCCTGCAAATGAGCAGGTGTGTGTGTGTTTTTATGTGTGATATGTCCTATAATCTAATCGGTTCTGATTTAAATTCAAAATATGTACGGTACAATCATCACTGCTCTGTCACTAGGAGTCCTTCTGGAGGATCCCAGCAAAGATCACCATATCCCAGCTTCAGAGTGCAGCTGCAGCTCTTAGTCCAAAGGAGGACGAACCTGAAGATGGTGAGGAGCAGGACGGGCCTAGAAGCCCGGCCGTAGAACCACGGGAGCAGCAGCAGCAGGAGGAGGAGGAGGAGGTGGAGGAGGAGGAGCAGCAGCAGGAGGAGGAGGTGGTTTCAGGTGAACAGAGAACTCAGGCTCTGAGAGACCTGCTGCTCGCACGCAACAAAAAACACAGCACCACCAAGGACACAGGTATGTGTGGGAGTTTCGTCTCCTGTGCCTTGTCTCTGCAGTTAATTACAGCTTTCTCTTCTATAGGTGAGCATTAAGTTACGTGGTGCACATATAGACACCCTGCCTGCTTGACAGTGTTGCCACACAGCCAAGAATGTGATAGTAAAACTACAAGTGTTTTTAAATGTAAAGAGTCCACGGTTATGCTTCAGTTTCCTGAGAATATTGTAATATTTCAGAAATTCACTACTGTGGTAATATTCTTTATGTCAATTTCCCCACGGGGACTTCAAAAGGGATCAATAAAGATATCTATCTATATAGCTAGATAGCACCTTTCGACTCAGTCACAGTAGCTTGATGCATTATAGTCAAAAGGATTAGGCTGAACTGGTGTTTATTTATCGTCATTTTTACCGTTACCGTGATAAATACCAGAATTTATCGGGATACATTTTTTAGTCCATATCGGCCATCCCTAGTTTCCACCTTAAGTAACATGCTGGGGGGGGGGGACAACTAAAAGAAGAAAAGAAAAACTGAAAGACAACATAATAGTTCATCTTCCCCCTGCTCCAGTGAAGCAAAGACAGGAGAAAGAGGATTAGTGACGGCCTTTAATGGACTGTAAAAACTGCAGACAGGACTTTACACAAAGGTCCCTCTAGCTGCTTTGAGGTGAATCCAGGCCCCTGGAGGTCGGCTGTCTAGACGGCAGAATCTCTGTTAGCTGAATACCGAGCAAACCAAAGAAATGGGACCTTAGACCTGCTTCTTTTTGATATATGCATCCTGTAGATCCTACAAGGCTATCTCACCCTTGCTGTGTTTATTGGTGAACAACTGTTTGTGCCTTGGCGCTATGCTGTGAAGCCACTGCAGGAGATTTTAATTAGATTCTTAAATATATACGTGAAGCTTTTTACACGTGGCTTTTTCCACCTGTTAAAATGAGCCGTCTTAGATCTGATGCTAATGACAGATGGGTCAGTGATTCAGATGATCTTGTTCATATTTTTCTTTTATTGGTTCTAGATGCGGTGTCAGTTGTGCCTCCTGGTGAAGATGCAGACGCTTTAACTCAGAGGTGAGGTATTATTTTAGGAGAGGTATTTAGTCAAAGCTCAGCAGCAATTCTTAATGTTCTTCATGTGTTCACGTCCACATCAGGTCCCAGGAGAAGACTTCAACCAAAAGAAGCAGAAGCAGAGTTTTGGACGATGATGATGATGATGAGGAGGAGGAGGAGGAGAAGGGTATTTGTTCTATTGCTGGTAGTTTAATGTTTAGATAATAACTTCTTCTATTAAACTTTTGTTCATTATTATCATTAACATAAATTCTGGTGAGTAAACAAATCATTTCAAACTTACCGTAATGATGGATTCAGTGCACACTTAGCATACATCAGTGGCTTGAAGTTATTGTGACTGGAAATGCACTTTTATTATTTATCTGCAAAAGGTTACTTACAGCCACTTGGAGCGCACCGTTAATGGACATCTGTGCTGTTTAGTTTTATAGCTCTATATGGAAGTGCAGTGGAAAACCAGCGCTGCCAAACTAGCCATTAGCATCTTCTCTAGGGAGTCACAACAACAAAATGCCAGGCACTGACCATGTAACCAGCAATCAGACACGACTCACTGTAACAATCCAAATGCTCACTGCCGTCCAGTCACTGATCTTTATTTGATGCCAGGCCTCACATCCGTACCTGGACCATTTAGGAAGTCTTTAAGCTTTTGAGTGATGACTGAACCGCTGCTTTGCTTTCCCGTCTTTACAGAGAATGACTCGCCCACTGCGATGGACACAAACGGCGGCGCAGACTCGGACGGGGAGGAGATCTCCGCTCCTGTGAAGCGACGACGCAAGATGGTCGTAATTGACGAAGAGGAAGATGAGGATTAGAGACGGTCTTTAATGGGCTGTAAGAGCTGCAGACAGGAGTTGGATGCAGCTCTCTGGAGGTCTGGACAACAATCTATTAATGGAATACCAAACATCTCCAGGAACGGGACTTTTCTTTTTATTCATGTCTCTATGGAAACATAAATCCTGTTTGGCAACATCTCTGTAGTAAGCTGTTGAGCTGTGCCCGTGTTTTGTTACGGTAAAAAGCTTCTGGTAGTTCCCAGCATCGTCACTAGATAAATAATGCTTGATTAACTGATTCATTTTTGATCTGAAAGTTGTTGTTACCTTAAATACTTTGGGTTTGACAGTTAAATTTGTGCGTACTTATTAATAAATAACTGTTTTCAGAATACATTACAGGCTCCCTGGTAGTTTTTGTTGCACTACACCATTTTTAACACTAGGGGGCACATACACGTTATTATTTATGTAAATTAAAGCCTTACAAAAGTCTTTACTTTTTGTTCTCACTAATTGATTTTGTGTTTTCCTATTTTTCCTTTAAAGGAGAGGCAGAGAAACAGCAGACACAGGAATATCTTTGTACGTTTCTCACGCTTTTGCCAGAACAACATTAACAAATGTCTTTTGAATACACTTTCTTCCACCCGTAGATCCCATATCATGTGCATATATCTGCAGCCGCTGCCTGCAGCCGTCCACGTTTTCCAGCTGTGTCGGAGGTGGTCTCTCGTCCTCACATCTGGACCATGTTAGTAACTTCCTGTCACAGCATATGCTCTGCCCCCATCCCACACAGCCGAGGAGCAGACCTGACAATCCACAGACACTGCTGTGACTTTAGCATGCTCGGCTCTGTGATGTGTGGGTGTAGTTCACGAGGCTATGGGGGCAAAGGTACAGCACTTCCACTGCACAGTAAAACGTCTAAAGGGTCCCAGTGAAGTTTGGTTTAAGCAAAACTTGGCCAGTTTGTATATTAAACAGGGGTGACTCATTGTTTTGTGACCGACTGCAAATTGTCTGCAGGTTGTGTTGTGTACATGTGAGCAGCAGATGGGTTGTGCTAGCCATTAAATCAAACCTGCAAATGAAAACCATATAAAGGACTTGTTTTTGCCAGTGAAGAGCTGGCTGTTGTTTCAGAAGAAAGCTTTGAGTTTTTAAGTTTATACACGAAGATCAACAAATATATATTTAACTCAAAGTGGCAGTTCAGAAACAGAGCTTAGGTGAAAAGAAAAGATTCACAGCTTGGGAAACATTTAACAGCCTTTGTGAAACGTTCAGTCAAATCCCATGACTTTTTATCTGTAAATGAGAGTGGAGGAAATGTTGTTTACTTGAAGCAGCTAAATAAAAACACTTTAACCCCAATGTACCTTTATGTTTTACAAAAAAAACAATAAGTTGCTTAAACTCTCAGACGTCAGACAAACCATGCACAGTTTGTTACGTCACCCTCGTTGCTGAAGGTGCCAACAGCCCCCGATGTTACCCCCGAGGCCCAGACCTCTCCCGCTAAATTCTCAGGGAAGCGTAGACCTGTCGGTGCAGCTTCATGTTGCAACACAACCTGAAAAGACGGACAGCCTTTACCCAACACCTGTCAGGTTTTCAGCGTGTGTCAGGTAGACCATATGCTTTTCATGAATTAAAACGACACGCTGCGACTGAATAAGAAAAGTTCTTTATGCTTTAAACCACACTGAAAACAAAAGGGGCATGAAGAACACACAAGATCACTTTCACCTACTTATTTTAATCTCTGCAACGTATAGCCACACATTTGTTTTCCTGGAAATGCAGCGAAAGGGGTGTTACATAGCACAAAGATGTACTGACGTATTTCCAGGTAATGATTTGTACTACTTATGACCTGTTCAGTCAAGTCAGGCGCAAATAGATCACACGACTATGTATATTTTGAGTATATGTGGGTGTTTGGTTTTAACCACTGGTGTATCAGCTGGAACGACAAGACTGTCACGGGCCCACGTAGCTCCTCCGGCAAAAGGAGTGCTCGCACTAACAGCACTCACAGCTGCAGCTCATTCCTGTGTGTACCAGCACAATCCTCTGGGTCCCGTGTCACCAGTTGTTACCCAGCAAATTCCCAGGCTGAGTATAAAAAGAGAAGCCATTGAGTTAGCCTGTAATTAAACCAGTCTACCTAACGCTGCTTGCTGCCTTGATACACAGAACTCATTACTGGCCTAACTACAGGCAGCTGTAGTCGTGTCTTTAAAGTTGGAGTAAAAGTGCCGTCCTCATTAAAGATTTGAAAATTCTTTTGTAATAGTTAAACTATTTACTTTGTCTTTACGGGGCTGTTATGAGATTTTGAATAGGGCCCACTGTGAAGCAGTAAAAACTCCTTCTAACTAGTCATGATTAGACGATAAAAATCTCTTTGACATTGGCCTTGCAGTGGCAGGGCAATACACGTGTCTTCACATGGTGCTTGATTAGATTAATGCATGCATGTTTGATCTTGATTTATTTAAATGAACAGCTTGAGATAAATAGAGAGAATGGATATGGGCCTTCTGAGGGTGTCCTGTGGTGTCTGGCAGCAAAATGTTGTTATTGGGGTGGGGTGGGGGGCCTTTGTGTCCTATGGGCTGAGCGGAGGGGCCTCTGTGGATCATCCCACAGACACTTGATCAGTTTGAAATCTAGGGAATTTGGAGGCTGCCATTAAGGAGTGTCATTGCTATGGGGTGGGGGTGCCTGGTCTGGTCTGGTCTAGGTGGGTGGTAGGCCTACATGTCTAAGTAACATCCACATGAATGAATACCAGGTCCAAAAGTTTCCCAGCAGAACACTGAATTGTCACAAGATGATCAATGTTATTTACTTCTCTTGACATTGGTTTTAATGTTGTGGCTGATTCATATGTTGCAGCTCATTTAAGTGCTTCATAAAGTAAAGAATTTATTCACCATTACACATCATTTATAAACCTTATGTGAGTGGTGTCTCATTTTGTTATTAATATTATGCTCTAAAGAAAAACATTAGCTAGCATGGGTTAGCTTTAAGGTTAACTTTATTTATTTATTTGTTCAGGGGGTTGCCAGGTAAAGTTTAAACGCTTTAATTGTAAATTAATTATTGTATTATTTAATATTATTTCTTTATTATCAAGATGAAGGCAGAAATTCAAGCTAATTTAATGCTATTTCAAGGTGTTAGCATGTCATCAGATTAGCTCAGGTACAGCTAGCTAGTTCTCTGGAGCCTCCCCCTCCCCTCCGCCTACCAACGGCCCCAACGGCCCCAACGGCCGACGCTGGATGGAGATAGAGAGGGGATTACCTCGGAGGGGGGGAAAGAGGGAAAACTTTCTCCCCTTTGTTTTTTTGAAGTGCCATTAGTTTCAGAGGAGAGCAGAAGGAGAAGGCGAGGGGACGGTTTTATTCCTCAGACGTGGACCGAGGCTGTGTTAGAGAGCAGCCTGCGTCGGGAAGTCCAACGGTTAATTTAGTTTCGGAGTGAGTGCGGAGCAGGGAGGACGCCCGCGGAGAAGAATGGAAACTAGCTAACCGTCCCCTACATCTGCCGTGAGAGCCAGCTCATAAAAAAACAATAAGAAGATTTGCATAAGACGGTCACAGGAACATAAAAAAAGAGCAATGCCGCTGTTGTCGGTTTAGTGCGGCTTGTAAGTTTTTTCTTAAAAAAAAAGAGCCCCGGGATAAGTTGAGACAAAACCGGTTTTCCCTGGTACCCTACCACCGCGGCTTTGTGTTTGTGAGTGGTGGGCTGTTTTTCCTGCCTGACAGGGCCGATTGTCGGCGAGAAGTTAGGACAGCCGGACTCATCGGTAAGTTTTTAAACAACACTCTAGAAAAGTTAAAGTTACACGTTGTAGTCTGTGACAGTTGAAATATATCTAATCCAAATCCCAGGAGTTCCTGTGTCATTTGACATTTGTATGAAACAACAGCATGTGTCTTACTAGCGTTGATTGATCATATTTGATTGATCCCACTCCAGACTCTTGACTGGCGATCAGTGCCAAACTCTACAGCTGGAAATGTTTGTAATAACACGTAGATAGCCAGGCTGCTTCCACGTCTGCTCCTTTTCCTTTCTTCTTCTTAACCGTTTTCACACCGAGCCACATAATGCAGTTTATCCTCCAAACTTAGGGGACAAAGACGTAATCATCCAGGATAATCAAGGCTTTATTGGTGTGCACTGAACCAGGCATCTAAACCAAAGCAGCTCAGTTATGTACTGTAATCAACAGTGTCTGTTTTAAGTTAGCTGTTGTGTGTGATGTATGATTAGTTTCCTATCTTGCAGGTCTTCAATGGAGTAATGAATCCTCACAGATTTGTTCTTTTTTCTCATTTAAGTCGAAGCTCTACAGGTAGTTTTAGACTTATTGTTTAGTCCATTGTGATGCATTCAAGGATAACTGTAGGTGCAGTAGAATTTTCTTTATTTTTTATTTCTTTTTTAAAGACAAATGGTTCATGTGACCTAATGGCCCATGTAGCGTGCAAAAAGCCCTACCCTGTGGTTCTGCTGTGTGACCCAGGGTGGGAGTGCCTCTTGGCTTTTGGGCCAGTGTGATGACAGCCTACAGGTCCTGTCTTTACTGGGGAGCGCGGTCTGTAGTTAACCTCCCGCCCCCCTTTACTTGACCTACTCTGTCAGCCTGCACCAGATGGTTTTGCCCCTTTGAAAAGGCCCGAGAGGAAGCCCTTCCCTGCTTTTGGGAAACGGAGACGGCAGGAAAAGCGGCATGAAGAGCAGGGGTTGGTGAAAGATAGACTGCACGTGTTGTTTTTTCATAGTGGCTTTTAATTAGCACGGACGCGAGGGTCTCAGTCTTGTCTTGGCCTTGTTGTAGGAATATGCGCGCACCACGCTGACGACTCCTATCTCCACTGGTTTAACACACATCATGACACTGGTAAAAAGTTGAACTCCAAACTTAACCGAAAATAGCGGCTGACCTGCAGGGCGCAGCAGGACTTCCCATTTTATCAGGAAGCGCTTTGGTTTGAAGTTTGGATAAAAGCTGGGTTCACATCTGCTTTCTTTTTAAACAGCAACATGGCAGTATGTTTTATTCCAATTAAAGTTTAAAGCCTTCTTTATATCTCCAGTTTCAAACCCATATGAAGCTGTGGCATTGATGAATCGATAGAAATATAGAGATATTTTACATTATATGCACATTAAAGCAATAACGGGGAACTTTCAAATATAAATAAACATGCACACTCAAGCCCTTGCAAAATGAGTTTGCACAATGCTTATTAATCTAATCTAATGCTCAAAATATTCACCATCTCTTGTGGTCAGGAAGAGAAAAAAAAAAGCCTGGGAAGTGTCCAAGAAAAGTTTTCTGGCGCTCCCAATAAAAAAAGAAAGAACCCTCTGCATTTAGAAGATTATAGTCTAAGGAATGAAGTTATCGACTGCGAGGACAAACAAGGACTATGGCTGGTGTGGCTTTTTCTCGTCGGTGACTGTTGAAAGAAGAAACGGGATATGTTGCTGGGACATGTACTTAGATTTCTCGGAAGGTTTTTGTCAGGCTGCGGCACAGCTCCATACGCTACGCCATGCCTCAGCCTAATCAGGCTTAAGACTGTGAATTTCTTACTTTACTTTCAGGAGAAATGTACATACTGAGGTTTAAACCATCACAAACGCCCTTTCACAATGACAACTGCTGTAGAAGATTTATTTGGGTGGGTTTACCTCAGGAGGACACTTTGGTTGCCACGTGACCGTATCTATCAATATGCACTGCGCATGGGCAGCTCCATCGACTGAGGAGTCTCTCTAAGCTTTGTCATTATGAATATGAGAAGTTATAAGGAAGAGCTGTAGCGTGCAAACTTGTCGGTGTGGTTAATCTCATAAACCACAGTGATCTGTATCTTTGGCTTTCTCTTCTTCTTGGAAAATGCATCAATTCCTCTTACAGACTTATCTGTTCCGCACTTTTCGTTCAGTTTGACCTGTCCCCTGTACAGTTAGGAAAGTATTGTGAAAGTAACATAGAGGTGACTTTGAGTTACACCACTGTTCCTGTTTGGATGATGTAAAATCCAACTATAATTGAATACTTTCACAATCAATTTGACGTTTAATTGCTTCTTCTTGTTCTTTAATGGCTCCCATAGCCCGTCTGGGAGAGCTGACACGAGCAACAACCCAAGTTTGTCCCACACAATTGAGATGGAAGTATCTGGTGGCTCCAGGGTGCGACAAAACATCTATTGTCACATGGAAACCACATAAAAAGTAGTGGCAGTGATTTTCAAGCATCATCTGTAGGCTGCTTTTAGCACTTTAAACATTGGTTCTAGCTGTGACACGAGAGGCGCGATGGGCTGGCTGGGAAAATGAAGGACATGCGCGATATTTTGGGCTGTTTGAGATCGCCGTAGGAGGTACAATTATTGCAGAGTGGAATTTTAGAGAGACGGTTAGATGCCTGCTCTAAATGATAGAGCTGCTGTGGAAGGGCTGTAGACATATATAGGCACTGACTGCACGGGAGGTCTGAGCCGCTGCTGTGCTCAGACTCCCCTCCTGCTACTAGACCATATATACTCTATCTACAGATGATTACAAGTAAATCATCTTAGCTTGTAGACAATTTACTTTGGCAGTCTGCCCAAGTAACCGTGTTTCTTGTGCACCAACTCCGTCTGCATAAAGTAAATGTAATAAAAGCTAAACAAAGTTTTAATATATTTTAGAACGATATTATGAAAGAGCCCAAGCTTGATTACAGAGTTGGAGACAAAAGCTGGTTGCTCTCTTTAGACTGTTTCCCTCGGCCTAGTGTTCATCAGCAGCATATATTATCCCACATACAGTGATACACTGTCATGCTCTCGCTGACATATGGACATCAGACTCCACCACACCGCCTACTAAATGCTGCTCTGCACCACAAACCTTAATAGAGCGTTGTGGAGCTGCTCCTCCTAACTGCACACACTGTGCACTCCTTCACCTCCTCACAGTTCCAGCCTGCTGCAGCGCAGTGTGCGGATGGACGTTATTGCTTTAATACATCACACACTCATGCACTATCGACATGTGACTCTCTTTAAAAGCCTCCTTGTTGTGTTTTAGATCGTTTCATGCCCGTTTATTCCATAAGTAGCTCTCTGCAGTCTTAGGTTGAAAGAGGCCTATTGTTTAGAGCGAAGTCAGGCAAGCATTAAATGAAGAGATTATGAGGGCATAAGAAGTTAGATAACAAAAGATGGGTACAAGTCAGCATTACTGCAGCCCAGAGCTGTACAGGCCGGATGATGTGGCAGTGAAATATAAGTGTGACTGATAGTTTTGGAATCAGAGTCGGGGAGTTAACAGACCTTGTACACAGCAGACATTTTGACCACTCACAGCAGGAAAACCAGATGAGTCTTAATGATGGCTGCGCTCGACTTAGGAGAGGTCCTGCTTTACTGCTTTAGTGCATTGTCATTCACTTCGCTTTTGTGACCTAACCTAATGGAAATGAGCCACCGGCAAGTTCCTTAGTGTGGCAAGTCAAAATGTCTGCTAGAAATTGTTATTCTGGAAGCTATCGGGTGCAAACATGTCTTGAGAAATGATGTTCGCCCATTGACTTAGATCAGGTTCTTGAGTCAATGTAAAGGTGGATTTTGAGAGTTTCTTTGGATTCTCTGCTTTAAGAATGACATTTTGTGTTTGTAGAGTTCCTTAGTTATGGCTTTAATTCAGGCAGACTAGCTGGATTTGACCATTTAGAGGAGGCAGTTGCATTTCAGATCTGCGCAGGGAATAAATAAGCAGTACTGATATTTTGGAGCACTCCCAGTGTTGGAAATAATATGTGGAAAGTTATGGAAGCGGCCACAGTACGTGGCATGAGTGGACTCATGCTAAGGCTGCCAGAAACACATGTCATTTAGAGGACTGCGTGTCTGAGTGCATCCCACTGGGCACATACAATGTCGACTTTGACATTTTTATCGCTGTGAATATTAATTTGTGAATGTTTATTATTTCGGCAGTCAGGAAGAGTGAGTAGTGGAAGGTAAATCTAAATGAATTAAAAAAAACTCAACTGGACAGTGGGGAGTGAAGGTACTTTGGGGTAAGCTTAGTGTCAGAATCTGAATTGAATTTATTAATTTATTCATCACTGGAGATAATGAACAAACAGTTTAACGGCAACAAATCAGTTTAATTTGAGCGTGACTACAATCCAAGACAGAACATTCAAAAGTCTGGGAAACGTGAAAGCTGGCTATCATGCAGTGCTTTGTTTATTATGCAAGATGTTACAGCACACAAACACAGCGCTGGCTGCACAAAACCTCGTCTGAAATGGTCTTAATCACATAAGCAGAGGCACTTTAGCACAATAGTTAGTGTTATGTGTGGATTAGCCCTCAAGACAGACAGATTACAAGCTTATTTTTATTGTATCACAGTGCTGCTGTCCTGCTGCTTCCTCACGGTCAAACGGGCAATATCTGACAGTGCTATTTTTTTAAGCCGAGCAAAACACACCCAGGAAACGCAGTCCTCCCTAGTAAGACGGTTTCAGGACTTGTTGATTAGCTTCAGCGCCGATAGTCCTACACTTCTGTCTCTGCTCAGTGCGACAAACATAACGGTGAGTTCCTGCTGAAACTTGATGTTCCACTTCCTCATCTGGTCCTGAGCTTCCTGCTGTGGAGGGGCAGGAAGCTCAGTAGTGGGGCATATGATGTCTTGCTTAACATGCTTTAGAGTGGAAGCAGATGGTGTTGTGATGAGCTCAGATTTTATTTTATTTTTTTAACTTAACACAGTATGGCATAATGTTAATAGCCCCACTGTGACGCTGAGCTTTATTCCCATGGCTTCTTATATCTAGTCTTTCAGATGGTTGGGCCGTTCAAGCTTTAAGTGGTGTGATTTATAGCTACAACTGTTCAGGCCCCTGTGCATCTCACATTCTTCACGGAGTCAGCCAAGTCACAACACTGAAGGTTTTCGGCTTCTCAGCTGGCCACGGCCGTCAAGTCAGAGCAGAGCTCACATAGATCTCACAGACGCCCACCCCTTGATTAAACACACCCAAATTAGCAATGTGGGGGAACTTTTTTTTTTCAGTCAGCCTTGCCTGTTCCTCAGCAGCTGAGCACTCAGATCTGCACTGCTCAGCCCCCCCCTGTAATGTTTGCTCAAGGGGAGTATACCCAAGGCTAACATAATTTTCCAATAGCTCACATGCAGCTGATACTTACTGGTGTACGCTCTCAGTTCCTCTCTGTCATATTTTCTTCTCTGTATCACCTAACGATGTAAGCTGACTCGTTTTAGGAGTTTTCAGGAGTCTCATTTGCTCAAGCAAATCCATGTCTGAAGAGAAATGCTCAAATGTTTGTAGCCACGGTCAGTTCAAAGCAACACATCTGAACAGACACTGGATGCCAAGCAGATAGACGGTTTTTGTTTTTGTGTGAAATGCTTTCTTAACATTTTGAACAGAACACTGTAAGGATAGACCGGAAATGATGGACAACAGAAAGAATGACATGCAACACATTATTTATTGAACTGTAGACACTGCAGTTACACCGTGGTATAAGCATTCATCTGTAGGCAATCATTAAGGCATCCAACTTTCTACTTGATTCCTGTGATTTGCAGTAACGTCCCAAGAGGATGAATTCTCAGGGTGTTTGTGAAGCCTGGCATCGTTATTGGGTCAGAATCTGCACGGTATAGGGATAAACTTATGGTCAAAAGGGAAAACAGGATAGCATTGTCACTTTTAGCGTATTTGATGAATATGATTCATTCCCCATGTAACTCATGGCATTGCCACGGTGAAGCACAGCCTCACAGAGCCGTTAGCATGACTGTAGACTCTCAGTCTGGTTGACTAGCGCTGAATCAGTTGCCAGGCAACTTTAGCCTGCAGAATATTCGGCACTGGGAAAGGCCTCCAGAGAGCTCGGTCATTAAGACAGATAGCTCTGCTTCTAGTTAGGACCCCCCTCCTGCCATCACTCACCAGCTCTCTGAAGGCAAATACTTGGCACCCATCTTAAAGCAAACAACTTGGGATGTAGCAGCTTCCTTGCCGCTCTCAGCCATCCTCATGCGGTCTCCTTTTTTTTGGTCCGCATGGTTTCCTCTGAGTGCCACTAGAGGTCACAGCATGGGCCCCAGAGTCTTTGTTTTGCCCCATAATGGCTCCATTCTCCCACAGCAGCGGTGACTTCCAGGGCCGCTAGACATAGGACACCATTGTGACGAAGGGAGGTGGTAACACGAGGCAGAGACGTGGGAGTGTACATGGGTGTGTATGTATCAAGAGCTCAGCAAATTACTCTTGAAATGGCGTTGAAATATTTATTCGTTAACGCTCACAGTGCTGTTTTAAATTAAGATGTCATTTTTCCAGTTTCAATATCCAATTTAACTGTAACCAAGTATGATATGTGGGAGAACTGGACCTAATCATTTTCTGCTACTGCTGATGACTTCTCATGGTTTAACTTAATCTAATAAACTAACCCAAAGGCATTCATTATTTGTCCTGGCCTGCCATGTGCAATAGAATCTCAGTTTCTGTAAAAATAAGCCACAGTGTAATATCTACAGTTCGCTTTATGCAACGTTAGTCACACGGGCTTTCTTAAATAACTCTCTGTACATCTAGTAAAGCACAAATTATCTCCAACAGAAGTGCAGTTTATAAAAGGAATCAGCTGATTAGCACAGGATATAATTTGTACCATGTCAAAAGGAGTCGCATTCCCGTCAAGAGAAACAATGCCTAGAAGCATAAATGGTGAAAGGTCACCAAGCAGGTTCGCTCCACGTATGAAGCAGCCGGTTGGTGCAGGTGTTTCATATCCAAGCCGACCATATGGTCTGTACCAGGTGTCATGTCGGACCAAGGGGCCAATGAGGCAAAAGCCTTGAAGACAAAGCAGCAGCTCTCATCAACATCAGGTTAAATTTATTTTAAAAAGTCAGGTCTGCTCAGCAAAGCGTATCTGGCGTAACAAACCCCTCTTCTTGTTTGACTGCATCTATGGCAGATCACAGCACCACCCAAACTAGAGGGAAACAAAAGCTCATAACTTTTTTTTTTTTCCTCCTAAGCCGCATTTCCTGTTCAGGGTCTCGACTTGGTGACTAAGGGAAGTCAGACTATCACAACACGTTTAGCCTAAAAAAGGATCAGACCTCAGTGTCACAACTGGATGCTTTCGTGTTAATCAGAGTTCCTTAAGATGGAGCGTTAACCCTTTCAGACAGAGCTACAGCTTCTTCATAGCTTTATAGAACTCATTGTGTTCGCAAAGATTTAAGTTTGGATTTGTCTCGTTCTCTCGGTTAAGTCTTTCTATCTAGTCCTGCTAGTCAACAAAAGCTCGAGCTGGTTTCTGTAATACTGGTTCTAGTCGTTTCTTTTGTTCAGCCCGATACACACGATGCACAAATGAGCAAAAAGCTTTGTTTGGAGTCAAATAATACAACTGTAGCTGTATTTTTGAGGAGCATTATATGTGTATATCCTTAAAGTACGAATCAACTATTCATGCTAACAAATAACAGACTGTGACTGAGCGCTTATTTTCTTTCCCAGTTCGATCTTTCAGCGCAGAACTGAGACACTGCAGCTGTCAGTGATATAAAAACGCAGAGAGAGAGAGAGAGAGAGAGAGAAAGAGAAAGAGAAAAGGTACTGAAGAAGTGACCGAGGAAGAAAAGAGAACTTTCCAGTCCGGTCGTCTCATTTTTTCCATGTAAAGTCATCCATAGGCAGGGCACGCAAATTACACAGCCGGAGAAAACGGCAAAACAAACGCGCCCCATTCTCTTGAAAATGGATTTAAGTTTGGTGGGGGGGACTCTGAGGTGAAGAGGGAGAGGTCAAAGACAGACACAGAGGAGCTGGCAGTCAGGGAGGAGAAAAGGCAGGACCCTCTGTTCCTGACTGTTTGTCTCAAGCTGAAAACGTGAGTTAGCTGTAATCGGATCTGAGCTGCGGTGAGCTCATACAGGAGGCCTGCCAGCAGCCTCAGAGAGAGCAGTCCACCCATGAGCCTGAAGTCCCCACGGCAGCCCTCTGTGGCTCTCTGCAGGCCTGCCAGATTAAATATCAGCTATAATCTTTCAAGAGGACTAGTTGGTGCACTTCCACTGAAACTGAAATTATAAAGGAGGAGGAGGAAGGAAGGAAGCGTGAAGGCCAAATATATTACTACTACCAGGAAGAGGTTTTCCATATAGCTGGGTAAAGAGTGGGCATTTAGCACATGTATACCAGCATGTCTCATAATTAGTCTTTTAGTTTTTTAACTCAAGGATTTAAACTGAAGAGGGAAAACAAAGAGATGGTTGGTTTTTAAATGATGCTAACATCTGCATTTGTCGCAGTTATGCGTGGAAAATAAAAAAAATAGGTCATCAAAGAAAAAAAGCACTGTTCGCCCCCTTTACCTTCCTGTTAAACGTTAAAGGGACACTTCAAACTAAAGTTAATCCAGAGTGTTCAGACGTGCGGTCGCTGGGTGGGTTCATGACCCTGAACATTTCCTGAAAGCACATCTTGCCCGTGGATTATGTGGAGCGAACCAAGTGTTTGTGTGTTTGCTGCCACACGCTCTCCACCGACAGCTGCACATACCGAGACGCTCGCAAGAAGTCACAGCTCAACTGAAGTTTTCACACTTCACCTCTGATGTACTCTGATTCTCTGAAATAGATTTTTAGATTTCATTTTTTTTTTTTTCGTCTTTCTCTCCTCTTACAGTCACCAAACCTGCTCAGATGGGCTCGACGTAACGCGTACTGAAGTTCTACCCCCATCCCGACTTTGAGCCGCGATGGCAGATCCCACGGAGTTCAGCTCTGAGGTCGCGGGGGCCGGCGTGGCAGAGACCGACGCTTGTAGTTTGGAGATACAGAGGAAGTATGAAGTCATCCCCGCCGTCATCTGCTCAATGTGTTGCCTGTTCGGCATCATCTACTGCTTCTTTGGTGAGGATTATTAGCGGCCCACAGGCTTGACCCCGAAGCTGTAATTTGACTTGAGACACTATCAGACTGTCTTACCCTGACTCTATATGTGCCAGTAGTATTCATTAAGGCCGTACAATGGGACGACTGCTTAGTGTTCTGCTCCATTCTCCTCCAGGTTACCGCTGTTTCAAGGCCGTGATGTTCCTGTCTGGTCTGATGTTCGGCTCCGTCATCATCTTCCTGCTGTGCCACAAGGAGCACGTGCTGGACACCCAGCTGAGCGTTGAGGCCAGCGCCGGCATCGGCCTGGGTATAGGCCTCCTGTGCGGCCTGGTCACTATGCTGGTGCGAAGCGTCGGCCTCTTCATGACGGGCCTGCTGCTGGGGCTCCTCCTGGCTCTCGCCGCCCTGCTGCTCACCCACCAGTTCTACACTCCCACCACGGTCTGGCTCCCCCTCGGCGTTCTTCTGGGTACCGGCATGCTGTTCGCCGTCCTGACCCTGCAGTGGCAAAAGACCTTCACCATGCTCTCCACGGCCGTGTTCGGGGCGGCCATCATGACAGTGTGCGCTGATTACTTTGTGGAGATGCTGGCTTTGGCCACACACGTGTATGAATGCTTGCGGCTCATGCCGGGCCCGGCGCTCTGCTGGTACAGCTGGGTCATTCTGGGCATCTGGCCGGCCCTCAGCCTCGTAGGAGTTCTGGTCCAGTGGAAACTGACGGACAACAGCTTCTCACACACGGATGGTGAGGATGAAATATTACGATGCTGACCCTCTGCTGTAGGTTTGACTAAGAATCACGCTGCGTTCACACTACGAGCAAAGAAAGTTACAAAACAACCAAGTGTGGTGAGCTGCACTGTTGGCAGCGTTGTTCATCAGTTAACTTCAAAAGTCAAGCGATGAATCAGACATGCTAGATGACTGACTCACCCGCCATATAAAATGTGTCACACCCTTCTCGTCATGTGTGGGACATCAGTTTGTGCCTGGCTTCCATCGAAAATGAATCCTAGCCCGTTGCTTGTACACAACTAAAAGGAGAACACAATGTTAAACCCAAAGACGGAGAATAGGACGCGTTTATCACCCTAGCCTTAACAGAAACATTTAAACACGGTCACAAGTGATCATAGGATCAATCACAAGTTTGCTTTGGGACAGGACCAGCCAGTTGAAGACACGGTTTTATTCAATGCTTTCAGTGAACCAGCAACTAAATTTACAACAGTGGCTTTTATTTATAACAGCCAGATGTACATCCATCATAAACTTCTTTTCAGCAGATTTTCATAGATTCATTTTCTGAACGTGGGCCCAAAGGTTTTAGTCAGGATGTCAAAGGCGTGTGGAAATTCTGTAAAAACTGATTTTGAATCCCTCTTCACAGTCGTCATCAGCCGGAGACAGAAGAGAGTCCAGCTGATGCGGATTCGGGAGAAGGACGCCAAGAAGCGGCAGCAGGCAGGTGGGCAGGAAGGCACGTACCGCCGTAAACCCACCCCAGTCAAACGTTACGCTGGGGATCTACTGGCACCGGTCAGTGTCACCCAACATGGCGTGTGCTGTAGTGATTAGTGTGTTTTTATAGCATCAGTACCACAAAGATAAAAAATAAAAATAGAGGTGAATTGTTCCTATTTTGTCAAATTCATGTGTTCATTTTTTCCAACCTGTGCTGCTTTTCCTCTCAGAGCTACCTACAAAGTCTGCGAGACAGACAGATGGGCACAGGCACATCCCTTAGCAGCCTGGGCACCTCCAACCACACCACGATCGACCTGGACTACGACACGGGCTCCACCGTGCCCCTCACCGCCACCACCCCGGTCGTCAGGGTCTGAGCAGCACAGTGATAAGAAGGGACTGCTAAGTGTCTCTCTACCGTGAAGCAGCTCTGGAATCTGAGGGCTTTTATTGCCCTTAAATTGGTTTGGAGCGAGTGTCGGATCAGAAACAGGAAGATGCTTCCTGGGGAGAAACTAAAACCACTACAGCCGCCGTGTTACTCGGAGAAACACTAAAGAACAGCTACTAACAAACTAAGGTCCCCCCTTTCCTCTCATTATGTATTAAATACATAACAGCGAGTACGAGCCTCAAAACAACATGTATTTCCATTTTGATAGTGACTATGACATTGTGTGTACTGTACTTCAAAGGTTAGTCATTGCCGGGCGGGAAGCGTTGTCTTATTACTGCTTAACAGTGTGGTCGTAGTATTTGTGGAAGTCTTTCAGTAAAAGTGATTTTAATTGCGTATTACTTTTTTTTTAAACGGAGCGTAACGAGAGAGTCTGACGAAGCAGAGCACAGACTAAATGATTCAAACATTTATTGCTGGAGCCTTGAACAGGATCGTTTTCTAGCAGCACTCTAACAATGTAGCTCGGGAAAAATTTTAAACTGTTGTGTTTTTATAAATTAATTTATATAATGACCAAGTACCTGGTAGTGTTGAAAAGAAAAATACAAAAAAAAAAACAAAGCATGTTTGTTGTTCATTTGTAGATTATTTTTTTGTTTTCTTTTTAAAGAATTATCCGTTTTTCTCGGGCGACACACACCTGCTACCTGAGTCTGTAAATACCTGTGGATAGAAATTTCAAAGATAAATAAATTTGTTTGATAAAAAAAAAAAGAAGAAGAAACCGCGTTGAGCCCCGTTGCTCTGTTTGTTTTACTCTGGTTCTTAGCAACTCTGGCAGCACTACTCACCAGATTTTTCATCGCCAATAAAGAGGTCATGGGGAGGATTTCCTACTCTCCAACCGATTGGGGTTGCCATGGCGCTTTTGCTGACAGCTCACTGCAGGGACAGACCACTCTTTCTTTAATGTCGTCTTTATTTGTCGTGTCTTGTTTAAAAAGTACAAAATCTTACAGTTAAAATCAAGAGACTAAAACGATGCCACGTGATTTACTCACAGACCAGTGTGATGAGTCATGACACAATGGAAGTGTGCAGTTAAGACGTACACAAAGTGTACACAACGCATTACCACATAATCCAACACGTGTGCCAAAGAAGAAAATAAAAAAACAGAAGGGGGATCATTTTTCCAGGAGCTCATAAGAAAGCTTTTATAATTCTGCAGTCAAGTCTCACAAGTATCAGCCAGCTCTGGAGGATAGCTTGCTTGTAGTCCAGTGAAAAATCATTCTAGTTCATCCCTAATGATCATCTAGTAATCGTCACTACTGCTGAGGTCGAGTGGTTGTCAATGCCCCCAGGGAGTGGAACCGGCACCACCCCCCCCCCCCCCCTCCATCCTCTTCTTGCTTCACACCTCTTGGTAGCTGCTGCCCCCTCTTGGTCGACCCTCAGCACCGCATCCAGCGCTCCTTCTTGCTCAGGGGGTATCCTCTGTCCACCCTGAGCTGCTCGTTCACCCGCCAGTACTCGTCCCCCTTGAAGAAGAAGATCTTGCCATTGGTCCAGGTGAAGGCCGCGTCGGGGGGCGACGGCACTCCGCTGAAGAGCATGCTGAGCGGTTTGGGGTACAAAGTCAAGTCGTTGTACTTCAGCTCATCCCACTGCCAGTGCTCTGAACCCTGGGGGGAGATGGAATAAAAACTGGTGTCTGTGAGGGTTCTCAGCCATTAAGGTCATGGTATATCCAAAAAAAAACAAAAAAACAAGGGAAACCAGACATTCAACCCCAGTGGGTCATTAGACCACCTTTCATTGAGGTATATAGTCGTTAATATAGTCGGGAACTACTGTTTTTTTACAACCTGGACCTTGTTTCTGGCATAAAATATGGTCGTTTACTCACCCATATAACTTTTGTGTAATTCGTAGTCCTTCAGGAGATATTTATATCTGTGTATATCCATATAGTGGAAGTGAATGGGGCACCCAGCGCAGCCTCTAGATAACACATTATCTGCCACAAAACTCGACTATTTCACCAATATTTTGTTATTGTACGCTAGTGCTATTCAATGCTGAGTCCAGAGTTAAATATTATCATCATCCAGGGTCTGTAGATTGACCTACGAAACCCGTATGATGTCTTCTGACCTGGATGATGTCATCACCTGCGATGCTTGGCTTGTTTACCTGTAATTTGCTACCGATAGTTTTTTTGCAACATGTCTGAATTATTTTTCCCGATTCTGAAGTTGTGGACGGACCGTAGCAGTAGCAAATCACAAACAAGCCGACGTCTGCGGGTGCACGCGGCGCTCAGAGATGACATCATCCAGGTCAGAAGACACCATCCTGGGTCCGTAGGTCAATCTACAGACCCAGGATGATGATAACAGGTAACTCCGGACTCAACGGGCAATAGCACTACCGTATCATAACAAAATATTGTTGAAATGAACGAGTTTCATGGCAGATAATGTGTTATTTAGAGGCTGCGTTTGGGTGCCCCATTCACTCCCACTATATGGATACACACAGATCTAATTATCTCTAATTATCTACTGCAAATTACACAAAAGTTATATGGGTGAGTAAACAACCGTATTCAGGGGGCCAACACGCACAGATGTTCAAAATAAAAACTGAAACTCCCCACTACTCATTTACAACTAAAGAAGCCGCATGGATGATGACGAAACATCTTCATTAGATTAGTCTAATGGACCTTTGTTCCAACGTGCTCTTGCTTTCTCCAAGAGGACTGACAAATGTATGTTATTCTGCTCATAAATACCTTAATGAACACCAGTTTTTTGTTCTTCTCCAGGTACAAGGCCGCGTCGATGTTAGGGGGGATCCGTTTCACCGGTTTGGGGTAGCCGTAGTCCAGCGTGAACCCGGTGTACCTCCACACATTACTGCCTGCCACCACAAAGAGGACGTTTACACTCAGCTGCAGAACAGGAAATCAGCTTAACTAGACAAAAACAAAAGCAGCAGCAGCAGCAGCAGCAGCAGCATACCTTTAAAGAAGTACGTCCTGTTGGTTCTTTGGGAGTGCACGGCGGCGTTCAGGTTTCCAGGGAGCTCACTCCACAGTCTGTTAATTTTTATCGGTGTGTTGTGTCCCAGATCAGAGATGGTCCAGACGTAATCCCCACTAAAAGCAAAGGTTTTTCTCCACGGACCTGATCAAACAAACAGGATTTAATATGAAAAGGATCTTTAAAACTGCTCTTATCGAGCGATAGACGGTTTGCCTGGCTTCTGTTCATTCAGTGCGTTCATGCTCCAACGCTACCTAACATGATGGCATCCAGAGACACAGTGCAGGGATCAGGGATGCTCTGGGTACCCAGGCTGTTTTCAGAGGGAGTCATACTTTCTGTAGTCGGCTGGAATGTGCTGGCGCTGCGTTTGCCTGAAACAGAAAACACAAAATGGTTTTAAGGAGAATACGAATTGTTTGAGTCGTTTTTAGTCACTACACTTTTAGATGGTTTGTCTCAGAGCCAAGACAAGAAAATACTATCAGATGAGGAGCTGTGATCAGAATGGACGACAGCATTGTTAGTAGCAGTATGATCAGACATAACATTATGACCACCTTCCTAATATCATGCAGGTCTCCCTTGTGCCTCAAAAACAGTTGTAACTCATCAGAGAGTGGACATGGGCCTTCAGAGGGTGTCCTGTGGTGTCTGGGAACAGGATGCTGTTAGTGGGATACTTGGATCAGTTTGGGATGTAGATCATTTGGAGGCCTGTGTCTGTGTCAGGCTGCATCCTGCTGCCATCAAGGAGTGTCATTGCTATGGGGTGAGGGTGCCTGGTCTGGTCTAGGTGGGTGCTACATGTCTAAGTAACATCTTGTCAGTGGTTTTAATGTTATGGCTGATCGGTGTATGTGTTCCATGCAAAACGTTCTCCGTTCTCACCACACTCACCGTACAGAGCCTGGATGCCGTTCACATCATCTGAATCCAGCCTGAACTTGGCACGGTAACCAGAGTAGACCGGCGCCATGAGAGCGCTCCTGAACTGAGAGTGGCCCAGGCCGAGGGCGTGGCCTATCTCATGAGCAGCTACAATGCGCAGATTAGTGCCATAGTATGATCCCTCGGTCCAGAACTCGTCCTCGTCAAAGTGGACGATACCAGACTCTGGTGCCTCAGCGTGGGCCAGTACGTGACCTGCAGAGCGGTACAAACACACAGCCATGACTGCGATCTCCAGGAGACGAGCGTCGGCCAGATGATTTCTGTTTCATACAAACACTGACCGCGGCCGTCGAACGGCACGGCACAGCCGTCTTTGTTGTGGAAGGAGATCCTGATGTCCGCTCGGCCGTAGTTGACCTCTCTGAAGGTCAGAGGCGTCACGTCGCTCCAGTACCTGAAGGCAGCCTGGATGGCTTCCCTGACCTCCGACCTCTTCATGTCAGGGGTGTAGTTGTAAATGCGGTAGGTCAGACTCTTTTTCCTCCAACGGCCTGAAACAGAAGAACATTTTTGAGATCTTCATAACGAAACTGAAAAAAGGAGAAAAAAAAAAAAACTCAAAGAAGAAAAACTTTTTAAAGAACAGCTGAGAGTCTTCAGGTGAGCACTGATGTGTGGAGATGTGCCTGTGTGCACACTTCTACATTTGGAAAATAAATGTGATGTATTTAAGAGAAATAAAATCTTCATAACAGAACTGAAAAAAATAGAAAAACAACATTTGCAGCCAAAAAAAAAGAAAACTTTTCTAAGAACAGCTGAGAGTCTTCAGGTGTGTGACACGCTGATGCAGTTATTACCTTCAAAGTTTTTTATTTTACTCTTTGTTCCAGTAAATGCATCGCTCTGGTTTCCAGTGGCGTTGCATAGGTTGTATTTTTCAAAATAAAACTACTTAAGTTCTCATATGATTCATCACTGTTCGATTAATAACACTGAGGAGAGTGTGCGTACATTGAAACACCCACAGTCTAATTTGTCTTCCACTGTTAAAAAATCAGGAACCAGTGATGTAACATTGTTAATATAGTTTTATCCTGTGCTATTAAACGAGTTTGAGCAGTAAAACTTTCTGTAAAAATGTAAAAATGGACCGTTTTTAAAGCAAAACCTCAAATTTGAAACTTCATTAAAGGGCAACAGATGAATTCTGCGTCAAGCTCTGTTACTGGAGACCGAAACAAACAGGCACTGCTGCACGGATGAAAATCTGCAACTCACCCATCACTCTGTACTTGTGAAATTTCTTGTTGAACGAGTCCTCCATACCGCAGCGAGGCTGTCTCATCACCTCCAGGGTGGCGTCATCGATTTCTCCAGTAGGTGGCAGATCGTTCACCGACTGGAAGACCCTGAGGAGAGACAACGCAGGATCACACATCTGCAGACTTGAGGGCTGAAATAACACAGCTGCTCTAACATTTCCCTACAGAACCCAGTTGCAGTTTGTTTTATAAAAGAAAAAATCTTTGTCACCTGAGAGCATCGATGAGCTCCAGCAGATAATTAGTGTCCTGTGGTTCAGCGGGGTCGTTCAGGTAGCCGTACTGCTTCAGATAGGCCTGTACATGTTCAGACAAACAAAGCAATCCTGAATTCAA